>OW443298.2:24099945-24736697 GCA_937001585.2 Brachylomia viminalis | reverse complement strand
CAATCTACAAAACTGAATTTGTTCTGTACCATATACCAGTTCCCGTTCCGTGACTCCGCCTCATAACCTGTAGGTCCAATGGTGTCGCCTCGGGGAGTCCTATCAATCTGGTCTCAACTAGTCAACTGGCCTCATTAGTAAACATCCTCAAGGGAGGTCATGTGATCCACCAGCTTATGTCGACGGCCATTATACATATATTGGAATGTTTATTGTTGTGTTTTTTCTGAGAGGATTTTTGTTAGGTATTGCTTTTTGGGGAAGGAGGGAGACAATCCAAACTATTTGTAAGTTTGAAGGGTCTGTACTTCGATCAACAGTTGATATTGTTGATCGAAGCGTCTCTGGGTAAACCTTATTCTGCACAGTCCTTCACAGTCATAAACTCGAAGAGACTCGTCGCACACATTATATTAATGATTTTCGACATTCTTCTTCTTCTGGTGCCTCTTCTCCAACTACTGAAGATTGGCAAACATCATCTGCCTAGACTTCTTCCAACTATTTTTGTGGTGGGCTTGCAGTCTAATTGGATGCAGCTGAATACCGGTATTTTACGTGGAGCGATAGAGATGTGCAATCAACTCTGAACTCCTTTTACATGCGCGAGGTACTGCTTAGCACTCCGGTCCACTTGTGAACGTTTCTCAACCAGGACTTTTTTTGGCCAACACCACGTGATGCCGCTGCTTTAAAGGTACAATGAAAATCATACCTCTCGTGTCGAAAAACGTCTCTGACGTAGGCAACCATTCTTTGTTTGGCAGTCTACATGAGCTTGCGGCGAATCCGCCTAAGTTCTAATATCCTAAAATATATGATAATATTTAATAATGTGACCTTATACATTTGTATTCAAATAATCACCAGTGCTAATATAATGCCACTGTTTACATCAACTGGAACCGCATTACCTTATCCGATTATCTGACTGTATCCTAAGTAACTATGCAACATCTCAATACTAGGTCAAGTGCCTCTGAAACCCTTTATGGAAACTAACGACGTATGTAGGCACTTTAAATGCATATTGCAAATCATGACGAGGATCCGATGACTTCATTTATTAAATAGGTATGTGCTAGCGTAATTAATTCCACGGATCTAAAGTAACAATGGGAGTCCCACAGGGCTCAATTCTTGGTCCTTTTTTGTTTCTTATTTATATTAATGACTTGCCTTACCTCATAAAGGATAATCATGATATAGTGTTGTTTGCGGACGACACTTCACTTTTGTTAAACTTAAACGTCAGCAGCTGGTTACTGACGATGTAAATAGCGCGGTCTCAAAATTAGTTCACTGGTTCAATGTTAATAATTTACTACTTAATGAAAAAAAAAAATCAAAGGCATTTAGTTTACGCTACCTCACGTTAGACGGGTACGTGTTAACTAATGTATTGATAAAGGGCAGAGAAATGAATCCTGAAGATAGCACAGTATTCTTGGGCTTAACTTTGGATGCTAAGCTTCAGTGGGGCCCACACTTAGATAAATTATCAAAAAAAGCTTAGTTCAGCAGCATACGCTGTTAGAAAAATTTGTAATTTAACTGACATAGAGACAGCCCGTTTAGTGTACTTACTTTAGCTATTTTCATAGTGTAATGTCGTATGGTATTCTGTTGTGGGGAAATGCCGGCGACATTCGGACTATCTTTGTTTTGCAGAAAAGAGCTGTTCGATCAATTTATAAATTAAGCACGAGACACACTCTCAGAGAGAAATTTAAGGAGATTAATGTAATGACTGTGTCCTTCACAGTAAATTTTTGAAAATCTTTTATATGCCCATAAAATTATAAACTTGTTTAAAAAATACAGTGTTATCCATAATATAAATAATAGGAACAAACACAACTTCGTTGTACCTACAAGGCTCAAGAAAATAGGTGGCTCGTTCAGATGTCAATGTATACGCTTTTATAATAAACTTCCAAGCCACGTTCAAGATCTAAGCCTTAATAAATTCAAATCATTCATTAAACGTAAGTTGTGCCAGAAAGGCTTTTATACCGTTAAATATTGTATTGAGGACAAAAAGGCTTGAGATTGAGTTGCTCCAACTTTCTGCGTACCGAATGTGTTTTTTTTTGTGTTCTTTTATTTCTGTTACATTACACTGACAATTGATAATTATTATAACACAACGACATGAATACTTACCTTGAGAAGTACAATTTATTATTTTAATTATTGTGTATGTGAGGACTATGTGGGTCATTGTTTCAGTTTTAATCTTGATCTGGCAGTTTAAGTAGTTTATGCGGCCTACCCAAATGTCCTTTCTTTCGTATTGTTCGTCGGATCGTTGAGCTCCTGAAGTTCTGAGTTGAGCTGCACGGTGACTGACAAATGCGTGCACTGACTGGACAGGTCCTTTTAATCTGCATGGTTCTTACCTCAGAAGACCATTTCAGACACCAGTCTACATGGTCCTCAAAGATTATGTCCCAACTTGTATTATACACATTGACATTGATGAATTTTATACATACAATGACATGAGTATTTACTTTGTACAGTATTATATTATTTTAATTATTGTGAATGTGAAGATTATGTGGTTCATTACTTTTTTTTTGTTTTCTTAGTTAGTTTCACGATCTGGCAGTTTGAGTAATTTATGCGGCCTATCCAAATGTCCTTTCTTTGGTATTGTTCGTCGAATCGATGTGCTCCTTAAGTTCTGAGTTGAGCAGCACGATTACTTACAAATGCGTGCACTGACTGGATAGGTCCGCTCAATGTGTATGGTTTTTCCTCAAAATACCGTTTCAGACACCAATCTACATAGTCTTCACATGATCTGACCAAGATTATGTCTGAACTTTAAAACAGACTGTGACCTCTGAGTTTGTTTCGGCCTTTCTTCTCAGAGTAGTCAGATAGGAAACGCCGTCCTCATCTAGTTTTTAAAATATGATTGACGTTTAGAAGTGTTTGTACAAACCTACTTACAGAAATAAAATCTAGAAATCTAGAAGGTACAAATAAAATGAATGGAATTAGGTACTCATTTGTTCTGTAAATACTTTTACTTGTAATATATACTTGTAATACCTATTTAGATCACTCAGTCAAAGTGTTTAGACTCTAGTACTTAGGTACTCCTTAATACAAAGCATTGTTTACCAATACTGTTTTCCTTGTTAGTTTGAGTGTTACAATTAATAAGTTCGTAAGTAGATTCCGTTTAGCCTCTATCCTAATTAGCCGCTGGCTAGTTGACATATTTTCCTAGAAGGTACTCTGAGGGGGCTTGTATAGTTATTTAAAATTGCACCTATCGTTGTTGGTGTGTGCTTAATTAAACGACAAAGCAATAATCACGAAATCGGTGTACTTGAAATACCTACATGATGAGAACTCCAGCGTTTGTACAGGCAGCCAGACGAGCTGCCATTCGTTATCTCTGAATCATGCGTCATTGATGTGTGCAGTTCATACAACTATCATTATCAGACGAGATAACGTTAGGTCCCGTCGAGTACATGCTGTTGTGTACTTAGTATTCTTTGTACTTTATTTCTGTTGGCGTCCCATCATTTGTGTCGATAAAATTAGAACGTTTGAGTTGTCATTGCCATCCGTTTGATCAAGGTTGATTGCACGGATTTTTATGTCTTTCCCGAAAACTGGCACAACGCTTGAGCTATGCACCAGTATTTAAAAGTATAGTCAACCGCACATCGGTGGTAATACTTGCACTACGAAAACCACTCTTACTACGTCCGAGCTGTCAATTTCAACCACCACCACCACTGGATGTGCGGTTGACTGTACTACCACCATAACCACTAGTGCCACCAAGCAGCATTGCTGTGATTGCATATTTTGATCACCTTTACCTGTTGAAGAGTATAGGTACCGGTGTATCAAAATCAAAATAAAAAAGTAATTTATTCAAATTAGGCAGATAATCGGCACTTTTTGAACGTCAAAATTACATAAGACAGTACCACAAAACGGCTGCCCTTCACATTTCCTAGTGATTTAGCTGGGGAAAAGAAGTGGCGCAACAAACTCCCCAGCAGCACAGCTACATGTTCAGTTATGGAAAGTATTATTATTCCGCTGTCTCTGAAGTGGGAACGTATCAGCCATGCGATGATCTTTATGTCTAGATATATAGATATCTATATATATCTATATAAGGTGCTATAAAAATATCTGCCACGGCTTTAATGGGAGGTAGTATTGTGTTTATAGATTACAATAGTGAAGAAAGAAGATTGGCAAAACCCCATGTACTTTGAGTGTCGCCTTTATACTTCGAGTGCATTAGTAAAAACACCCGAAAGAGATAGATCTAAGGCCTACTAACATAAAGTGTAATCATAGCATATTTTTTTGTAATGGGATTTTGACAGAAAATCGTTTCAAAGATTTACCATGTAGGTGAGGTTATGTGTGTTGTGAAATGTGTATTAATGAGCAGATTATTTCATTTAAGAATAAAACGTAGGTACATGTCATAAGTATAATAGCGTTTTTCCTTTGAGGCGAAACGGATAGTTTGTACATGTAACCTACACCAAAAGGTTAGGTATGCCTATTGATGTTGCTGGAACATCATGCGAACCGTACCTACACTTGTTTGCCATCTCTGTATATTATATATGTATGTATATGTAAGCTTGGCATTCCCAAGCTTTAGGAGAAGCCTAGGTCCAGCAATAAGGTAGGTAGGTAGATAATAAAGGATGTTATAATATGAAATGAAACTACACTTTTCCAAATATTTAAAATAGGCACCTATTTATTACTTATCAGTCATGTATCTATCCTGAGTAAAACTTGGTCAAGGAATTGTGCAGGTGGAGTTATATTATCCTGGTGACGCGCATAACCCAGGTACCACACTATGCTCATTACGTGAGAGCAACATCCCACAGTGCGCAAACCAATAATGCAATTGCAATAATATCCGGTGATGGCATTCCTACCCACTTGTTGCCGATCTATTGTTATAAAAACATAGTAAGTTTTTCGTGACACATGCCGGGACTTTACTTTTGCTCGAGTCAAATAAGAGCTTACTCCCCCTAACCTGCTTAAATTGACATGGTCCTCTCTGCAAACCTCTATTGTGTAAAGGCCATGGAAACACAACTGTTCACCTATATAAGACCTAGCTTGTCGGATTTGGTAAGTGCCACAAGCAAAGAGGACCAATTCTTCTATAGACAGGTTAGGGAACACAATATTTGCACTCGTTATCGTTATAAACATAGTTTCTTCTACTCAAATTCTCTTCTTGTACTATTTCTGCTAATGTGTTGTCTGCGAAAAGCCTTTCATTTATAATATTGACTATTTGTTCCGCATTACTTGGATCCACAAACATTGTGGCAAATGCATTATGCAGTGTTGCTGCAATGGAGAAGTCTTTCATCATGTGAGGGCAAGCACGATTAAAATATTCATGTCTGAATATTTTAAAGTCTCTTTTGATTCTGCCATTAACGGCTTCCACAACCCATCTATTTATTGTCACACAGCGCGACCTGTTGCCTTCCAGTGTAGTTAATTGAAACTGACCCGGTGACAGGGTTTCTAGTAGATGGGCGAGGAAGCCACGCTGATGTATAGCTTCTACACTATCTCGGAAGCCTCTATCGAGAATAAACACATCATCTTCTCTAAAAAAATCCAAAAAACTGTCTTTATTTATCAAACCTATCATTATCGACGCATCGTTAGTAGTGGCAGAATATGGCCCTGCAACATCCAGGATGTATCCATTGCAACATACAATCATGAATGGCTTTATGAGATTTCGATACTTATGCAGGGAATAAGTCTCTTTTTGAAATAAATAATTTGAGCTTTTTTGGGCATAAACATAGGTGCCATCACAGATAACAATTGTATTTTGTCTTTCCAGAGTGGGAGATCAGGTCTGCCATATAAATGATTTGCTATATACGAGTTTTTACTAATAACATTACTCCGGCTTATAACATTAACAAGGTCTTCGTTTTCGTTTGAAAGACGATGTCGTGGTCTCGTCAACCGAAGTTCGCAGTTAATACACCGAACGTTAGAACGAGACATGTTTATAATAACAAATAGAGTCCTGTCTCAAAAAAAGTGTTCACTATCACAAGTACTCAACACGCAGGAACTCGAAAACTCAACTGAGCACCTTATAATACTGGGCTCAACTGAACGCGGAATAAACAATGCAAGTAAACAATAATGAGTTGGAAAGTAAACAAATAACAGAGGCCAAACAAATCGGAAGATACGTAGGTACGAGTTACGACGACTGTGACAGATCACTGATGACAGTTGTCACTTGTCAGAAATACATTGTTCAATGTTGCCAGGTATTAACTGTAAAAACTAACGATTATGTTATGTTTTCTTTAATTACTTAAGAATACGGTTTACAGTTAAGATTGGAATATTGCAATCTCATTCATTTCTAATAATATAAAAAGAAAAAATGTGTTCATAATGTTATTATAAAACGATTTTTAGTTTTTAACCATCCAGCCAACAATCACATTCTACTAATATGTATTATTCTACTGAAAATGGCAATGACTACTTCAACAACGCTATTTTACGTTTAGTAATTGCTACGTTTACTTCTGATTTAACAAAAATATCTATTTACATTTTTTTCTCTTTTCCCACAAAATAAAAAAAAACTTTAATCAGGAAAATAAACTACTGAACTTGATCTATAAAATGCATATAATTTAGTTTAGGCTCGTTTCTCAAATATAGCGACACTGACACTGCCGTTCTTCTTTCGTACCCCGGAACAGTTAATTCAATTTGAGAAAATAAAGTAGTTAAAATAACATTGACTCTACTCTGCATAATGTGGTTCACAAATTACGCGCGATGTGTCGCTTCGTCAATGAAAACAATTGCTATCTCTTTCCATCTGTTCTTTGAATGAAAACTGATATCAGCTGACTAGTTCGTCACTACCTAATCTAATAAGTACGCAACAATACGCCAAGTGTTTTAAAAGTGCAATTACTTACCAGCTACCGCATTCTTCCAAAAAACTGACGTAAATAAGATGATAAACTTCCCATCACACTTAAAACAGGCTTTGGACTGTCAAGTTAGTGTAAGAATCGCAATTTTTTTCTTATTATTTTTAAACAATAGGTTGTTGTTGTTGTTGTGGTCCTAAGGCACCCCGCTGGTGCTGAGGGCCCCAACAATAGGTACTTAGATTAATATCAAATAACGATAAATTACAGTAACTTGGCGTGTTTAAAAGTTAATCATCTTATTTACAATAATTGCACTGTATTTACAGTTATTTACACACTCCCTACCTACTTATCTACAAAACTGTTGCACAAGTCCGCCTTCGCGTTGCACACAAATGTAGGCACGCTTACGTACATGTCTCTTCACTTTATCTAATGTGTCCGTTTCACTTTTTACTTGCCTAAATGCGCGTTTGATGCGCCTTTTTAGTTCTTCCGCACTTCTAATGTCATGTCCGGTTTGGCCGTACACAAGGTCCTTTACACGACCCCACAAAAAAAAGTCTAGAGGGGTTAAATCCGGCGAGCGAGGAGGCCACGGCACTGGCCCTCCTCGGCCTATCCACCTTTCACCGCCGTACCACACACCGTTTAAAAAGTCCCGTACGCTGATGGCGACTGGCGACTGGCAAGCGGGCGGTCGGCTGACGCGTGCGACGAACGGGGTAGTGCGGGTGAGGGTGGGGGCGCGCGGGGGGCGACTGGCGAGCGGGCGGTCGGCTGGCGCGTGCGACGAACGGGGTAGTGCGGGTGAGGGTAGGGGCGCGCGGGGCCGATCATAATGGCAACAGTTTATGCATGTCGTCGCCGGCGTTTTTGAATGAATTCGGTGCGGTGCGGCAACAGCTTATAAGTCTACGGGATGGTTTTATGCTAAAAAATCAATTCAAATTTATACGTAATTATTTTTGTATGAAAAAAAATATGACAAATAATCAATAATTTATCTTCACTATTGTAATCTATAAACACAATACTACCTCCCATTAAAGCCGTGGCAGATATTTTTATAGCACCTTATATATAGATAGATATATAGATATATATAGATATCCATAGGATGTCCAAATCCAAAGGTGGATGATGATTAGATATCCTTGGACGTCCATAAAAAGGGTTAGGTAGGCCAGTTTGGGGAGGTTCCATAAAGAAATAGATCAAAGATGTCTGCCGGAGAAAATTATAATGATCAAGGATAGTTGACTACATTTAGTCGCAGTCGGTAGTTCGTGCGACGTCTGTATCATGCACTGTAATCGACCGTTAAAATTCGGGTAACTGTGACTGCAAGCGAGAACTTTCTAAGTTGGGCACATATACATATAAGACATGTACATATTTTATAATATGTATATATTATGTTCTGCTCCCGCGATCTATGATATAAAAATAATAGCCCATGTCAGGCCCATTAAATTTATCAATGAAAAACTTTTATTATCGTCAGTTCGTTGATATTTTGCTGCGTGCAAGAAAGACAATCACACTTTTTCTCACCAACTTTAAACATAAACCATTTTTAAAGAAAAAATATCGACTAGTGCAACCTTAATACCTAAATAAAAGCCTCCAGGCATAAAGGGCACATGCGACATTTTTTAGCGCTGTCTCTGAGGTGGGAACGCTTTTTAGGGTCGTGTATGTTCTCCGTTATGTACCTACACCTACTGGTTATATAAAACTAGTTAGCATAGCATAGTCTAGTTAGTTAGTTATTGGAGTCGCACCGCAACGTCAACTTCAAGGCGTTCGTGGTGCGCGTACCGAATTATTATCTGCCCGTCGGCGTTGCCGTCGCGCGTCGTCATGGAAGAAGACTTTTGGCCGCAGGACGTGGTGTTCCGTCGCCGTCGCTTCCGCGGAGAAGTACCACAGGACAGCTCAAGAACAAGCTAGTGAAGTGGTACTAACATAGTTTTAAGCTATTATTAACACAAGTTTTGTTTTATTTATGTATCTACTTTATATATTATGTTAGTTTGTAAGGTATAATTATGTCTATGGGTCATTGTAGCCTGAAATAAATGTTTTATTATTATTATAACATACCTAAATCAAGCCTTGTTTCCCAGAAGGGTAGGCAGAGATGTATCCATAGTAGGTACATCCAGATTTTGCCAGTTATGTTTACCTGCCATATATAATAGAATGGCGAGCCTATTGCCATCAACCGGGTGCAAATCCAGCCTCCGGGAATCCATATGAAAAAAACGAAATAACACTTTGCACAACCTGGAAATCGAACTCAGGAATTAGAAACTAGCTAAACTAAAAACTGGACTGGGTCTGGGAACTAGTTAGATAGGTAGGTACAGTCACGAGCACCAATAAGTATACACTTAGCAAAATTTAAAAGAGATTTTCTCGTGGAATATTGATTGCAACTTTGAAATAAGACCTATTTCATAACAGTATAGGTTCCAAAATATTATGTTCGTAACAACATAAAATTACAATCAATACAGTAGGAGAAAATCACATTTAGAAGTTGCTAAGTTTATACATACATAATTAGTACTCGTGACTGTACCTAAGCTACCTCTGTTACACGATAGAGATCTATCGAGTTATAACCGGGTTTGGAAGTGTCAATTACTCCAATTGACTGGAATTAGTCTCGTGTCGCCGTGCCTACGTTTACCTGAATGTGATGATTGCCTTTGTGTAATGAATGACACCATTATTTGCTAAGTGGGTTAGTGAGGAAATTGCTTGAAAAATACGAGCCCGCATTTCGAATCCGCTTTTTTTTGTGTTCGTCTACTGTTTACCGAGTACCTACAAATTGTGTGTTGACTGCTCCGTTGGTCTCGTGGTCGCAAGGGCGACTGCTGAGCATGGGGATTCTGGGTTCGTTTCCCGGGTCGGGCAGTGTTATTGGGTTTTTCCATTAGAATCTTTTTTAAGCGTTGCCCCACGCTATGAATTTCTCCTGTTTTGTAGGTGCGTTTACAAACATTTAAAGTCACACACTTGTGTGCACAGCCAGACCCGGAACAACTACTTGTAGGTCATACAAATATTTCTTCCGTGCGGGAATCGAACCCGCGACACGCAGCGCAGCAATCAATCGCTTAATTTCTTAGTAACAACCCGGAGTTTGGAAGTTGGCGGTGTGATACCCCGTGTCTCGGAAAGCACCTTAAGTCGATGGTCCTGCGCCTGATCTCTCTACGGTCGTGTCGGATTGCCAGCATCGGACTATGAGAGTGAGGGAAGACAGTGCACCTGTGTCTGCACACAAGCGTGCACTATACGTGATATCGCCGGCATCGAAGGCTGGTCTAGGCTCAGATTGGTCCTCGGGAGGAGGCACGGCTCCCTGTCGTTTCGGGTGACGCAGGTGCTCTCGGGGCATGGCTGCTTCGGGAAGTACCGGTGTCGCATCAACAGGGAGCCGGACGCCCGGTGTCACCACTGCGTCGACTGCCGGGAGGACACGGCGCGGCATACGCTGGCAGAGTGTGCCGCTTGGGAGGAGCCGCGCCGTGCCCTCATCTCAGAAGTAGGCAGTGACTTGCCGCTGCCGGCCGTAGTCGAGTCGATGGTCGGCAGCGACGAGTCCTGGGACGCGGTGGTTTCCTTCTGTGAGACAGTCGTCTCGCAGAAGGAGGCTGCGGAAAGGGAGAGGGAGATCTCGTCCTCTCACCCGGCCCGCAGAAGGCGCACCGGGCGTCGGCGGAGGGCGGACAACGCCCTCTTCCAGCCCCTATAAATGGGTCCAGGGGCGACGGACTCGGGGACGTCTGTCGCCCCCCACACACCAGGACCCGAGGTGGCGGCGCGTAGTGTTCCACGCGCGCCCCTCTTAGACGTCGCGGCGGGAGTCAAACACCTCACTCCCCCCCCAGACCCGAAGAGGCCCGCAGTGGCGGGCCGGCACCAGTCGGGGGTTGCGGAAGGATCGTACGTTCCCGCGACCCCCGGCGTAGGTGTGAGATGGTACACCGGGGTGGTTTTTAGTCAGTAACAGGTTGACAGACCCCGCCGCCCGCCTCAGGGCGGTGGACATCCATGAGGATTTTCCACCCCGGAAACAAACTCAGATTGGTCAGGCTTCAGTTGGGGGTTGCGGAAGGATCGTACGTTCCCGTGACCCCCGGCGTAGGTGGGCGATGGAACACCGGGGTGGTTTTTAGCCAGTAAGAGTCTGACAGACCCCGCCGCCCGCCCCAGGGCGGCGGACATCCATGAGGATTTTCACCCCCGGAAATAATAAAAAAAGGCTCAGATTGGTCGCCATGTCCCAAATTCGGTCTGGGGGACTATTATTATTATTATTACCCACAATCTGTCGGTATTTTGATACAGTTCCAAA
This sequence comes from Brachylomia viminalis, assembly GCA_937001585.2. Lineage (NCBI taxonomy): Eukaryota > Metazoa > Arthropoda > Insecta > Lepidoptera > Noctuidae > Brachylomia > Brachylomia viminalis. The sequence goes on along the minus strand of OW443298.2, from coordinate 24,725,354 downwards.
TTGTCCATAGTCATTTATTGGGAAGGGTTTCTTACAAGTCACATCATTAGATATAATTAGATACAAGTAAAAAAATATATAATATAAATTACCTAACAAAATAAACGTAATGTCGCATAACTTAAAAAAACAATACAAATAAACAAAAGTCAACTGTCAAAGTCGAAGCTTGTGTTTTTTTTAAACGCGTGTTTTGTTTGTGCAGAGTAAAGAAAAAAAAATCATTCTTTTTAAACAGACCACCGTAAGGAAGAATAGGACATGTTGCGTCGACCCCTAATTAATTTGTTTAAAAACAGGAGAATGTTGATGAATAATCAAACAGAAAATAAATAAATAAATTCGATTAAGTATCACAATCGTCAGTTCTCATGAGAGGGTATTTTACACTCAATAAGTAGGTATAAAGACATGGCTTTCACAGATAGGTAGGTACCAGCATACATTTTCATGTGACCTCCATTTCAGTAATAAATTCCTACTTACGTGAAGCCAGACACTAAATTCACATAATAATTAATCTTCTAGGTTAGTGTGTAATTAAACATTGTGTCTAGGTGCGGTAACATTGATATGTTTTTACGAAGATACAACTTTCCCAACTAACAGCGGTTGAAAGGTAACCGGAAAATCAGAATTATTAGTTGGTTGGTGCCACTGCGAAGCGTTAAAAAGTTGCCAGCTAATTTGGCAATGTTACCCGTTTTAAACAAAACTACTGATCACCATGCATCCCCATAGAGAACACTGGGCACCAAACTTATCTACTACGTTAGGGTATTGCCATGTTTTAAACTTAATTTCCCATACATATTCAACAAATTATTTTTTAAATTCAAATAATGATACATTTTTCTTTTTTTACAGATTCAATCCTGTCTTCGACAAAACTGAAATGTTGCAAAGATTTCAAGTTTTAAAACTTTAATTAATGTCAAGAAGGTACACGACGTTCACGGGACGAACGTGTGACAATATAGAAAGTGAATTTTTCAAGAGTGTGAGATCGAGGACTAGCCGGTCCTTGATGTACTCGACAAGCTACAACCCTTGCGCCCTAACGCTTTGTATATCGAAGAGACTTTGCCGCTATTCGGCTAGAGACCCAAGATTAAGACACTGGTCGAGAGAACTAACGATTTCTTCAACGTAGAAGAATTTTCTCTAATTGGATTATTAATCCAATTCTGGTAGTTTTCACGACGTCCGTTAGAGGACCGAATTAGAGACAACAAAGTACGTACTTAGCAAGGTACTTAAGAAGAGATCGTCTAAAAGACTAATGGACTCACAACGAGCGTATGCAAATGGAATTCCAGGCAAAGATCCTTCTAACAAGTATGAACATAAAGTACCGTCTGAAGAGGAGAAGACTACGTCTCCGCTCCTTCAGAGGACTAATGATATCAAGTTTATAGATGGAGTGAATGATGATAAAAATGAAATGAGAGATATGGGAAAGCCTAAAGATGATTTGGATACTGTAAATTCTATGAAAACGGAACCGTATAATACTAAAGATAGCCATCTTTCTGTAGGTTATCATAAAGACTCAAAAAGTGATGATGATGCCGTTTCAACAAATGAGGGTGTTAAGTTTTTTGGCCTTGGGGACACTGACAGTATTTGTTCTAGTAAGCCACCACTAGAAGATTCATCACCTCCGATCCCGGATGGAGGGTGGGGATGGGTTGTCGTAGCCGCATCATTCCTCATCGCCACCGTAGCCGATGGATTAGCTTTTTCCTATGGCTTGATGCATGACAAATTTGTCATCTTTTTTGAATCCAGTGAAGCCAAAACTTCTTTGATTGGAAGTCTGTTTATATCCGTACCGTTAATAGCTGGGCCTATTATGAGTGCTTTGGTAGATCGTTATGGATGCAGAAGAATGACAATAGTTGGCGGTGTAGCATCAACTATAGGATTTGTAGCTGCTTCATACAGCAATTCTGTTGAAGTTTTGTATGTTACTTATGGTATTATGGCTGGCCTCGGAACTGGCTTGTTGTACGTTACTGCTGTGGTATCCATCGCTTACTGGTTTGAGAAACGACGCAATTTAGCTGTTGGATTAGGGTCTTGTGGAGTTGGTTTTGGAACTTTCATATATTCTCCACTAACGACATATTTATTGGAAGAATTTGGTTGGAGAGGTACCTTATTACTGTTAGCTGGTACTGTACTTAATGTGTGCGTGTGTGGTGCTGTAATGAGAGATCCTGAATGGTTGATAATTGAGCAGAAAAAGCAAAGAAAATTGAATAAGTCCAAGAGAGCATCTAGTATTATGTCTATATCAGCGAAATCTGGGGGTGGAGAATCTGTTTATCCTGGAGCAGAAGAGTTAAAGACATTGATGAAGAGCGGTGAAACGCCTGAATATATACTCACAACACTAGTAGCTTCTATTGCCGAAGCTGAGGATTTGGAGGCAGCAACTAAAAGAAATGCTGACATGTCACAATACCATAAAGTTAGTTCAGTAATAAATCTGCCTACGTTCTTGAGACAAAGTGAAAAGGTAACATTCATTTCCATTTACTCCACCATACGTAATGTTTCTAGTGTTGAAAATAATATATTAAATTATTAATTCCATGTTTTTCAGGTGCCCGCGGAAGTATTAGACCAACTCCAATCCAACAAGAAACTCTACAATATTATTTTACAAAACTATCCATCGCTGCTAGCACTAAGAAGTACATCTGAGCAAAAGTTGAACGTAGAACCTTCAGAGGGTTCAAAATCTAAGCCAATAAAGATGTCAATGAAGTTGAAACTCAATAAGAAAGAGAAGGAGAAGAAGAAAGAGTTTGAGACCAAACTGGATCAGGTCAGAACTAAGTTGTTGCAGCCTATACCGGAGAACAAACCTGCAGTGATTGTACAGAGAGAACGTCAGGACTGGTGGACCAAGCAATTTGTTACTGATCATCATTACTTGAGAGGTATCCGAGTACATCGTAACTCGATCATGCATCGTGGTGCCATGATGAATATCGCCAAGTACAAACTGCGAGCGTCTTCGTGTCCCGATATTTATAGGAATTCGATGTGGTCCGTGGAGGAAGAAGCTGTAAGTAACTTTGTTTAAGCCTTTTGATATATTTTGTTTATTAACCGCGAAGTAAAATTATATGCTTCAGCCAAATTCTATCAAGTTCAAATTTGTATTTTTTTGTTTTCAGACCTGGGGCAGACGTTTACTGGACACAATCAACAAAACTTTCGACTTCAACATGTTCACTGAGTTCCATTTCCTGATGATGAATCTGTCAACGTTAGTGCTGTTCATTTGGTTCATTGTGCCTTACTTCTACATCTCAAACTTCATGCTCATGAGGGGATACTCTGAGGTTCACGGCTCATGGATGTTGAGTGTGTTCGGAATTGCTACTATTATTGGCATTGTGAGTAATAATTATTGATAAAGTTCCCGTTAGTCCCCGTAAAAATATGGTAAAAGTGTAACTATCGCAACATTACACGCTGGCCTATCATACCTAATCCTGTAATTGAATAAGCCCATTAGTTAAACAGTAAAAAGTTAGAATAATTTTCAACTCGTACTAAGTTTGAAAATGGTACATTTCCTGACAAACGTTTTGAAAACCGTTATTATTTTCTTGTTTTCTCGTAACAAAATTTGACACTAACCTAAATGATATTGTTCTCGTATTTCAGGTTGGTCTAGGTTGGATGGGGGATCTGCCTTGGGTGAATGTGACGAAGACATACGCATTATGCCTTATATTTTGCGGTATCACTATTATCTTGTTCCCTGTGCTAATTCGGGTGATGGACCCAGAGGCCCCGTACAGTTTCTATATATTAGCATTAAACGCTGTCATGTTCGGACTGATGTTCTCAAGCTCATACTCGTATACGCCGAGCATTTTGGTGGAATTGATCGCTTTGGAAAGATTCACAATGGCTTATGGATTGGTGTTGTTGAGTCAGGGCATTGGACATCTTATTGGACCGCCTATGGCTGGTGAGTAAATATGCATCTTGTCAATTAATATTCGGAAACTAATGCTTAGCATTTCAAAGTAATTATTCAACAAAATATCATGATATCTGTTCCTTACGATAAACAATTCTGCAGACCTTACAGAGTTTCTGAAATCAGAGGTCACCGCTACGTAACAAAGCTCAAAAACTAGTACATAATAATCTCAATAACAGTGAACAAGTAGTAACAAACAGTTACTTGGCCCATTGTTTTATAAACACTAGAATCGAGTTACCTCAGTTGATTCGCACAAACGCGCGAAATGATCAACAATCGATACCTACATCATTTGTTTTTCTCCATAATTTTTCACCACAAAATTTGTAAGTACTACTAAATTTGTCCTAACGATGTAAAGAGTTATCTTTCAATAAGTTCCAAATCTGAGGAGAAATATTGCGGTTCTTATCGCATCAGTTGTGGTAACTACAATCGTAAAATGAAGTGTGAACATGTGAACAGTCATAAACCTAGCTATAATCTGCATTGTTTATCAATCCAAAGGTTGTTTGCATAACTTTAGCTCTTTGCATATAAATGTCTTACAAGGTTTTCTTCCAGCCTTAACAAATGTTTTTAATTGTTTTGTGTCTTCTAAAGAATAAGAAAGAGCTCTCTGCATTACAATCGGCCAGGATTATCTCAGCTCGTGTGTACTTTTATAGTTAACACTGCAAGACTGCTTCATCTTTGTTAATCCTATTGGCTTTTAATAGCAATCGCGGGGTATTTAAGCCTTATCATTATATTTCGTCTGCTTATATACAACATATGCATATGCATATGTAAGCGGGCACGCCCTTTATGCCAGGAGGCTTTTTATTATGTATTAAGTTCTGTTTGCGTTTTTGTTTTATTATTTATTTATGCTTGAGTATAGTTTTAAATATTGGCGTGTGCTAGCTGACATATGGCAAATAATTTTAATATTTTTGTGTTTCGTAATGTTAATTTATTTATTACTATATGTATAGAATCCAGTTCTTCTAACTGAACAGACAGCAGTGCTGCTGGGGAGTTTGTTCCGCCACTTCTTCTTCCCAGCTAAAGCACTAGGAAGTGGTGAAGGGTGGGCGTTTTGGGGGGACTGTCTTATGTGATTTTGACGTTCAAAAAGTGCTGATTCTCAGCCTAATTTGAATAAATGACTTTTGATTTTGAAAAAAAAACACGGTTTCTGACCACGAGCAATACATACCTAAACCTTTGTTTGCTATCACTGCTATGTTTGCCTATAGTCTCAAATTCTATTATTTTCCAGTAGGCCAATCAAAGTTATTTAGATTTTAGAGTTTCCTAGTAGAGAGAGAATCCCGAAAAGGTAATGCGACATTGTCGCATTCCACTTATTTGCATGTTAAGGTACCTACATCTTCAATCTTCCGTTTTGCATTGCAGGTGCGCTGAGGGACGTCACTGGACACTGGGATGCAGCATTCTATGTCGCTGGCTTGTGGGTCATAATTTCTGGGTTTTTGGTTGGCGTTATCCCATTCACTGAAAACTTCCGTATTTGTGGTAACGCACCCCTCGCTAAAGATGTGGCAGGCGAACCCGATCCAGGGGTGAAAATCATCATTGCCCACTAAAAAATACCCCTTCAATCAATAAGTTAGACGTGACAACAGAAAAATAAAATTCGTTTTTTTTTGGGTATTTCATAGTGAAAAAATAAGTTTGCTTTTTTCCTGACTTGATTGGAAAGCTTATCTTATTCCTAAATATGTTTTTATGTTTTTCATAATATGCTTTGTTTTTGAGGACTAATAATATTCTCGATTATGTGATTTACTGAGATATATTTGAAATAGTTTGTATGACTTTAATTAATTGTAATCATTATACACTTAAATAGTTTTAAACAATAATTTAGAATTAATACTCCATGTTCTGAATTCATTTTTATGTGATTATTTGAAGAATATGTAACTAAACCTTTTTAAATAGGGAGTGTACCTTAATCTTTATATACTTATAACATTTTCACTGTAGTAAAATTTAAATAGATTATAATCAAACAAATCCTGTCTTGGTTATGTAGCCAGTGTGTGTGTGTGTGTTTGTGGCGATAAACTAGAAAATGTAATCATAATATTAACATAGTATACACTTATGCACTCTTATCTTATTTATTTGTTTGCTTTAAAAAGTCTCCTAAGGAGATATAGTATTCCTTTATTCTTTAGAGGTTAAATACTGTGTGCCTTAATGTAGTTTACATAATACCCATATAATTACTATAAGCAGGCATTATAAAATGCCCTAGGTATCGATTTTGTATCCCCGAAAATAAATGGTTTGTAAAAGACCCTAACCGTTTTAAGGTTTTTTTTTAAGAAATCTTGTATTTTTTAGATTACTAGGTAAGTACCTATTATAATGATTAATCATACAAGTGCCTGATAGTTTCTTCTGAAATATACTTGCCATTTAAAGCACCGATCAAGGTAATAATGAATTTATTTTTTACATGAAATTTTAAAGTATTTTAGGTGATAAGTTTGTCTACTTACTTAGAATTTAAACTCCTTCCGTCTTATTACAAAACACGGTCTAACTTTAGCCCGAGCCTAAACCTTCGATTCAGTTTTTGCTATTTTGAACTTTATGCCGACTTTAGTAAAGTTCTTAATACAAAATTGACAATCTAAGACCAGACTAAGTTGTCAGTTTTGTAAAAGGAACTGTATTTCGATTTCTGTTAGGTTCGTATTTCAAAAACAGGCTCGATGGTTTAAACCTTGTCAAAAGAAAAACCTTCTTTTGTAATAAGACCGATTACGTATACCTTGTATTATGTATGAGTTCTTCAAATTAAACTTTGCTATTTTAGATATGTGTTTGATTTTGCCTTCATGAAATTCCTTGTCTTTTTACACACCTAGTTCTTTCAGACATTAAAATGGATTAAAACAGAAATAAATATACACACTACTTAAGTATATGAAAACAAATGGAACATTGTATGATGGTCAATATCTTTTCACATGCATTTTACAGACAAATTTTCCGAATTCCTAACAGTTGTCTTTTAAAAAATCCCATTTTAAAATTCAACCAGCCTGTCTTACAAATCAATGTGACTTGAGGTTACACATGGTGAGATTGCACCTCTCTGCTACAACACTCCTCTCCTCCTTAATCTCATGTCCATTCTCACGCCATACACGTTTATCAAACACACACACACCCTTATTCATCTCACACACCGCTCAAAGTTCTCTCTTGGAATCGATTTTGTTAAACCATCTGCAACGATGCATGCGGTCTCCTTGTCACCTCATTGTTAACAACTGCCTCACGAACAAAGTGATACGTAACATCAGTTCAGACCTTGGTGATGTATGTACTGGGATCTTGTTCTTGGCAATAGCGATGGCAGACTGACTATCAGTTTAGATAGTCATATTCTGCCTCTGCTGTACAGTACTAAGAGCTATAGTTATTTGTTTCTTGCTCTCCCAGCTGATTGCGCCACCTTGCAGTATGAAGACCAAACCAGAGGTGATCTCGTATCTTACAGGGGTCACACTGAAAGTTTTTAGAATAGGCCAGTAAGAAAAGAAGCCAATGAAGAATTTATTTAAATTTTGAATGAGGAACTCTTGGGGAATCTGTAGGTATGTAGATGTTTATATGTCATTTGTTTTTACAAATTGTTGGGAATTTAAAAAGTGGCTGTCGTGCGTGAAATGGTTTCGTTCAATGATTTATTACGAATTTCGTTGCGGTCTTACACAACTACAATGTTACGCTATACTACGATTAGCATTTCATGACGAAGCCCCATCCCGTGCCACTGTTTACAACTGGTTTAATGAGTTTAACCTTTTGGCCACCCCGGTCGGATTAATACGATACATTTTTCGTGCCCGTGTCGCCTCAGTCGTATATATATGACTGAGAATCTATGTTCATTTCTTGTTATTTATTTAATTGCACGACCCCATTGGTCATAGGTAGGTATCCTACCACCCTACCCACCCTACCTATTCATTTGTCGATTTATGAGCTGGGCGCTGGCGGCACGGCAATTGATATAAAACAAGCAGTCAAAAGGTTAAACGTGGTCGAAGCCAACTCACTGATGATTCGCGAGAAGGACCTCCTTCTACGGCGACTACTAATGATAACGTGAGTGCTGTGTGGCTTATGATAGAAGCTGATAGAGTGTGACATATCAACAGATTCGGGCAGCTTTAGGTATTGGTATGAGTCAAGTACAAAAAGTCTTACATGAACATTTAGGCGTCAAAATGCTTTGTACTAGATAGATACCTCACAATTTGACGGAAGATCCAAAACTTTTTGTCGTTTGGATTGGTGCCGCTCAATGCTTGAAAAGTATGACAAAGGTGACACGAATGCTGTAATATGACATCGTCACAGGTGAGGAGAGCTGGATATATTTGTACGAATCCGAAACCAAAAGACAATCCGTGGAATGGAGGTATAGAGGTATGAGGAACAGGGTGTAAAGTTCACTCATACCCATAGTAAAGGGAGGATCCTCCGCCAAGACGTGTTTCATGTCTGGTGGGCAACTGCCCGACGATTGATGTCGGGACGTTGTATATATGCTAGTTGCGCGGTAAACTCTGCTTGCGCGATGCAGGATTTTGCGTGACGTCGGTGTAATGCGAAGTTCGCATGTGGCGATGTAGATACCGCTACAAATATTTCCATTCGAAGATTTGCCGACAAAAGTAAAGCAGGGCAGAAGTCAAGGGAAAAATATGATTGCCTCAGTCTTTGGACGGACGGGTCATTTCGCAACAATTGCCCTAGAAGTTAAAAATACTGTTACTGCAGATTAGTATGTCATTAATTGTTTACCAGTTTGCTTGTAAAATGTTAGACAGCAGCGCCCAACAAGCAGGATCCTCCTCCACCTCGACAAAGCTCCAGCTCAGACAAATATTCGATAGTCCGTCTGGTGGAGTCACTAGACGGACTATCGAATATTTGTCTATCGCAAGTGTGGAGTTAGTATGTCATCCTCCTTACAGTCCTAAATTGCGATCCAATGACTCTCGTCAAATGAACTGTTAAACTGACTCAAACTGTTCACTGAATGAGTAATGTCTGGACGTGTGCACACAGCAAGACACCTAAAAGAACTGATCAATGCTCTATATGGTAGGTCATCTCTTGACTCGTGTTCTGAGGGATGCTTCTCTAGCTTTTGTCCAGTAACTTCCGGAGTTGAAACTGTATTTGCATATTCTATGCCAAATTCTAGCAGTTTCTCGATATTATATTTTTCTTAAGGATTGATGCTATTCGAATTATGTTTAATTTGAATACCAAGCATCAACTTTTCCTTGCCAAGATCTTTCATCTTAAATTTTGACATACGCTCTTTCTTCATTACCTTCATTTCTGTTAAATTGTTCCAAAATAGCAGCATGTCATCAACATAGACAGCCAGGGTTATTATGTTCTTTCCTTTTCTAGTGTTGACACAAAGTTCATTTAAGGATCGACCGTCTGATCAGTTTGAAGATCCAGTTTTGTTGCGACAGCTATTAAAGTTATGAGTGAGCTGTGTCTCACAACTGGTGTGAAAGTCTCATTGTAATCAATGCCTTTCCTTTGACTATATCCCCTTGCTACCAGGCGTGCCTTGTATATTTTCCCGCCCACCTCTTCTTTGATTCGAAATATCCATTTAGAATCAATGAGGTTGTAAGGGCATGCTGGTGGTTTGACCAGTGTCCAGGTATTGTTTGTTCGTAGAGCATCTAACTCGTCCTGAATTGCTTTTATTCACTTCCCCTTATCCATGCTAGATAAAGCTTCATCCACTGTCAGTTGAAAACACTTCGATAGCTTGATGTGTGATCCAGAAATTGTTTAGGTTTCCTCTCTCTTAATGGATAGCTTCGCTCACTGGAATGTTCCGGTTCTGGTTTTAGTACCTCTTCGTCTCTTTCATCAAGGGATTCCCATGCATCACAACCTTCTGTTACGTATCCATCAAATTCTTCATTTTGAAGTAAATCACTTATCTTACAAACTCAAATTGTTCTTGAAGTTCTTCTTCACTTTCAATCTCAGTGTTTGTTGGTTAAACTGGTGGATTTTTATGCTCAATGACATCAGATATATCATCTTTCTTTGTTTCTCAACGTCTCTCGATGGGTTGTAATTGATTTTCGTGAAAACAACATCTCTTGCTTTATGTACCATCTTGGTTTCTGGATCAAACAAACGATATGCTTTCAAATCTTCACAGTATCTAATACGAAGCAACTCTTTGCTCTTCAGATCACATTTGGTGCGTTTCTGATTAGGGATGGATGTAGGTACATTTAAAACGCTTTGCATTCGAACACTGATAAATTTCAGATATTGTTTCTTTTCAGTCCAAGCTTCTTCAGGCGATTTATTCCTAACAGCTTCCGTTGGTGATCGGTATTTTAGATAAACAGCTGTCTTCACAGCTTCCGTCCAAAGCGTATTGCTTAATCTAGCTTCTTGGATCATGCTCCAAAATTTTTCAGCGATTGTTCTGTTAGCCCTTTCTACTACACCATTTTGTTCAGGTGTATATTCCACCGATAATTGATGTTTGATTTCATACATCTTGACTTCATGAAATCAGTCATCCGAGTATTTACATATTCTTTGCCACTATCTGACCCTACAGGTTTTAACTTCTGTCCAGTCTGTAATTCCGCAAAAGTCTTGAACTCTTCAAAGGAGAATGAGTAATGATGGGCCCACCTCTCAATAGGAATAAGACACTCATAAATGAATAGGTATGTTTATGCAGAATAAAACTTATTATTACGACTAAGGTCAAAAGTCAGTACTTTCGGAGTTATACTACTTATTATACTGCCATAATCCATAAAAGTGATCGTAGTTTACTTCGTTATAAGATAAACTATGGCCAGACTCAAAACTGACGGCACCTATCTGCTGCTATCTGCTTGCACCTTACCTGCGCCCCCACCCTACCCGCTGCGCCCGCCGCTTGCCCAGGCGCATTTGCAAATGGCGATCAGTCATATTGCAGTGAACATCTTCGAGACGGTTTATACGTTATAGAAATATACAGACAAAACGATTTACATGATTTAATAGAATAAAATATACCAACAGAGAATGTGTGGTTGCTGCGTGGTAGGATACAGTCACGCCACGTAAGAGCAAGAATATACTATTGCTATATATTAATTGATCGAAACCAAGTTGGAAGAAACGCGATATCACAATGTTATTGCTCTTGCTTGACCGGACGGCGAACTGTAGGAAGTTGCGCTCACACTATTTCTTTGATTTGGTACCTAGGGGTTGGGAGACATCAGTACCATTCGTGGCCCCCGTGGGTTTTTTAAATGATGTAATTGTCTTTGATGTCCAAGACGAATAATAAATCTCTTTTGTTTTAAAGTGTACTTATTATTACTATTTTACCTTATAAGTATCCATAAAGAATATGTTAGACTGACGACTTTAAGACGTCGTATCTCCGAAAGTACTAACATTTGACCATAGTTATATTAGTAACTAATGCTCCACTTAAAAAGCCCTATCCAACGGTATATCAGATGTTACTATTGAAGGGTGGGCCCAGACTCCATACATTCATTTCCCATTGTCCTTTGTTAACTTCACTTTTAGATTAAAGAAGATATACGAAGGTTTTACGCGTATCACATAAAAACGTTACGAAATATTTGAATCCGCTAAATGACTCTTTAGCCATTGGCCCGCAGACTTCAGTATGTACCAGCTCAAGCACACGGTCCGCTCTTATTAGCTGGACTGCTTTTCTAGAATGGTGGTCTGGTTTGTTTTCCTTTCAGACAAGCTACGCACTCTAATAGTGTAGTAGTATTGTTAGAAAAAACTCACCCCCGTCGCCATGATTTATTTCCGTTCTAGTTATCAGTGTACCAGCGCCCTTACGGGTGAGGTCCATCTGAAGGACCGCCAACTTAGACCAGCTTGGCGATTACTAATAAAACTACTTACTGATATTATTAAATATTACGTAATAGTTTAAGGTTACGTACTTCAAGATGAACCATTCTTCTATGCCATAAGCCTATCTCGTCTCCACTGACATTAGTCGCCAGCGCTTTGCGCTTTAAGATTTGCTTTAGTTTGTACACACCACTTTCCTCTATACCTTTATGTAAAGGTTCCCCAATTACTTCACAATTTATTACTCGTTACTACGTTAATACACCACGATTTAAGGGAGTATGCTTATACTATGGCCGTTGATGATAATAAAAAAGAGAGATAAAAAAAAATGTGCTTGATGACAAAACCAGAGTGCCTAATTCATGTGCTTCAAGCAAAGACGGCCAAGGAGGCTTGGAAAGCTTTAGAGAAAGCTATGAAGATAAGGGGCTAAATAATCGACGCAGATGGCTGTCAAAACTAGTTAGTCTTAAACTGGAGCAGTTCCCGACTACAAGAAATTATATTTCGGCATCACAACAAACGTGTGATCTAGGAAAGGAAATATATTTTATGACGAATTATTGCCTGCCCTAATGCTTCAAGGATTAACATATAATTTTCAAGCAAATAGATTGGCAATTGAAAATTCAAATATTGAGCTTACTACGGATTATATGAAAACTAAACTTAACCAAATGGAAGATACACATACATGCAAGAAATCACGCCTTAGCGTCAAAGAAGAATATTTTTAAACAAAAACAACAGACAAAGTTTAAATTACTTATTTGCGATGGACCACACAAAGCCTGAGATTGTGCACATAATCAAATCAAGAAGAGAAATGAAGCTTCTATAGCTTTGGCGATGGCGACTTCAACTTCAGAATTTTTTTCAATTGTTGACTCTGGAGCTTCTAATCATATGACTTCAAGGCGTGAATGGTTAAAAGTATAATACAATCACAAATTTCCATTAACTCTAGTTAGTGGCACCATCTAGTTTCCCAATGGATGCCATGCTTAGAGAATAATTATTCTTACGTAAAGTTACTGCTGACTGTTTTTCTCTGTAAGATATACCTACTGTCAGGGATTCAATATGTGACCACACATTGCATAGCTATTCTTATTATACAGGATGACTTGTAGTTTGATGTATTCCTTTCAGCGTAGCTATTCACAACCATTCGACAAGATACACCATCGAAAACGACACATCTTCAATTACTGATATTATGCCTTGCCCACGGCACACTAAAACTGTCGGAAGAATCAATGGCGGTCGACACAAAATTTTCGGGTTTCAGATGTATCAACAGGCTTTAGAGGACTCCTTTGATAACATTGAAGATGTTTTTTTGGAATTCAAGAAAACCCAATCTATAGGGATTGTTGAAAATTTCCCAGAATTTGTCACTAAATATCTCATTTCTTATAGCTCTTAAATTAAATGGCCTCCGTTGCTATTTCATTGAGTACTTAGATAGGGTAAGAGTTGGTAATACGCCCTATTATTTTTAAAATTGTAATAAAACAAAAATCTTACAAGTTTTTTTTGTTTTTTTTTTTTTAAACATTGCCCCACACTAGGAATTTCTCCTGTATCGTGGTTTACAAACATTTAAACTCACATACACAAACAGCCAGACCCGGAACAACTACTTGCAGGTCATACAAATATTTGTTCCGTGCGGGTATCGAACCCGCGACACGTAACGCAGCAGTCAATTTATTGCATAACCACTGCGCCAACCGTGTCGTCAATATACTGTGTGTCGTGTGTGTGTTTGTCGTTATAATCAGACTTTTTATTTTGGATCAATTTTTAGTCTTTTGACCTTTTGACAATAATGGCACAAGTGGTTATCATAATAGGAACTAAGGATACAATAATATTAATATTTTGGCTTTGTTAGTGTGAGTGCTTGAGTGGTGGGGCGTTTTGACACTTATTATTGGGGCGTATTACCAAGTTTTACCCTATTAGGTACTATAATAAACTTTTCGATGTTACCAAATTTTCTAAAACATCGAACAGTTAAAATTAAAGCGATAAGTTTACTAACCATTTACAAAAATCATCTACGTACGCACGGCTACAGATCAAGCTATACATTCCAGTATAAGCTGATCTCGCATTGTACAGTATTTCCTTACAAAGAGAGGTCTGTGTAAACTGGAAAATTATAGCTTGATGTGTAGCCGTGTGTACATGCACTTTGCCACCCAGAATTTTGGGCCACAAAAGAGATTAATGGAAAGCAATTGCATGCAGCTGAGACGAGAATGCTAAGAGGGATATGTGGTGTTGCGCGATTGGATAGAAATGAGTACATATAGGTATAAGTGGACGTTTGAAAGTGGCACTAGTGACCACCAGTGTGGAAATCGGTTGTCATGGGCCATGTGATGCGAAATATCAGGAAAATGTCGTGAGGAAAGTTTTGAGTATGAATGTGGATGGTTATGAGTAGGTAGGGGAAGACCAAAGAAACAATGAATGTACTCCGGGAAAGATGATATGACTAGAAAGGGAGTGACTACCGGGATGACGACTAATATGGAAGAAAAAGACATTTTGCGCTGAGACGTTGATCCTAAATGAATGTATGTTTACCAACCAACCAACAACTTTTTAATTGAGAATGATGTCTTTTCATGATTCACAATTAATTTGAACTGAAATCGTACAAGTTAGCTATAGTTATTGTTTATAACCCGAACTTTGGAGGATTACCGATTACGTGTATTTATAATTCTAACAAACTAATGGTAACATTTATTCACGCAAATCAAATTTCAAATTCTGAAGTGGGGTGGTATTGGGGAGCGTTCCGAGTTGCGCTGTAATCGATTTGAGCGTGCTATCGGGTGTACCTACCGAATTAGCGTGAGCGCGATAAGATGTCCCGCGGATCGTCATATATGACGTCATGACATGCGCCATCTTGCGATATCGCCGACCATGCCCTAATTAATATCACCGTGAGCGCTGTCAAAAATGATGGTAAACTAAAGCGGCATTTTCGAAATAATGGTGTAAAATCCAAGACGTAACAGAATACCTTAACTCATGCGCATTATGTTTCATTATTGTTTCATCTATGTTATTTGTAATTCTTGGTAACAAATAAGAGTGTAATTGTAGTTTTATTAAACTTTAATTTGCAGAAGAATAATCGGTCTTTTTTGTGCAAGGTTTGAGGTTGACGTTGAGCGACCACTGTGAGCGCGTTCACGAGCGTTCCGAATTGATGACAGCTCTAAACTGTCATAATCATGATAATCTAATACGGAACGCAAAATATCGATGTGATCGCTGTCAGCGCTCATGTTCTAATTCGGAATGCAGCCTAATACGGAACGCAAAAATCGATGTGATCGGATCGCTGTGATCCTGATTTCCTGAAATCCTATTTTAATAAAAATCTAAAAAAGAAGAAGGAAGACTAGGCTAGATAGTTAATACTTTAGTTATTCCTGAAATGTGCGCGTCATCCATTTCTATTTATTGGAAATGAAACTACTAAAACTTCTGTTATATCTAGTGGAATCAAAACAATTAATGATAAATTAATGTAAACAACGATTCTCTTAGTTGAAATTCAGTGAGCCAATAGTTAGGTCGTCTTTTGTTTTCCAAATCCAAAATGAAGCTAGATTTATCGCATAGGTAAGTATTATAGTAAGTTTTCTATTTCGTTGGTTAGTCATTGTAGCAAAATGGATACCAATTTCCTTTGATAAAATATATTTTTTTAACTTCCAATTTGAGATGGCAACATGCTAGCAACAAGGTATTATTGTTGAAAAAATGGCAGCAGTCTTTGAAAATTGCTAATTAATCTTAGTCCTAATGTATGTTGTTATCATTTTAGTGTTCAATAATGTGGAATAATATTCCTTAATTTTTTATATTATTCTAGAATTGTGCATTTGGACTTGAAAGGCGCTCCACTAAAAGTTGCATACTTGGAAAAGGTAAGAAATCTGTATTAACAAGAATATAAGGATGTAATGGATAGATTTTAGTTTTTAATTCTCACTGCAACTACAAATCTAAAATTACTATTTATCTACTTTAGTTTATTACTACAATCAAGTCATGGGGCGTAACCGGTATACTCTTAGAATGGGAAGACACCTTCCCGTATGCTGGAGATCTGTTAGATATCGGCAGTATGAGCAATGCTGGTGGGGATTGTATGTACAACTTTGCAGAAGTGCATAAAATAATAAAGTTTATTAGAGACCAAGATATGGATCCAGTAAGTTTATTAATGTATTCTGTCCCTATACCAATGTATATGTTGTTAATACTTTTAAAAGTTGTATGTAGCCTCTTAATTCCAAACTGTCAATTCAAACCATGCCTTTTGGCTACAGACAAACATATTGCAGGGGATTTTGTCTCCCAGCTAAAATACTAGGAAGGGTGGCAGTTGTCTTTTGTACATTTGACATTCAAAATTACAAATAAAATATACAAAATATTTCCCCGAATAAAATTACAAATAAAATTTTTTTTTGATGTCCTGGGATAAAATTCTTCTTTTTATCCTCTTTATTTATTAGGGACTTGCAACCATTAACAGGTCATGTCAGCCCCATCATTTCCTTACGCAAGTTACTTACAAAAATTTCTTAATTTTTTTTCTTGTTTATTATCATAAAATAAATATTACTTAATTAAGTATAACATAAATGTAACATGACACCTAAATTCCCTGAAAGGTTAGGCAGAAGTGTACAAATTACACCCACATTTCACAAGTTGTGTTTAATTTCAATTTAGTTTTGAACTGTCAATATAATATTTATTTTTCGGATCCCTTACTTTCTTATTAATTTACCTTTAGATCCAGCTAATCCAGACCATTGGGCACATGGAGTTTGTCCTCAAAC
Source organism: Brachylomia viminalis (assembly GCA_937001585.2). Lineage (NCBI taxonomy): Eukaryota > Metazoa > Arthropoda > Insecta > Lepidoptera > Noctuidae > Brachylomia > Brachylomia viminalis. Next base: position 24,708,506 of record OW443298.2, on the reverse strand, counting down.
ACCCGCCATTCCAAGAACTACAAGAGTTACCAAAGTCTCCTGCTGTGCTGTGTCCTTCTAAACCTAGATCTCAAGTGGTAGTGAGACAAATGATAGATCAAGCACTCGAGGTACAGCCTGATGCTAAGTTCTTTCACATTGGAGCTGATGAGGTGAGTGAAATTGATATTATATAGTAAACATAGAGCTCTTTGTGATGGCGCTTGTTCAAAGAAACCCAGCACTAAGTAGTATTGCCATGTTCAAGTTGCAGTAGGAAGGCAATGCACATGATATGAGCTGTTATTTGTAAATTATTGCAGTTTTCTCTAGATGGTGGAGTTGGTGACCACATATTACCACTATAATCAGTAGAAAGGTTGGATTGTTTGCCAACCAAAAAAAATCAGAACAACTTGGTAATGTAATTGACTATTTTGTTTGGCACCAATCTCCAAAACCATTGATTTATAGTGTACCTCAAAGAGTACAGTATATAATATAATATATGTGTACATAGAATAAGTTATGTAGTTAGTGCCTTTCCTTAAAGCGAAAGCGCCAGAGTCGCCTGTGTATATTTTCTTTAATTTTATTTTTACAATTTGGGAATTGGTGATAAAAATATGATCTGCAACCGTAACAATTATGTATTTACAGAATCAGAATCATCAATACAACCTGCTAAGTTCATATAATCCTATTGAATAGCAATTCCATAAAATATCAATCAATAAGCAACAGAAGTAGAAAGACATTTTTTTTTCAGGTGTGGCACTTTGGTGTTTGTCCGCAATGTCATGAAAAAGCCTTGAACCACAGATACAAGGCAGATGCACTATACCTAGACCATATAAAAGATCTAGTACTATACATTAAGGAGAAGAGACCAGATATCACAGTGCTTATGTGGGATGACATGCTAAGGAACATGAACTTTGAGATGTTGCAAGGTAAATACCAAAATATATTATTTACTTAGAATAGAATAGGGATAAACTTTCCATTATGGGCCGTAGAGATGGAAGTTCATTTTTGTTTTGTAGATAGCACTTTTAAACAGAAGGCTTTTTTTTTTTTTTAATTTTCTATATAAGTAAATTGAAAAATAACAAGTGGCCAAACTTACAGTTAAGTTATTTAACAGGTTCTTTACCCAGAAGTAGGAGCTCTGCGGAGCAGGGTGACACTTTGTCAAATCAACAATCTATCAGTACACTCATGAGTGATTCTGATTAGGATAGTCAGTCCAAGAGCGAGCGCAGCGAGCTCGAAATTTTAGGGCACCCCGACTTGGATAGGTTAGGTTAGAAGGAGGTGGCGGGGTCGTAGTGAGCGAGCGAAGCATTCATTCATTCATTCATTTTTTAATTTATGCAGAATATTGTTACAATGATTTCGATAGCGTCTATAGGTAGTGTCTAGGTCTTTGTCATTTGGTGATTTTAAATGTCTTTTGTGTAATGTGTCTCTAAATCTCATACAATGCAATAATCCGAGGGTTATCCATTTTTGACGAGTTTGTTGTCTGTTTGGTATTGCAGTTATTTGCGTGCTTTTTTTAATTAATTCAGATAGAATATTTATAAACAGTTCAGTTGCTTTATTGGGGTCGTCTATAGATGTTATACTTGAAAACTCAAACTTCGTAATTGCTTAACCACCTGAAGGTTGCATGGCCCTTGCACGTCGTGAAACGACATAGTCTATTTGTCTAACTATAATGAAGTTTCGGTTCACTGGGAACTGTAGTAGGTTGATTCCAGAGAGTGAGTGAGTGAGAGTGAGTGAGAGGGAGTGAGGTGTTTGACTCCCCCCGCGACGTCTAAGAGGGGCGCGCGTGGAACACTACGCGCCGCCACCTCGGGTCCTGGTGTGTGGGGGGCGACGGACGTCCCCGAGTCCGTCGCCCCTGGACCCATTTAGGGGGGCTGGAAGAGGGCGTTGTCCGCCCTCCGCCGACGCCCGGTGCGCCTTCTGCGGGCCGGGTGAGAGGACGAGATCTCCCTCTCCCTTTCCGCAGCCTCCTTCTGCGAGACGACTGTCTCACAGAAGGAAACCACCGCGTCCCAGGACTCGTCGCTGCCGACCATCGACTCGACTGCGGCCGGCAGCGACAAGTCACTGCCTACTTCTGAGATGAGGGCACGGCGCGGCTCCTCCCAAGCGGCACACTCTGCCAGCGTATGCCGCGCCGTGTCCTCCCGGCAGTCGACGCAGTGGTGACACCGGGCGTCCGGCTCCCTGTTTATGCGACACAGGTACTTCCCGAAGCAACCATGCCCCGAGAGCACCTCCGTCACCCGAAACGACAGGGAGCCGTGCCTCCTCCCGAGCCAGCGCTCGAGCACCGGCCGGACCGCCTCGATGGTGACGAGGCCGGCGGTAGGGCGTGAAAGCCTGTCCCGCCATTCCGCCACCAGGACCTCGCGAAGCTGAGACCGACGCAGCTCTATGTGTCGCTGCATCGGTCCCTCGCCCCGCGCCCTCGCTTCCTCGCGCCATCGATACAACGACGCGAGTACTTTCGTCTCGAGGTCCCAGGGCGGGGATCCGGCCAGTACGCAAGCCACCTCGTAGGAGATCGTGCGATACCCCCTGATGACTCTGACGGCCATCGCCCTCTGCGGCTTTCGCAAAACAGCGATGCTGCCGGCCGTCAGGTCAGAGGCCCACACCGGGGCCCCATACAGGGCCATGGATCGCACGACCCCCACGTAGAGCCGTCTACAGACGGCGCTCGGGAAGCAGCCGGGCAGCTCGGGTCTTGGGAAGCAGCGTTGCGAGCGCGCCAGCCGCGCCCAGCAACTTGGGCGCCAGCCGTCGGAAGTGAGGCTCGAAGTTCCACCGGCTGTCGAGCACCAATCCTAAATACCTCATGGTGGACTCGACAGCGATGTGTGAGCCGGGCGGCGGTGCCCGCCGGGGGCCATGAAACACCATGGCCTCCGACTTGCTGAGGACCACCTCCAAGCCTAGGCGACGTATGCGGCCCACCACCTGTGAGACCGCGGCCGTGGCCAGCAACGCTACCTCCCTGTGCGAGCTCCCCCGGGCAGTGACCAGCGTGTCATCTGCATAACACGTCAGGTCTACGCCCGGTTGGAGCTCGCCCCTCAGCACCCAGTCGTACCCGATGTTCCACAGGAGCGGCCCTAGGACCGAACCCTGCGGAACACCGCACGACACCCGCCTAACCGCACGCCTGCCTTAGCCTACTGTACTCTTTAGGTTGCACACTGTTGAGGTTGCACACTGTTTAGGTTGCACACTGTTTAGGTTGCACACTGTTTAGGTTTAGGTTGCACACTGTTTAGGTTGCACACTGTTTATGTTGCACACTGTTTAGGTTGCACACTGTTTATGTTGCACACTGTTTAGGTTGCACACTGTTTAGGTTGCACACTCTTTAGGTTGCACACTGTTGAGGTTGCACACTGTTTAGGTTGCACACTGTTTAGGTTGCACACTGTTTAGGTTTAGGTTGCACACTGTTTAGGTTGCACATTGTTAAGGTCAGTGTAAACTGGCAATTATTCCTTCAAAAATAAAACTAGCCAAGTTTGGATTAAAAGTTGTTTATTGTTTATAGTACATAGAGTACCTGGTCATTAAAGTCAAAGTCATTTCAAGTTATATAGCTCAACGAGTTTTTAAGTAAAACTAACTTTGTGGAGCAACGTGTCTGTCGTACCTATATGACTGTCTCTTTCTAAAGCTTGGTATTGGTATATTAACTCCTAAGTAATACATTTTTGGTTTTTCAGTTTTTGGTTATTACAATAACATGTAACATATAAACATGTATAACCCATCAGCTTTCAAAGCCAGTGTAAACAGCCATCTTCTGGGCTTGCTCGTTCCATCATAGACCCCATCCATCGCTTTCCACCAGGCGAGATCGAGGACAAGAGATGGCCCATTTCACAATCAAAAATATGTGTTTTTTGTTTCAGATTACAATCTAGGGCAGTGTGTGATACCAGTAGTATGGAACTATAGCCCTGAAGAAAGTTTCTCCATAAAGCAAGAATTAATGGACCTCTATGGTGGACTGTTCCCTCGAGTATTCTTTGGAACAGCGTTCAAAGGGGCAAACGGGAGTTGCCAGGTGATAATTATACTATTTGAATAGCCTAGCTTAGTTTCTTTTACAGTTAACTTTACCTCTGACAGCAACCCAAGCTGTCAGCACCAGCAACCTTATAACAACAAGAATAAAGATTTTAATCACACAATCAAAAAATCTTAACTTACAGGATCAGATTATTAGAAAATTATAGAAAAAAATTGCCAAACTGATGTATATTAATTGACTCTGTAGGTAAGTCTTTCCAAAAAGACCTGGCGTCGCATTGTTAGGATCAGCGCAGACCGAGAGTAAAGTATTGATTGATTTTCGTTCAACTTTGGACTTTATTGCACTTCTCAAAAAGTTTATTTTCAATGAAATCCTCAAAAATCGATTTTATGATCACTACTTACTTGATAGTAATAACTATCCTAACTAATATTATTAATGCGAAAGTGAGTTGTTTTGTTTGTTACGCTAAAATGGCTGAATATATTTGGATGAAATTTGGCCCATGGGTAGACCATGACCTGGAGAAAGACATAGGCTTCTTTTCATCCTGGATCGCAGACGAAGTCGCGGGCGACAGTTAAAACAGTATGATTTGACAGTTTAAGGCCCGCTTGCACCAATATTCACTAAATACAATTAGTGCTAAACGTATTTAAAACATCGTTCTGTCTTTATCATTTTCGAATGATTGACAGAAATAGAACGATGATTTAAATTTGTTTAACGCTAAATGTATTTAGAAATTTGTGGTGCAAGCGGGCCTAAGTCAGTCCAAATATGACAGTTTCAGAACATTTAATTTTTGATGGGTTTCTGGGTGGCGGCGTGTGGAAATTTTGACTACATTGTTGTATTGGGTTCCCATCTATAAAAACGTATGTAAACCACTTACTAATAAATGATAATAATAAATAAAATAAAAAATTTCCAGGTGTTATCACCGATCGCCCGATACGTCAGCAACCATAGGGCGTGGGTGGAGCAGGTGTACGCTAACAACGAACGCATACACTTTTCCGGTGTTGTACTTACCGGCTGGTCAAGGTATGTATTATTTACCACAGTCAACCTATGAAAGAAAGAAAGAATAACGTTTATTTGCACTCAGTACTATGACCTCTAACATACCTAAAACATGAGCCACGAAATGTAATAAGACATGTACGATTGCTCTGCAAAAACTTTCATTTATTTTACTCATTATTAAGAGCGTTTATACCTTATGAGTGGCAACGTCGCAATTTAGTGTCATACTTCGTGGTTTTCAATTTTTATCATTTAATCGGAGCTATATTTTAAAAATCTGTTTAATTAACTTTTTAGAATCATGTGAAAACTGTGTAAAAGGTAAGAAATCGTTGCGTTTACAGGTCTATTTATATGCAAATAATACATTGGAAACTTGCAGGGCGTTATTTTCATTGTAAAATAACTGTAAGCATTACGGTTACTTACTTTTTAGACACTTTCACGTAATTCTAAAAAGTTAATTAAACAGATTTTTAAAATATAGCTCTGATTAAATGATAAAAATTGAAAACCACGAAATATGAAACTAAATTGCGACGTTGCCACTCATAAGGTATAAAAGCTCTTAACCCCCGTCGGAAAAAGAGGGATTTAAGTGTGTATAATTATGTGTGTCTGTCTGTGGCATCGTAGCTCCCAAACGGTTAAACCGATTGTGTTTTTTTTGTTTTGAGTTTCTGAGTCAGTACTGTGGAGCTAGATTGTAGGCTGAAACTGTTGGAGCTAGAAACAGTTCTAGAAAAACACGTCGTCGATTTTAGAGGTGCATTCAAAGATTGTCAAAAATACATACTTCTACTATGTAATATGTCTCAGGAATTTTTAAAGGGTTCATATTTTTCCATATTTACCCATCTCAATTAATCACCCTGTGTCATATTCATATATCGAAAGGAAGCACTAGACAGAAACCTAGACAGTTATTCACATTAATTTAGACTTATTATTTAAGTCTGAATTATTAAATTCGTGGTGAAAAGTTTCCCTTGAAAAACGTTCCTCCTCTATATGTCCGACTGAGGGCAAAGAGCCTCTGCTCTGCCCTCAGTCGGACATTTAGTTTTTAGTACAATCAATTCATTTATTAATTATTAAAGTTTGTTTTGTCAACAGATACGACCACTACGCCACTCTGTGTGAATTATTGCCCTCAGCAATTCCAAGCCTGGCTGCCTGCTTGAGGGTCGTAACCAAGTCCGAGGGCCTAAATATCGGTAACCATATTCTTAAAATCTTACTCTAAAAAAACTGATGACAAAACATAGTACTTACGTACAGCAGGCTAATTATGTAACACAAACGTGTTCAGGATTGGATGTGTATTCGATCTGAAATCGAGCTTAAACCTGTTTATGAACGATAAAGCAACAAAGCCCTGAACAAAAAGATGGTTCAAAGAAACTTCGAACGAGAAAACTTGGCATGATGTTCTGAATACAAAATGTGTTACTTAATAAGCCTGGTGGCCTATAATATTTTAATATATTTTTATAAATAATTTACTTAACTTAGTCATGTTTAATAATAATAATAATTTAACTAGTTAGGTTATGTTAGTTATTTAACTGAAGATGATGTTAATATTAATAATTATCGCAGTAATTCTTTCTGTATTTTGGGATAGTAAGTTTTTATAGTTTTGTGACTAATATAAGAGCAAACAAAGTAAGAAATATTTTTAATTCTCATACCAGACATCAGCATTCATAACTAAAACTATCACTGATTGTTAACTGCTTTATAGCTTTTTCTCTACTACATGTAGAGAAAGAGCTAAATAATCAATCACAATCCTGACTAGACTAACCCCAGCACTTCGAATGACCACCCTTTTCATTTTGACAACACAACAAAATCCATTGCTTTATTTGTTTGAAACATTCGTCTGCTTGTATACAAAATAATGCAATGGATTTTGTCGAATTGTCAAAATGAACGGATTGTGTCATTATGGTATAGGGAATAGTTATTTATCCAACATGTGAGGAGAGTTCGTTTTTCGTATGAGTTTTGATTTTGAGTCTTGAGCGAACGAAGGATTGAAAAATAGAATCACGAGTGCAGCAAGTGATTATAAATTTCAATCCTGAGTAAGCGAAAGACTCAACACAACGAATAGCAAATGAACTTGCTCACATGTTGCATACAAAACTTTTCACCACTCCCAGCAAGAGAGTATTCAGTCATCATAGGTAAATAAATTAAATAGTCACAAAGCAAATAAAAATAATTCTTTATTATATTTTCAATATTTTATTAAACTTTTTTAATGTTTCTGAACTTATACACTTACAATAATTTGATAAATTTTATAAAAAACATTAATCTTAACTTATAAATATTTCTATTCTAAGCATAAAATTATTTATTTTTTAAAATATCTTTAAAACTTAACATAAAAAAATCAGGAAAGGTTAGTTTCACGGGATCATTACTTTCCTCACTGTTCAAACAGTGAGGAAAAACGCCACCTCACTCTCACTCTCTCTCACTCTTTCCTCACTGTTTTCGTAGCGGAAAGACACTTCTTTCGTGCGGGAGTGGTGAAAATATTTTTAATAACTTATTGAACTGGCATACATTACGTTACGAGAAATTAAAAGAAATAGTAAAATCGTTAACCCTATGGCCCACTTGCACCACAAACCACCACCACGTAGTTTACTGCTGACCTGAGTTCAGATAAATGATGGGGTCTGGAATGAAGTGGTCAAATTCTAATTCCGAAATTTATTTTACATAAACATACACGGGCACTTATGAAACGTCAGAAGCTGGCGCGCGGTTCCAATTGGTCGTTTTATAATGGAGAAGAGCCGGCAAGAAACTCCACGGATACTCTTTTAAAAATAATTGGCTTTTACAAAGTTTTCAAATTAGAGTGTTAATATGTAGGTATGGGAGGATAGGGTAGGCCTGTCAACAGGTACCATTGTTACCTGTTTCTATTATTTAAAGTACTTGGTGCCGTACTTTAAAAAAAAAAAAAATCAAAGCGAAACATCTATCAGTATACAAGGCCTACAATATTGTCACATTCACAAAATAGAAAAAAATCTGTGTAAAAGAATTAAAAAAAAAACCATTTAAACTATTATGACTTGATTTTTATTACAACTATTACAAAATTTTAATGGATAACAATATGATGTTCATAAAAAGCCCCCCATGTTCCACATACTTTTTTTGGTGTGACAGGGATTCCAGACCGCGCACGGGGTCCATTCAATGCGCTGGCCATCAGACGTCAATTTTACTTTCGATTGCACAACACACATTCAGGTGCATAACTTTTCTTTCTTTTCTGGCTGTCATTTTGTTTTGAACGAATCTTATAGCGCAATCACACTTGGTCGTTAGCCGCATTTGGGTAACCAAAAGCATCTTCCGGGCACGCTCGTTCCATCGTAGATTTCGTTGCTTTCCATCAGGCGAAATTTAGGACAAGAGCAGGCCCATTGTTTAAACTAATATTATAAAGATAAATTGTTTTTTAAATTCAAATAATGTCGTCTTTCAGTAAAATGTTCCATCTACAATATTCAAGGTACTTTCCCTCCATGTGGCATATCCGTGGGACGCCCTGTATATGCTTCCGAAGGCGGGTGATCGACTACACTAAGTGTGATTGCGCCGTTAGTGTAGCAAACGCCTGTAAGCTTAATGTGATTGTGAAAGCAATGGTACACTGCAGTAGTTTTAATTATTATTTTATTGAAATGGTCACTGTGGCGCTTTGTTTTAATTTTATCCCGTGGTCATTAATTGCCTGCATGATGAATTATTTGATTTTATTTTGAGTTTGAGATTGAGGTAATGAGTTTTAGTTTATAACTAGTATATCGCTTTTAGTTTCAGTAGTTTGTTTAGTACCTGTGATATTGAGCATGAGGAGATTTTGGGTAACGGTGTATGTAAACCTAATCACGATAATTTAATTAATTGTTAAGCAAATCAACTAATGACTTAAACTATAATTTATAACACGGAGGGTGACAATTTGCTTAATAATTCATTTCCCCGACTTAACCAAACGTTTAATGATGATAATACTTGTATTTCAGATCCCCAACAACTTACGAACGAAGTGTTGCCGTCAGAACAGTGGCCTGGCGAGGAGGTGGGACGTTGTGTCCAATCTTATTTTGTTGCCAGGGAGCGAAGTCTTGCACTCTTGAGCAGTGACCTGTAAGTTATCGTTTCTTTTAAATGGTTTGGTAAACACTAAAGCCTTTTTTCGTACATTTTTCGAAAAAATAAATTGTTTAATTTCACTTGAGGCGTTTATAGGCACTTATGAAACGTCAGAGTCTAGGTACACGGTTCCAATTGATCGTTTCCTATGGGACCGCCAAGCAACTCCTTGGTTACTCTTTTAAAAATAATCTTTTAAAATATTTACAAATTACAGTGTTCATAGGTATGGTAGGCCTGTCAACAAGTATGACGTACTTAACGTTTTGAGCGCCAGGGTCACAAATACGTGACAAGCGAAAACTGTCCCTGAGCGCCAACGACACAAATATGTGACAAAAACAGCGGTACATTAAAACACGAAATAAACTATTTAAACATTACTTTAATGCCTATTTATTTATATACCTGTAAAATAGAAGGTCCAAAATTTATTTATTTCCATAAAACTAATTAAATTGCATTATAAATATTGAGAAATTTTACGTTAAAAAGAAAGAAATAAACTCTGAAAAAAGAATGTCCTCACACGCCAGAGTCATAACTGCGTGACCGCTAGTGATGTAGCGCATGTTGGATAAAATTATTTATCATTATTTCAAATCAAAGATCGATTCGAAACTTTCCTCTGGAATATATTATTTTAGGTATAATTTGGTACTAGGATAAAGCAGCATTAATTTTATAAAACCAGTCTTAAAAATCATTCAATAAGCTACATAGTCAAAAATAAAATTTGGTTGGGTCGAATTTCGATATTCACTAATCCCAACTCAAGCGCATCCCTAACGCAACCCGAATTATCAGTACCCTGTACGCCATGGTCACGACTAGACGACAATATCGTGACGTCACAAGCGCGGCGACCAGAAATTAGTGAAGTGAATGAATAATATTTATGATTAATTTACTTGTGATATCGAGTTCAAGATTTATATTAAGTGACTATTATAATGAGTGGGAATTTAATGACTACGGAAGAACTTCTTCGCATATTAGAAGGAGTCTCAGATGACGAAGAATTTTCGGAAACAGAATCTTTGGACGAATTTGATTTAGAGGTAAGTTATTTTTATCTGCTTTTATTTTAAAAATTTTGAGCAAATATTAATCTTATTAAAAATCACGATGAAATCTGTAAGTGTGGCCTGGTATTGGTGTTTGTAGACCGAAAGAAACATATTTTTTACAGAAATAAGTTACTTTTGAGAATATTATTGTTGTAAAAAAATAGATACAGCCGTTATACAGAGTTTTTAAGTTGATATATCGATCGTTGTTTGTTTACATACGATTTAATTAAGATATGAATCAGCATACAGTTACCTACTAAATGCTTGTTGTATTATTTAACCTATTGATCGCTAACATAAATAAGTAAAAATCAAGAATGATTTTGATATTTTTACTTGTGTATATGTTTAAGCGATATAATATGTTTAAATATTACATATATTTATGAAATATTAATGGCGCCTTATACCTAAGCCTGCACTCATAGGTTTCTAATATATGTATACTATTATTTCAATTAATTATTATGTATATATGTGTGCAGAGAACTCGACTTTTCAGTTTTGTTTCGGTAATTCGGTATATAGTTCCTATAGTGTTCGTCAAGCTATATGATCCCTCCGAAAATGTTTTTAAGATATAATTTATGTAGAGCACAGGGTTAAGAAAGAATTAAGCCACGTCTGAAAAGTATTTGAAATAAATAAATGAACGAATTTACAGATTTTATGATTTATTTTGGGATATTTATTAATTAGACAATAATCAAACTTATAACCTTTTCAATCATTTATTATTTCTTAATCGGAATCCTGGTAGCTCGGTAAACTAATGTCATCTAAGTCTTTTTGGTGTCGTACTTTACGTATAATATTAATTATATTGGTGTAAGTTACCGAACGCTTCTCCGCTGGTACACTATCTAATTCATGTGCGACCAATCTTGCGAATGCCTTATTGCGTGGGTCCTTTGGCTCTTCTTCGAAACCCACATTAGGTAAATGTGAAACTTCACATTTTAATTCGTCTTTGTCCCATATACTGCGCTGGTACATATTTGAGGTTGCAATATCCTCAGTCGTTACCTGTGTTTGCTTTGATATCATTTCTGTTTTCACTCCTTCACACACACAGGTCACTTTCACAGGTTCAACTGAGAACTTAATTCTCTTGGCACGGTGTATATTTTGTAATAAACTTGGTGATGAAGGTCTGCTCTCGTCACCAGAAGACATATTAAAACAACTGTATAACATTTTATTAAAATTTTCTATTTTTTCATAGTTTTTATTTACCTTCTTAACCTATTTCAATCATATATTTTTAAGTACCTGTTACATTCGGAATTATAAATCTGATTTAAAAAACGTGTTTCATTTATTATAAAATAATATTGTACTAGAACATCGATAAACGAGATATTACGTTGCCACATCCTTATTTCGGAAGCGAAGTAGTTATTAAAATGGCGGGCCGTCCACGCCATGGTCACAATATGAAGACAGCAGATCAAGAATAGTGTTGTACCTACAGTTATTATATTTAAATATATTGTAGTCTCATATCTGTTATTACGGTATTATACAAGTCTGTAAATAGTGTATAACTATTACTTTAATAGGAAGAAATGTAATGTTGAATTAAATTTCAATGTTATAAGGACATTATATTTCGAAATTAAAGACGAAAATGAAAATAAAATTGATTATCGATGAAGTTTTGGAATCCCTATTTTTTTCGTAGGTATTTGCGGTGAATTTGTGGCCTGGCGTTGAGGGCAAGTTCATGCGTTTGTGCTCTGGCGGTCAAAAGGTTAACAAAATAGAAAATGGCCAATAAATCGAAACATCTATTATTCGACTATAGTTCTTCCCAATCAGTTCATCTATCTATAGTTTGACCTGGGAAACGTCTTTGTTTCGTAGCAGTAATGGCAGTATTCATAATCAAGTTACAATCAAATTACTATCGTGAAACTGTATGTCAGTAGGTACATACAGTTGACTGTACTAAATAAAGGGATCCGCAAAAAGATCGTTAATAGATAATTATTGATGGATGTACTGTGTGAAAGATGATATGGCTAGAAAGGGGATGAAACCGAGATGATGACTACTGGAGCCGTATGGAAGAAAAAGACATTTTACACCGACCGCAAAAATATTGGAATATGGGCAGGAGAATGATGACTCAAGAATTTTATTATCGATACTACGAATGTACCTGTCGATACTTTTAATTCCAATCTATTTTGTGCAACAATACTTTTTAAGCTGTATTTTTTTCAATCATTAGTTACAGTATTTGTGACAGTGACTCGCGCTTTACTTTACTAGTAACCAAGTGTACAAACACGCATTGAATTTGTGTGCGTGAATACGAGTAGCGCCAGCACATAGCACACACACACATTTCCGACTTTGCCATTGTCTCGGACGGTACCGAGAGCTCCTTCTCCTTACACACACATTCTCAGCGTATTTGTACGAGTTTATTTGTACACCTGGTAACCACAAGTAAAGTGCGTGTCGCTTCGTGAGATAAAACTAATATACAGTACCATGAAGAAAATAGAGTAACTTTTGTTGTATTGTTTCAGAGTGAATACTTGGTTGAATCCATGGCAGATATCACGCAGATACACGGTTCCAGGACATGTAGGGGGCATACTGGTTGCGGCACAGGAGTGAGTTATCATTATCATTATACAGCCGAATGATGTCCACTGTTGTACATCAGCCTATTCCCGCATCTTCTTCATCTTTATTATTGCCAACTGCCTCATTGGTAGCAAGTCTGACTGCTAAGCGTGGATTTTTCATACGGCATTTTTATGTAGTTAAATTTAAATAAAAAATTTACATAAAAAAATTAATTACTTATAACAATTAATTTTTTTATGTAAATTTTTTGAAAAAACCCTTTTACATGTATTTTTTTTATTTAAACTAGATGAGGTCGGTGTTTGCTAACCGAAACAAACTCAGAGATCTAAGTATCTTAAAGTCCATAATGCTTAAATGGTTGTCCGGATTTGGGATCTGTGCCCGGTAAAGGGAAATAGGCTCGCCCCCTACCAAGTCCTGTGGACTTATTTTAGCATGAACTGTTTCATTCGAAATGTTCGTACCGTTTTAAAACCGTGTCTCGTATGTAGCACGGCTCGGGCCCTGCATGGTATATAGATAGATCATTTATTTAGTGCACACAAAGGCACAATTATGTGATAGCTGAAAGCATGAAAACACATTTTAAATTTAATTATGAAATTATCTAAAAAAAAAAAAAAATAAAGAAAGGAAGAGACTATTGCCCGTTTGTACTAACGCAATGCCTGATTATTATTACACTGAAGGATTTTCAACTGTCGATGCTCAGCTCAGCGTTGAAAATCCAATAAGCATAAGCCTATGACATACTGGGTTGAGCTTAAATCGTCCTATCCATGAGCATGTTCCGGGTTCACCGTTTCGGTGTTATTTTATTATTTATTTCCCACCATACAATTATCTTTACAGGTTTGGCACCTAATGCGATAATGTAGACAACTTGCCAACTAAAGTTACAAACATAAAGGGTTGTGTGTGTTAAGTAGGTATCACGAGGAAAGCTTAAAATACTTTTCACAATCTGCTATCTCATGTTAAAGTAACCTTTGTCTGTTATTTTATAATCTTTAACGTATATTGTACTTATTTCCAGCTGTCTGAAAGAACTGCAAGTAATCAAAGCTAATATGACAACTTTCCTTCAAGAAGTAACGGGCGAGAGGAGTACTGAGGAATGGATCAAGAGTTATATTGAACCATTGATAACTAAGATAACAAAGCTGGGCGAAAGAGCTCGAGAAAGATCTCTTTCTGGAGCCAGTGTCAGACCTGTAACTCCTGACTAAAGACTAAGTACACTAAACTAGCGAGCCGGCTCTGCTTCGCATGGATGCGGTCTTTTTATTTTATTTTATTTAAGATGGCTCTTGACTCTAGTCTAGGTCAGTGGTGACAGAGATAGAGTCAACGGTGGAGTGAGCTTACCCAGAGCCTGTTCACTTTCACTTTGAAGAGGTTAGGGTTGTATGCGTTCGGAAACACAGACGCAGGTAGAGAGTTCCACTCTTTTGCTGTGCGCATAACAAAAGACATTTGGAAACGCTTAGTGCGAATTGGTGGAATAGCAACTAGGTAAGAATGGTAACTTGTAGTGCGTCTAGATGACCGATGGAAGAAGGGGCCGGTGGAATGAGGTCGTGAAGTTCATGGGCACACTCACCGAAGTACAATCTGTAGAAGACCGACAAGCAGGCGACCTTGCGGCGATGAGCCAAGCTGTGAAGCTTGGCATCCACCAGTTTTACGTCGTCAATGAGCCTCTTAGCTCTGCCGCGCGGTCTATCGATGTGGTGATTCTAAATCGTCAATTCAGAATAAATTCTCTAAAAGATAGTGGAAACAGCATCAAAATACGTTGTGTAGCTTAGAAGAACTAAGCGAACATACACACACACACGAAAAGAAGAACTAAGCGAACATACAGACAGACACGAAAAGCGACTTTGTACTACCGGGATTTAAAGTACCCTATGTATTAATGCAGGTTTAAAACTACCGGTATGCCAAATTTCATCCAATGTTTACGCGGCCAGTAAAGCTCCCGGTCGGCATGCTTTTTTCCGACATCTTCAAATCATCGTCATATCTCAGCTAATTTACACAAAACCTTGAATGAATTATACACCCAAACCTTCCCCACGAATCACTCCGTCTATTGGCGGAAATCGTATGAAAATGCGTTCGGTTGTTTTTGAGTTTATCGCATTCAGACAGACAGATAGACAGATGCGGCGGGGGGACTTTTATGATAATGTAGTACCACTGATAGTTGTAAAGTGACGTCGATATTTCGATGTTGACCAAGTCAGCGGGTATACAATATATAGGACAAGGAACTACAAGGAATTTTTTAGCGCTCGAATAACGTTGAAAGGGAGACGTTGTCGATAAACATAGATATGTGTTTATAGCGACTTTAATATATAGATAAACATATTATAATAAATTAAAGTTGCTTTTCGTGTCTGTATGTATGACCGCGTTCTTTTAAACTAAGCATGGGATTTCGATGTGGTTTATACCAACATTTAGAGAACCTATTCCGGTAAGTTGTGTGTGTAAAACATTTGTATTAAACTTACAAATATTAAAGAAATCCCGATATTTTGTCAAGTCGTACAAACCGTGCGAAGCTGGGCCTGGTTGCTAGTGTGAAGTATTTTGAAAAAACAAAATTGTTTAGTTCCAATTTTGGCCACGCGCCAAAATATTCTTGTAAGTACAGCTATAAATGCAAAAAAAAACATCTTATAATTAAGACTGATATCTAAAAGGAACTCGCGTGCATAAAGTGCTAGGCGAAGTTTGACTGAAAACCAACAGGGCAGATTAGAATTGTCTCGTATAGTGACAATAATCGACTGTAGTGATGGCGAGAATACTCGAAAGAGTAATTATATTTCGTATCACAGGGTGAGCTGGTGAACAGTGAAAGACTGAACACAGAAAGTAGATGGATAACACTTGTAACAGTTTTGTTGAGACGGTCTTCGATTGCTTTAATTTAATGCTTTGTGCACAAAATAAAACACTGCACAAAGGCGGACTTTATGCCTAAGGCTAAGCACGCCCTACGATTTTAATCGTTTCGATTTTTAAACTGCGAACTAAAATCGCAAACGAAACGATTCTAATTTGAAAATTGGATTCGTTTTCTCCTCTACCGGTCGTTATTTCTTCTGACAAGGTTTGTTTTGTGTATATGTATAATTGTATATATGAATCTATGCATTAGTATTTATTCTTGTACTTTATAGTAATTTCCGAGCTATCTATCCCGTATGTTGCACCTGCCATGGTTTGTCTCAGCATCACCCTTGGGTTGACTGGTAGATGATGCCTCAGGCATTAAAATAAAATGCTTTAATTGTTATTTATACGGCACGGTTGGCGCAGTGGTTAAGCGATAGACTCCTGCGATACGTGTCGCGGGTTCGATCCCCGCACGGAACAAATATTTGTATGACCTGCAAGTAGTTGTTCCGGGTCTGGCTGTTTGTGTATGTGAGTTTAAATGTTTGTAAACGCACCCACGATACAGGAGAAATTCCTAGTGTGGGGCAACGTTTAAAAAAAATAATAATTCTTTGTTTAGGTAGGTACATAGTTTATATGCTCCTTTTGTTACTAACCATAATGGATCATGTTATCTGACAAATAAAATTAAGTCCCTTATGGCATTATGTCCGCCTTTGTACAGTATTTTTTTACTTGTGCATAAAGCTTTAATAAATAAATAAATAAAATAATTTTTCAAGCGAATTCTCAACCGATTTTTTACCGCAGTACGCGGGCTCTAGTTTATTGGTAGTGTGCACAGATTCGCGATTATTATCCGCAACGATTAAAATTCGTAGTGGGCGCTTAGCATAAGGCTCTAGTCCTAAGGTATTTTTGTTATAACTAATTAATCGTAACTACAGTATGAAGGTATTATAAAGACCAAAGATAAACGTTTTTTACCTATTTAAATATACAGGTTTAGGGAATCTGAAAATTGTGTGTACATAGAAAAGTTGTTTGAGTTGATCGTAATACTGACCAACTTTTAATATCTTTCTATTTAGATGTAGACTCTCAAAAATGTGTCTATAGAATAAACTCGATAAGTTTCTTAGAGATTTTGTAAGAACATGCGATATTTTATCCAAATCAGTTCAGCGGTTTACTTGTGAAACTGTAACAGAAAGGCAAATAGAAATATTATTCTGTATTTCTAATAATTAGTATCGTATCGTTGCATTTATTATATGTACTGTAACAGATATTTTTTAAGTAATGTATTTATGAAATTTTTTATAATGTGTGAGGATAAGTTTACGTTAATTAATAACAGCTGTAACACAATATTGTGCTCATAATGATGTCTTTATGTCCATCTCAAGAACCATAAATACAAACAATTTGAAATAAATGTGTACTGAAATGTGTGTGTATCAGGTGTATTATTTTGTTGTCCCTGTACATGCATGACACGTCAACATAATTACTGCAACAGAAAGAAAAATGGTCTTTTTGGTTTAATAATCGAAAGTGCGACTTTTGTAATTTATTTCATCGTCACCGCTCTCAAAACGGTGAAGGAAAACATCGTGAAGAAACCGGCATGTCCTAGAACCAAACACTCCAAGACATCTGACATCTACCAACCCGCACTGGGCCCGCGTGGTGTATTACGGTATACTCCCTTTCACCGAGAGGAGGCCTGTGTCCCAGCAGTGGGAACATTATAAGCTGGCTATTATATGCTATGTTGTACCAAGCGCGACTGTAATTGGGTTTTTCCAAAAGGATTTCTTTAATCGCAGCCCAGAGTAGATTTTATTCCGATTCGTGACAAAATGCTCATTACACAGGGCTTGATCATAACTGGTGTTGTGTCCAGTAAAGGTGTACCTCTGCCTACCCCTCGGGGATACAGGCGTGGTGTTATGACATTTATTGAACGGGCAATTAAAGTATACCTGGGACTGATCAACTGTTGGAGCATCGTTGGAAATTAGTTAATGGGTTGGCCTCGTATCATAATCATTATCTTTATTTTTTACTTAGTTACAATGTCAGTAAAAAGTCAAGAAGTATATCGTTTTGACAAAAATGCATACAATATGATCCTTTGTGAGAGACTGGCGTCCATACTAGGAAACCGTGTGTGACAGATCACCAGGCTCTCGCCCCAAATTAAATCTAATAACATTACAATGGTCAATAATCAAACTAGACCAATTATATATATATATATATAAAAATACACATGTTTAAATTAATTAACCAAAAAAATAAAAAACAATTTGGTATAGTGTAATGTGTGAGGAGTGTGGGTAGGTGAAGTGTAAGGAGAGGTGAAATGATAGTGGGAGTGTAAGTGAGTGGGGTTTTTGCTAGTCAAGAACCCGAAATAATTAAATATTACGAAGGAACAATGAGCAGCTGCTCCGTGGTATCATAGTCCAATTTCTGTAACCAGGCTGAGAGGGTTTTTTTGCAAAGCTGTTTAGGTAGGGCATACATTGTCAAAATTCCGTTAATTTTATTAAACAAGTAGTATGAAGTGGCATGTAAACAGTGCATTCCAAGCATGGTATATCTATAGTGTAAGTAAAACCAGCATGGGTTATAAATAATTGTATAATATTTTTTAACACATTTGCTCAAAAAATGCATTTACGAAGCCTATATACCTACATTGTTCGAAAATAAAAAAATTACGCACCATATAACGGAACGGGCGGTAAAATAGGTACTCTCACCTAAGTACATGTTTTACCGCCCCCTTCGTTGTATAGCGCCGTGCGTATTCTTTACGGGTTTATTAATTAAGTACCATAAAAAATTATAGAATTCGACCAAGAAGTTTCAAATTACGAGAATACTGAATACTGAATGATCGAACCTCCTTGGAAGTGCTTTTGCTCAATACGTTTATCTCACTTTAGTATTAAAGAGAAAATGAGACGAAAGATGCTTTTCGACACGACTATTGCGATTCGACTTTTTACGATTCTAATTTTCACCACGCACACGTAGCGCCATTTGGAAATGGCGCCATTTTCATATTAGAAACGTCAAAGATTGTTATTGTTGCGACTTTCTGACTGCTATTTGTATAAACACAAGTTTGTTTCATTACCTATTCTACTGTTTTCTCGCAAATGTGTTGAAAAACGTATGACACACGCGCGGAAATTGGTAGGTATTTACAAACTCGTGACTATGGTAAGCCCGAGACTTCGTCTCGGGCTTACATTCGTCTACTCGTTTGTAAAAAACAACTTACCGCACTAGTATTATAAATAACTATTTTTAATGGCCAACTTATTTACAATTCATTAAAATACATTACAAAATAATCTATACCTACCTATTAATTAATAATAATAATTATTGGTTAATTAAATATTGAAATAAGTTCATTTATCCATCGCTGTCTGTCAACAGATGCAGCAAGGTTGGTGAATTTCGCAACCGTTTGAATATTTCCTTATTTTTTCTTCGTAAGCGGATTTTAGTAGATAAGTACAGAGGCGACAGGGCGTGAAGTATAAGAAAGAGTTTCTCAAGGCACTGCTATCAAATTACGCCTCCCTCTGAGCATCCCAAACGCCTCGGCAAGAGAGGTTTCCGCGTAGTGCGCAGTCTCCTTCGGAGATGATGGGTTCTTGGATTACGTTTCCCCATGCATGTTGACATAACTCGCAGAATAAATCTCTAATTTAATAATGACGACGTGTTATTAGACCACCCTTTTTACAACATAGAACATGGTCAACGTTGAATTCATCGCACCACAGCCATCACATGATTTTGGCATAGATACTGGTAATCTGTGGTAACGTAATGCAAGTGCGTCTCTGAACTCTAATGGGGATAGATCGAACTGGTGTTTCGTCGGTATGATAGATGGTCAATTGGATTTTTTTTTTTTAATTTTGTCGAAATTGATCGTTCAAACCATAATGTGTTTACTTGCAGCGTTACAAACATTATCCATTTACCTGAAATAAGAAGTACCTACCTATTTACCAGTACCTACCTTGTCCCATAGGTACCTAAGTAGGTGTACAGGGTGGCAGGGGCATCGACGGGAAACTTGTTACTATAGATTCAGCATATGATTCTGAATTTTTAAGTAAAAAATTAACTGCTGTTCATCTTCAATCATTTTCATCAATTAAAAATCCAAAATGCAGAAGTTCTTTAAAAAGAAAACTAGAGTGTATTGGGATATTCGGCGCTGGGATAAGACCGTACGAATCAAATTCCTGGATAATTTATTTTTAATGCGGACGACATTGACGACGTTGATCAGGGGAAAATCTTTTTTCGTAACAAAACCGCACAGAATTTGATTCATACGGTCTTATCCTAGCGACGAGCTCACCCCAACATAACTTACTTAACATTCATAACGAAAAACGGAATGTAAAAAAAAAACTTGCAGGAAAGCGAGGGTAATGAGTAATGACATCATGTCGGCTGGAGGAAATAAAGCGTAGGGCATTATCTTCTTGGGATATTACGCCGAATCTTATGGACAATTAGTTAGCCCATCAGATAATGTGGCGCTGTCATAACGACGGTAAATGGGATTTGTAGAAGATTAACTTGGCATCAGCCGGTTTTTTGATAGGGATTATGGATATAACTAGTGAGGCTATTTGAAAACTAACATGGTAACAATTTGAGCAATAGGTATTCCCTGCATGTTCCACCGTTGTTTTGTTATGGGTATCATTTAAGCTATTACCAATTTAATTAGTTTTGTGTTTCTTAAATAATAGGGTTTGTCCTCCAAATAGTAGATCTGTCACCAAAATGTAGTCACCAAACAATGCAATATCAGTTCCACAATAAATCACCTAAAATCCTGAGATATAAGGTCTAGTACCAAATAAATGTTTTTGTATGTATTATAATAGGTGTGTCCTAATAAGTATTTAAGCAAACTAATTTAAAGAGATCACCAATAGTAGTAGTTTTCTTATTCACCACGGATCGATTGATATACATAATATGTCGACGGTAGGGCTTGGTCGACGGAGCCCCGCTTCGCGGGGCTCCTACTTCTGGGTGGTTTATAAAAAAATAACCACGGAGGGGATGGCTTCTAACCTAACCTGTCCGAGTCGGGGTGCCCTAAAGTCCAGATTGCATCCAGTTTCTCCTGGTAATTTGTCTCGGGTATCATTTAAGCTATTACCAATTTAATTAGTTTTGTGTTTCTTAAATAATAAGGTTTGTCCTCCAAATAGTAGATCTGTCACCAAAATGTAGTCACCAAACAATGCAAAATCAGTTCCACAATAAATCACCTAAAATCCTGAGATATCAACCTGGGAACAATTTTTGTTTATCTGAGAACGAAAATATTTCGTGGCGATAGATCTATTTATTAGGTGATACAACTTGATGACAAATATAAATTTTGGTGATAGAAAATATAGTTCCCTTTTGTTATTTATATTTAGATGCTCTATTTACAGTTGTATAAATTGTATCTACATTACAAAATTAAGCAGTAGGTAGGTATCTTTTAAGATTTATTATGATAAACGATTTTTAGGGTTCCGTACCTCAAATGGAAAAAAACTGAACCCTTATATGATCACTTCGCTGTCCGTCCGTCTGTCTGTCAGTCTGTCAAGACTCTTTCTCAGGATCGCGTGGAGGTAAGTATCAAGTTGAAATTAATATCAAGTACGTTTAGCTACGGTCCATTGGAGCTCTAAAAAAATTAAGCTTCCATAAAAGCTTCATATAGTTATCAACGCAATAAAAAAATATGGCCATTTATGCGACATATTTTGATACTCGCAAATAAATCAAAACCTATAGGGTACCTACTTCCCGTTGATCTAGAATCATGATATTTGGCAAGAGACAAGGTCTTGGTACAAGTAAAAGAAAAATTTCCGAAAATTGTAAGTTGATTTGTAGTT
The DNA here is from genome assembly GCA_937001585.2 of Brachylomia viminalis. Taxonomy (NCBI): domain Eukaryota; kingdom Metazoa; phylum Arthropoda; class Insecta; order Lepidoptera; family Noctuidae; genus Brachylomia; species Brachylomia viminalis. Next base: position 24,686,658 of record OW443298.2, on the reverse strand, counting down.
TAAGCACATTTTTTTTTGCAATTTATCGTGGACCGCTGACAATGTATGAATTTAAATAGTTTGCCCCATTATCCTTGCCAGGATCCTCGTCAGGATTAACGATTTTTTAGAAGTTCTTTAAGATATTTTTTCAACTCAAAACTTGTTTTGAAATGTAGATTTTCATTGACTAGATTAATGTATTCTTGTCACACCAGCAAGCGCAGTCCTTTATTCAACTCTCTCTCTAATTTGTATATTATATGTTATGTTTTGTTATTTTTTCAATGCCAAAATGATAGAGCAGTAGATACTTCCGCCAAGGCGTTTTTTTGTTTTTAAATTTAGACAGATTAATCTTCAAATAAATCTGCATCGATTAGTGCAGAATGAAAACTTTGAACAATAGGTACAATTTCGGAGATATGACTAATAAATTAGTTTTAAGTATTCGAAAATACTCACGAGGGAAAGTAAATAAGAGATAATAAACGAGAGAATAAGAAATAGCAAAAACTATACCACATTTAGCGCGCTCTATAAGTAATGTGGGCGGAGGTACTACATTAAGTAAGGATTTAAACAAATACATTTTATTTAACATGGAAAATAGTAATTTATTCATAATTAAATATAAAATAGCGAACTATAAATAAAAAAAAAATAAGTACCTACCTAAGTATAAAATAAATTTACATGTGTATAGAATTGAGCTTATATCGCTGACCGTAGGTACGTGATAATGCTTACGGTCAACGATATGATAAATGATAATGATAAATGATTTTATTTCTGTAAGTATAGGTTTGTACAAACACTTTTACACGTCAATCATATTTTAAAAGCTAGATGAGGTCGGCGTTTCCTATCGGAATACTCTGAGAAGAAATGCCGAAGCAAACTCAGAGGTCACAGTCTCTTTTAAAGTCCAGACATAATCTTGGTCAGATCATGTGAAGACTATGTAGATTAGTGTCTGAAATGGTATTTTGAGGACGAAACGCTTTTTCGTTACGTGACGATTTCTGCCAGTTCAATCTACTGTGAGCCGCGTAAAAGAACTTCGTTCCAACAAAAAGTAAAAAAAACACGCTTTTGTAGTTAGCCGCACAAAATAAATTAAAATAAAACAAGTTTAAAAAAAACTAAAAAAACACGCTTTAGTGGATAAAATAAACAAATAAAAGCCTTTTACTTCATGCAATAACAAAGTGAACTAATCTTAATCTAGTACAATAAAAGGTATTTAGTTTGCAAGAATCCCTCCGCAGGTGAAGTCCTCCTCCAAATAATTCCAGCCCTCTATCTTGGGCTATTTGCATCCAGCTTGGGTCAGCCGTTTTACTGACCTCGTCCGCCCATCTCGTAAGTCTTCCTCTGTGGCGTTTCCCATTTGGGCCATTCCACTGTGTCGCCCTTATGGTCCACCTCTCGTCTGACAGTCTTACCACAGGTCCCGCCCATTTCCATTTCAGTTTTTGAGCATAGTTCAGGGCATCGGTAGCTTTAGTTATAATATGCTTCTTATTTTTGTATGTCTTATTTTTCTAATTCTGAGGATGTTTCGCTCTAGGCCCCGATGACAAGTGGTAATTTTCCTCCTTATTTTGCCTGTGTATTTCTAAGTCTGGCAAGCATAGGTTAGACACGGTAATAGGCAACTTGACATGGCCTTGGTTTTAAGTATTACCTACTGGCATATTGCTTTTAAAAATTTCTTTTAGGCTCCAGTACTTGTTCCAAGTACGTTGAATTCGCCTTTCGATTTCGGAATAGTTACTGTCCTTATCGAAGAAGTAAACATATTTTTTGGTATACCTATTCCAATTTGTCGCTGTCAACAAATATAGTCTTTTCCGTGCTGTTTGTCATTATCATGGTTTTTGTGAGGTTCATCTCTAGTCCTACCTCTTTACCTACTAGCCACATTTAGTGATTGGATCATGGCAAAAAAGCGTGGGGAGCTTTATCAGATATTTTCATGATGACGCTAATTTTTCACAACAATTTACATCTAGCACCCCACCACGCTTTTTTACAATAAAATATTTTTTTTGTTAATCACTTCTTATTCTTATTATCTTTTCTTATTTTAAACTTATTGAAAACAATTTTGTTATTTTTTTGTTTTTTTTTTAAATATTATAATTAAATTCCGCACAGTAATTTCGTTAGTTCTACTTTTGGCTACTGCTTCAAATAAGTTGTGTAGCGGTGAAGTGGCGGCCGACCGTGGAAGATAGAACCGCCACTCCCCGCGCGCGGAAGAAATAAGCCGCGCCCATCAAACTACTATTTATTTTCAAGATAAGGCCATAACAATTCAGTGTTAATTCGTCGCTGACCGATACCTACCTACCCGTCGTAAAACTGTCGGAACTTCAAATAGCAGCTACACTGATTTTCAGATCCCGCGTTCTGAAACTAATCAGAGGGAGCGGAGTGGAATCGGCAAATTATCAATTCTCGAGCTGTCGGGACGCCAGATTAACGAGTAAAAGTTAAGGGCGCAGTCATAGTGGGTAGGTACCTAAATACACACATCAAAAGTGTCTAGGGATCAACATATATTTTTGCAATAACTTTTCTCCTGATTGATATTAATTAAAATTTTCTTTAAGGATTCATAAAATAAAGTGTTTTCGTTTGTCACAGTAACGATAAACCAAGTCACCTTTGCATTAATAAAGAAATTTGCCATTTTCCTAATAAAGGGATTTTTGACATTTGAACCACTAACACAAAAGTTCGAAAAAAAGACTGAAATAACAGTTTTCTTTAAAATTTTATTGGGTAACTTAAACAATTAATAATCCGTGTTTCTACCGCGAACACTAACAACACAAGAACATCGGTTTGGCATACTCAAAATGAGTTCATCCAAATCACGCTGTGGAATGGCCGCCCATGTTCGTTGCAACAACAAAAAAAGGTCTTCTTGCGACTGGATACCCTCCATATTCGGCAGAGCTCTTCTCTGTAGCATATCCCATGCATGCTCAATCGGGTTCAAGTCTGGCGACTGAGCAGGCCAGGGCAGGACATTGATGTTAGCTGCGGCGAGAGTCTGTCTTACAACTCTTGCGGTGTGCGGTCGTGCATTATCATGCATTAACTGAAATAAGGGACCGATTTGCACTTGTAGAGGAACGATGACGTCTGATACAATCGTCTCAGCATAAATTTGAGCGTTGAGGTTGCCTCTGATCCAAATCAACTCAGTTCTTCCGCCGATCCAAATACCCGCCCATACCATGATGGTTCCACCACTATAAGGATGGACTTCCTGGCAGGATTTTAATCGCTGTTGGCGTCCAGGGGTTCTCCAGTGTCGTATACGTCTTGTATCCGGTCTCATACCAAAACGAGACTCATCAGAAAAGCACACGAAACGCCATTGTTCTTCTGCCCAATTTCTGTGTTCAAGAGCCCATTGATATCGAATCCTACGATTGTGCATTGCTATAGGTGGTACCCGTAGCGGTCTTCGGGAATGAAGGTTCACTTCATGCAAGTGGTTTCTGACTGTTTGGTCGCTAATTAAGTTCCCTGAAGAGTGATGAAGCCTCACGGCTAACATCATGGCGGTTATTGTTGGAGCTCTTCGAGTTAAGATTTGAATGTATCGGTCTTGTCTCCGTGTGGTGCAGCGATACCGTCCTCCATGGCGCTCAGCCACGGTACCAGTGCTTCGGTAACGTGTCCAAAGTCGACTGATAACACTCTGACTTGTATTCAGAGCTAAAGCCACAGTACGTTGCCGGGAACCAGCTTCTATCATTCCCACGGCTCTGAGCATTTCTTCCCTGCTTAAATGACGTCGCCGCTCCATAATAACGTTGGTTTTAATCAGTAGTAGGGAAACAGTAGCACTAATAATGTCTTCAATGCGTTGTATGTTTTTATAGGGAAAATATTGACAGCTGATTTTCATCTTTTACTCGAATTTGATTCACAGTTCCTGATTCAAATTATGAAATGCACCAAAAAGGATCCATATAAATTTATACAATCATAAATTTATTACAAAGCCACATCTTAATCTCAAGAAATCCGCATAAAAATGCTTGATCCCTAGACACTTTTGATGTGTGTATAAACAAAAACCTTTTAAGTTGGTAGAACTCCAGTTAATAGGAGCTCTGGTATTGATATTATTTTCACCAAAGTATGTACCACATACCTAATTACTTACTGTTATTGGAGATAAGGGGCTCGGATAAATATGTAAACACATATTTTTAGCTAAATAAGCAACCTCTACGGTTTAAATTGGAAAAATATATTGAAGATTTCCCAAATCAGTCGCTTAGTACAGATGGTAAAGTATTGTTTTGTAATGCTTGTGAAAAATCAGTTTCGACGGAGCAGCGTTTTTTAATATCACAGCATGTAAATACCGCAAAACATAAGGTAAACGTCTCGAGGAAAAACAAATTCAAGCAGCAATTTTTTTCCGAAGCTATAGCCGGCGGTTCTCAAACTAATACTTTCTCGAAAGATTTGTGTAATGCCATGATGAGTTCAGACATACCTTTGTGGAAAGTGAACAATCCTGCGTTTAAAAGCTTCCTTGAAAAGTACACAGGCAAATCTATTCCCGACGCATCCACACTTCGAAAAAAATTCGTAAATGGTATATATGAGGATTGTTTGGCATTGATTCGAGAAGAAATTCAGGATGGCCCTATATGGGTTGCAATCGACGAGACGACCGATGCTGAAGGCCGCTGCATAAGCAATGTGATTATTGGACGCCTAGTCGAAGATAAACCCAGTAAATCCTTTTTGTTGGCGTGCGAAGAACTTTCTAAATGCAACCATCAAACATCAGCCAAGCTGTTCAACGATGCTATGGGTGTTTTGTGGCCAGATGGTATCAAACATGAACAGGTTTTCTTGTTACTTTCTGATGCTGCTCCTTACATGGTCAAAGCCGGAGATGCCCTCAAAGTTTTGTACCCTAAAATGATTCACGTAACATGCTTGGCACATGGAATCAATAGATTAGCTGAATGCATAAGATTCCAGTAGGTATAAAAAGGTTGATAGCTTAGTATTAAATGTGAAGAAAATCTTTCTGAAGGCACCAAGTCGGATTTTGAAATTTAAAGAGATGTATCCAGACATACCTTTGCCACCAGAACCTGTGCTGACGCGTTGGTTTACGTGGTTAGCAGCTGTTGAGTACTATTGTGAGCATTATATTGAGATTAAAACTGTTGTTTTTGCATTAGAAAACGAATCCGCTAGTATTTTAAATGCAAAAGAAATCTTCGAAAACGATACTCTGCGAAATGATTTAATCTATCTAAAAAGCAATTATTGTTTTTTAACCCACCACATCAAAGCGCTAGAAAATCCGACAACACCATTAAAAGACAATATTAAAATAATTTCAACCATTGAAAAGAAAATAATGGAGGTAGAAGGCCCTGTTGCTGAAGTGGTAAAATTGAAAATAAGGTGTGTACTCGAAAAAAATAAAGGATTTACGACGCTACAAAAAATTAACAATATCCTCAGTGGAACACCAAACGGCAATCCAGAGGAGGCATATTCGCCTACAGATTTGTGCAAATTTAAGTTTGCGCCAGTTACTTCCTGTGACGTAGAAAGGTCATTCAGTCAATATAAAGCGTTTTCCCGTTCAAACAGGAGCTTCAATTTTGAAAATTTGAAGAAACATATCGTTGTATACTGCAACAACTCGAATAACGAGGCAGACTAAATTTTAGCTAAACAATTTAACTTCGTTGATTTTTATAAATTTTTCAAACAATTATGTTAAGTACAATTAAGTGTTTTATGTTTGGTAATAGTTGTTTTTTTTATTTAGTCCATATTTTTCCATATTTTCGTTTTTTAGACCAATATTATATGTACATATTTCGGGATTATAAGCACATATTTATCCGAGCCCTAGAGATAACTAAGCAAGTAGGTAAGCAGTTACATCTAGCGATATTTCGAAACGATATTTTAAATGACGGTCTTCTTTAAATGCATTAAGAATCAATCAATTCAAACAGTCCACTCAGTTGTATATACATTTTCTACGTTACTCTAAAAGTCATTGTTAATTTCTTTGTAACTAGGTGACTAAAGATATTACTAAGTCAACAACTCAATCCCAGTTTTCCTTCTGTCTTCGGGTGTGTTTACATGGGCAACTGAAATTATTCAATTCTGGGTAATTTGGACATGATAGCGAAGACGAAGTCAACATGTAGGTACTTAGATAGCAATTGTTGCTTGGGGTACCGCTATCGCGCCACACCACACCATACCATATTGAACGATATTTAAGTCTTGATAAACCAGGCAAAATATTATTATTTATAAGCAATAAGGAATAAACAGAGCAATTAGACTATAGGTATCCATAAACACCAGTTCACGCAAATTTTAGTAATTAAACTTGATTGCGCCACTCCACTTCCTCCCTCATTTCATTTATCTACTGTTGCCGGGCAAGAATTTCCGAAAAAAGTTCTCGTGCAAGCGCAGCTTTACACTAAGGATCGACTAGACTCAATTAAAAACTTCGCTGTCTCACCAAGGTGAATTAATTTACCACTTCAGAGGGATTGTTCCGCCTGTCTGTTCAACCAAGATCACGGTTAATAGGAATAATACAATTTTCACTCTCAGTTGGAAACTTTCTTCTTTGTAGACCTGTGGGAATGGGAAGGGGTAGGCAGAAGTGTTGTGTGTTTAGTACCTACTTACCAGAGGTCCGAATTAGGTAGAGTTATTTATGTACTTGCATCGAAATGTTGATATTAATATGGATCTTCCCGGGATTTTTAATGGTCAATCCCGTGTGGCCAACAAATAAATAATAATAAAAACCTCAGAGATAGACAGACAAATGAAACAAAGATAATTAACATAAAATGTTTATTAGTATTTAGGTATACATTAATTCACAGTACAAATTATTAATAGTTAGTCTTAAGCAAATTCTCATACTTAAACCTCGCCTTTTGTATAAATAAGAAAATAAGTACTTTTGCTTCTAGCAAACTCGTGAGGTTTTGCTTATTCAAACGGGCCCATCAGAATCATTTTCCTTGTCCGATTCAGTCAAAGTACCTACCACTAAGATTTGAAGTGTTCGCTTCCGACATTACTGTATAACTTTATTATTTAATATAAATCACGGGATTTTTCTGCTCTTTAAAATTAATCGCGGGATTTGAGGCATATCCACTTTATTACATACTTACACCCTTAATTTGATTTTGGATATTTTTAGTTTTTTTACGTCTCAGAGGCGAGCGAAACGCGACAGCTGAAAGTGAGGTTTTGGATACGATTCTTCGGTTGGGAGAAGGTGTTATTGGGTTGTTCCATCTGGAATTTCTTCGTAGCAACCCAGAGTTTGGATTTGTGTTCGGTTGATGGCAATATGAATATATAATATATATATATAATATATACTCACGCCCGTACATAGGATTTAATCATAACTGGCGAAATGTTGGGATAATACACCTCTGCCTACCCATTCTGGAAGTACAGACGTGTGTCGTTGATAATCGTATAGAGGTACGAGGAATAGGGTGTAAAGTTCACTCATACCTCCATAGAAAAGGGAGGATCCTCCGACCAGACTGGTGTCGTGTCTGGTGGGCAATTGCCCTACGATTGATGTCGGGAAGTTGTATAAATGCTAGTCGCGCGGTAAACTCTGCTTGCGCGATGCAGGATTTGCGAGACGTAAGAATGACAGCTCGCATGTGGCGATATAGATACCGCTACTTTACTCCCCTCCGGAGACCGGAGGTAGATAGTGGGCCGAGTTGTTGATTGTTGGTTGACTGCTGTTGAATGTTGGTTGATTGTTGTCGATTGTTGTTGAGTTGTTCATCACGTCGGGGTCAATATAGAGGTACGAGGAACAGATTGTAAAGTTCACTCATACCTCCATAGAAAAGGGAGGATCCTCCGACCAGACTGGTGTCGTGTCTGGTGGGCAATTGCCCTACGATTGATGTCGGGAAGTTGTATAAATGCTAGTCGCGCGGTAAACTCTGCTTGCACGATGCAGGATTTGCGTGACGTAAGAATGACAGCTCGCATGTGGCGATATAGATACCGCTACAATCGTAAGTTGCTATTCAAGAAGGCGTCTCATGTTCACTTAAAAATATTGCACTCAGTATATTTTGCTGACCTTCCGACACCCATACAGATGATTTACAATTCACATACCAAATATTTCTCACACTTATTGACTCATCTCAACGATAACTGATCTAAATTCTTCATCAGGCACACGATAACTCGTAGGTACACTATATTATTGTGTTTTTCCCGTGCCCCTACATAGAGAACTAACTGATGATCAAGATCAATATACTTAGTACCTACCTATGATCAATGTGTTATTGTTTTCCCTCTCAATGCGCCTGCGCATGATCTCTATTAGGTACGTTCCAGTCCCCACGTGTGTGTCATTTGTCGATCGTTCGTCAACTGCGACGGACGTGTCGTAAAGGTTATCAACAATGAATTTTTATTTATTTAGTTTTGTTTTAAGTGCGGTGCTAGTATGTGGGTGTGCTGGGCCATTTAAAGCGCTGCTGTATTCTGATTGGATAACATGTGAGTGATGTCATTTTTTAGTTTTAGATTTATTAGTTTAAGGTCATGTTTGTCAATACCGTTAATTAGAGGTCGATTACCTTCGATTGGTTTTGTTTTAGTCTGGTGAACGGTTTCTTAATTTATTTATGAATCACTGTCTTCGCAGTGCATAGAAACATTTTCCTTGTTAGAAACAAAAGATTTATTGTTCCTTACATCATGTTTGGTTAGCCCCGGAAACGGTACCTAACCGTGAACGTTGCAACTTCTAGTTGACATTGATTGTTTCACATTGCATAGAATACTGCAATACTTTATTTCCTTAAATAGGCTGATGTTTGTTCAGGGCTATTGCAGAAAAAGGAACAGAATGTCTGAAAAAAAACCTTAGACAACAGCTTAGATCCTTAAACCTCAAAATATTTGCACTGTAAACGGCAGTTATAAAAGCTAGAACGGTCGTAACAAAAAAGGAATATTACTCCATCTGAAAATGAAACCTGCAACAATCATGCTTTCAATCACTGCACCAACGAGCTTACGAACCAAAATATTTTAAAATAAAACATGTTTCCAGGGTTAATTAAAATATGTTGCCATTTATATTATGTTCTTATGATGTTTTATTACGATGTTATTTTATTTAAACACATTGTTTATTCAACAAGCTATATTAATGTTTGGCCCCGATAACAAATGTGGCACAATTTATCTGAGTAATTACATTTTGCGACTAGTTGTAGCTTCGTTTTAAAAAAAACATAATTAAACTCTGAACTATTTTAATGTATACACCTACAATCAGCTACCGCCAACTATTAAGTTTAAAATAAAATATAAAATTAAAAAAAAAAACTGTTTATTGATATGTATAAGTTCTGAGTCGAGCTGCACGGTTACTGACAAATGCGTGCACTATCTGGACAGGTGCACTCAATCTGTGTGGTTCTTTTCTCAAAAGTCCATTTCAAACACCAATCTGCATGGTCCTCAATGATTATGTCCGGATTTATAAATACACATTGACATTAATGAATTTTTATATATACTATGACAAGAGTAATTACTTTGTAAAGTATTATGTTACATATTATTTTAACTATTGTGAATGTGAGAACTATGTTGGTCATTGCTTTTTTTTGTATTTTTTTCTCTAAGTGTAATCATGATCTGGCAGTTTGAATAACTTATGCGGCCTACTCAAATGTCCTTTCTTTGGTATTGTTCGTCGAATCGTTGAGCTCCTTAAGTTCTGAGTTGAGCTGCACTATTGCTGACAATTGCGTGCACTGACAGGTCCACTCAATCTGTGTGGTTCTTTCTTCAAAAGACCATTTCAGACACCGATCTACATAGCCTTCACATGATCTGACCAAGATTCTGTCTGGACTTTAAAAGACACTGTGACCTCTGAGTTTGTTTCGGCCTTTCTTCTCAGAGTAGTCAGATAGGAAACGCCGACCTCATCTAGTTAAAAAAAAAATATGATTGACGTGTAAAAGTGTTTGTTCAAACCTACTTATAGAAATAAAATCATTTATCATTATATTACTTATAATTTGCATGAGTTTTTTGAAAAATAAAATACTGTTAGTAAGTATGTAATTTATTAGCCTTTTAATACTATTGCATATCAGACATGGGTAGACTTTTGAACCTTAAACTGTATGTTTTATAATAAGAACACAGTTATTTATGCAATAAATATATCTTTATCTTTTAATTTATAATTTATGACTGACCGGTTGGTGCAGTTGGTAGCGACCCTGCCTTCCGAGCCGCTGGTCCCGGGTTCGATCCCCGGACAAGTCAAACATTTGTGTGCATGAGCATGTCTGTTTGACCTGTGTCTGGGTGTGTATATGTATATAAGTATGTATATCAGTCATCAGGTTACCGTAGTACAGGCTCTGCCTAGTTCGGGACCTGAAGACCTTGTGTGGATGTTGTCTCATATTATTATTATTATTATACACTGACATTGATTAACTTGCACGTCAGGTTGTATTCGGGTAATTGGGTATTATTTAGGTAATTTAACGATCAAAGAAAATTATAGGGCTAGGTATGTATTCATCATAATTATTGTGTATTTAGTGAGACATAATGATGGATGGGCTATCAAACTGTCTTATATGGCGGTCATAATGTAGCACATGTTTATGTACCATTCGAGTAGGTATGTACCTTGCAATATGTAAGATTTTGCCTAGTAGGTAGGTACCTACTTACAAGAGTTTCGTTTATGCATACGCTAAGAAAATTGGTCGAAGTCCCAGCCTTGCTCAAAGTTAAAAGGTCCATTTTGCATTTAAAGATCTATTTCCATAAATCTCCAATAGATATGTTTCACCTAAAGATAGTATTAAAAAAAACTGGAAAACTGCGACATTAGGTACAAAAACAAATACTGGAAAATCTTTTAGCCATTCCAAACGTTTTTAGCCATTCGTTTCCTTCCATCTTTGACTGTGTCTCTTAACTCATCACATTGTTTTAATTTCCAGGTGACCATGACAAAACCCTGGACACCGGCGTCAGCGAGACACAGATATTCTTCTACGACTTCCAGAACAATTTCAACCTAACGTTTCCCATCGACAACGCCGTCGAGGGCATCACCACCAGCTACAATCTTGATATCTCCAGAAAATTGGTATTTTTTGTGCCAGGATACAAGTCGCATATCAATAAGAACACTGAGGACCTCCTCCGACAGGCTTTCAGCACTTTACCAAACATTTACCTGATAATAGTAGACCATTCAATCTATACCTCAAGCAAAGGAGGAAAAATCGCCAGCTACGAACGCTCAGTCAAACATACCTACTACATCGGAAGGGCACTAGGAAACTTCCTGGCTGGTCTTCACGCAAACGGGTTCCCCTCAAATAAAATCCACTGCATAGGCCACAGTTTAGGCAGCCAAATGCTAGGCTATACGGGAACTAGGTACACCGAAGTTACGAATGAAAAAGTCTGGAGAATCACAGGCTTAGATCCAGCGGGTCCTTGCTTCTCAAACAGTTTTATCGACGACCAGATCAGGTCTGGAGTCGCTCAATACGTGGAAGTTTATCATTGTAATGCTGGAGGCCTGGGAACGACTGCAGTACTGGGCGATATTGATTTCTTCTTCAATAAAAAAGGAAATAAGCAACCCTCATGCCATGAAGGTATAATACCAGCTAAAGGAGAAAGTGATGCAGCCAAGTGCAGTCACAAAGCGTGTGTAAGATATTATTCTATGTCCGTACATCTACAGAACGGATTTTTGGCGTGGGCCTGTGATTCCTACGACCGTTATTCTGAAGGTAAATGTGCTGCCAATGAGGTGACGATTGCTGGTTATAATAACCCTGGGAATGCCACTGGTGTGTTTTATGTGTCCACAGAAATGTATGGAATAGAATAATTAATGGAGAACCACGACAGTGGGTATGTTGTATGGCTTGATTGGAATTGTAACCAAAAGTGTTGTATTGAACACTTGTTATGTTTAATGTTTTGTTTGGAACTATGTATAGTTGTGTACTTGTGTAGCTACTGTTTACTTCCAAACATTTGTTTTCACTATCGTACGGTGGGCTGCATCAATTGGGTACCCCAGTTGTATTAAAATTAACTTTGAAGGGGGGTACCCGCATCGTGACGCTGACTGTACCTACAACTCGATTTTGGCGTCTGCATTCTAGGAAAAATTGTTGCTTCTAAAACATGAACAATTTTTTTGTAGGTAATTCAAAATGTTAGTAAAAAATATAAATCGACAAGGATACTATTTTGTTGAATAAAAACCACATACATAATTAAATTAGTTTGGCTACTTTCATTAAGTGTTTCCGTACTTACCTGGGAGACATAGGTAGATATTCTGTTAGATGCAGTTTACATAAGGTAGGTAGTACTTACATATACAAAGTGGCGATGAGATTATCACATAAAATTAAACCACGTATCCTACATGACGTTCATAGAACATGCCTACACAATCATCATCATCTTCAGTCTGCACCTGTCCACTGCTGGACATAGGCCTCGGCAATCGCACGTCATTCAACTATAATCTCGGCAACTCTCATCCAGCTGCTATCAGCCACCCCGCGAAGATCATCGCTATCGTTATGTTTTTGTGCCTTAGGGCACAATTGTATAAAAAACATAACCCTGTTTTTGCTGTCACGTACCTAGTCCGGTAAAAATAATAACAATAAATAACAGTCAGGGTAAGTACCCATTTTGTTTTAATAGTTCTTTTTAATAGGTAGGTATATTTTAATATGTCAATGACCGGTGGCCAGCGAAGATAGTTTCACGGTTGCCATTGTGATTTCAAATAACGTAAAACACTGAAGCGTAAAAAGTACTAACGGCTTATGGCAAACAGTTCAAGGCATTTAAAGAAAATGGAACAAGAACGGTGGGGGCGCGAAAAATTTCAAGCGAAAAATGTAATTAAAACAAAAGCTTCTCTGTGTGCAAAATGGGACGGTGTGACGGGGGTGAGTGACGTCGAGATTCGTATTATTTCGGCGCCTGCGACGCCGGTATGAGTCAATACTCAATATCTTTATTGCTTTACCATAATGTGTACTTAGGTGGTAACTATACAACGTGGCGCTACAATGGTGACATTAATTTAACACACATATACGTTTTCATATTTTCGTTTCATGAAGAAATTATATTTCCATTAAACGATATTATTTACGGATTTATTTAAATTTTTAGAAAATAGCATCTTAGAGCAACCTGTACTTAAAGAGCTGTCGCGCAGCGGTCATGTGCCGGGGTCACGGATCATAACATCGCATCAATGAAGTTAAAACGAATAAGCAATACTATTAGGATGAAACAATTATGCAAAGAGTAGGCGAATTGAAGGAAAGATACATCCCTTTGTCAGCGAAAGGCGCAGGTGACGCGCGCCCTCTCTTCCACCCGCCGCCCGCCACACCGAACTTGAATACATTTTCTGCTTTTCTAGTGCTAGCCAAACCCGTATCCTTGACACACTTTTTCACACTAGTGCGCATAATTACGTCGTCTAATATTTTTGTGAATGTTTCCGCGAAAAAGACGCTTACCTATTGTTTTATTTATTTATTTTTGTGTAATTAGATTATGGTACTGCGTTAAAGACACTTTGCTTTGTTTTCGTTTTCTAATCTAGTAGGTACGTTTACATCTCTTGCGATACGGACGCTTTTACTTGTGTTATATTATTAGTGTTTGTGTAAACTTGTGATCGTGATGGCAGTGATTAGTGATGACAGTTATAACTAAAAGTAACAAGAGAGGGTGATATGATAAATGTTTGACTAAGCACCTCCGCGTTAACGCAAGCCAGCTAGGTAAGTAATTTCTCGAATGAATTTTTGCAAGGGTGATCCCGATTTTAGTTACTTTTTTATCATTTAGTTTGATTGCTTTTTTTTTCAATTTACGATTTAATTTAGGATTATTATTTTCCGAGTGACTAATAACTTAAAAGTCGACTAAATGTTTGCAACAAAAAAAATAGAGTGGGTACCATATACAGCGTGGCGCTGCTATGGTGACCTTAATTTAACACACATATACGTTTTCACATTTTCGTTTCATGACAATTTTTTATTTCCATTAAACGTTATTATTTACAGATTTATTAAAGAATTTAGGAAATAGCATCTTAGAGCAACCTGTACTTAAAGAACTGTCGCGCAGCGGTCATTTCCCTCGGTCACGGATCATAACTTCGCATCAATGAAATTAAAACGAATAAGCAATACTATTAGGATGAAACAAATGCATAGAGTAGGCGAATTTAAGGAAATTTCCTTTGTTGGCGAGCAGCGCAGGCGACGCGCGCTCTCCCTTCCACCCACCCGCCGCACCGAACACGAATTCTTTTTTTGCTTTTCTAGTGCTAGTCGAACCCGTGTCCTTGACGCACTTATTACTAGTGCGCATAATTACGTCGCGAAAAAGACTCTTAGCTATTGTTTTATTTATTTCTTTTTGTGTAATTAGGATAGTAATTAGATCATGGTACTGCGATAAAGACACTTTGATTGGTTTTCGTTTTCTTATCTAGTAGGTACGTTTACACCTCTTGCGATACGGACGCATTTATTTGTGCTATTAGTGCTTGTGTAAACTTATGATCGTGATGGCAGTGATTAGTGATGACAGTTATTACTAATAGTAACAAGAGAGGGTGATGTGATAAGTGTTTGTACCACTTGCGCCGCTCGGTTTCTTTGATAATATGCCGTCAAAGAATCGGACCGATCACGAGTAGGTACAGACGCCAGCACATCAAGCTACTACAATCTGTCAAATTTCTTTAATAGATTTTCAACTTTATCGCTAAAGCATTAAGGTTCAAGGTTGATTGGGAAAATTTGACAGTTTCGGGTAGCTTGACCTGCTGGCGTCTGTACAAGACGCGATGCGCGCGGTTGCCAGCCCGCGAACCGACATATTGCCGCTCCGAGTTAACGTAAGCGAGCTAGGTAAGTAATTTCATGAATGAATTTTTGCAAGGGTGATCCCAATTTTAATGACTTTTTTATTATTTAGTTTGTTTGAAAAATTTTTTTTTTCAGTTTACGTATTATTTTAACCTATCAATATTTATATGGTTAATGGGCACTAGCCCTACCCGTGTATTAAATTAAAGTCACCATTGCAGCGCCACATTGTATAATGGGTTGGCAGCTAATAAGGAGTATCGTAATAAGTAATAGGTAGCATATTAATATATCAGTAATAAGCTCCGTTTTAATTTGTTACCAGGAGAAACTGGATGCAATCTGGTCTTTAGGGCACCCCGACTCGGACAGGTTAGGTTAGAAGGGGATGGCGGGGTCGACAGACCCCGCCATGCCCTTCGTGGTTATTTTTTTATAAACCACCCAGAAGTAGGAGCCCCGCGAAGCGGGGCTCCGTCGACCAAGCCCTGCCATCGACCATGCATAGAATATTTTAATTAAGGTTTGGTTAGAACTGTGACAATTATGACAAACATGAACGCCCATTTTCTATTTTGTTTTCGCCATTAAGTTTCCGCTTAGATATTAATTCTGTTCCCAAAAGAAAAACTTGATGCTAGTTTAAATTAAAACGGAGCTTATTACTGATATATTAATATGCTACCTATTACTTATTACGATACTCCTTATTAGCTGCCAACCCATTATATATGGTACCCACTCAATTTTTTTTTAAAACCTATATTCATTTTACTTAGTTGCCGCATTAAATACATGCCTTTAATTTAACCTATCATAATTTATATGATTAATAGGCACTAGCCCTACCCGAGTGTTAAATTAATGTCACCATTGTAGCGCCACATTGTATAATTTATAATATGATTATGGACCCTGTAGAGCACATCAAAAGAGTAGGAGAGAGGAAGCCCTGTTTTAGGAGTTATTGTGTTAAGTCACCTAGTCCGACGCCGCACGGTGAACTGATATTTAACCGTAGAAGACATAGGAATCAAAAAACTTATTGATTTATTAAAAAACAAAAATACACAAATAAAATCTACTATCAAATACAATATTATATTGTTCTATGATTTGAATAGAATCTATTTTACTTTAAATAAATTTGAATAGACCATTATTAACCTATTTTTGCATCTGGTCTGGTAGGTACTGCGATATTTTGCGATTTTGGAGATATACATTGTTTCTTTTAAGTTGGCCATCAGGTGGAAATAGGAATACATATAGATATCAGAAAACTTTCTTAGAAAACTTTAGTTATTATTTGATCTTATAAATTTTGGCATATAAATTTCTTTGGTCTAGTGTGAGTGAGTGAGACCCACCAATTTTTATTTATTGCTATTTAACTCTGTTTCGTGTAAGGATCATTTCATTGTAGCAGAAGAAAAAAATAGGGACGGTGGAAGTTGGTCAAATTTAGCAAAATATTTTTTCATACATTTGATAACCAATTTCATTCATTTTTATGGACAACTCACACTTGACCAACAAATTAAGTATGCCAAAATTGTTACGATCAAAAAGAGCTAAAATTATCCTAACAAAGTTTTCCGATATGTCTTATGGATTCTGATTGGCCCCTGTTGTCCAACTTAAAATAATCACTCGTATATTTTTTATTCTCTATTCCACACCACCCCAGAGGTAGATAACTAATACAGTTACAATTGCTACAATTTCAATTTTAATGGTTATTTTATGATTTTTTTCTATCGAGAAAACTTACCGAAAATATGTTTTGAACACAGTGGTCCACTCATAAATATGATCAAGATTAATATATTATTATATTTTTTTGGCTGCTCTAAAATGTATACATTTGGCTAAAAAACTGTTTTGTGAATACACACACTATGCACAGCGCCAGTAGAGAGTGCCTACCTACTTCGTTGCTCTACACATACAAAAACAAATTTTCATCCCACCATCTCGGAAAGAGTATTTTTAATCTTCAATATCTGAGTGGAAAAGCCGTTTTTATTCTCTAGAGGATAAAGTAAATTGAATTTAGAACATCGTGTGCACTAAGTTTGTGAATTAAAAAAAACATTAAACCTATTTACTGCTACCTCTATGGTGCCGAATATATCATACAACTTTTTTTTAATTTGTTAAAAACTCAGACTCGGAACCTTCTTGGTGTTCTTTTTTCAATTTGCTTTGTACGCGGTTCTTTACGCGGCATTTTTTCACGTCATTGTTAAACCTTATATTAAAAACAAGAAACTTGAAAACAAGTGAAAAAACTAAAATGAGTGATTCTAGCGACGAGGAAGTTTGCTTGACGCCAACAGAATTGACTGAAACTGTTAATAATGCGCAAATGAGCTTTCTCCCTCAACAATCACGCGAGAAGTATTTAAAACAGTACGCTATGTTCAACACGTGGCGACTAGCAAAAGGAGCCAAAACTTTCTCAGAAAACGTTTTGCTGGCATATTTTATAGAATTATCCGAGAACAAGAAAGCAAGCACTCTATGGAGTACGTATTCGATGCTAAAAGCAACAATAAAGATGAAAAAAGACAAACATATCGATACCTATCCTAAATTAGTGGCATTTTTAAAAAGAGCCTCATCTGGTCATCAACCAAAAAAATCGAAGGTTTTCACAGTATCTGATATTGAAAAGTTTCTTAACGAAGCACCCGATTCCGTATATTTGGCGGCAAAAGTAAGTCAGTTGCACATTCAGTATCTACTTAAGTATATTAATCTCAATTAAATAGTATACTTAGTAGATGTTGATAGGCATAATTATGCGTTCATATCAATTTTATTCATTTATCTACTACAATACTCTTTACGTTACAGGTTGTTCTTATTATTGGAATAAACGGAGCATGTCGAACTAATGAACTAACACAACTTAATGTCAAAAACATTGAGAAACATTCAGATGACTTACTATTAATTAATTTACCTAATACAAAGACAAAAAGAGACCGCAACTTCGTCATTCGCAAGGAATACGTAACGATTGTTGAGAAATATCAAGCCTTACGCCCGCCTAACACTCCAATCAATCGATTTTTTCTACAGTATCGCAATGGAAAGTGTGTTAGACAGCCTATGGGTACTAATAAAATTGGCAGTATCCCACGAGAAATAGCAACATTTCTTGAACTTCCAGAACCCCTGTTGTACACGGGTCATTGTTTCCGACGAACTTCAGCCACACTTTTGGCTGATTCCGGAGCTGATCTCCTGTCCCTTAAGCGCCACGGAGGCTGGAAGTCCAATGCAGTTGTAGAGGGATACATAGAGGATTCCATCCAAAATAAGTCTAAAATATGTGAAGGCATCGTAGGAGCCATTACACTGAAAGAGCCTCAATCGGACCCTTGGACTGGCCCTTCTACATCAAAAATAAGCCGTTATGAAACACCTAACCATCTCCCTCTCTCTCCAACATTCACGCCAAGGGAATCCGATGAATCGGTACAACTATTAAGTATGACAGATAGTTTACCGAAAAACAGTACACAAGTGACTAACACCAATATTACAGTACCAAACAAAAATATTACACTCAATTTAAATAACTGTAGCAACGTTACTTTAAAATTTTCTTAATTATACCTTAGTATTATTTTGTTATAATTTAAAGATTATTCTGTAATACTTACCTGTCATAATGTAGTAATTAATACCTAAACTGAAATAAAAGTGTACCTATCTTGTGATTGTAAACGTTTTTTTTTTGCATTTAGTCATTTCCTCGCTGAGGTGGAATGAAAAGTTACCGTGTTGCACTCGAGTGCAAAGATTTTTCACCTCGTGCTCTTTTGATTCCCTCGCTAACGCTCAGGATTCTAATTTTGAATCACTCGCTGCGCTCGTGATTCAATTTTTGAATCCTTCGCTTGCTCGGTCATCAAAATTGAACACGCGGTTAAAAAGCAACTTTGCACTCTTGTATAACAAATAACTATTTTATTTAATCAATCTAAATATACATTTTTATTTAATTTCAATAGGGGAATAATAGTAGAATAAACAACAAGTGAAAAAAAAGGGTTTTTAATTCGAGGGATACAAGGACCGAGATGACTTTTTTTTCACGAGTAGCTAGTTTAGTTTTTACCATTGAACGCGAGAAAATTAATAGTAGTTTAGTATTTATATTTATCACATTTTGTTATTTAATCGGTAATAAGAGAACAAAGGATTAAATTAAACAAAAAATTGTATAGCTCTATGGAATCATCCATTACCATCCATTCCATCCATTTAGCCAGCCAGTAGGTACTTTCAGCACGTTTTATTTATTTTTTGTACATAATTCGTATATCTACTTCGATCTTGTTCCAAATTCAAAACGTTTATCACTCAGTGACTAAAATCGATGAATCAAATGTCCTTTTTCTTTTGTATTATTTTGTATCACACCTATTCAAAAAGAGTTAATTTGTTCTTCGTAAACTTGGACTAAAATAGCTCTTTAATCCTTAAGGACTAAAAGTGATTTGAATTCAAAATGTGAATATTGTTAGTAAAAGTTCCAATCAACAAAAATATCAATGACGAAAATTGTATGAACGAGTGACAGGCTGTATAATAAAGTAATCCGCACGCGAGCCAAATTCGAAAACTTTTTGTGGAAAAATAAAAAAAGCGCGAAATGTACCTATTCCGCCTTCGTTCGTAATTGTTTACACAAATTCGGATTTAACTTAGTTTTTAAAAAAAATGAGTGTGTCTTCCTCAAGTAGGGAGAATGAAAGTATTATAAATGTATTAACTAAAAAATGTGATACAAAGTCAAAACCGAAACCTTCAAAAAATCCCGTGAACCACCTAAGAGAGCACATGACAATTATTTTCATCCTTTGGAAAGATGCAAGAAGAGCGAAACCTTTTTCGGAAAATGTGAGTTTGGCCTCTTTTCAAGGTTTGCCCAAAGCTAAAAAATCTACACCTCTTTGAAGTAAGTATATATTCTATGTTGAAATCTACAGTTAGTACCAATAACGACATTAAAATCGAAACATACTCAACATTATTAGCTTAACTGAAACGACAATCCGAAGGGCGTAAAGAAGAAATCCATGATGTTTTCCTGCCAAAATATCGAAGCTTTTTTAAATGTCGCTCCCGATGAAAAGACAAAAGTAAGTATTCACTTACGTAACAATTTTGTATTAAATAGATAAGTGACTTAGTTGCTAATAGCAACGTTTCTAATTTTGAGAGTCTTACTTTGTTTCTTTTTGTTGGAGGTTGTGTTGATTTTTGGAGTTCATGGAGCTTGTTGTAGCAATGAGCTTATTAATCTAACGATCGATAATGTTGAGACCCTCTCGAATGAATTACTTTTGATAAAGTTGAAAGACACAAAAACCAAAATCGACAGATTGTTTATTACCCGAGGATGGTACAAACTTATTGTTTAAAAATACCAGAAACTCCTTCAGATATGAAAACCAATCGAATCGATTCTTTATCCGTTACCAAACGGCAAATGTACAAAACAACCTATTGGAAAAAAAAAAACATTTTAACGCCCGAGTAACGTGGTTAACGTCTGTCATTATTTAAGGTAATTATACCAGCTTTTATTAACGGCTGTACTGTGCTTATCTCATCGGCACTCTGTGTAATACCAAAGTGTACTTAGGAGTTAAGTAGCTTATTTATTTATTTAACACTTAAAGCACACAAATGTATAGAGGCGGACGTAATGCCATAGGCATTTTCTACCAAAAAAAAAACAACAAAAAAAAACAAACACAAAAACATACATACATTTGACCGGACAAAATGGGTGACTACAGCTACGCTCTCTTCTGTTCTGCGAAAACACTCACGTTGTCAGTCTGTAGTTCTGTAACAAATTACATATAGGTACAGATTTCCTAGAAAAAGTATGCACTTCGGTAATCGTCGTCTATCTTCGGAAATACGAATTTAATCATCGGGTGATTAAATCTAATATGTTACAACTGTTACAATAATTAATAATTACTGTTACAACCATGGAAGTTCTTTCATAATTATCTTGTTTCACCATGGGTATAAATTAGAGATTAGCAACACTATGCGATTCCAAAAAAACTTTTGAGAGGCAGATGGGGTACCCCCAACAGAGAGGAACCGTCGTACAAACGACATAGGCAGTACTGCAAAGTGCGGCGCTATAATACTTAGAAGTTGTGTGTGTCGTGTTGTGTGTGTGTTAGTTCTGTGTCTGTGGAGGTTACTCTGCTGCATGATGTTTCTACTAATTCAGAAACGCTAAGATTAGAGAAGCGCTTATCTTGTCTGGTTTACCTGTATTACTAAACTCGTAGATACAATACAACATACCTACCATACTTACATGGCCAACTGACAAAGGCATGGTACCTACTTAGTCAGTCAAGGTAAATGTTTAAAAAAAAATCATATCCGTTTGCTATTGTTTTCATTCCCATGGCTACCTTCATATATTTTACTAGCGCATTACTAGCGTTACGTGAGTAAGCAGTCATGATTACTTGATTAGGTAGGTATATGATAAGTATTTGAATCGTTCTTCTTTGTATTTGCTTGGAAGCTTATGAGATCACAAGCGAGTTTAGAAAAGAAAATCACGTCAATTTAGACTTTGTGAATCCCTAACTAGCTACTTGTGTAATAAATTTATCTTTATACAGGGTTATTTGTAATATGCCAGTAATGCGTTAAGGGGATGTAGGGGAGGTCCCCTTATGTCAACCATTTTCTAGTAATGTCAACCATTTTCTAGTAATTTGACATTTCATATTTTTTTGAAGATATCTTATTGTATCTCGTTTGATAGCTGAGAAGCGGAAACATATATTTTTGGAATGTTATGTTGATATAGTATATATATTTTTGCAGAAATCAACCACTATAACCTGCTCAACAAATAACCTGATCAAATTATGAAAATTGTGTACTCTGATTTAAAAAATATCATAGATAATTCTCATTTTATGGTTGATTATTAACTATTAAAGTAGACGCAGACAATAATAACTTAAAAATATAAAATGCTAAATTACTCGGAAATGGTTGACATTTGCATAAAGGTCATACGGGGTCATTTGGTTGCAAATGACCTTCCTTACAGCCCCTTAATGGATTGCCGACGTATTACCAATAACCCTGTATATAAATAAAAATTAAATGCTGTGTTTTGGTAAGCGCATCACTTGAGAACGTTTGGACCGGTTTGACTTTTTATTGTTTTAAAATATTTGAAGTAATCCGAATAAGTATTTAGGGAAAGAAAATTGAAAAATATGTCCGAAAAATATTACACAATTGGGGAAAAACTGAAAATCCTTATTTCTATGGAATTATTCATTGGACAGAAGAGCATCTGTCGGG
The DNA here is from genome assembly GCA_937001585.2 of Brachylomia viminalis. Classification (NCBI taxonomy): domain Eukaryota; kingdom Metazoa; phylum Arthropoda; class Insecta; order Lepidoptera; family Noctuidae; genus Brachylomia; species Brachylomia viminalis. Next base: position 24,664,243 of record OW443298.2, on the reverse strand, counting down.
TCAGCTAGTTACTAATATTTATAATGCAACAGCAGCCGTATGCTTCAATTCGCTTCAACTAATGTCCACTAAAATCATATTTAATATTCAATATCGATATAGTTGGAGCTGAAGAAGACTGTAAAAACTATCTTTGCACTGTATAAATTCAATCTCTTAGTATTGTATAATTTCATAGCACGTGTGTGAGCACTATGTAGCTACTATAAAGCCATAACTTTTTTTGACGACTAAACGTCTGTTACCTTTAAGCAATGTTTATAAATAAAGATGCCAATCTACATACCGCATAACTCCTTATTTAGTATTTTCCTCAAAGATATTTCCTTAAAGTTAATGAGTAGGTTAATATGCAGACTTTAAGATAACACAGGACAATCTGGTTTACCTTAAAGAATTACCGTTTCTAAAGCGATCGGGGAAGTACACCATAACAACGGGAATGACTGTTCAGTTGAACAATACCACTGGGTTATGTAGGAGTGCATACTATCTATAGGTACTTTAGTTGTATAAAATATAGAAATAGCTAGGTTTTCAGTAGCATCCCGGAGTCTAGATCTGTGACCGGTTGATGGCAATAGGCTTAAACATAACTGAGAGCAGTGGTGCCTAAGTGATGCCTAAGTGGCGCCTGACTGGTGGCCCAGTCAGGCGCTTTACTTAGTGTAAATTATTTCATCACTACTGCTCTTAAAATGGTGAAGGATAATATCGTGAGGAAACCGACATGCCCTAGAACCACGAATTTGAAGACATGTGACATCTACAAACCCGCACTGGGCCCGCGTGGTGGATTACGGCCCACTGCCTCTCACAGAGAGAAGGCCTGTGTCCCAGCAGTGGGAACAGTATAGGCTGATGATGTAAACATAACCGGCGTAATGTTGGTGTACTGTAGGTACACCTCTGCCTATCCCTTTTGGGGTTAAAGGCGTGATATTATGTTTGGTAGATACACGATCGATAGTCATTAAAAATAATCGAATGGATTTCGTTTAAATTGAATAACTGCACGCTCGATGATCAGAAAATTTTCATAAGAAACAGTGAGAAAAAAAACACTTTAAAATAAACTCAAAGACATTTCTTTATTATTTTTTAACGTGATTTCTTTAGAAATAATCTTCACCTTTGTACCTATTTTTCTGTTCTTTTCTTCATGTCTGTTTATTTAGTGTGTACATAAATTGTTAAATAAATAAAGACTAAAAAGAATCCTATGTACCTCCACACCCCTCTACACCCAAGTTTGACATATAACAATCCATTTATACGCATCCATAAAGACATTTGGAATAAGAAGAAATGATGAGCACCATAACTCACGTGGTTCTCATGGTGTGAGCGAGATATATCTGTATGGGGTGCGTAATGTCTCCTGTGAAAAATGTCCAAAGGAATTTGTTTTTTTGGAGACAGTTGCGATGGAATGGGATTGTTTCCTAAGAGTTATGTGCTGAAAGGTGTGGGAGTATGTACCTACCAGTTCTATTGTTGGTAGTAGCATTGTCTAGTCTTTCGGTATTGAAAAGGACCTCGTTATAAGTTGCGTTGGGTTTGAATTGCTTTTTTCGTTTTTTTGTCGAAAGCGATACATAGGTTGGAATGGGTGAGTAATATATGCATTTATTTATTGTACACAAATGTACAGAGGCGGACTTAATGCCATAGGCATTTTGAACCAGTCAACCTTTGGGTGATGCAGAGACAAACAGTGGCAGGTGCAATTTATAATGATATTTTAGAATTAAATAATTTTAAATATATAGACACGTATAAACTTATTTAGTCTATAAATACATATACAATCAAAATAATAATAATAATGTATAATATATATATATTCTTTAGGTCGAAGGTAAAAGATTAGTTTGATTGGTGATTAGGTTATTTTTTGTACCTAAACGCCTTTGGTTCTTTTTTGCAATTTTTCAGAAACATGAAGGCAAACGTTTAGTAATCGAAAGACCTTGTCATATCGATAATACTTTCTGCCATTTAAAACATTTTTAATCCAATTTCCAATGAATTTCTCTTAAAAAATAAACATTTAGTCGTTCAATTACGTGAGTTGCAAGCGCACTTGACCTGCACCGTGAAATGACGGTACTGTCGAGACTCATTGGATAATCGCTTCCTTTGATTAAACTGGACCAATTAAGATGGGAGATATGAGCGGAGTACCTACGGCTTGTGTTCATTATCAAACCCGTTTGTTCTTCAGTTGGTGAGCAGAATTTAAAGAACAATAATTTAGTTTTTTTTTTCGGTTTAAGAGTTTTATTTCTCAAAAAGAATACAATTCACTTAATATCAGAAATACAAGGAAATCCTAAAACTAAATATAAGAATTACTTAAGAAAAAGGTAGGTATTCGTAAATAAATAAGTTAGTTACTTAGTAGGAACATAATTTTTACAGTGTCGCAGGCTTGTGAGTAAAGTTATAGTCAAAATAGTAAAAAAATATAATCCCTACCTACCTATTACAGTCAGGGAATTTAATTATTTATCAAATTGACAGACAAGTCAATTTCATACAACTGTCAGATAATTTAAGTTGGTAGTCAGTTTGGTAAAGAATTAATTTCCTTAACTTTAGCTTGTTATTTTTTTTTTATATGATGATTTCTCGGAATGTTTAATCTCTATATATGTTCGAATGATAGTTATAGAAATCATTGACATAATTAATTACTTCGCCATCGAGATCTTTTTGGAACACAATGCCAAATTTTTGACACAGTATGAGCATTTTACTAGCTGCTTTTGTGAAAACTACTAGCTAGAACCCATAAAGGCTAAAGGCTATAAGCCTATTGGCTTTCTACACAAGCTACAGGTAACCGGCCCAATTGCAACCCTTTGTGTCTTTTGAACCGGGCCACCGTGCACCGGGGCAATAATATTGCCCTATCTAAAACAAAGAGTAGGGGTACGTAGACCGCAAACCACGCAGTGAGCCCGTACGAGTTGATACAATTCCACTGCTCGGTTACCAGTGTCGAAACTTCGTAAAAATACTATTTCCCATTTAAACTGCGACGAAAGTTTCGATTTAGCTGCGATTCTGTTTTGTTTTTTGTTATTCGCATTTTTTTGTTTTAAAGTTGCTTTTAAAATGCTTTGTCCATTTATGTTGGATATGCGAAGAAAAACTGTATATTTTGCGGTATTTATTTTTTCTATCTTCTTTTGAATTACGTTTGAAAACTTATTTAGTCGAAATTATATGTTGTGAGCTTAGGTAAACTTAAAACTAAGTCCAATGGACGCAGTGGTGCCGATTCTGTTGTACACCGAACTAAACTAACTAAACTATCACTAAAATTCCTTACTTTTGGCTATGAGAATCTTAACGCTATTCTGCAAAATAAAATCTCTAAATTTAAAAATAGTTTTGACACATCTAAAATCAAATTTGACAATTATTGCGACTCCACGTGGTACTTGTTTGCCGTACCACGTGATCTTTTTTTAGAGTCGTCAGGCGCGCATTATGTGCGGCCTCGACTTGTTTTGTATGGAATTTTTTACTTTTTGTATGGAAAATATAAAAAAATATTACCAACACGTTGAGTTTTATAGGTTTAAGGCCTTACAAAGGGGGTCGAAATTTTCATTCTTTTTGCGATAGGACACACCGTTTTCGAGATATAAGCAAAAGAAAAGAAAAAAAGATACAGTACTGTTTTTGCATCTGAAGTCGAGGTGTTGGTGTGAATTTTAGTTCATGACAACTAATTTTATTCCACACTTTTTTAATCGCGATTAAAAATAGTCAGATTTAGTTAAGACAATCAAAATTTTAGGTGATAAACGTAAAATTCAGAATAGCAAAATTGCCATTTTCACTAAATTATCTTTTAAAAAATAAAATGTTTTAGTACGAAAGGATAATCTGAGTGCCATCTTAGTGCTGTCAAACTAAAATATAGTTAAGTTGTGTCACTTTAGTCAATTTTAGAATGGGAAATCGTCGTTTGACAGGAATAAACTAAATTTTGGTGATTTTTATTCTAGTTTAGAGAATTTTGTGACAAGAGAATCGGCACCAATGACTCTCACTCACATGCGGACCATCGTCTAAACAGCGCATGTCGCTACTGCTCAATAATTTCAGCTTTGGTATACCAATATACATCAAAATGCCTTCCTGTGTATTTAATAAGTGTAGGTACTAATTGAGAAGTTCGTACATAGGCAAATGAAAGTCGTGAGTCGATAGCAAGCGTATGATCACTGATGTTAATACAAGTGTCTCCTAATACTAATGTTAATACTACTGGATGATTATTCACAAATGTGGGTAACTGAATATACTACACTAATAACTCAAGAAAGAAAAATAAGACACACGGAATCCCGTGTGTCTTATTTTTCTTTCTTGACTGTGATAAGTGATTACTTATCACGTGTAAGTACAGCCAAAAATTTTAATTTGTTGATTTTATTCCGTTTATTACTTATTTTCATAATTATTAAATATATTTTTATCAAAAACATAAAAAAAAATAAAAAACATAGTAGTCCATCAGTATCGGGAGCAGGGTCCAAGCTACCGGTGGTTAGGGCTCCAGAGACAGGAATTTCTTCACGATACGAGCCATATCGAGGAGTACTGTTTTCTGAATGTTGATCGAAGCTTTCGGCCACCAGGCCATTGGCCGATACGACAATCGGCACAATGAAAGCCGAGCTCACATTCCACATGTCAACAGCCTTGTGTGCTAAAGTCGAGATATTTAATTTCTTCCCCTTTCTCAGCTTTCAGGAGGTTCTCATCATGTGGAGTGGTAACAGCGATAATCATTTTGCGGGGCGCTAATCGATCTATCACCACTACATCAGGCCTATTGGCGACAATAGCGCTTCCACCGGGCTCATGAAGAGCCCGGTGGAAGCGCCCGTGAAGCTCCTTGCTTTGCCATACCTCCTTGCGGTCATCGGTAGTAAGTACTAAAGATTTGCGCCAGTTCTCTTTAGCCAGGGAGAGCGTGGTGAGCCCCTTGTCCACTGCGTCCACATCACGTTGCATACCCACTTCAGCTTTTGGAAAATATTCCCTGAACTGCAGACCTCGCGGTTGTGGAGGGTCTTCGAATTTAAAAAGCGTCGACTCCCGCACTTCCGCGGGATGTACAGTCTCATCATCAATGATTGTGGGTGATGCATCCGGTTTGCGGTCAACAGTGTACGGACCCTCCTATCCAGGGCGTCGAGTTCGGTCTGAGTCCATTTGAGTATGCCGAAAAAGTGCATCAAAACTGGCATAACCCAACCGTTGCAGGCACGCACCTTGTTTTCGCCTGAAAGAAGACTAATTAATACCTTCTTCAGGCATCTAAAGAAGCGCTCCTACAACGATTGCTTCATGTCAGCAACTTTGATGCCTAACGCTTCCGACATACCCAAATATTTATAGCTTTCGGATGAAGAGAGGTATCTATAGTGTATGGAATCCGAAAGATGAATTCCTTCGGATTCCATAATCTCACCTCGCTTTATATGCATGACTGCACCTTTGTCTACACCAAATTCAATCCTGATGGCACTACTGAAACTTTCAGTTACTTTCAGTAGCTCCATCAGTCGCAATTTATTGGGATCAAAATAGAATCTATGCCTGCAGGCCGCCATAATATTTACCATAAGGCAGGCTACTTTCTAAAGTAATAATGGTATTCTAGTCTAGGCCTATTTGTTGCAAGAGATACTTGACTTCAATTTGTAATGGAAGACCAGGTTTTCTTGTTATTCTTTTCTTAATAAAATGGCATAAAATTTGTGAAGTTTGTACATTACGCAATTTTCTGTCAATTTATTTTGTCTTACCTCTTGAGCAGTGGTGGCCCAGTGGTAACGGCCGCGACTTACGAGTTGTAGGCCGTAGGTTCGAACCCCGACAGGCGCTTTACTTTGTGTAAATTATTTCATCACCACTGCTCCGTGCCTCGGAAAGCACGTTAAGCCGTTGGTCCCGGCTGTCATTCGTGGATCTTTGACAGTCGTTACGGGTCGTCAGAAGCCCGAAAGTCTGACAACCAGTCTTACCAAGGGGTATTGTATTACCCAGTAACTGGGTTGTGGAGGTCAGATAGGCAGTCGCTCCATGTAAAATACTGGTATTCAGCTGCATCCGGTTAGACTGGAAGCCGACCCCAACATACCTAGTTGGGAAAAGGCTAGGCAGATGATGATTATTTTGTCTTACCTCAGTAAAGCCAATGCTAGAACAGACACACAATACAACCTACGATTTCAAGCAACGTTCCTTCTACCAAAATAACACAAAGTCGATGCAAGGCACTCAATTATTTTCCAGAACACATTAGCAGTAATGCATGTGCGCTACAATTTATGTGCTGTCTTCCTTAACAGGCGAGGTTGCAAGTAAAGCTGTGTTTATACTTGCGAGATTTGCGGGAGGAATGAGTGATCAGGGTGTTTTTACAATAGGAATCACAAATCCTTGCTAAGAACTCCCTTCGTTGCATTCCCCATGTTTGTTTTATTTTATTTTTCTTACTTTAGGAGCAAATAAACACATTTTGTTTCTCCTTTATTTCTTTCCTTCACTGGTCGTAATTGATAAAAGGGATTCTGAATATGAGAAACAGAAGGGTTTAATTAAACAGAGAGTCTTTTTAAAGAAACACTTCTGTTCCTCTGTAATGGAAAGTTAAAAGTCAGCGTCTATTGTCTGACAAAGTTAATGAATAATAATGGTAAGGCGTGATAAAATTACTTACAGCAATTAATATACATTAAAATCATTTATGGGCACACACACATATGCATATGCCCAGCAGTCGATTAAAGATGTTCTTGCAAAGTCAGGAAAATTAACTAAGCAAATTGACACCCTACGTCAATTTGACGAATTATGTATAGCCATTTAATACAACTGTCAAAGAATGATGGTAAGTTGTGATTTGATTATACAGACAATTTTAAACGGTACCTAGTAATTTGTAGCCAATTTACTTAACGATTAATTTCCCTGCCTTTATTTTGAGATTGAGTTGAAGTTTTCCAGGGTTTAAAATTTCAGAAAAAAAGTCCCGAAAATTAAATTTATTTCCCAATATGTCCTTACCTTTACCCAAATGCATTCCTATATCTAGTTTTGTGCAGTATAGTCTTACATAATGAGCCTGTGTATTAGTACACCGACTCATTTATCTGGTAATGAGCTTTTCAAATGATATTTTTCTTCCCCTGCGAACTTACTTCTGTATTGTGCTTTCTTGCATTATTAATGAGCATATTAAGACCCCTATCCCCCCTCTCTTACCCACTTTTTTTCTCATGGAGACAAGAAAATATATTTTTGACAGTTTTATAAGCGATTTTTGATATTATGCACAAATTCATTAGTCGCAAATTCGCAATTGCAGCTGCTGACCATGAGGTTTGATTGATCCCAGGTATGGCAGTGTTACTTACTGAGGTTTTCCTATGGAGTTTCTCAGTACCAGCCCGTAGACTACCTTTGCATTGTATAAACTTAATAATCTCATTTGTATTATATCATTGCTTATGACGAGTGTGAGTATTATGTACTATCGAGCTACCATTTACCGGGTAATGTCTTTCATTGACTTGAATGTGCCCGGGCGGTTGATAGATGTCATGCTCACTCAAATGTCTCGCTGACGGCACGGTGGCGCGTGTGTTGGATCATTTAGCCCCCTTCAAAATGGTTGAGCTTGATGGTGAAATTTATCGTTAATGATGTAAGTAATATTTATATAACAATATAATATAAAAGAGTGTCCCTTGCCCGTTCTTCTCCATAGGTACCATCAACAACGTCGACGCATGATGACTTTAAAATTTTTTCGTTTGGACGAATTGACCATGCTCAGTCCCGCCCACAATTTTGTATTAAATTGATAATATATATATATTTTTTTTTAATTAAAATAAACACATGTTACAACCATAGAATTATTTATTAAAACATGATGCACAAGTAAAAAAAAATACTGTACAATGGCGGACTTAATACCTTTTGCCTAGATAAAAAATATTTGGTACTTCCTTCCTTGATTGGTTGGTCAAATTGGTTATGGCGGGGGTTGGGTCTAGTCGCTGTACAGACATATAAGCCTTAAGGTGGTCATGCGTCAACTTTGTTGATAGTACCTACTACGCTTTGGAAAGGGCAACTAGCTTCATATTTCTGACTGACCGACCACTTAAAAATTAAAAAGTGCCTGTAAATGCTTTGAGTTTGAGTTGAGTTTAAGTTTATAGTGGAATTGGTACACCTGAAACCTATGTCGATTTTTGATCATCGAGACAAGCTTGAAAAATGTCATTTACCTCACCGATTTTACCCTTCAAATTAGAGCATTGCAATGTTACTTGGCAGCAGAATGCTAATTTGCTTGGACGATCTTTTGTACGAGACGCTCTCATGGCAATATTTTCTTATGACTGCTTCTGACAGCGGATGAGTGATATGTCAAATGTCCATATTCACCGATCGTAGTGAAGAACCAGGATGGTCTATTGCTAGTGTGGTCTGCTGCAAATTGCCATTTTGTCGATTATGCATCAGTTGAAGTGACTTCTTATCGAATAATTCCCCGTCTCAATAATATGAAAATAAATTATCATCATCAGCCTGCACCAGTCCATTGCTGGACATATGTCTTTACAATTGCACGCCATTCAGCTCAATTCTCGGCAACTCTCATCCAGCTGCTACCAGCCACCCTGCAAAGATCGTCGCTCCACCTAGCCTGAGGGCTTCCTACCTTACGTTTGCTAATTCGTGGTCTCCACTTAAGAACACATCTATCCCAAGGGTCATCGGTTCTATGGTTAATATGGCCGGCCCATTGCCAGTTCAGCTTGCTTATTTTGTGAGCTATGTCGACAACTTTGGTTCTCTGCCGGATCACCTCGTTCCGGAATCTATAACTGAGAGAGATTCCAAGTATAGCTCGTTCCATAGCCCGCTGGGCGACCTTGAATTTATGGACCAGCCGTACTTTGAGTGGCCACATTTCGGCTCCGTAAGTCATTACAGACAGGACTCACTGATTGAATACTGAAGTGAAATGAAATTATTGTTTATTTCTGTAAGTAGATGTTTTAAGACACTTTTACACGTCAGCCTTTAGGCTCTGTGGAATACATGACGAGAATAATCGACGATGCTCCCCAAACGGTGCCCACGGTAACCGCAAGGTGCGACATAAACAATTATAACAAAAATAATGAAAATCCTTTGTTTCCATTACGTGATTCTAGTTTTATTCATAACAGTTTTATTTTGGTGTAATTATAATAATCTAATAAGATAGAAGCTCATATAATTTTCTCGTATAATAGACAACGCTGAAAGCTATTGTTTAACTAATAATGAGCACATAAATTGATACGCATTGTGTGAATATTATACATTAATCATTACAGTGTATTGTTATTTTGATACGGCTTTTGTATTTGTCCGAAGGTAACATATTGGGTGTTTATTTTCATAAAAGATTTTTCTTAATAGAAATATAAATAAAATTTATTTGCATAAAACATGGTTTATAAAGTTATTTAAAAAATACACTATAGAGCATACATGTTTTGCTTACCTTTCCCGTTATTAAATTCTTATAAGCTGTAAAAATTATTAGCGTTTCACCATATAAATAGATATTTTAAACAATCTGATATCTAAAGTTTTTAAATCACTTGGAACGTTATTATACAGGGTTATTTGTAATACGTCGGCAATCTATTGTAAGGGAGGTCATTTGCAACCAAATGACACTTATAATGGTTGACATTTGCATAGGGGCCTTTGATATTTGGTATCTTATTGTATCTTGTTGGATAGAAGGATAGAATATTATAGGAATCATATAGGATAGAAGTAAAAAAAAAAGACGAAAAAGTATAAAGTAGTAGTCGATAAAGTATATCCTTGTTTTTTGCAGAAATCAACCATTTTAGTCAAATAACCTGCTCAAAATGATGAAAATTGTGTGCTCTGATTTAAAAAATATTAAAGATAATTGTCATTTTATGGTTGGTTATGTATTGAAGTAGAAGCAGATAATAGTAATAAAAAAAAAATGCATTGTTTTTTTTAATACCTACATTTTCAGAGTTGCATACCGCCAAAAATATAAAATGTCTAATTACTCGGAAATAGTTGACATTTGCATAGGGGTCATAAGGGGTAATTTGGTTGCAAATGACCTCCCCTACATCCCCGTAATGTAATGGATTGCCGACATATTACCAATAACCCTGTATTTCCGAACACACATGGCTAAACAGCTTTTACTATATTTAGCCAGTCTTGCTAAGTCATTTAATATCTGTGAGGATCACGCCGGCTTCGAGGATATACATCCTTGACCTTTTTAAATAAGTATTTATGCTAGTTCAACAAACTTACATACCTACTTCACTATCTGTGAAGTAGGTATGTAAGTTTGTTGAACTTGTAGAGAAAGTAGCGGTAAAAAACCAAGTTCTTTGTCATAGAATAGAATAGAATACTCTTTATTATGAACACCATATTGATTCAAGTTATACATGTAACTTTTAAACTTAACACTTAATACGATAACCTTTTATCCTTTGCACTTAATACGATAACCCTTTATCTTTTGCACTTAATACGATAACCTTTTATCCTTTGCACTTAATATGATTACCTTTTATGCTTTGCACTTAGTACGATTACCTTTTAACCTGTGTACTTAATACGATTACCTTTTAACCTTTGTACTTAATTCGATGTTGCTACCTTCACATAAATGAATAGATGACCTCGTCTACCACATTATTATGACTATAACGAGCTTATAAAAACGATACATGAACGCTTAAATACAAAGTTCTACACATTTTTAACCGACATAAACTAGGAGGTTCTCAATACGTCTATATATTTTTTCTTTTTTTGGATATTATGTTACCCGTTAAGTGCGCAATTGTGGATCAATTTAGTTTTTTTTTTAAAGTCCTATTAACATCATATACATTGTTAATTTACCAACTTTTTGTAACACATCATCCAAGTCTTTCAAAATGTCTATTTGGGTGAGTTTTTATTTAGTTTTCTATTGAAACCCAGTTATACAAAAGAACATTTGAAAACCAGTTGTTATCTTATTACGAATGGAACAGTTTTATACCGTGGCACGTGCCAAAGTGGCAAGATCCTTTGCTTCTTCTGCTCTAGCATTGACTTATTGGCATAATTCGATTTTATTTTAATCCTCTGTTGTCCCACTGCATCGCAAAGCCTCCCTTTTTGCTTTCCACTCCTGTCTGTCTTGAGTTAGTGTGGCCCATCCATCGCATCTTCTCCTGGGACTGCCTTGATGTCGCCTGACGTTTTCTGGAGCCGACATTGGCAAAAATTAATTAATAATAAAACCTCCTGTGTACTTTCATGTCGTGGTAAACATATTAAGGGTTTGATAAGATGGTAGCAAGCCAATTCAGTTTGCGCCTAGTGGATATTAATGGATGTTAAATTAGCTGGGGATATTAAATGTTACCTAAGCAAATAGACTACCAACAAACATTTTCCCTATATTCAAATCACAACTTCAACAGCCTATAATATTCTTTGACAGTTGAATGAAATGGCTATAACACGGACGATTTACGTTGGTAGTCAGTTCGCTTTACAATCAATTTCTCTCACTGTACATTTAAGTATCGCCACTCGTGGAGGCTCTTTTACTGATTTTTGTTTTCTTTTATCAACTGTTAACTCCTGAAAACAGACCCAAAAGTGCAGCAAGGCTTCATCACTAAGCTTGATTTTCATATTGTTTTATTTTCCTCCGCAGATCACAGAATAACGTTATTAGTGCGTTGGCCCACGTTGGCCCACACTCACCCAGGCGCGTACACTGCTGAGTGACTGAGCTAGCGCGCTCAATTTACCGCTCCGGTGTTTTTTCACTCCAACTCTTTAAAAAAACAATGTAGAAGGTCCATTTTGGTTTGGTCCAGTTTCTTATACGTTAGCGAGCTTTCATTCGCGAGCGTTAACGTGATTGCAAAGATTCCATTTCGAGCTAATCGTTCGTTTCATATGATACTAGTTAATTAAAAAGGCGGTGCTCCTTAGTACGTCCTGATCAAAAAAACTTCGTGCTCGCAAACGAATATTCGTTGAATACGCACCATAAGGTAAATTTCATTGTAACGCTCAATAATTGAAGATATACCAGCCAATATTGAGCAAATACTTACGCATCCTGGGCTGTCGGCATCGCTGCACTAAACGCTAACAATGTGCTAAATAGCTAAAAAAGTCCACGGAGAACCAGCTATTCGCATCATATAGTTCGTGCCGATACAAGAGAAGACTCATTTAATCATTGATGTGTAGCAACCGTACGTGGTTATAAAGGTTTTGCGGGAAAGTCCGAAAGGGATACCGTGGCCCCTGGCACAGGCAACTGAAGGAACACGGGTGTGTTTTAGTCAGTAAGAGTCTGACACGCCCTAACGCTTGGCACAGAGCGGGAGAAGTTATTTGATGATTTCCTACCCACAAAAAAAGGTTATTATAAAGATTTATCATAGACACTAGTTCTTTTGAATTACCTGTCCTATGTGTTCACCCCTCGGATATTTTCCGCGTCCACAGCGATGCGAGTATTTCACACAACGCTTGCTGAATTAAATCCACCGTAGATTTTCGGATTTTTTAAGCAACGTAACCTGTGTTTTATTGGTGTGTTGAAACAGAGGATATTATAGTTGCTAAGTTGCCACAGTATGTGGGTTGTCATATTAAATTATGGAAGTATTATTGTGTTTCTGCCTTTATAGTCTATGGTTGCAAGTGCGAATGATAAGTGGTGAGTTTTTGGTATGATCCCCGATTCAACCAAAAGGTTCTCTCAGTAGAAATTAACCCTCATCTCAGTAAACCGCTTTATAGCAAAATCATCTATCGCACAAACCATCCAACCTTCCTTTGGTGTTATGATTTATAAGAACATTCTGCAAGTAATATTTAGTCTGATCACCTATCTGTCTATCGTTCATCAGCCGATCCAATTGTGCGACAAGAGTGCGAATCAGTTTATGCTTTAGGCCGAGCCAGGCCAGGCAAACAAGTTAATGAAATTCACTCCCAGCTTTAACTGATTTGGCGTCAGTTGCTAACGGGAACGTGAAATGGCAGGATTGGCAGTCTGGCAGTCACTCTGTGTTAAGTAATTTAAGCTAGGTATATGATAGGAACATAAAAAAAAGAACGACCCAGATTTTTGCTCCTAGCAAACATAATGGGTAGTTCTTTTTATTCTTTCTTTCAAATAATTAGGTATGTATGCATGTAATTAATAATATAATAATAGCACACTTTTTCTATTACGGTGTGGGACTGCTCTTGATGGATGAGGTCTACATTGGAACTAGTGTGCCCAGAATATATGTGTTCATTTATGCTTTAAAGACTGAAGGGTTATTAGCTGGAACACAGACGCGGGCAGAGAGTTCCAATTATACAATTGCATTTGCATGCCCATGTGACGGTAAAATATGGAGAACTTTACTATAAAAAACACCTATGTATACTAAACCCATGTTTGCAAGGAAATAAATGATTTGATTTGATTTGACAATAATCATAGTAATGTTAGCCTGCGGTCTATCTGACCACACGCCAACCGCGACCGGCGACGTGTAGCCGTCCGTCACCATCGTCGCGTCGACGGCCGAATGCTATGTTCGTCAATACACACGCGGTTTCGCTCGCACGCCGCTTGTGACTTCCAGTTGCGACGGCCCAAGGTCACACACCGCACGCTTCGTTATCACGTTACGTCTATAACAAAACAAAGCATTAAGGTGAATCCTCAGTGGTAGCCTGCTAAATTCAAATTTTCTTTGGTTTTTTGCACTCTGTTTTACGTCGTATGTTAATCAAAATGCAATTCGCTAGTGTAGGAATGATATATTATAATCATTAATTTCATATCAATTTACAAACTTTGAAAATGTGTTACACCTAAGAAAATTTGAATTTGGCGGGCTACAACTGAGGATTCACATTAAAGCTCCTTCAAACAAGCGCGACACGCGAAGCGAATCGCATGTGAAACAAAGGCACCGCTCGTCGCGCGAAAGTCGGTGCCTATGTGTCGCGTCGCGTGTCGCGCCTGTTTGAAGGAGCCTTTAAGCATAGCGACGGCTGAACGTAGTGACGTGCGAGGCATTTTCTAGTAACTTATTAGTTTAAAATTGAGAAATTTACACCATATTTCAAGGATAAAGATACCTTTTTATCTAAATATTATAGGTTCATGTCAGTTCTTAAAAATCTTATTTCTTTAAACCCTAGGAGCCTTTAAGCATAGCGACGGCTGAACGTAGTGACGTGCGAGGCATTTTCTAGTAACTTATTAGTTTAAAATTGAGAAATTTACAGCATATTTCAAGGATAAAGATACCTTTTTATCTAAATATTATAGGTTCATGTCAGTTCTTAAAAATCTTATTTCTTTAAACCCTCTTATTGCTTTTAAGCATTCCAAGAACTTTATCATATTTCTCTTCTTCCAACAGCAACAGTGCTAGTAGTTTCGTTTTATGTATGGTTAGAACAATAATTATTAAACTCAGTCCACTCAGTGTATTCTAAACGTTGCAAGCGGGCGATCTTGAACGACGAGACAGACCATGAATCCGCAACCGGGCGGCGGCGTGTCGGTCGTCTGACGTGACGTCACCGCACGCTGTTGATAGCGTCTGACGTTTTAGAGACTGTAGCTTTAGGAAACAGGCTTCCTTAATCACACATCATAGCTAAAGAGAGCTATCGATATGATCGTTGTTACTTTCGGTAGTAAAACTCAAAATTATCATCATCCTGTACTTATCCTAATTTATTTGTATCCTCGCAGCGTGTCTTTTTTTTTACATCTGTATCTGCGGTCATCTCACTCCAATTATAGATCATAGTTTAAAAATGGGTCGGACGGTTACGCACAAAATTAACACTGGATGGATGTAATGGCGGCAGGTCACGGGAACAATCTGCGACTCCCGCATTCCCCATAAACTTGAGGGGAAGGTATATAAAACAATGATTAGATCTGCTGTCTTGTATGGATCAGAATGTTGGGCCACAAAAGGGATGAATGAAAGGCAATTGCATGCAGCTGAGCTGAGAATGCTAAGAGGGATGTGTGGTGTTAACGAACAGATACAATAATAAATAAGTACTAGGAGGAAGTCTGAAACTGGCACCGGTGAATGAAAAGTTGTGTGGAAATCGGTTGTCGATATATTGAAAATCGAATATGTGCATGTGATACGGAGGAATGAGGAAAATGTAGTGAGGGAAGTTTTGAGAGTAAAGAATATAAGAGTAGGGGAAGACCAAAGAATCGATCGATGGACTATGTGAATGATGATATGGTTAGTAAGGGGGTGACTAGCGAGATGACGACTAATAGAGAAAGATGAAAGATAAAGACATGTTGTGCCGACCGCAATACATTGGGATATGGGCAGAAGAATGACGAGTTAAAAAAATGGGTCACCACTGCGCACTAAGGTTGTATTTCACGAATGAAACTAAACGTGATAGCGCATCTAAAGCACGTTTAGTTTCACATCCATAGGTCACTATTTCAGATCCGGCTCGAAGGACCATGTTTATATTCAGATAAGGGTGATTATTGACTGCTCAGGATTTCGATTGGGAGCGAGAGAAATGAAACGCAGGTTTATTTATTTAACACTTTAAGCACACAAATGTACAGAGGCGGACTTAATGCCATAGGCATTTTCTACCAGTCAACCTTTGGGTGATGCAGAGACAAACAGTGGCAGGTGCAATTTATAATGATATTTTAGGATTAAATAATTTTAAATATATAGACACGTATAAACTTATTTAGTTTATAAATACATATAATGCATATACCTAATTATATATAAATATAAGCACAAATAAATGTACATAAATACACGAATATGCTAAACACAAATAGGACAAACAATAAGAGGGTTTAGCTTACGAGGTCTGTATTGCAACTGTAGTTAAGTAAAGAAATATAATTTAATGGAGCGGTTACGCATACATTCAAACTCAACACTCCCTAAGGCATCAAAAATTATTGCCAAATGTGAACAGATATCACATTTACCAACATTTTGGTAAACAATAACAAAACACTCCACCACAAACCAAAGTCATTAAAACGAACTTAATTAAAATTAAAAACCAAAGAAATAAAAATCTAATTATCTACCCAGAATGTTTAGCTATAAACAAGGGGTCGAAACCTCTAATCGTTTTGCGGTTCGGTCCGGTATCATTACCCAGCCGGTCCGGTAATGAGAACCGGATAATGACTGGCCGTATGTAGTTTATCTTTGTGTTTGATTTTAAACCGTTTTCGGTTCGGGTATTTATTTTGCCTAACCGGTAATTACTGCTTGTGTAGGTAAGCTCAGCCCGTGGGTTGGTAAATATGTACGATGTGGGTAGTTTAATTATGTTCTCTAAGGGGCATGTAATGAGTTATTAACATAATTAGGAGAGAAAGTGTACCTTTAATTGTAAAAAAAATTGCATGTCATGGTTTAAAGTTTACATAATTAAAATAAAAGCCTATCTAACTAAGCTATGCTGAATTAAAAAGTCGAAAAACATAACCCAAAAAAATAATATTTTACCATAACACTAGTTGTGTTATGATCGGCTATACCACTTAAGCAATGACCACAATGGTGGATAAGACCATGCGGTGATTATAACCATTATATTGTGGCTATGACCAAATGATGACAATGGCAATAATTAAACAGGGTGGCAGGGACATCCTCGCGCAACCTGGGCCCGTATTCCCGTAATTCAAAACGTTCAAAATCAAGTCTCAATCTCATCTTGCTCAGCGACAGTAAAATTTCAAATATATAGGTTAACGCTATACGATAGATAGATTAGAGACTGAGATTCGAACGTTTTTAAAAATACGGGATTTGCAACTCTGTTGCCATGGATTTAGTACATGATTCTGGATCCTGAAAAAAATACTGTTTCATACATTTTGGCCGCTTATGTATTGCATATTTCTAAACAGCAGATTTATTGTTTTGATTATTGATCGACAAAAAATTTCGACGTCATGTGACATGTCCTGAATTCTAGTTACAGTATACGCATCGATGTCCATACCACCCTATATTGTAGCTATGACAAAATTGTGGCAATGACCAAAACAGGGGCTTTTACCACTCTGACCATTCCCATCAATCCCAAAACAACACGCTCATTCCATTAATTGTTTGAAAATCCCCAAAAACGTAATGATCAAATTAAGTTTATTACGCGATCATTAACGAACTCTCCCGTCGTTTGTCCTAATGGTGTTAATGAAACTGTATTTAGTTCTGTTGCGAACTGTCTGTTAATGCGTTCGTTAACTAGTGTAGGAATTCGCTTTTTTTGTAACATAATGTGCGTGTGATGGGGCGTGGTCACGATTCCCGGGTCCGGCAAAGTATTATTGCCTCTCTACCTAGGAATATAGAAGTGATGCTCAGAGGGAGGCGTTATTTGATATCAGTGTCGTAGAAACTGACGCTCCTTCTTATATTTGATATCCATGTCGTAGAAACTGACGCTCCTTCTTATATTTGATATCCATGTCGTAGACACTGATGCTCCTTCGTATATTTGATATCCGTGTCGTAGAGACTGACGCTCCTTCTTATATTTAATATGTCAATGACACTGACACTCCTTCTTATATTTGATATCCGTGTCGTAGACACTGACGCTCCTTCTTATATTTGATATCCGTGTCGTAGACACTGACGCTCCTTCTTATATTTGATATCCGTGTCGTAGACACTGACACTCCTTCTTATATTTGATATCCGTGTCGTAGACACTGACGCTCCTTCTTATATTTGATATCCGTGTCGTAGACACTGACGCTCCTTCTTAGATTTGATATCCGTGTCGTAGACACTGACACTCCTTCTTATATTTGATATCCGTGTCGTAGACACTGACGCTCCTTCTTATATTTGATATCCGTGTCGTAGACACTGGCGCTCCTTCTTATATTTGGTATCCGTATCGTAGACACTGACGCTCCTTATATTTCACGCCCTGTCACCTCTGTACTGAAATCTGCCAAAGAAGAAAAAATAAGGAAATATTCTTTGATTATACAAGTATATAATCAAAGGAAATATTCTAACGCTTGTCAAACGTGACATACTACATTCAACCACCTTGTTACATCCGTTGACGGAGTCTTCGCTCCCCAAATGTCTACCTTCGTAATACATCTTGGAGCTACAATCGGTGGCCGTGGAATAGGTCCTTTAGCGTAGTGATGGCTTGGCTAAGATCAAGAATCATCATCTCAATAATCCGTACATGTGCATAGCATATGCATTCGCGGCACAATGTATACATTTAAACCAATAGCCAAGTTATTCGGCTTCGACGAAGGAGCAGCCCTACCTAGACAAGACTGACGTGGATGCGGCCGACGAACTGACACGACGTCGAATGCAATAAATAGCGATGGATAAATGAGCTTATACAATAATTTGACAGTACCATAGTTATAGATTATTTCATAAGTGGAATATAGGAGAGAAGTTATGTTTGTTTGTTTTGAAATGTGCGTTAAGTGTTTCGGATAGTTCATTTAATTTTATGAAGTTCATGAAGTGCTGATATTATAAGTCATCATCATCATGAATGTCAGTCTACACATATTCGTCACGTAAACACATATTCTCTTCGCTACTGAACACGTTTAATTTATCATGGATTAAGTCCGAATATAAAAAATAACAATATAAAAAAAGTAGAAAATACAATAACTTGTTTGTAAAGTAACTTGTCACTTTACACCGACGCGAAAATTAAGAAAAATAAGAAATACTTTAGGTTTTCGTACCATTGGGCAAAGCAACAAGCTTAAAAATGTGGTTGCATCCAAAATTTATCACTACGTCCACGAGACTGAAATTAGGCCACGTTTTTAAAAGCTATTGAACCTGCTGTATTCAGTTTTATAAAAAAAAAAACGTAATTACAAAAAATATCAAAGACTGGTAGTAACTTTTGAACCACAGAATCGTTATTTAGGTTAAAGTAGACTACTAGAAGTAAAAAAAAAACATTAAATATCCGCCAAATCCTCTCCTGGAAGCTCCGACGCGACTATGCGACTCTGTCAGTAGCCGCAGTGCCACGCTGAGGACCTCCCAAACTTCAGGATTGATAGGCTCAAAACTGGTCGCTCTCTACAGCGATTATGTAAGGTGTAAAATGGTAGGAGGCTGGAGGGGTAGAGCTGAATGGATCGGATTGCAAAATCTTCGAACCCAAACCAGAGAAACGAAAAAAAGAACTTCACTCTTTGCTCTCTTACTGGAGCCACGACTCGCCGACTTTAGAAGAGGGACGCTCCCGATTTAAAAGATCATGAACACATCTTCGGACATAAACCAGAAAAACAAAAAGAAGAATTCACGCTTTTCTTTCTTACTGGAGTCACGACTCGCTGATTTTAGTCGAGGGACGTCCCCGATTTAGTAGATCACGAACACATCAACATTTAGATTCCAAAGTAAAATAATTCCTCCGTCGGCTGTGACGACTTTTCAACCAGACGTCTTCTTCTTTTTTTGAGTCAATCCCCTAAGACGTAAAATCAAATCCTTATTTAAACACTCAGAACAATAACTAAAGCAGTTATTGTTCTGAGTTTAAACATATTTAAAATAAAATTTCTGGTTAAGCAGAGTGACAAAAAATGAGGTTGCATATATTCAAAATGAAGGATGCATGTTAAATAAATAACATGTAGTATACTACAATATATATAAAATAAGTCCATATCACTTAACGTTTAAGAGCGACAACGTGACGGCTTTCAGGTGTAGCTGACCTAAGCCTGAAAGCCGTCACGTTGTCGCTCTTTATAAGAATTAGCATCACGTTTTCCCAGAAATCACAAAGTCACTGTCTAAAGAGCTTTCTGACGGCATTATACCTAGCTCATATTTCTTTAAAATGGTGCAAGGAGTAAGCGATGGACCATCAAAAGGTGGACCCTTTTGACAAAGGACTAATGGCCGTGGAGCCGACGAGTCCTAGAGTGGAGACCGCGTTTCGGCTAGTTTAGTATGTGACGCACACCAGTTTGACCAGTTGGACCTTAAAAAGATGACGCGGATAGACTGGATGCGGAACGTGGAGAACTGGGTTTTGTCATGCAAATTCATGAGGGCTATATCTAGCAGTGGACTGCTATTGGCAGAGTTGGAGGAGCAAGCGAACGTTGGTTTAGTGAAGGGTATAGGTTCCTTGACGTTCTTGCAATACATAAGGCCGACTTCCTAAGCGCAGATGGGTTCAAATTACATTAGAACTATCTAAAAGGATTCTGACATATTTAACAGCATTCGAGTGCTGCATTGGGATTTCTTCGGTGCTGCATAACGGTTTCTTCTCTGCTGTACAGGTGCGCCAATAAACTTGAACATCGGCTACTCACACCCACTTGCGGCCAGCCACCCTGCGACTATCATTACTCTACCTAACCTGAGGGGCCTCTACATATTGACATATACACACATTGACATACCTTACGCCGTACCGATTCGCGGTCTTCACTTAAGAAGACTTCCATTCCAACGGTCATCGGTTCTACTCATAGACAAGACCGCCATTCCCGTTTGATTAATCTGTGGGTAACGTCGATTAATTTGTTGATTTTTCGGATCTTCTCCAGAAATAATTTAATATAGGTGCCAAAACCGCTGCCTCCTCACTTCTCAGACCAAAACCCTGACGGCAAACACATAATATCAGTTCGAGCAACAGACTGGCGCGATCACGTAATGCAGCTTAAAACGGAACGTGGCCTGATTCGAACCAGCGCTCTCATTTTAGCTTGCCTGGTCTGACTCTAGGCTTCCCTGTGGATTTTGGCACGGGAAGAATAATCATTTGGGACGTTTTGTTCGTTGAAAGTACATTAACCAAAAGGCCAATTCCCATAATTAAAAACGATCAAATGCACAGTCCTTTTACAATTATTTTACCTCTAGATCCTTTTACAGCAGCAACACAATAGCAACCTAATAGTAACGGAAATAAAGATCACAGTGATCATTAGAGGAAAATCAACTATGAAAGGACGGTAGTCGTAATCTCATCTCAGCGACAATCAATGTCGAAAACTTGTCATATATGCAGGCAAATTAGAGGTATTTTTGACAGATTGAGACTGAGATTTGAATAGAATACGGACGTTTGGAACTGCCCTTCAGCTTGGTACTTAATAACTTTATAGATTTCACACTTCGTGATTTGATTTCATACTTTAGGGTTTGTCATTGGGATTGATTTTTTCTCATTAACCTAAAGGCACTATCACACTGCTGGTCAAAGATTATTGTACTTTCACATTAATTGGTACGCCTTTTTACCAAATCGAAATGCAGAAAGGACCTACAAAACGCCACCTGCTGCGATTTTAAGTAAAAAAAACTCTTTTTGCTTTGTCTATTTTTTTAATTACCTATAGGCCTATAAGTTAAGAACCTTTGATCTATGCTAATCTAAATAGTCTTGCCTTTCCAACATCTATTTAAAAACCTAGCCATAATCAGCCATCGTGTTCAACCCCCATTATAAAGCCAACAGCCTTCCCCCATAAGAGACCCCACTTACATTCTAAGTCTTGCGCTAATATTTTATGAAACAAGTTGAATAACAAACCGTTGGTAAAACTACTCGTACGTGTGCTTGGCTACCCGCCAGTAACCGTAATGGTGGCTGGTAAGGGGTTATGACGACGTGGCATCGTTTTTCAAAGGCTTCTGCTGCGGCGGTAAATGTCTTTTAAATATACCTGCAGGAATTGTGCCGTGTCTTGGAGTTTGAGTTACATTATTCAGGAGAGGTTGTTCAGAGGTTTGCTTATGTAAGTTCATGGCTGTTTTGTTACAAGGTTTATGGCACAAAGTCACAAATCCAGCTGCTGCTGACATTTATTTTTGTAGTTACACATTGATGTAATTAGTATTATATAACTCAAATATGTAGTAGACAATCAATGGCTGACTGGCACAATTCAAAAGCGATGTCCTCGTGGAATACATTGCAACTTTACCCCGACTTTTTCCCTAATTACCGATTTCATTAGTATGGGTTCCACAACACTATGTTCGCAACAACATGAAAATTACAATTAATACAGTAGGAGAAAGTTTGCACTGGGCCCGCGTGGTGGATTACAGCCCACTCCCTCTCGAAGAGAGGAGGCCTGTATCCCAGCAGTGGGAATGCTATAGGCTGATTATGCTACAGTAGGAGAAAATCACTTTTAAAAGATGCTAAGTGGACAACGCCGATTTCAGGCCAGTCTAGTTTATCCTTTTTTTTGTAACGGTGTAGAAATCGGGAGAGCACTCGAAATCTCTCTCTTCCTTTCCGCTGCCTCCTGCGGCGACATAAGATTATCGCAGAAGGAGATCACCGCGTTCCACGAAGCTGCACCGCCGACCATACAACGAATCACAGCTGGCAGCGACAGGTCGCTTCCCACTTCCGAAGACTAGTTTGTCCTTTTTTTTGGTACCGTTGTGGAAAATCCTCATGGACCACCGCGTCCCAGAACTCTTCGCTGCCGACCATCGACTCGACCACGGCCGGCAGCGACAAGTCACTGCCTACTTCTGAGATGAGGGCACGGCGCGGCTCCTACCAAGCGGCACACTCTGCCAGCATATGCCGCGCCGTGTCCAACCGGCAGTCGACGCAGTGGTGCCACCAGGCGTCCGGCTCCCTGTTTATGCGACACAGGTACTTACCGAGCCAACCATGCCCTGAGAGCACATGCGTCGCCCGAATCGACAGCGAGCCGTGCCTCCTCCCGAGCCAGCGCTCGAGCACCGGCCGGACCGCCTCGATGGTGACGAGACCGGGGGTAGGGCGTGAAAGCCTGTCCCGCCATTCCGCCACCAGGACCTCGCGAAGCTGAGACCGACGCAGCTCCATGTGTTGCTGCATCGGTCCCTCGCCCCGCGCCCTCGCTTTCTCGCGCCACCGATACAATGACGCGAGTACTTTTGCCTCTAGGTCCCAGGGCGGGGATCCGGCCAGTACGCAGCCCGGCTCTAGGAGATCGTGCGATACCCCCTGATGACTATGACGGGCATCGCTTTCTGCGGCTTTCGCAAAATTGCGATGCTGCCGGCTGTCAGGTCAGAGGCCCACGCCGGGGCCCCCATACAGGGCCATGGATCGCACGATCCCCACGTTGAGCCGCCTACAGGCAGCGCTCGGGCCCTCCAGATTGGGAAGCAGCGTTGCGAGTGCGCCAGCCGCGCCCAGCAACTTGGGCGCCAGCCGTCGGAATTGGGGCCCAAAGTCCCACCGGCTGTCGAGCACCAATCCTAGGTCTTTCATGGTAGACTCGACAGCAATCCGAGCCCCCCCGACCACGATGTGTGAGCCGGGTGATGGCGCCCGCTGGGGGCCATGAAACACCATGGCCTCCGACTTGCTGAGGGCCACCTCCAGGCCTAGGTGAAGTATGCAGCCCACCACCTGTGAGACTGCAGCCGTCGCCAGCAACGCTGCCTTCCTGTGGAGTGACTGTAAATTAAAGTTTTAAGTGTCAAAAATAATTAATTTACGTTGTAGTATTCTAAGTGAGTGACTAATATTTGAGCGACCTAATATTTGTTTGAGTGTCAACGTTACGTCCTGCATTTTTTTCAATATTTAGCAAATGATTTACTTATACTGAGTGGCATTTTATCTTATATGAAGTGTTTCGAATAGAAAAACCACTTTGAAAAATACTACAATGAGCAGAGTACTTAGTAATGAGCTCAATTTTTCTTGAAAACTTTACTAACCTAACCTAACCTAAATTGGAAAAATCGTCTCTATCTTAATATCGAAGTTGATGCTCTGTGTTTCTAGTGTCTCTAGTGTTAGTCATTTAGTCGCAGGGCTTGAACTTTAATATCTGAAATGGATTAATCACAAACCACTTTTAGTAAGCTCGTTCTGGATTTTATTATTAATCAATATTCGTCGATATTTTAGTAAATTATTCGCTTTAAAAAAAATTAGAGATGGGTTTGCTCCTGGCTCTAGTCTAGGTCAGTGGTGACAGAGACAGAGAGAGAGAGTTAATATCGCTCAAGTTATTAAAACAGTATCTCATCATCAGTCGCTAACTTTTTTTTTATTCGTTCGTTTTATAATTCCTCATATACCTAAATATTGTTCATCTAATTAATTGCCTTTTAATTTTAATCAATAATTTACTCAGTTTGGCCTGTGTTTATTTGGTAATTCGCAACGGTTCAATCAGTTTAGCCTAGGCCAAAACTAGTTAAGTCTAAAGTATTTAGGCCAAACTAGATTAACCTGGGCTAAACCAGTACCTATATCCTGATACGCGTAGGATAAACCGGTATGGACTAGAACAAACCAGTTTTGCCTGAAATCGGGTTTGGCCGGTAACAAATTATATACAACGTGTTGTTTTGCATCCTCGTCAAATTTCAGGAGGCTGTTATGAAAGACATAAATAATCAAATAAAATTACGATCCTGCTCAATAATTAATACATACTTGTTTTTTAGGTATTTAAGTTTGACAGTATTTCAGAATACTCCACTTTCAAAAAACGAAATCGCCCCGTTGCGTATGCGGTAGGCAGTGTCGTACGACTATGTCGCTGTGTGCATGCGTTACAGTTACAGCGCAGTTACAGGGCGGTATCACACGGGCCCTACACATGCCGGTTTCCGAAAAATACAAAAATAAAAATAAATACCTACTTATTTTATTACTGATTCGTGTCGAGAATCATTAGCATAGTTACCTCCTCGAATTTGACGAGGATGCAAAACAACACCTTGTATATTAGTGTTCATGACTAAACATCGTTACCCGTGAAGGCAATTTAAGTGAACTCCGTCCGAGAGCATCCAGAAACTGTTCCCACTTGTTTAGAATTTACATACGTTACAATTTACATAAATGCCAATCAATCTGCCTATCTGACCTCCACAACCCTGGTTGTCAGACTTTTGGGCTTCTGACGACTGTCAAAGATCTACAAATGGCAGCCGGGACCAACGTCTTAACGTGCTTTCCGAGACACGGAAGGGTCTAGATATGTAATGGATGGTCACCCATCCACCAACCGACCTCGGCAACCGTAGCTTAACCTTCGATTGACTCGTGCGGCTGTAATTGCTTAGCCACAAGCCCCTCTGAACTCTGTTTAAAAGCATTCAGAAAATGGTATTAAGTAAGTACTTTACATACGTTGCATTTTACATAGGTACTAGTTACAATATACAAGTGTATTAACCGTTACTTTCATTAGACTCTCGCTGTTTCAATACCCAAGTACCTGATACCTATATTTTCTCATACGCTGTAAACTTGGAATGGGTCAATTTGCCAAGTTATGGAACCTTACATTTACAACAAACACCTCGGAGTAAAGTCATTAAGCAATATTTATTACGAAACACCCTTAAAATGTCGGATATAATTCAAATTTAACAGACTATTAAGCAAAAATATTGTTTTCATAACAACGTTTCTGTAATTAAGACCGTACTGTGTTATTAAAATTGATAATTTTGTCTGGATGGAAATGTATTTTTGTTTGTTGGAACTGAATTCTTCATCCCAAGATAATGTAACTATTAATCCCAGCTGCCGATTACCGGATGCCATAGGATTATTGAAACCTTTTGTGGCAAATAGAAATACAATCGGCGTCTCTGTTCTGTAAGATACTAGCGGAATCACTTTGAGATCGACATGGTCTAAGCTAGTAGAATGAAACACGTATTAATTAATAATTATCCCGTAATTATTCCTATAAATAAAGACTATGTATTATCCGAGCTGACTGTCGAATCTTTTTCTCTTTTAAATATGAATTTGTCTCTTATCAAATATTAGTGTAGGTTGAATCAAACTCAAAAACTCAAAGCATTTATTTCAAATAAACCAATTACAGGCACTTTTGAATTGTCAAGGGGTCGGTCAGCCAGAAAGATGAAGCTAGTTGCCCATTCCAAAGCGTAGTAGGTACCTATGGAGAAGAACGTGCAAGAAACTCCATGGACACTCTTTTAAATCAAAATATTGTTACAAAATAGTGGTTATATCATTCATGTTGAAATTATACATGTGAGAACGATGTGGAAGGACGCGCACGTTAAAAGCGTCCGTAATAAAAATATAAAAACAATTCAGGAATCAAAATAAGCCGTGGCAGCTAAGACATGACCAGTGCCTACTGACGGCGCCCGTTCACGAACATGACGTATGCATCAGCACCATTCAGCTCAACCATTTTGAAGGGAACTCATGAGATAGACACCCAGTAAAACCCTTTGCAGTACTATGTAAGTAAACCGTATTAGAGAGTTAGGACTCTGGAAAAAACTTACAACGCTTTCTGTCACCATGCAGAATTGCTATGATCTGCTATGAAGGCATTTAGAAACGCATGCTTTCTCAATGATATCAGGCGCATGAAAACTGTATCTATAATAAAATTGTCGAAGGGCGTCTTTTCGACGACTATCTCCACTCGTATTGCCACAAAATAAATAAGAAGAGCTGATGCTCATGCTGTGGTAAGAAATATGGCACGTATTTCACGTACCTAAATTCGGCAAAGGTTGCGTCGGATGTATATTTTGCCATTAGTGAAGTCTATTTAGATTGACAATCATTTTGAGAGATTACTTTCGGTAATGTGTAAATAAATGAATTTCTAAAATTAAATATAATATTACGACTAAAGAAAATGTATAAAGCTGTATTTTAATTACGAGCTAAACAACGGGGTGTAAACAAGTCTGCCATGAAAATATATTTTCATCTCTGGTAATGAAAAAAATGCCTATTAAAACAACAAATAGAGTGCTCTTAGAAAAAAACGTAATTAAACAACCTTTATATTACGCTCGAACCATTAAATGGTTTGCTGCGAGACCGTGGAGGAAAAATGAATGAGGTTCTATTATAAATTGCGAATTTGTTATTAGATATTAGTGAAGACTTTTCCAAATACATTTTATGTAATCATTTTGTTAATTTAGACTGCTTGGATAATTAAGTAAGGTTGTAATAAATAGTACCTACTGAAAACTATAGTTAGCTATAAGTAAACATTTATATAGCTGCAATAATAATGCTGTTCGAGTCATGCTGCTTCAGGAAAATAAATCTTGTAGTAGGTAATTAAAATATTCTAAGATAAATAAAGTAACGTTTGATTGATAGGAAAAAGAGAAACATATATAATGTTAAAAAAATCGTTCTCAAACCAGACCCCTAAACTCATCAACATCATCATTTCTGCCTGGAGTCACCTACTGCTGGATATAGGCCCTCCCTTTCTTTCGTCATACTTCCTGGTTCCGTGAGTTCCTCATCCAGGTGTCTCCTGCAACTTTGACGATATTAAAACTACCAACAAAAAACAATCCTAAGTTTACAATTATTATAATTATGTGTTCCATATTCATGACTGCAGTACCTATCCGGAGACACGAGTTTCAGAAAGTGACTGCCATTGGATATGAGTAATTGAAAGACACTCTACACAGACGATCTTTTTCTACAACTACATGCGGCCTCGAAATTTATTAAACTTGAACCTCATATCCCCTTCCCCATAAACTTGTGTCCCCAACTCAGTTGAGTTCAGACGCTTTCCAGTTATTCCATTAAATAGTGCAGATAGTTGCGTCTCCAACGCATGTATCCACCCCTGGTATACTTATTGGATCACTTGAATATCTGTGGCCGGGTTTGTGTTTATAGTTCACTCAATTGAAATAGTTCGCAGTTGGGAGCGTAATTCGTATTTTCGGTATGTCTTAGTGAAAATACGAATTTATAATAGCTTTGTTTTGTAGGTTTATTGACTCTCCTAGTTTGCTTTTCTAGTGTTGCTTTTTATATACAGGGTGTGGCGTAAATAATGGATAACCCTGAAACTATCGATCGGCCAGATTAATATCTATCATTTACCCCACTTATATCGCCATATGCCCATGGATGACCAAATTATTGATTTTTAAATAAAACTCGTAGATACTCTTACAAAATAAGGTGCCATTTCTACAATTGGTGACTTGTTCTCGTTTTGTTTTTTTTATGTCACTCCTGAATATTTGTAATAACAGACCAGTATCAAGATTTTTTATTACAATCTAAGATAACATTGCAAAAAAATACTTTTTCTTAGATGTTAACATTTTTTCTACCGAAATGCAATTTTGGGCACCTCCCTAAATAAAAAAAAAAAAAAAGAATGTACGCGTATGTAGGCGATATAAGCGGGGTAAATAATAGATGATAATCTGGCCAATCGACAGTTTCAGGGTTATCCATTATTTACGCCACATCCTGTATATAAAAGCAACACTAGAAAAGCAAACTAGGAGAGTCAATAAACCTTCAAAACAAAGCTATTATATATTCGTATTTTCACCAAGACATACCGAAAATACGCATAAGTATATATATATATATATATATGTATATACTGCTTCGTTGGCATAGTGGTAGTGCCGACTCCCGGGTCGGCCAGTGTTGTTCGGTTTTTCTATCTGGAATTTCTCAGTAGCAGCCCACAGTCTAGATTTGTGCCCGATTTATGGCAATAGGCTCGCCCCCTATTACAAGGGACTTCACTTCAACATAACTGGCGAATAGTGTGTGCACCTCTGCCTAGTCCTTCGGGTTGTACAGGCGTGATGTTATGTTATGAAGAAGGTTGTTGGTAGGTATACCTACTTGACTTCGTAATTGCTTTATGTAATGTAGGTAGATTCATATTAATTAGTTTGTAAGTATGTCGGTAGATTTAAGTTGTACATGGAGTTAGTATAATTATAGCTCTGCTGTGGAACGCTTGACTTTTATTGAATAGCCTCGAACATTACACTCTAAAAAACATTTTTTTTTTTTTTTTTTGAGGTTGTGAAAGCATTATATAACTGCTCCCGCTCGGGGAGCGGGAGGGTGTGTCAGACTCTTACTCACTAAACCCACCCGTGTTCCTTCAGTTGCCAGTGCCAGGGGCCACGGTAACCGTTTCGGACTTTCCCGCAACCCTGGCAGCCATCGGCCCTAGCAGACCCCGTCATTGGTGGTGCTGACATGTCTTTGAGGCGCGCGTAGAACACAACGCGCCGTCGACCTGGGTCTGGTCCTTAATGGAGGATGGTGGACGGTGAGCTACCCAGTGCTCGCCGTCTGCAAGCCCGCGCCTAAGGTGGCCGGGAATCGGCCTGGGATCCCCGACGCCCAGGGCGTCTCCTGCGGCGAATAGGGGCGTGAGGGCGCGAATTTTACCTCTTCCTAATGCGGTCAGCCTGCTTCTTCACGAGCATTACTGCTTCGCAGAAGGACGTGACGCCTTCCCATGCCCTCTCGCTCCATACTATGGCCTGGACCAGGGCCAGACGCGAGAGATCGCCACCGCCAATCGTCTCCATGCTTTATTACCTTAAGGTTGAATGTCACTTGCACTTCATAAAACAACTAGGTCTATTTGTCTATATGACAGTTAGATACTTTCATCCTGATCTCAGAACAATTCCTGATATTTGTATGTTGTCAATGACAAACCATAGTGCAACATAATTATTAAATAAGACCTTGACATTTAACCTATGTTTTACAAATAAATACTTAATTCTAATTCTTATTAAAGTTTTAAGTGGGATTGTTGTCGAAAGTGGTACTTAACGGAATTACAAAGTGGGCTTCATACCTACTCATCCAACTGGGCTATCAAGTGCATATTTGATTTGTGAAAATAGTCTTTAATTGTAAAGCCTGTTTTTGAGACCACAGTTAATCTAGGGCTTCCTAAGACCGCGGTGGCCGCCCCATCGCGTCCGCAATTTACCACCGAATGACGTCACTGAAACATTTTTTTAAAGGTAAGTTGGAGCAGTTTTTTACACCGAAAAGCCAAACCCCGCTGCAATCATTTATATAGGTAACAGCCGTCACTGCGACCGTTATGTGGCGGCCACCGCTCTTTTATGGGTCAATTGTACTAAGAGATCGCTGGATGTCATGCGCGTCCAATATGACAATGTTTTCATGATGTTGTTGAGGCTGCCTCGTTACTGTAGCGCGTCGGAAATGTTTGCGCAAGCCCGCACCGACGGCTTCTATGCAATATACGCAAAAAAACTGAGGAGAGTGCGGGGCAGTCGGAACAGCATCCTGAAAACTGTAGCCGAGAGCCTCGGCTCTCCGATTGTACAGCAGTTTGTACGGAGGTTGATTTTTACTAACACTAGGCAATAAGTTATTTTTTGTATGTTACTAACACTATATGGATATTTGTATCCGAAATAAATCTATTCTATGCTATTTACTTTTAGGAAACCGTATCTTTAGACCATGATCCTCAGATTAAGCATTCTTACCTCGAGTAGTTACTTTACTTGTCTAAATAAGTACTTTAGGTACTCAAACCTGTTTAATTAGGTAGGTACTTGACTTGCTGACCTACTCTTCAGGGAAAAAACAGTGCTAAACAATATCTAGACGTTGCTATCTTTATAATGCAAACACAACTTTTCTCTTCAAGTAGGTAGGTTTTCCTCTCAAGTCGAACCACTTGTCTTATTATTTTTGTCGTATTGAGGGCATCGGGGATTGCCCGCGTCTGATAATGAATTGACATTCATATACAATGTATGATTCAGTACAGACCGACATCAAATTACAAACAAACCATAATACATTATTATTGAAATGGGGATAAAACGTCTGAGGAAAATAAATACTTGAATATGAAGATATTGAACCTAGGAAATAACGTTCCAATTACCCGCATGGTTCAGTGTAACGTTATTTCCTAAATTAAAATATTGTTTTCCTCGAGAAACTGAAGTAGGCAAGTCTGTACTCTTTAGGTAGGTACGTGCCTGTTTTAATTGGAAAAAATATATTTTAATTGATAATATAGTATATTATTTAGTATTTATATAAATAATTATAAAAACTTACACGTTTTAAATAATAATTATGATAAGTAAAAGTATATAAAAAGTCGACCAAGTGTGAGTTGGACTCGCATACGAAGGGTTCCACACCACAGTACAATGTTTAACATTACGTTTTTTAACACGTTTCTTAACGGTGGTCCTCATAGGGACCCCCTTTAATATTTAACTTTATTTTATTTTTATTATAGTGGCAATAGAAATACTTTTACAGACTCTGTAAAAGTTTCAATTACCTATAAGATAAGATACAGCCCGCTGACAGGCAGACGGACGGACAGCGGAGGCTTAGTAATAGGGTTCCGTTGGCACCCTATAGGTACGGAACCCTAAAAAGGAAGGGAAGAATCATAGGGCATCAAAAAATGTGTAAGTGTAAAATGTTAAAATATCTTATCATCGATATCATATCTGTCTGATATCATCTTATGACAGATAGGATAGATGTGTGTCGTCAATGTTCAAGATTTTGTGAGAAGATGGATGCGGAAGATATTAAATAAGTACCTATTAATAATGATTTTTTTCACATTAATTGCATTTTGTTTGTTTTTACAAGTGTTATTATGTTGGTAAATTTTGTTATTTTATCGTGTGTATGCATATTTTTTAATTGTATTTTAGCTAACCTACTTATGCAGAGGTCCTTACGCACAGGCAGCGTAGAAAATAACAACAACAATTTTATAACAACATAGAATATTCTTGTCGTTGTCACACTGAGTACCTACAATCTGTCCATTCCCGGGCGCGAAAGAGAAATAATGTCATTTTTTGAAACAAAAGCTTTTCCTTTAAGAAAAGTGTAGTGTGTAGCTGTCTTGTCGAGGCGCTAAGTGCATATAAAAGCTGTTCACACGGACATTACGCTGCGTTTTATTTATTTAACGACGGAAAAATGGTTAGACTGGAAGTAGACCAACACGGAATCGAAAAGGCTAGGCAAATTCAAATGAAAAATCAAATGTAAATATATTTTTTTTGTACAACACAGGTAAATAAAAAAGTACATATAGGCAGATTGATTGACGGCGGAAAATTTTGCAACCACGGTTTAAGGATTTATGGAAGTATAAGATGGACTTAACTGATGTTGTTAATTTATTGAATTCTTAACACGCAAAATAATATATACCTGTAGAAGACTTGCTTCAGGGAGTGCTCTCCCCTGGTGCCGTAGGCGATTTTGAGACAGTAACAGAGCCACACTATACCGCATACGGTTCAGGGTTTTAGTCAAATCAGACAGATCTTAGATGACCTTGGTATGTTAATGCCCTTTCAAGAAAGAAGTCAATTCGCACAATGTTGCGCGTTTGAGTGTGACAGGCGCTTTAACTAGTCGTGATCTGACACGACCTATTGTGATGTAGCGCTTTTGTAAGTAGCAAGTATAATTGTATTGTTTTGGTTTGTATTTAAATCATGTCATTGATATTTTAATGGGTGCTGTATTCATTGTGACTGGCTAGTGTCAGCTTGTTGTATAGGAAATAGGAATAGACATAGCTACCCGATTGCAGAATTATGTGAATTCTTTCCTTGTTAGTCTATAGACGTTACTGAAGGCGCCAAACTCGTAGATAAATTCTAGGCCGACTCAATTTATATTACCATCGACTCGCTACGAAGAAGTCAAAGTGCAACAGCTGATGCAATGAATGTCTGGTGATCTCGGGGACCCCCGTCAGAAACGAAGTTCCTTACGCGATTCTCGCATGCACACACATACTCGTATATAATAGAAAGAGACAGATAAATAATGTTCATAATGCTTTTTCCTCAAGAGACGATTTGTTCCATTCAACTCCTACTGCAAGCCGTGTTAAGAAACTTCGTTCTAAAAACCTGAAATAAACGTGCCTTATCGGCGATAAGGTAGGTTTATTTACTTCTTTTTATTTATCAATGTAATCAGCTGCACGATAGTCACTCTCTGTGCACCGCTCACGTAGTAAAACAAATGTTACACCATCACACAAAAAATATAACGCAGCGTTTTGCAACAGTTTCTGTGAAGGGGCTTTACCTCGCCGCGGTCTCCCGTGACTACTGCAACGACTTTGAGAAACAGATGTTACGTCGCGAAACAGATTTCTATAGTTTTAAACGTATAGTATTTCTACATTTACATCAACTGGAATGATTCTAGGTGAGATTGCAGGAGAATGCTCAAATTCATGAGCATGAAAATCTGGTTCATTTAAGAACTCATGAGTTTTGCTGGATTCGAATAAAATTTTAGGGTTCCGTACGTCCGAATAAAAAAACGGAACTCTTATAGGATCACTTGTGTATCTGTCTGTCCGTCCGTCGGTCACCGCCAATTTGCTCCGAATCTAATAGTCGAATCAAATTCATATTTCGGTGACAATTAGTTCTACACTGATAGATCACAGGAAAACCAATAAGAAGTCTTTGGTCTTAAAATAACATGGTAAATCTCTGAATATTGTGCGTACAAACTTACATTTGCAGTTAAGATGTATGGGAGAACTTGTTTTTCAACTACAATGTTTGTTGGTTCTTGGGATAAATTCATCCCAACTTCAGACCTTTCTTTCTTTCAGATCGGATACTCACCTAAAGTTGATGTTGGCTATATGGAATGCGCTTTGTATCGAAAATATCCCGCGGTTCCGGGATCGACTAATTTAGGTTTCTGACTATTAATCTACTATTACTATAATCGGATACCTATCTAATATTGTAAAGTAGGTAGGTAGATACTAAGCCGCCATAGCAAACAACGTCAAGATGAGATAACGGACTACATATATTTAGAATAATTCATATGGCTAGGCTAACGTCGACGTACAACAATTTTTGCAATGTTTATGATTTGGATATCTTCCACGACCATCCCAAGCGTTTTAGATCTAAGATCATAAATGAGGGGAAGACTGAAGACAACAAAATAAAAAAATAAAAAATTAGTCAATGTTTATCCGTACGCCTGAATGCTGAACGTGGTCTCACCGTTATACTGGACTGGTTAAACGCTAATTTGCTGACTCTTAACATTTCAAAAACAAACTATATCTGTTTTTCTCCGAGTCAAAGATCTAAACCAGGTCCTGACTTTGAGATTGCGATACATGAGTGTGCGGAACGCTATATACAAAAGTGTAACTGTCAAATTATAAAAAAAGTTCCCTCTACAAGATACTTAGGCATAATTATTGACGAATGTCTGTCATGGCACTCACATATTGATACTATTATGTCACGTGTAAGGAATTTGATATGGATTTTCAAGACACTACGCCATGTGTTGTCTCCCGTAATGCTCAATAATGTTTATATTGCATTAGCTCAATCAGTGATCACATACTGCATTCCAGTCTGGGGAGGTGCCATAAAGACAAAATTCCTTGAGCTGGAAAGAGCCCAGCGGTCTCTAATAAAAGTGATGTACCTCAAACCATTTAGATACCCCACAGTTAAATTATACAGAATAAGTGGATTGTTATCGGTGAGACAATTATATTTGTTAAATGTGACCCTATATCTACATAAATCTATTCCATTTGATTCTGCCAGCCGGGATAGAAGACGGAGTGATATTGTGGCCCACTCCGCAATGGTTCGTTCGATTTTTGCAAGACGACAGTACGTAACACAATCTGCATATATTTACAACAAAATAAATGCTAAACTACAATTTCATCCTAAAGTCTTGTATGAATGTAAGAAAGTTATAACTGAATGGCTAAACACTCTTACGTATGATGAAACTGAGCACATTCTAGTACGAATTTGCTGACTTGACACACACATACATAATTATACACTCAAAAACACGCACACACTCACTCGCACGCACACACACACTCACACACACAATCACGCATGCTTAGAATAAGTTCATAGAAACTATAACCATTTTATATTTTCACCAGCTTTGATTCTTGGCTGGGTTTTGTCTTATATTGTATTATTTTCTAATTAGTTTAGTCTCAATACTGTATTAAATAAGGGAAGTAGCGAGTCAACCCCAACACAAGTATTTTTAATTACTTACTGGGGCTGTCTCAACTCATGTATAGCATGTAACTTTTGAGACTGAATAAACATATTTTATTTATTTTTTTTTATTTATTTATGTCGATGAGGGTATTCTCTTCTATTATATAGTATTCTCGTATTCTTGTTTTTTATATTTATTTTTGTAACGTGAATACAGTGTTTTTTTTTCCTTCTATTTTGTTGTGAATGCTGTGCACGTCTGTAATTGACGTAAACACTAGTCCATGTCTCTGTTCTCTTTTATTTGTAAATGTTTGTGTTGTTGATGTGCCTTAATAATAAATAAATAAATGTAGGTACCTATCCAAACTCCTAGGTATTTTTTTTAAATATATTATTATTAATCGCTTTTATACTATACACCCGACTAGTTTTGCATTCCCGGTGTTCCTGGCAATCCCGGTTTTTTTTACAAAACAAATAATTTAAGAACCCGCTTCCATACTTTCAGAGCCAATATGCATCCGAATATATCCAATCTCTGCTCATGACGAATGTACAGTAACGGTAATAATGCCTCAATTTGTTTTAATAGTTTCTATTTAGCAGCAATTATTATTAGATATCTACCATTGGTGCAGTAAAGTGAAAAATTGACTTTTATTCTTTGAAATGTCTCTATTATCACCAAGCACAATAAATAGTTTAGTTTTCCTTAACAATAAATAGTATATACATAACAACTGAATGTACACAAGTAGGAAATCTTCAAACTTATTAATATGTCATTGAGATCACGACTAATACACAAACATAATTTAATAAGCTAAGCACATTTATACTATACATTCAATTTCCTGGAAGCAGTACATTTCTTACAAGCCCATCATGACCGAGAGTCAGACTTTGCGGAAAATTTAGAAACAGAGTTTTGGGTAACTATAAAACCGCAACAATACAAACAATAGCAACAGCGAGTATCCTCAAACTCACTAAAAACCTACGTTATTATTTAACTAAAATCGTAGCCTTCAGTAGAAAAGTAATACACCCCGGTAGCGTTACCGGGGTTCCAGAAACCGGCAATAGTTCTATCGTTCAGAGAACACATCCCACCTTTAAAGTGCTTGTATTTATCGCATTTGTACGCCTTGTACCTGTCCGGATGCGCCACGGACGCTGTCCACATCATCACACAAGTCTTGTGGTTACATTTAGCTGATAAAGACGAGTCAATGATTCCTGGAATCAGGGAAGTCCCACATTTCGGTTGTGACTCGCCTTTGTTCACGAAGAAATCGACGTCACCCAACACGCTTGTCGTGCCCAATTCACCAGCATTGCAGTGGTATACTTCCACGTACTCTGCAACGCCAGACCTGATCTGTTCTTGAATCAAACTGTTCGAGAAGCAAGGTCCTGCTGGGTCCAAAGCTGTTATCCTTGAGATTTTCTGGCCTGTCACTTCAAAGAATTTCTCTCCAACGTGGCCTAACATTTGGCTGCCCAAGCTGTGGCCAATGCAGTGTATACTTTTGGGAGAAATTCCTCCTTGATGGAGGCCAACCAACATTTGTGCCAACTGTCTCCCGATGTAGTAGACGTATTTGACAGATCGTTCGTAGCTCTTCTTCCTGCCTTGTCTGTCGTTGGTGTAGGCTGAGTGATCGATGATGATGAGGTAGCTGTTAGGGAAGGTCGTGAAAGCCTGCCTCACTCGTTCTTCGGTGTTCTTGTTGATATGTGATTTGAAGCCGCCGACGAACATGAAGAATCGCTTGACTTTGTCGAGGTTCTTGATGGACAGTATTCCTTGGGCGGCCTCGTTGATGGGGAAGGTTTCAACGACGCCATTTTGGAAGTCGTAGAAGTACACGTCGATGCCAGTGACGTCAAGGTTCAGATCTCTGCTGTGTTCACCTGTAACGATACATAACCAATATTAGAAGCGTAATGGAACACCAGGAAACAGGTCTTTATACAGGGTCAAATTAAATTAGCTAGCGAAACTCCGCAGACGTGATGGGTATCCATGTCTAAACATGATAAAACAACGAATAAATTAATTTGATGATTATTTTTCTGGTGTCATCGACCGCTGTTAGTGTATTTACTTGAAATATATTTACGTAATTTTTATTTTAGTGTAAGTAATGTCAAATATCTTTACGGTGATTCTAAATAAGAATTTCGGGTTTGAGTAAGTATTTCAATATTCAGATCAAAGCATCAATTTATAAGTGGCACTACAAATTAGCATTATTTGTCTCGCAGAAAGCAGTCGTTCACCCATTGCCTAGGTACAATACATAGAGTGATACAATCATTTAACTGGTTCCTTTTAAAATACGGAAAATAAAATCGAGGACGTTTGTAGTGTTTATTTGAACGGAAGAAAGTATAACAAAGAATGACTGTACGCGGGCTTTAAAAATTGTGTTAGATAAACTAGGTTTTGATTTCGTTTCATAGCGTAATCAGCCTATAATGTTCCCACTGCTGGGATTCAGACTTCCTCTCGGTGAGAGGGAGTGGGCCGTGATATACCACGCGGGCCCAGTGATACGTAGGTGTCAAAAGTCTTCGAATTTTTTGGTTCTAGGACATGCCGGTTTACTCACGATGTTTTCCTTCACCGTTTTGAGAGCAGTGATGGAGTTTGATTTTGTTTCATATCCATTCTATTTTGAGGTAGATAACATACCATTACACTTGTATTCTACAATGTATGCAAGGGTGTACAGTTGGTAGCACATCAGCTTATACCAAACTGTTAAATTTCTCCAAATTATTTGAAACCTTAAAATGTTGAAGGTTAAGTTCAAAATCGAGTGTGATAATTTGAGAGTTTGGGGTAACTTGATCTTCTGCTGACACACACTTTTTGGTACGTTTAATGCCCGTTTTCACTAATACCAAGCCACCTTAAATTAATACCAAAATAAAAGCCTTTTAGTTAGGCATTCATTTAGGTGTCATCTAGTATGAGTGTCAACGGGGATTGGTCTCATGTAATGGAGGGCGAGCCTATGGCCATAAACTGAGCACAGATCCCTTCTGCCTGTTACACACATTTTGCAATCACCAATTATTTTGCCATGCTTGGTGATCAGCGATAAATCACCACTATCATCAATGAAATATACACGTACCTACAGCATTGAAACCGTAGTGAAAGTAAACAAAACAAATTGTTGAATATAACTACTAAATATAGACATAACAATAAAACAGCTGTTCAATTAAGTACTGGACCTACATTGTTTTTAAAGAGGTAAGGAAATACCTATTAATAGGATATTTTTTAGTTATAATTTGTGAAGAATCCTAGTACTTTTTCTATTACGTTCATTGTTTATTTATGAGTCGAGTCGTCAAAAGACATTGTTAAGAAAAAAACCTTCACTTTCTAAAAATAAAAACAAAGACACAGAATACTCACATTTAACCATCTTCAAAGCGATGCTCAGTGGTCCATATCTCTCCAAAGATGCACTTATGAAACCAAAAAAGGATAAAAACAAATAAATAATAAACATTTTCATGTTATTTTCGGTATTTTAGGACACTACGCGAGAAACAGTAAACTAATAAAGTGGGTAAACGGTCGCGGATGCCAATGATATAAGAGCACTATGTGGCGCGACCTTACAGCATACTGTGGAGATACGGCATCGAACTGCTTATATTGTAAAATAACGGTTAGTCACTTCACATACTTATCTGTTGCGGTAACAAAAACACACTGCCTTATTTTAACTGTTTTGTCCTTGTCTCGAATGGGCTGGGTAAGTTTGTCTACGTAAATTATTACGCTTTAATTATTACGTAGTACGCTCGTCATTACGGAAGGCTTTACACACGTAGTGATATTGGTTTCGAAATGCGGATAATGTGACGTGTCTACGATGGTTCCACCCACTAGGCAAGAGCTGCATTCCTGGCCGAAAAAAGAAAACGAAAATGTTAAACAAATTACAACTTCTTTTGTGTAGATAATGTAGAAAGTATTATTTATTAAATAGCCTATTTAAATAGTTAGTAATATTTTTGTTTACATAATGTAAATATTGAAGTTAGACTATAGGAAACTATACCTATCACAGAATGCCTTGTGCGGATGCTAATAATTATGCACTGCTTTTAAATCAAGCCCATAGTTAATAAATAAATAAATATTTATTTTAAAAAAGTGTGGTACAGTCTGTAACAATAAATACAATTTCACAGTTTAGGGATAAACTAAGTTATTTTATAACTTCAAAATTGTAATAACTTTTATGGACGTTTATAAGGCGATTTAAATTAAATTAATTGTATCTACATAATGCTGAATGCGTTATGTAATTATTTAAATGAGTGTTTACCTTTCAAAGACTTACAATACAATATTACTTACCTTACAATCAACAATTGTTGTGTGTTTGTTTTGTTGTGTTTTTATATGGATTAAGGTATAGAAGGCATGATACAAAAGCAAGTCAATGATGAAGGCACCATACTGAATAAACAATAAATAAGTAATAAAACATCTTCTGTCCCTATTCGTATGGTGATTACAGGCAATATTGTTTCACGATAAAGCCCGGAAAAACAATACAATCTAACACTATTCTCATTTAAAATCCTACATCTATGGTCGTCTCATTCACGAGCGAATCACAGCTATTTACGTTGAACCGTCGACCAATCGCTGATAAGGCCTTATCTCACCTAACAAGCAGTAATGTTTATATAAATTGCGACTGAGCTAAATGACCTAGACGGTGAACTACTTGAGAGCAAGTGAAAGAATAATCTCGTTTGTATACGAAATGGCCGGGAATAACCGAAGCTGGACGTCTGACGTCATTAAACGAAAATGGAGCTAAGATCATGGGCCTCACCGCTACTGACAGTGCGGCCAAAGGTGACATCATCATCAGCCTATATTGTTCCCACTGCTGGGACACAGGCCTCCTCTCGGTGAGAGGGAGTGGGCCGTAATCCACCACGCGGGCCCAGTGCGGGTTGGTAGATGTCACATGTATTCGAATTTTTGGTTCTAGGACATTTCGGTTTCCTCAAGATGTTTTCGTTCACCGTTTTGAGAGCAGTGGTGATGAAATAATTTACACCAAGTAAAGAGCCTGTCTGGGTTCATAATTGACTACTGAATCTATTTCAGTAACTATTAATATAGGTATTTTTATCAAAAATTCTGTATTTTGCAATACTGACCGCCGATTGAGCCAAAGAAAATTAAATCTTATTACAAGGCAATAAACTCAATTTTAAATGCATAAAGTAATGCTACGGTCAACACGATTTTCTTAATCATTAAAAAAAATGTTTTTGTCATTGTATTATGGTTTTAAATCGATACTGTATATGTGTATGAGGTCTTGCGTTAATTATGTTACACGTTCTATAAATAAAAGGATAATAAAGTTATTATTTACATCCTTAGAAAGGCCTTTCCCTTGGTGTCTCTTGTAACCCTAACAGTATGACTGTGTATGTTACTGTTAAGATGCACAGTTGTATGTCGAAAATCACCAACTTCAACATAAATACAGGATCCAATTGAATAGGTGCGCCATATGAAACTATATATATAATTCAACGTGTTATGAAGAAAATTTAGAGCATGTCATTCGGCCGAGAGAAATAAAGGGACGCACATACGTGCGCGTAGGCAAGCGATTTAGCAACGTCACGCGTCGTCGCGCGACCTTTTTTTCGTAGTCCGGAACGGTCCAAATTAGGTAAATGACCGCCAGCTCAACGCGTTGTCAGCTTGCTTCCTGTTGTGAACTCTGCGATGAATGGATGGGCGCGCGCTAAAATGGATACTTTAATTTTCTTTTTTTTTTATTACTGGAATGACGATGACATTTTATAATGATTGTTTAACAGTTACTGAGCCTCCTATTTCGAGTTGACGCAAGTTTTCCAATTTCATCCTGTATAACTGAGACATCACAACACGTCTAATTTACCAAACTTAGGCACCTGTCCCACCACCGTCGAGGAAGCGACTAGCTACCAACGATTTTCTCGCTCAAGGAACGTACAAAAGATAATAATAATAACAGGTCCCGTGTAAGTAACAGAGACATAATATATCAATAGTTGGTTGGAGTGCAGCCTTAAAGGCAGTATGGACGAGATTATTTTTTTTTTTAATATTTCACGGGCCTTTTATATAATTTCATGGTTTTCGACCAGAGCAACAATTTCTTCCCAAAAAAAGATTTTCATCGGAGCTACCATTTTAGAAATATAAAACGTTTTATATAAATAAAAAATAAAAACAAAACCTGCTAACTCGGAAACGGTGCGTCGTATGGCCATACTTCCCAGAACCTAAATGGCTTGTATGGTCAAGGTCAACCCGATACTGCAAAAAAATAGGAAACGTCAACCTAAGGACAAGAAGCGAAGAGCGTTTTCTTTATACTCCCCTGATGAAAAGTTGTGTTTATTGACTTATCCCCTTTAACGTGTATTTTCCCCATCACAAGGAACAGGGTATGTTAAATGATTCCTTCCCGTTTGGTTTATATATTAATAATGCGATTTATTGTAACCTGCTATTAGATATCGGTATCTAATATTGAAAAAAAGTTTCAGTGTTTATTTCGTACTAAAGATTTTGCCCGTGGCTTCGGCTGCATGGAGGTTGGAATGTATACCACGGG
Organism: Brachylomia viminalis; assembly: GCA_937001585.2. NCBI lineage: Eukaryota > Metazoa > Arthropoda > Insecta > Lepidoptera > Noctuidae > Brachylomia > Brachylomia viminalis. The sequence goes on along the minus strand of OW443298.2, from coordinate 24,622,506 downwards.
AAAGTACTACCGGAATAAAAAGTATCCCATGTCCTAACCCAGGTCATTGTCTATCTGTGTGACAAATTTCATCGAAAGCTGATAAGGCGTGCAAAGGTAATAGACCGACAGACAGACAGAGTAATTTACGCATTTATAAAATTAAGTATGGAAGCATGGATAGTGATATCGAATGTATACGGTGAAGTTATAATCGCATACATAACATAAAATCACGCCTGTAATCTTCAAAGGGAAAGGCAGAAGTGTACTCATAGTACATATACATTTAACCAGTTATGTTGAAGTCTCATATGTAATAGGGGGCGAGCCTATTGCCATAAGCCGGGCATAAATCCTGACTCCAGGCTGCTTCTAAGTTATTTCTGATGGAAAAACCCAATAACACTTTGCCCAACCTGGCAATCGAACCCAGGACTTCATGCTCAGCAGTAACATTTCTAGGACAACTCATGTCTAGGAAGTTATATTAATCTAAAACTAAAATTTTGTAGCGTAAACGAAAGGAAAACACACTTTTTCTTCAGCCACTAAATACGTATAATTTTATCTTAAAGACCGAATATAAAAACAAAAAAATATATAAAAAATAGAAGTCAAAGTCAAAGTCAAAGCATTTATTTCAAATAGGCACATAAAAGGCACTTTTGAACGTCAACATTTACATTTAAATAGAATTGATTCTACTCGCCCCTTCCAAAAGGTAGTTTCGTATGGAGAAGAATGGGCAAGAAACTCCACCGTTACTCTTTTAAAATGTGTTACAATACTTTGTATACATTAATTATATAATTATATGTGAAGACGATGCACCTATAATAAAAATTACCCTACCAAAATAGGTAAAAAGAATTTAATAAACGTAGCAATGATAAATAAGTTAATTAAATGATAGATACATGGTGTTCACATATTTACAAACATTGTAAAAGTATACGATTTCCCAAATTATGTAACCAATTAATATGTCAGTGTGTGAGTTAAAGTAGTCACCGAATGTAAACCAATGTCATAAAAATAACAAACCATACAATTGAAGTACCAACAAGTTTTAATTTTGTCAAGACCCTAGATTGTCCTGTGGAGCTGGACCAGCATGTTTCCAAGCATTCTTATCTTGGATATAATCCTCTAATTTTTAATATGCTTGTTTACACTGTGATCTTTTTATATGAGTTTTAAATTTTCTTTCATTTAATTGCAATATATTACAAGGTATTTTGTTGTAGCATTTAACACAGTACCCCATAAAAGATGTATGTACTTTAGCTAATCTGAAAAATGATTGAACAATTTTATCTTTATTTCTTGTATTAAAATTATGTCTATCACTTATTTTATTAAAAAGATGTAGATTTTTTCTTACGTACATAATATTTTCATAGATGAATTGGCAAGGTACCGTCATAATATTAATCCTTTTAAATAGTTCCCTGAGAGATTCGCGTTGACGTAGATTATAAATGGCTCTGACAGCTCTCTTTTGCAAAATAAAGATGGATTCAATGTCAGTAGCCCGACCCCACAGTAAAATGCCATACGACATAATGCTGTGGAAGTAGCTAAAATAGACCAAACGCGCGGTTTCTACATCTGTTAACTGTCTTATCTTTCTAACAGCATAAGCGGCCGAGCTTAGCCGCCCCGCAAGAGATGTTATATGAGGTCCCCATTGTAATTTCTCGTCTAGCGTGATTCCCAGAAAGACTGTGTGATTAATTAATTCCAGTTTTTCTCCATGCAACATGATGTCACACTCGCTACTTCTTACATTCGGTAATTTAAATTTAATGCATTTGGTTTTTTTACCAAAAGAAAATACAAAATAGGAATTTCGTCACACTACCCAACGGGCTTCGGCAGGTTTATCAAGTATTAAGAATGAAAATACAGAAGGATTTCGTACCTTAAGATAAATCTAGAATTAATTGGATAAAAAAGAGTTTGTAACTGTGGTTGCAACCAAAATTTTACTCAACTGAAATTAGGCAGATTTTTATTTAAATAAAAAAAAATATTAATAAAAATATTATTAATATTAATCTTATTATTATATTAACAAAAAATTGTATTCGTAGGTTTTAGAAATAACTTAAATTAACACAGGCAAGTTATGTACACAAACCGATTCCCGCCACCGTAGGCGCGGGCTTGCGGACGGCGAGCAATGGGCAGCTCGCCGTCCGATAAGGACCAGGCCCGGGTCGACTGCGCGTTGTGTACCACGCGCGCCTCAAAGACATTTCAGCAACAATGATGGGGTCCGCTAGGGCCGATGCCTGCCAGGGTTACGGGAAAGTCTGAAAGGGTTACCGTGGCCCCTGGCACAGGTAACTGAAGGAACATGGGTGGGTTTTAGTCAGTAAGAGTCTGATTCGCCCTCCCGCTCCGCCCAGAGCGGGAGAAGTTATTTGATGATTTCCCACCCTCAAAAAAAATAAGGCAAGTAATGAGAGTTTCTTAAATTCCCAAAAAAAAAAACTATAAGATTAAATGAACATACCCGTATAACAAAGCTGCAAGAATCAACATCATTAGACACTACATTTAATTAGGAGGAAAAAAATACGAATGGTCTGGTCGACAGCGCTTTTGGAACTAAATATATTCTGAAATAAACAGGAACTTATTGAATTGTGGTTAGAGATAGATATTAATTAAAGGATAGCATCGAAAATGGCCGTAAAACCAACAAACATCTGACGTACCTACATACTAATTATAAATAAGTATTTAAGTATAGTATTATTTAAGTAGTGTATCAATATCAACCATCTGGTATCCATAACACAAGCCTTAAGTGTTAAGTGCTTAACTTGGAACTAGATGGTGCTGTGTGCAATGTCAGACGATAAAAAAAAAAAAAAAAAAAAATATATTTTATAATACTAATTGCGAATATCTGTTTGAAACGGACATTTTGCGTTCCTTAATAAATAATGAAAAGCTGTAACGATTTTTGGCAAACCATAAAAAAATCTGCCGTCTTTGACAATTATATTTGAGATGACCATTAGTGATGCCCAATCTTTTATTTCACACATCGAGAGCTAAATTACTTGAGTTGACCACCTGCTCACGGATGTCATACGCATCCGTATCTACGTACTTTCCTTTTCAACCTTTTTCGTTCTAGGGTATGACGCTTCTGTAGTGACTTGTGCGACGTTTTTTTTGGTACCATACACTTTAGGTGCGAAAAGAATTCATCAACAAAACATTCATCCTAAAATTTCTAAATAATTAATTATCTTTTTATATACAACTACTCTACATAAGGGCGTTTGTGCACTACGTCCTATTCGATGCATATTCGTGATTTTTACGAACAGCATAAAAAAGGAAAAGAAATTCACGAATGGGCGCTGTGCACTCACTCGAGTCGATTCGAACTCGTGATTCGTTTTGGAGAATTGTTCATCATCTGTTTTAAAAACACAAATACGAATCGAATACGAGAGTCCACGTGCACCTATCCTAAATTCGAGTATTTACAAAATTTTTAACATTTCGTAGGCAGAGATCGCTTTCATAACGTGTGCAGCATTTCGTGCTCACTCATATCCGATTCGTATTCGTGAAAAACTCGAATACGAGTGAATACACAAACCCTATATTAAGCATGATTTGATCCGTAAAAACTGACTCGATGTGAGAAATTCACGAATATAAAAACCAAAACAAACTATTATACCTTTATTATGGCGGCTATTTCGAATTGTATTTTATCGAATCACGAATACAACCGAATACGAGGTAGTGCACGAACGCCCTAAGTGAGATGCATTGAAATATTTCAATAACCTGTATGTCGATTCTGTAAAAATGTGACCGTGAAGTGAACACATAGGTGAAGTGAGCTGTCAGTGCCACCCCACTGATGCTAGGGATTGACCAAGCATTACATTTACAATCATAATCGAGATTTTAATTATTTTTTATGCTAATTCTGTTGATAATTTTATATTGTTTCAAGGATAGTATTTAAGTGGCTAAAAATTACTATTTACGGGTTTTTTAAATAAAACTGTTTGAAACTCAAATTATTTATTATATTTTGATTTCCTAAACTAGTTTCTGACTGAATTTCTGTGTTGCTGTTTTATAAAAAAAAAAAACTCTAAATAATATTATTTAGACACATAAATACTAGCTTTGAAATAATATAAAATGATCAACAGAACTAACATTAGAAAACATTAAAATCTCGATTATGATTGTAAATGCAATGCTTGGTCAATCCCTAGCATCAGCAGGACGAAACTGGCAGCTCACTCCACGCTCACTTCACCTAAGTTTTCACGATGAGATGGTTACAGAATCGCAATGCTGTTGTATCAACCCGTGTGGCTGCTATTACTAAATAATGACCCTTAATAAATGATAACAATGATCATTGAATGTTATAAATAAATTATTGCTTTTCCAAAGAAAGCGGTTCCGTTGTTTTATAACGACCGTCATGAAAATCGGTCATTTTCACCAGTATGTATTTGACATTAAAGTGTCAAAAACGCTCTGTATTTATTGAAAGCCGTTATTGTGTGACCGTTTTATGACGGCACCGCTTTCTTAGAAAACCAAAGCTTTAAGGCAAAAGTGACATAACGTTTGAAAGAACATGCTGACAAATACTATGCTGTATCATACTTATAATTTTATAGCAGATTATACAAGCTGTACAATATAAAAAGTCTATTTTAAACTCAAACGAATAAATTTAATACAAAATCAACTTGCTAAATTGTCAATTTAATTCATGGTCTAAAAAGTATTGTTTACGCCGTTTATTAGTAGTGTTTTTTTTTTTTTTTTGAGGATGGGAAATCATCAAATGACCCCTCCCGCTCTGGGTGGAGCAGAAGGGAGTGTCAGACTCTTACTGACTAAAACCCACCCGTGTTCCTTCCTTGGCCCTTTATGTTCCGGGTCAGCGGTACCCCTTTCGGATGATCCCGCTTTCCCGGCAGGCTTGGGCCCTAGTGGGCCCCCTCTTCGATGTTGACATCTCTTTGAGGCGCGCGTGGAACGCGTACGCGCCGTCCAGCATGGGCCTGGTCCTGATCGGACCCCGCCCTGGGACCTCGAGGCGAAAGTACTCGCGTCATTGTATCGGTGGCGCGAGGAAGCGAGGACGCGGGGCGAGGGACCGATGCAGCGACACATAGAGCTGCGTCGGTCTCAGCTTCGCGAGGTCCTGGTGGCGGAATGGCGGGACAGGCTTTCACGCCCTACCGCCGGCCTCGTCACCATCGAGGCGGTCCGGCCGGTGCTCGAGCGCTGGCTCGGGAGGAGGCACGGCTCCCTGTCGTTTCGGGTGACGCAGGTGCTCTCGGGGCATGGTTGCTTCGGGAAGTACCTGTGTCGCATAAACAGGGAGCCGGACGCCCGGTGTCACCACTGCGTCGACTGCCGGGAGGACACGGCGCGGCATACGCTGGCAGAGTGTGCCGCTTGGGAGGAGCCGCGCCGTGCCCTCATCTCAGAAGTAGGCAGTGACTTGTCGCTGCCGGCCGTAGTCGAGTCGATGGTCGGCAGCGACGAGTCCTGGGACGCGGTGGTTTCCTTCTGTGAGACAGTCGTCTCGCAGAAGGAGGCTGCGGAAAGGGAGAGGGAGATCTCGTCCTCTCACCCGGCCCGCAGAAGGCGCACCGGGCGTCGGCGGAGGGCGCACAACGCCCTCTTCCAGCCCCCCTAAATGGGTCCAGGGGCGACGGACTCGGGGACGTCTGTCGCCCCCCACACACCAGGACCCGAGGTGGCGGCGCGTAGTGTTCCACGCGCGCCCCTCTTAGACGTCGCGGGGGGAGTCAAACACCTCACTACCCCCCCAGACCCGAAGAGGCCCGCAGTGGCGGGCCGGCACCAGTCGGGGGTTGTGGAAGGATCGTATGTTCCCGCGACCCCCGGCGTAGGTGTGAGATGGAACACCGGGGTGGTTTTTAGTCAGTAAGAGTCTGACAGACCCCGTCGCCCGCCCCAGGGCGGCGGACATCCATGAGGATTTTCCACCCCGGAACCAAAAAAAAAAAAAAAAATGGTCCTGATCGGACGGTGAGCTACCCATTACTCACCGCCCGCAGGCCCGCGCCCACGGTGGCCGGGAGTCGTCACGCGGCTCCCGACGCCCGGAGCGTTCACCGCGGCGGCTTGGACGGGAGACTTTCACCCTCTCCCGTCCCGCCACCTCCTTCGCTAGCATGACTGCTTCGCAGAAGGAGGCGACTGCCTCCCACTCCCCCTCGCCCCGGACCATGGCTTGAACCAGGGCCGGGCGTGAGAGGTCGCCACCGCTGCCGATCGCCTCTACGAGGACACGGCGGTGCTCCGCCCATGCAGGGCAGGCCCCCACCGTATGCTCCACCGTGTCCTCGGGGCGATCATCGCAGTGGTGACACCCGGGCGTTTCCTCCCGCCTGATGATGTGCCAGAACCTCCCGAAACATCCGTGTCCGGTGAGGACCTGCGTCAGGCGGTAGGTGAGGACGCCGTGACGCCTCTCTAGCCACTCCTCAAAGAGGGGTCCATGTCGCGAATCTCGGACATGGCCTCCCGGAACCACTCCGCCTCATCGTCAATAACGGCAGGCCTGTCCAGTGATGACACCCAGGCCTGCACGATCGAGGCTTCCAGGAGGAGCTCCCGGTCCATCTGCTTCAGCGGCCACCGCGGACCACTCGGGGCCTGTTGGACCGGCGCGCTAGAGGTCTGGGCGGAGACGTCGAACCGGATATACAGGTGGTCGGAGTAGGTCTCCACCTCCTCTACGTGGGGATCGTGCGTCCATGGCCCTGTATGGGGCCCCGGTGTGCGCCTCTGACCTGACGGCCGGCAGCATCGCTGTTTTGCGAAAGCCGCAGAGGGCAATGGCCGTCAGAGTCATCAGGGGGTATCGCACGATCTCCTACGAGGCGGGATGCGTACTGGCCGGATCCCCACCCTGGGACCTCAAGGCGAAAGTACTAGCGTCATTGTATCAGTGGCGCGAGGAAGCGAGGGCGTGGGGCGAGGGACCGATGCAGCGACACATGGAGCTGCGTCGGTCTCAGCTTCGCGAGGTCCTGGTGGCGGAATGGCGGGACAGGCTTTCACGCCCTACCGCCGGCGGTCCGGCCGGTGCTCGCGCGCTGGCTCGGGAGGAGGCACGGCTCCCTGTCGTTTCGGGCGACGCAGGTGCTCTCGGGGCATGGTTGCTTCGGGAAGTACCGTTGTCGCATAAACAGGGAGCCGGACGCCCGGTGTCACCACTTCGTCGACTGCCGGAAGGACACGGCGTGGCATACGCTGGCAGAGTGTGTCGCTTGGGAGGAGCCGCGCCGTGCCCTCATCTCAGAAGTAGGCAGTGCCTTGACGCTGCCGGCCGTAGTCGAATCGATGGTCGGCAGCGCCGAGTCCTGGGACGCGGTGGTCTCCTTCTGCGAAACAGTCGTCTCGTAGAAGGAGGCTGCGGAAAGGGAGAGGGAGATGTTATCTACTCACCCGGCCCGCAGAAGGCGCACCGGGCGTCGGCGGAGGGCGGACAACGCCCTCTTCCAACCCCCTAAATGGGTCCAGGGGCGACGGACTCGGGGACATCCGTCGCTACCCACACACCAGGACCCGAGGTGGCTGCGCGTAGTGTTCCACGCGCGCCCCTCTTAGACGTCACGGGGGGAGTCAAACACCCCCCCCCCCCCGACCCCCCCCCCCCCCCGACCCGAAGAGGCCCGCAGTGGCGGGCGCGCACCAGTCGGGGCTTGCGGAAGGATCGTACGTTCCCGCGACCCCCGGCGTAGTTGTGAGATGGAACACCGGGGTGGTTTTTAGTCAGTCTGAGTCTGACTGACCCTGCCGCCCGCCCCAGGGCGCCCCAGGGCGGCGAACATCCATTAGGATTTTCTTCCCCGGAAACAAACGAAACAAAAAGGTCTCCACCTCCTCCATGACACGCCACGCGTGTCACGCTGTGACAGAGCGGGCCTGGCAAACGAGATGTCCACCACAGACTCACCCCGCATCCGCACACACGTGGGGACAGAACCCCGGTTTAGGACGACCAGGCCTGTCTCCATGAGCCCAGTCCTCCACCATCCTGCCCCGCACATCAGTGTAACGGGAACCCCGAGCCGGATTTTTGGCGTTCAAGTCCCCGAGCACTAGCACGGGGAAGCGATGGTACCCGGCGACGACGACACTTAACTCTGTTAAAAAGTTCTGGAACTCGGCGAGAGTTCGGCTCGGAGAGAAGTACACTCCCACTACTACTATCTTTTAGTACTGCTTCATATGGGCTTTTTGTTAATTTAATAACAGTTACGTATATATATGGTTCAAAATAAATGTATTATTGCTTAAATTTCTGTCCTGATACTCTGTATGTTTCAGTATAATTTTAAAGACATTTCACGTCAAAAATAAAAATAAGCTTATAAATATTATTGAAATACAACATTATGTCGGCCTCAACCCGTGCAAGAGCCAGTCTAAAATACACCGTGACATTTTAATCGTCTTACAACGGCAGCCCACTTCATGTATCCAATGATTATATATAATGCTCTTCCTCTCTCTACTTATTTAAAAATTTGCTGTGCCCGACAGGGTCCATAATTGTTTCTATTATTTTTCTTTTATTTACCACCTGTAATTGTACATGGGAACTATATTTTCTATCACCAAAATTTATATTTGTCATCAAGTTGTATCACCTAATAAATAGATCTATCGCCACGAAATATTTTCGTTTTCAGATAAACAAAAATTGTTCCCAGGTTGATATCTCAGGATTTTAGGTGATTTATTGTGGAACTGATTTTGCATTGTTTGGTGACTACATTTTGGTGACAGATCTACTATTTGGAGGACAAACCCTATTATTTAAGAAACACAAAACTCATTAAATTGGTAATAGCTTAAATGATACCCGAGACAAATTACCAGGAGAAACTGGATGCAATCTGGACTTTAGGGCACCCCGACTCGGACAGGTTAGGTTAGAAGGGGATGGCGGGGTCGAGAGACCCCGCCATCTCCTTCGTGGTTATTTTTTTATAAACCACCCAGAAGTAGGAGCCCCGCGAAGCGGGGCTCCGTCGACCAAGCCCTACCGTCGACATATTATGTATATCAATCGATCCGTGGTGAATAAGAAAACTACTACTATTGGTGATCTCTTTAAATTAGTTTGCTTAAATACTTATTAGGACACACCTATTATAATACATACAAAAACATTTATTTGGTACTAGACCTTATATCTCAGGATTTTAGGTGATTTATTGTGGAACTGATTTTGCATTGTTTGGTGACTACATTTTGGTGACAGATCTACTATTTGGAGGACAAACCCTATTATTTATGAAACACAAAACTAATTAAATTGGTAATAGCTTAAATGATACCCATTGTACATTATGGATTGCAATAAACGATTTGAGATTTGACTACTAAACATTAATAAAAAATATGAACATTTGAATAATTAAAAAAATTAAAATATTATTCATTATGACGCATGACGTAGTTTGAAACACCCTATTACTTGCGCTCCAAGGTCGGCGCGGAATGGAGCGGCGACATCTTTATCAGAGTTCATTCAACCCTAGCGCAAAATCGGTTTCTTACTATTGCAATCTTAATGTTCTCAGTATATAGCAGTTTGTAAGTATTTAAAAGCCACTTAATTCCAATTATACAACGGTTATCCTTGGAAATAGGAGGCTGTGGGCCACACAAAGTTAGGTACCCTAAAGCCGACACGGCACGACACACACACTTAGTGAAAAACGCTGGCGACGCCGCGAGCACCTGTACCGCTGCTGTACCTGTTCTAGTGGATATATCGAACACTCACACATGCGACGAACACGTCTTCGAACTGAGGGATATGAATATTAGTAGAAGTGACGCCATGCAAGATCATTGGCGTGTAGCGGATGAACGCTTCAAAAACGTTTATTGACCACCAGAAACATTCATGTTGACGTTATGCCTTATGTATCTTATTTCTCATAATCAGAACACTGACCAATCTAAAATCAAATTGTCGTCAAATATTAATCGAAATAAATGTTATGCGAACATTCAGTGTCTGTTTTGTATTATCATTTTTCTTTATACTAAATACGACTCGCTGACATGGATGTTACACGTTAAACCACTGGATGTGTGCCTCGACACAGCCGCACTCGATTTTTTTAAAGAAGTTTACTTCTATCACGCCTACGGTGCTGCACGCGCAATAACTACCACATCTGTATAATTTTGCCAATCAATTAAAAAAGGCCCTGTGAAGGCACATAGTCATAAAATCATAATTTCTGTCATACCATTAATTGTAACACATTTTCCGAACGGTCATGGGTACAGTAGGCCGCACGTCATTGATAACAAAATTAGTATAAGCTTTAATATAATATAATATAATAAAATAACCCGTATTACGCTAGGCCAGCTCATGGTCAAAGTGTCAGGTACCCATTGACGTGCGTTCGATTAGTGGTTAGATTAGTGTCTATCAAAGTTTGTACATCAATAATCGAGACTATAGCACCATACTTAGCTTTAATATTTACCTTGTGTGTAGATCAAGGAGTCTTCACGGATTTAATGAAATACAGTAAGGTTATACCACTTTTTTAATCTGGGGACAGCAAAGACTCCAACAATTATAGACCAGTATCTATGTTGCCAGTATTCAGCAAGGTGTTCGAAAAGGTAATGCTCAATCAAATGCTTAATCATTTTAACAACAACAAAATCTTACACGGTCAGCAATATGGTTTCACCAAAGGACGTTGTACGACTGACGCCGGTGCTATTTTATTAAAACACATATTTACAGCGTGGGAGGAGGCCCAAGATGCCGTAGGGATCTTTTGTGACCTCTCCAAGGCATTTGACTGCGTTGATCACGAAACCTTGCTCTTAAAACTTGAGCATTACGGACTAGGTAAACTAGCGCTTAGTTTAGTACAATCTTATTTACAACAAAAAGTCCAAATAAATGGTGTCAATTTCACTTCATTTAAAAGTAAAAATGGGTGTTCCACAAGGATCCATATTAGGTCCCTTCCTCTTTTTAGTATATATTAATGATCTACCCCATTTATTTAAAAACGAACCACAAATGGTGTTATTTGCTGACGATACTTCTTTAATCTTTGAGACAAATAGACGTGCATCAAATCTTGACGACGTAAATAATGCCCTACTGCAGGTACCTAATTGGTTCACTGCTAATAATTTAGTATTAAATGGGAAAAAAACGAAATACATGAGATTTGCTTTACCGAATATTAAAAGTAGTGATTGTGACATAGTATTGAATAACGAGAAACTAGAATTTGTCGATAAAACTATTTTCCTGGGGATAACGCTCGACTCAAGGCTGCAATGGGGTCCTCATTTGACATCTCTTGCAGGACGCCTAAGTTCAGCAGCATATGCTCTAAGGAAAATCCGTCAATTTACTAATGTAGATACCGCGAGGCTAGTCTATTTCAGCTGTTTTCATAGTATCATGTCTTACGGTATTTTATTATGTGGACGGGCTGCCGATATTGAGTCTATTTTTATTCTGCAGAAAAGAGCTATCAGAGCAATATACAGCCTCCGCAGGCGCGATTCTCTAAGGAAACTGTTTAAAGACATTAACATCATGACGGTACCTTGTCAATATATTTATGTAAACATCATGTACGCAAGGAAAAATTTAAATCTTTTCAGTAAAAGAGGTGAAAGACACAACTATAGGACTAGAAATAGGGAGCAATTAGTTTAACCAGGTTTCAGACTGGCTAAAGTAGACTCATCCTTCATGGGGTACTGTTTAAAATGTTACAATAAAATACCTCCCCACATACTCCAACTGAATGAAACGAAATTTAAATCTTGTATAAAACGCACACTATACAGCCAAGCATATTATAAGTTGGGGGATTATATCGCTGACAAAAATGCTTGACTCAGGGCTGGTCCTGCTCCACAAGGGCGCGTAAACGAATTAATTAGCATTCGAAAATAATATTGGAGCTGAAGAAGATTTGAGAGTGTTTGACGGATCGTTCGTAGCTCGTTTTATAATCATCACTGTCGTGTGTGTAGGCTGAATGATCCACGATATTGAGGTAGCTGTTGTCGATATATCTGAAAGTGTTTAATAAATGTTCTGTTGATTTTTTCTCAATAATGTGATTTGAAGCCACCGACGTTTAAGAAGAATTTCTCCGCTTTGTTGATACAATCCTGTCTTTGCTATCGCGTATTCGGGTAAATACTAGATATGACAAATACACACTCGGGTACTACAACATACTTGTTTATTCTATACGAAAAGAACACAATACCATGCAGCAATCCACCATACTCTTTAAAACCCAATAAGTACAGAGAGGGTTGAAAATATCAGGATATTGTCACCCGCCTTTGTCTGAGTCTGTTTGATCGGCGGCAATATAAAAGCGTTTGTAGTCGATGCTATTGTCATAGTGAACTAATATCGGCTGTACATAGATATAGGTTGTATATAAAATCGACTGCCTACGTAGGATTAAATTATTTTGACTTTGGAATCTCTGTTGGAATAGCTAGTACAGCTTTGTGGATGTTACAAATAATTTGTTTTGCGTCAATAAGAAGTGAAAACATTATGTACAGGGTCAAATTAAATTAGCTGGCGAAACTCCAGACGGGATGGGTATCATGCTTAGATATCGATACCCATATATACGTCTGTTGAGTTTTGCTAGCTTATTTTTATTTTACTTTGTATTTCAACGCAAAAAAGCGGAAACGCTGTGAGAAAATAATAATAAGTGTAAAAAAGAAAAATGTACACCAGAGCCGAAACCCTGTTGAGATTACAGAAAAAAAATCATAACTCCTTTATTATTAAACCTACAAGTGTCATTCTTTTAAGGCAAATTTATTTTCTGGTCTCTTATCAAGACGAATACCCAAAATCTACTAGAAGTTACTTTTGATCTAACTGTGGGTTACAGCAATAGTACTCTTTTTTTTGTTAACGTTTGGCGACTCCAAATCAAGTGGTTTCCTTTAAAGCCAAATTGCTGTAACTACTTATTACAATAACTCACCCTACTAGGCCTAAACATTGATACACACATAAATTGGAAATCACACATTCAGAAAGTAAGAGCATAAATATCTAAAATTTCATACGCCCTCCGCGAGATCCAAAAAACTACAGACATTAACACTACACTAGTAACGTACTACGCGTACGCCTACGCATAGCTTAAATGCGGTGTCATCTTGTAAGGCAACAGCGCTGATGCGCCCACACTATTTATTCTATAAAAAAATCTAATTAAAATCCTAGTAAATATTGAAGTCACCGATAGCTGTAAACCCCACTTTCAGGAACTAAAGATTTTATCCCTACCCTTTCTCTATATGCATATTTGAAGTTTGTAAGTACCGAGAATTCTTTACAAAAAGAGAGGATGCAAACGAAAATTATTTTAAGACATAAAAATAGACTAAGCTTACCACCATCGCGACTAAAAATACACTCCAATAGTACCTTTGTCATGTCCATAAAAACTTATAATAAGTTACCCGAAATAATAAAGGATTTAAATAATATATTAAACATCTTTATCAATAAATTGAAACGTTTCCTTGTAAGCAAATGCTACTTTAATAGAAGCGAATACTTAAATGATATATTATAAGTAACTTCATAACTATACATTTGTATCTACAAATTCTCACTATTAAAGATACGCCTACCTACTCATAATACGATAAAGAAATGTGAAGAGTCCAATAAATAACTCACTTTACCTCACAATAAATAAAAATAATAATAAGTGAATGAAACAATATTTTTACAATGTTACTAAATAAATGTATGCAATTTATAAAACAATAATTATAATTCTTAAATTCAATTCCGTACAGTACCTATAACTTACTAACTAATTAACTAATAATAAAATATATCACATTAAACACCCAGTGTCCTTCCACCTCTCTCCTACTTGATCTATGCTGTGCCCGATAGGGTTCATAATGGTGACTAATAGCATAATTATTTACCTACCAACTATATACATTATGGTACGCAGTAAAGAATTGAGAATTCTTGTATTTTGTAGCAAATCTGGAAATAATAATATTTATGTCAACAAGATTTTTTAAATCTTTGTATTTGTTGACAGATATGCCTAATGTAAAATTATATACCGCAAATGTACGAGTGTAGTACAGCATCATTAAATCTCCATTTATGGGGTGTTCAACACTTTCTGCATATCGAAACTTGCACATCCTCTTATCCTTTCCGTGTATATTTTGATGATATTTGAACCTTCTGTATGACTTAACTTTTTTTAATTATTACTGTAGTATACTGACACAATAAAATGGCGCAGCGGCGCATGCCCGCAGAGTGGTCATGGGTCACTTGCTTGCTGGCGCCCGAACGATGCGGACGTGTGACCTCTGCTGTTGAACAGTGAATTGGTGTTTAATTTACCTACTCGAATACTTCCTATAACGTGGTGAACACCACAAACCAATAAACCTATTTTTCTTTCTTTCACAATTACTACATATAGAACACTTATCTTTTTTAGGAACGTGATATTCCATATTATATAATTTCTTAAACAAGGTTCTAAATACTTGAAAAGAAATTCCTTTAATTCCGCATTAGTTGCAGTTGTTTTGTTTTTTGTAAATGCGATGTAGGTTACTCACATTTCTAAATTCTTCAGGGAAATATAATCGCTTCGAGTCTTTTCCGCAATAATTCGATGGTATCGTTGGCAAATTCTATAAAATTTCTTGCATGTTCTATGATTTCCTCTTTAGTTCTATTATGCCCACCATTTATTCCTCGTTCATCAGTTTTGGCTTAGCCATCAGTTGCCGTTTTCAATGTGTAGAGACTAAATCGTTGAGTTACGTCCAATGTATTCATAAGAAGGAGAAATTAGGTTACAGCAAACACAACACACTGCCTCGACTGTCGCGTAGTGACAAAGCGACGCGGTAAGCCGTGGTGGCACCAAAGAGGCACGAGCGCGTGTTATAATGGCGGTAAATTCGCATGAGCAACATTCGAGAACTGTATTACACAGGGTTTATATGCCAAAATCCTAAACGTCTTGACCTTTTCAATTGGCGTAACTGATAACTTTCTTTAATACCATGTTCGTGTGAACTGTAATAAACTACAACGACTAACAATTTCTCATCTAATAAATATAGTAAACGTGGCCCATTACTATTTTTACTATTTTCTTATATGCAAAAATGATGTAAACCAAACTGCTCAAAATTTCAACAGAGCGTAACTACCGGGTTCATAATATTTTACAAAATTGCAAAATATGAATTGGTGTAAATGCAAAATGATAAAAAAAAAATGTGGACTGCCATTTACAGCAAATGTTTAGGTGGTTAAAAAAATGGGTTAATTTCAACGCTGTACTAAATGGACTCTATTGGTTGTAGAGCCACGGGAGTCGGATTATTATACGACACTGTATATTTCTGATTCCTAATCTGCAATAAAAAAAATGTAATGGGTGCGGGTTTACAACGTTTTCTCTTTTTTTCAACGATATGTTTAAATACGGTATTTTTATGTCAACTTTTTTGAAGACCGTTACAAATCCCTAGATTTAGGAGAGAGTCCCTTAGGCACCAAAAAGTGCTGTACAAGCTAAGGGTTTTGAAAGTTAGATACTCAAGTTCCTTTAAAACTTGTTGAGCTTTATACGTAAAAAGATCGTTGCAATAATTATTAACTTGTCTCTAAGGCTAAGTAGAAAGTGCTTCAAAAAATTTCAAGAAAAAGTGGGTACAGTACAAGGTAGTAAAAAAATATGGAGAAAGTTTAAAAACCCAAGAGTGTATTTTGTAATAACTAACTTTTCCTTCTTTTCGTAAATTTTTGCTGTATTTGAATTTTCTGTATTGTAGGATTTGGTACTTACTTAATTCCACTTTGGAGCGTAATGATTAGAATATTTTTCTTTTATAGTGATCTCTGCCTACTACTTTGTGCCTACTTCATGCTTGATGGTTCGGTATCTATACCTAATTCTATTTATAAAGGTAAACAATGCCGAAAATATTGTATACCTTCTCAGTTTATATCGATCTTTAGAACAAACATTGACACAGTTCCGTTTCGGATGTTTTATTTTTTAGACGAGCTGTTTACAGAGCAGATTGAAACAGAGGCAACATTTTTTTCGACGAATATATCAGATACTGTTTGTTTCAAGCAACGATGATTTCAAAGTAGGTATGTTTATTGGCTAGCTTTGTTCCTCCAAATTAAGTTCCTCAATATTTTGATTTAAAAGAGTGTACATGGAGAAGACACTCCATGGACACTCTTTTAAATCAAAATATTTCCCGCCCGTTTCCTGCCCGTTCTTCTCTAGGTACCTACTACGCTTTGGAATGGGCAACTAGCTTCATCTTTCTGACTGACCGACCCCTTGACAATTTAAAAGTGCCTGTAATTGGTTTATTTGAAATAAATGCTTTGAGTTTGAGTTTGAAATTCGGAATGCAACCCCTTGCAACCCTTTTGTGCCATGCCTCAGCAGTTACAGGGTGTTTTTTTCAGTTGAAAAGACCACATTAGACCCTTATCACAATTTATTTGGGGTCAGCAGAGGATGTCTTTTTATCCTCCGACAGAAAAAGAGGGGTGTTATAAGTTTAACGTGTGTATCTGTCTGCGGCATCGTAGCTCCCAAACGACCGAAGCGATTTTGAATTCCTCCATACTTGAATATATACATATTAGTCTCCATCCGGTAGTCACCCCCTTTATAGCCATAAAAAAATAAAAAAAATATAATAATAAAAACGTTTATTTTCTCCACCACACAATGAAACGTTAGTACAATACATAATTGTGTATACAAAAAATACATTGATGTCGTGGAGATTGGAGCCTGTACTAGGAATACCTGTGTTACAGGTCTCCAGGCCTCCATACTACACGGACAAGTCACACAAGACCTATGAATAAGAAATTGTCAGAGTTTTTATTTTATTTCAAGTGAATTTAAGCATAGCATTATAATGTTCCACATAAAAATACCATAGGTGTCACTAACTCTATATGAACACTCTTTGGAAAGTTGCATTCATTGTCTTTAGTTAGCGAGAAAAGCCTAAATACCTATCATAATAAGGGGTAAGTGGACAAAGGTGTTATCTGACAAAACTGAAAAAATCGAGTTTCTTGCATGTACATAGGTTTTAAAGTGACGATAAATCGTCTGGTGGGCTCAAAATATCTAATTTTAATTCATATCCAAAAATACAGACCCTAGCAAAGGTGTTAACTACCAAAATGCATACATTTAAAGTTTGCATTCGAAAAATCATTTACACTATTACGTTTCAAATAATATAATGTGATATCAAACCATGTACCTTTTGCATGTTCGGAAAATTAACACGATTTAATGAATAAAAAATAAACAAAGGTGTTATGAACTGTGTGATACGTTTGCTGACATAAAATTGATTTCTTTTTTTTTTAACCCCTTAATGAAAATGGGATTAACGTCTTAAAATGATGTACTCAATGTATATTAATAAATGTGAGGATGAAAATAAACCTACAAAATATTACATAAAGGAATGCACATATAGAAATCTATTTAATAGGAAATTCAATCTATCTTTTAAACAGTCTAGAACTGATGTTTGTTGCAAATGTGATTCAAATACACACACTGAAGAGCATCTTGATAACTATAAAAGAGCATTTGAGTTACAAAAACAGGTAAGGGAGATGTGTATTGAGTGTCATTGAGTTCCCTTCAAAATGGTTGAGCTGAATGGTGCTGATCCATACGTCATGTTCATGAACGGGCGCCGTCAGTAGGCACTGGTCATTTCTTAGCTGCCACGGCTTATTTTAATTCCATAATTGTTTTTATCTTTTTATTACGGACGCTTTTAACGTGCACGTCTTTCTACATCGTTCTCACATGTATAATTACAACATGAATGATGTAACCACTCTATTGTAACAATATTTTGATTTAAAAGAGTGTCCATGGAGTTTCTTGTCCGTTCTTCTCCATAGGTACCTACTACGCTTTGGAATGGGCAACTAGCTTCATCTTTCTGACTGACCGACCCCTTGACAATTCAAAAGTGCCTGTAATTGGTTTATTTGAAATAAATGCTTTGAGTTTTTTTTTTTTGTATCAATGGACAAGACTATACATTCATTAGTTTTGACATGCAGCAGACACAGCCTCTTCCTAAAATTCCCGTATCAAAGGCTTTTTATTTAAGGCAAATCTGGTTTTACAATGAAGGTATCCATATCAGTAATAAAAATGGACATAAGTCCTATTTTTGCACTTGGACTGAAGACTGTGGTGGCAAGGGCAGTGTAGAAGTTCTCAGTTCACTCTTTTACTGTTTGAATAATCTAGCTGATTTGGATAGTTCCCAAAACTTATTATTGTGGTCAGATTCTTGTAGTGGCCAAAATAAAAATCAATTTCTAATAGTTTTTTATCAATACATGATTACACGTAAATTGTTTACATCCATTGAACACACATTTTCAGAGGTAGGTCATACTTTTCTTGATTGTGACAGAGACTTTGGCCGTATAGAAAAACTTTTAAGAAAGCATGAGAAAATATTTACTCCTAATCAGTAGGTACAGAAACATAATTAAAAAGGCATCAAAGAATAACTCAATAATAGAAGATATGAACCACCATTTTTATGATTTCAACAAATTAAAAGATGATTTAGGAATAGTAATACCAAACTTAAAGTCATTAAGACAAAAAATCAACTTTAAAGTTTATGTTAAATGGATACGCATTGAAGATTATGGTAGAACTATGACCCCAACACACCATTTTTGGAAGTGTCTCTTGTAAAGAAAATTAATGTTGTACCAACAGTTTTCATAGCATGTGATAATAATCATAAGGGTTAAATCTCTCAAGAAAAAAATGCTGATATAAAAACTCAACTTGAATACATTGAGCAGGAGTCTCATTGGTATTATATTAACATTTTAAACAACTATCCTTAATGTTCTACCTTACTGACATGTTTTTTTTGCTGAATTCAATATATTTCATAAAAATAATGCTTGTTATTGAATTTTTCACATAAGCCCTTTTTAAGTTCACATTATCTAAATATGATTTACATGAAATTATACAAAGGTGTTAAGTTCGAGTTTTCTCTGTGTTTTTATAAATATATTAAAAATACTTTATTTCTGTTATATAATCTAATAAGAAACGATATTTTAAAAAGGATTGACACTTCAGATTTAGATAAAACATTTAAAATGTTTAACTACCTTGATTTTAAAATTTTAAATTTTCTAACGCTCATATCTCGATTTGATTTTTTTGTTAGTTAACACCTTTGTCCACTTACCCCTTCTATTGTTACAATTTATTTAATGTCTCAGATTAGTGGTGGCGGAGAGCAATGGTGGCCCAGTGGTAACGGCCACGACTTACGAGTTGTATGTTGTAGGTTCGAACCCAGACAGGCGTTTTACTTTGTGTAAATTATTCAATCACCACTGCTCTCAAAACGGTGAAGGAAAACATCGTGAGGAAACCGGCATATCCTAGAACCAAAAATCCAAGACATGTGAAATCTACCAACCCGCGCTGGGCCCGCGTGGCGGATTACGGCCCACTCCCTCTCACAGAGAGGAGGCCTGTGTCCCAGCAGTGGGAACATTATAGGCTGATTGTGATTGGATGTCTCAAATAAATTCATGGATAAGTATGGAATAAAAAGACATGATGCGCCGAAATTGGCTTATGGGCAAAAGAAAGATGATGGTTGTTTGTTTTAAGTATGAAAGTAGTAAAAGGATCCCAGTAATACGGTTTTCCATATGAATACTTTTATGAATACAATAAAATTAAGAGTAATTATCAATTAATTATTATTAATAAATTTTTTCTAACATTCCATTATGTCTTTAACCCCCTTTGCTTTTAACTACTCTGTGTAATTCACACTGTCACAATGTGTCGAGGCTTCGACAACTCGTCACGGTCGCCATTTTGGATCGGGGACGAAGGTTTGCACCGGCCAATGTAGATGGCGCTATTGTGCACCCGCTTTAACTACATGCACTTTGTTCTCGTCCGGGCGTTGCGATTCCGCTGACGTGTGATGTGTTGCTACCAATATCCATTTCTACTTGACCTATACTCAAACTTCGAACACTTGTCACCACAGGTCAATTTAAACTGGACAGTTCATGTCACTGAACTACTGTTTCAGTGCGACCGTTAATAATCGTATCAGTTGAGGCATAAGGTGGATTTTTGATTGAATTGTGTACGTTTAATTTTGTAGAGCTATTATTTCGTGACTATTGAGAATGAGCTGTCGATGGTGACGTATTGTAGGCTTTTCACTGTTCAATTGCAATTTGATAGCGGGAATCGGAGAGAGATTTTAGTTCGATTTTAGCGGGATCTCTAATAATGGCAACGTATTTGATTGTAATCTATTGTGTTCGTTGTTTAGAGGAGTAATAATTAATGTTCGGGCAGTAATTTTCGATTTAGGCCTATGTTTTACTGTGGATGGCTTAAATGACACGATGATCTGGAATATAGTACCGCACGTGGTGAGTTATAGAAAAGATTCTGCTTTGAGAATGCACTCTTTTACAGTCTTTACCGAATACGACATAGGTCAGATACACTCATCAGGAAGCTGTACCACTATGGTATAACGGACAGCACTCTCGGCCGTTCGATTTCTTTCCTAAACAACAGAACTTAGACAGTTGATGTTATTGGCAAGAGATCTGCAGGATCTGCGGTCACTATGGGCGTTCCACAGGGTTAAAATCACTTCCTTGTTTCTAATTGTTATACATGACTTACCTTATCACATAAGGGATAAACACCAGATTGTATTATTCGTGGATGACATTTCCCTCATATTTAAAATCAAACGTCAGTTAGTCAACTTTGATCAAGTTGACTATGCATTCTCTAAAGTTGTCCATTGGTTTAATGTAAATAATCTTAAAGACTAAAGTCATTTAATTTTCAACCCCAAATGTCAGGCTGCTAAATACCAATGTTCAACTTAATGGAATAGAGTTGGACCCTGTTGAGTCGACAGTTTTTTTTTGATATACTTAACTATTGAAGTTTAAGTACAAAGGGGCCCACATATGTTAAAATTGTCAGGATGGTTTAGTCCGCCTATCCTGTTAATAAAATCGACACAGCCGATGTAGATACAGCCAAAATTGTTTATTTTAGTTATTTTCATAGTCTTATGTCTTATGGGATTCTTCTCTGGGGAACCTATGCAGACATTAATACAATCTTTGTTTTACAGAAAAGGGCTGTTCGGGAGCCATTTACAACCTAGGTCCAGGGGATTCCCTTCGAGAAAAAAATCGAAGAAATAATATATAATTGAAAATCTATTGTAACAAAACCAACATGAGTTGGTCTCCTTTTCTATTCAAACTCCGTACTACGCTAGGTCAGCACAAGTTATTATCAACGACGTGCGGCCAACAGTACGTGACAAAGAAGAATTTACAAGATTTGAAGACCAACCCTTTCCACAATATTGTATAAGTATTTTGAAGGTTGGTAATGTCTTATATCGTGTTATGAACACTAGTTCATAACACGGTTTAATGATGTTTTTTTTAGCTGAGCGTTGCTTGAGTGTGGTGGCACTGGTCGGTGCTGAAATGGCACTAACTTATTGGCGATCAAAATGAAATTAAACAGCAGAGATGTATCAGTATAGTAAACTATGCTTAAATTTCACGTAATAGGGGATGTATTTGATATAAATGTCGTAATGGCCAGTTGGTTAAGGCCTCGAGTTCAATTTCGGAGAAGTAACAGTGTGACTTAATTTCCAATTCATATGTACTTTCTGAGTTTATCTTGGATATCGGTGAAGGCAAACATTTATGAGGAAATCTGGACTTATAGCAAAAAAAGATAAGTCTGAAATCGCGAACCCGTCTTGAGGAAGCATGATTATCATTGCTCGTGCCTTCTATGTATGAAACAAGACGTTTGCTCTGCAGTGGGACAATAATAGGCTGGTACTTTTGCCATAATAAGGGTCTAGCCTTTTGCCAGTAACTAAACACAAATCTACAAATTCCTGATGGAAAAACCGTATGAAACCACCGAAAGAAATCACCTTGTACAATAAGACCGCCCATTGTACACTTGTTTTATAAATGTTTGTTCTATTAGGTACCTATATGAAGTATAAAAAAAAGTAGTTTTCACACCACCTGCTCGACAATGTCAAATTATATTAGGTAATGCAAACGTAACCTAAAGTAAGTCATTAAAACACTGGGTCTAGCCCGGCATTAATATTGTACTAAACATTATGAGCCGCTGGCAATTAATGTGATTTGAATTTGGAACATTGGAACCTCAAGTTAAAATCGCATACATAAATTTTCCATAGTACCTAGATAATAATCCCACGCATTTACCATAGACACATCTACAAAAAAAAAAAAATGTTTGGAAATCGAACTGGCCACCGAGGGTAGAATACAAATACAAAAAATAAAAAAAGGCGCGGCTACTGCAATTCGCTTTGCTGTTAAACAACAAAATAAACTAAAAATTCTTACAAAAATGTCGAGTGACGATAGTGATTGACTCCAGAGTATATTAAATCCGAATCCATTGGCATTGCCAACAATCTACTACCAGAAAATATCAAGGAATCGTACATGAAAGCGTACGAGGTTTTTTACAAATGGAAAATTATAAAAGGGTCAAGACTGTATCTGAATCAGTGTTTTTAGCCTACTTCTAGCATTTTTCATGTACAAAGAAGTCAAGTAGCCTATGGTGCATCTATTCGATGCTCAGGTCAACAATAAACATTAAACATAATATACAAATTAATACATACACCAAATTACTGGCATTATTAAAAAGTAAATCGGATGGACATCGTGCTAAGAAATCCACAGTCAATCTCAACAGCTCAAAATGTGGAAACGTTTCTAAATAAAGCCCCAATCACATCTTTCTTGCCACAAAAGTAAGTACCTACCATGATTGAATAATTATTAACTAAAATAGCGACATACTTACTTATACATACTAGCGACCTGTTCATGCATATATCGCTTGTGTGCGATCTACTGAAGCGTTGCTTAATGTTTCGACAAGCCAAAATGTCGAGATTTCTGCGCGCTATCCAAGTTAAATATTATTGTAATCCTTCGTTATGATGAAATGATTTTTCTATTCTGTAAGTAGGTTTGTACAAACACTTTTACACGTCAAACATATATTTTTTTAAACTAGATGATGCCGGCGTTTCCTATCTGACTACTCTGAGAAGAAAGGCCGAAACAAACTCAGAGGTCACAGTCTCTCACTCAATACTCCATACTTTATTGCATTCCACATGTAAACTTAGGTGGTAAAGTTAAAATTAGATCACATGGACCCTGTCGGGCACAGCAAAATAAGTGAGTTAGGAGAGAGGAAGCACTTTTAATTTATAATTATAAAATAGTAGGTAGGTACTTTCTAAGAAAAATTAACAGTATAAAATATAAGTAAATAGGTATTTATAAGAGAGATGTATTGTTTTTAAATTTTCGTCTAGGTACTAAAATTATGACTTTATAAATAAGTCTATCATTTAGATATTCATTAGGCGAATAGTAGCTTTCATTAATTAAAAATTGTCTAAGTTTATTTAAAAATATGTGAATTTTTTCTTCTTTTTTTATTAATGTGGGTAGTTTGTTATATACTTTGATGGTCATTACGTAGGGACTTTTAGAGTGCATTTTTAGTCGAGAACTTGGTATGTTTAGCCTAGATCGGTGTCTAAGTAAATAGCGTGACTGAATGTCTTCACGTTTGGAGTAAAATTCTTGATGTTTACGCACAAATTTGCATGTTTCTAGAATATACATACAGGGAAGGGTTAAAATGTTATGTTTTTGGAAGTAAGGTTTACAACTATCGGTTTGCTCAATGTTCACCAGGATTCTGACCAATTTCTTTTGCAGGGTGAACAGTGTTTGTGCATCTGTGCTGTTTCTCTTTTAAAGTCCAGACAAGATCTTGGTCAGATCATGTGAAGGCTACGTAGATCGGTATCTAAATTGGTCTTTTGAAGAAAGAACCACATAGTTTGAGTGGACCTGTCCAGTCAGTGCATGCAATTGTCAGCAATCGTGCATTAGGTTCATGTGTCAAGAAAGTGTAACCTGTAATACATAAGAATTAATATATATTAAAGTACGTAACTTACCTTCCTACTTACTAACCTACCTGTCTATTTTTGTTACACAAGGCCTTGATTTTTGGAGTGAATGTCACTTGTCGTGGAAAGAGTTCACTCTTAATACATTAAAATCGAACATATCGAAAAACATTGAGATTTGTTGCTGTTAAATTTGCCAGATACAAAATCAAAGAAAGAACGGTAATTGGTAGTCCGTGGAGAATACGTAGGAATTGTCGAAAAGTATCAAGATCTATAACGCCCCTCTAACATAAACACTAACAGATTTTTCGTAGCTTATAATAATGGCAAGAGGACCAGGCAAGTCATTGGCAAAAATAAAATCAGCACCATGTCGAAAGAAATTGCGAAATACCTGAAACCTGCAAATGCCATGCTCTGAACAGGCCATTGTTTCAGGAGTACTCCATTGGCGGATTCAGGAGCAGACATGACCCAGATTAGACACGGTGGATGAGAATCTGATGTAGTAGCGGAGGGCTACATTAAAAATTCTATACAGAATAGGGATAAAATAAGCTGCCGTATTGGTTACAACAGCAAACTAAAAACACCGTCGATAGCTGATCTTTGGACGTCTTTGTCACCGCAACCATCCACATCAAAACATTATTCATCTAGCCCTCTGCCTCAAGCACCACCTTCACCAACTTTAACGATCCAAAGTGATCCTCAGCAGACCCAAGTTTCTGAAACATTACTCACCAGCAATACGTAAATAAACTCTACCTTCAGTTCAATGAACGTACCGAATAAAAATATAGCCTTGTCTTTCCACAACTGGTCTAATGTATCAAACATTACCTTTAACTTTTAATTGTGGTTTAAAAAATACTTCGATTCTAGTACCTACCTACTATTGCTTTTTATTGTCTCGTGGATGGCATGAAAAGTAGAGTATCCTCCTCGGGGATAAACGTGCCTTCGTCTTGGGCGAGCTTGAATCCCTCGCTGCACTCAGGAATTTTGTCTCAACTACCTTGGTTTGCCCGCGCGGGAGTTAACTCAAAACACTAGACTCCTTCGTTACGCTCGGAATTTAATACGGCACCCGCAACATAAGACACTGCTTTATCCCATTGATGAATAACCTACAAAAAAAAGTAAATGAATAAATGGCCCGACTTGCCAGTCATTACAGAAACTGTGACCTTTGAGTTAGTTTCGGTGTTTTGAGTAGTCGAATAGTAAACACCGACCTCATCTAGTTTTTAAAATATTATCGACGTGTCAAAGTGTGGCCGAGCAGTGGTGGCCCAGTGGTAATGACCGCGACTTACGAGTTGTAGGTCGTAGGTTCAAACACAGACAGGCGCTTTATTTTGTGTAATTAATTTCATCACCACTGCTCTCAAAACGGTGAAGGAATCCATCATGAAAAAACCGGCATGTCCTAGAACGAAAAATTCGATGACATGTGACAACACCGCAACCACCCGAACTTGGCCCGCGTGGTGGATTTCAGCCCACTCCCTCTCACCGAGAGAAGCCCTGTATCCCAGCAGTGGGAACATTATAGGCTTATTATGAATATTGTTATACACTTTAATACATTGCTACCACTTGCATTATTATTACTTTTTACCGGATTGTGATTGTTATAATGAATTGCAAATTTGACCATGAAATACTTATGTAACTGGACTATAATATTACTAATTGCCATCACTTTAATTTCGGTTTCTATTGTTGACATTGTTTTGTTTGTATTAATATTTTAATATAATTATGTAATAATTTGCACGCCGTAAGGTAGACTGTAGCCGATCTCATTAGTTTATGTACCTACAACATCTTATATCTGTACCTACATTCATAGCAAATATAGTTCAGATTCTGATAACATTTACTTATTTATTAAGCACTTCATTGTACGCCACATATAATAAAAAGGGAAAAACAGGAGGATTTATCATCATTTATGAATGATCAATTTTAGTAACGACGCATTTTTCCAAAATCCGCTAATAGTGGCACGGTGCCTGACGCTCATATTCCACGAACCTTTCTGTGTAAACGATAATTTTCTTTCTTTTTATTACTATTTGCTTTTAGGCACAATTTTATAGTCCACTGGGAGCGCAATTATGCCCCAAGCTTTATGGCAAGCATCTCTTTATGTAGTCAAATCAAATTCTCTTCTGTCTAATATACCATTGAATTTGATGTGGGAATGCTTTTTGTTTTGTTGTTATGGTTAGGGTAATTTGGGGTAAAGGGTAAGTACATAGTGGAAAGGGGTAAGTTTTTAGAAAACATGGGTGTAATTGTTAGTGAGTGGTTTTATGCCAGACGAGTTAAATGAAGATAAGAAAATATTATAATAGTTTTGACCATTAAAATCGATTTAATAAGAATAATAATTGGATGGACAAATAAATTACCGTACGCTGTTACAAAATAAATTTAAAAAAATAATAATATTGTATGCTGACTAACTAGAATATTAATTAAATTAAATTTTAATTCGAGACATGTTTGCATTAACTTAAATTTAATTTCAGGATGTTTGAAAATGAACAGTAAAATTAATTAAGATAAGGGTAGTGATTGAACTATCAAGATAAAATAAAAATAAATTTTATTGAACAAAATAAAATATTTCTATATAATGTAATAGTGTGTGTGTGTGTGTGTGTGTGTGTGTGTGTGTGTGTGCGAGTGTGGTGGTGAGTTGTAGGTGAGGGTTTTGGTGTGAAGGAACCGAATGACTGTGTGAATGACTTGTAGAATTTTGGTGTTAACTCACTATTCCCTCAGTGTCATTGTATGACAGGGAGTCTAGCCAACTTTGTATGACAGGGAGTCTAGCCAACTTTTTGTAATTCCTTTCAATAAGTAGGTGTTAAGATCTTGAATATCACAGCGCTTGCTTATTTTATTGTAGACATGAGTGTGTGATTAAGACAGGCGCCGTCTGGCCAGAAGACTGTTTGCATTAGGAAGAGGGACGTGTAAGATACGTTTTGAGAGCAGGCTTTGGCCGTCAGGTCTGTTTTTAATAGATTTGTGTGCGTGCAGTGCCGCACTTAGTATATACAACGTGTAACATAATTAACGCAAGACCTCATACACCCCAATTTGAGTATTGAGTTAAACGCATAATACAATGACCAAAACTTTTTTTTATAGCTAACTATTATTATTAAGAAAAGAGTGGTGATCCTCGCATTACTTTACACGTTTAAAATTGAGTCTTATTGCCTTGAAATAAGATTTAATTTCTGTGGCTCAATGCGCGGCCAGTATTGCAAAATATATACAATTTGAAAAAAATACCTATGTTATTAGTTACTGAAATGGATTCAGTAGTCAATTATGAGCAAACTGCTTTCAGGACTTGCTTGCTTACTCGAAGATGTGAATAATGATTTTTGATTGGTTAGTCAGTGCAGGTGTAGTGAGAGTTAGAAAGAAACAAAGAAAAATTATTTTATTGCCACAGAAACATGTGCATAAAAAAAACAAAATACAATACTACATAAGTTCACGCCTGTTATTCCCAAATGGTGAAGCGTGATGTTATGTTAGTAATACGCATGTAGGCAGTATGTTAAATTATTTATCCGTCCGTGCTCCAAAACATGCAGTCAAAGCGACCTCTGCGCTACCACCGATAACGCCGTGGAAGTGGCGAAGTTTGGGCCAAAACATCAAAATTACTGTCTTGCCAGTGACACGAAGAAGATTTAGCTACAAAACCATTTTGTAAGTAAGCAACAAATCAATCATCCATCATTATAAATAGCTCGGGCACTCTGATTACCCTCGAGGAGGATTACCGTGATGACTACCCTCCGTCATCTAATTTCCTTTGATTTAATTACCTATATTGAGCAGATTTATTATAATAAATCATGATTAATTAGAATGGATTTCTAAGTTAAGGTGAGGACACACTTGGAATTAGGGCACTTTAAAATGTAAGTTATAAAGTAGGCTTATTACTTATCTATCTACTTTTAACTTTTGTGTCATGCTTCCTTAAAATAGTACTATGGTTATATTTTGACAATATGTGTTAATCAAATCAACACATTTCGCCAACATTGAACCAATAGTTACTATTTTTAACTAATGGTTGAGTTAACTACGGAACAAAAAAACCGGCCCTAAGTCTATGTGAGTCTCATCCAGGGCCCTATTTCATATAACTGATAATGCGATATTTTTGTCAAAAAATCGTACAACATTGTTGGATTGTCGCCTGTCACCTGTCGTTTTTATCAAATAGGCCACAGGCCTTACTCATTATGTTGCTGTCTATAATATGCATATTAGTCTATGGTACGACCTAAGATATCATAATAAATCATCTTCTATTGGTAGGTTCGGTAGTCTAGGTCAGGTTACCAAAACCAAATGAGATATCAAACAACCCTATATGTATTGATAGGTAACGTATACTCTCTATTCAACGAATCGCCTTTCATAAAGAGTACTTACGCACTTCAAATGTGAAAATAAAATGAATTAAACATCAATTATTTTAAGATACAAGCGGGAATATTCAACGTTTACATTTAAAATGCGATACATCGCGTCTGCTTTTCAAAGTTCCCAATTCAAAATCTCAAGTACATGAAGTACACGATACCCCACAAATTGTCCTACAGACAGTGTGCCCTCAACTTAACAGTCGAGAGGTCAGGCTAAGAGTCCAATTATAAAAGTTTTGGAACGACCCTAATTAAAGCCTCTTTCCTTAAAACCTGTCTCACGTACACTTAGACCCGTAATTACGGCCAGCTTATATCCGGACCCAACACAGATCAAACATTGTTTTCAGTGGTCATATAGATAAGAACCCTTAAGAGTATTGCCCCTTTAATTGGCCGACGTATGAGAGGTGATTCGGCTGTGGAGAGGGTATTGAGTACTTAAATAATGTCAATTACTAAGAGTAGTTTTAAGTAAAGTTAATTCACTGTATTACAACCTGTCCGTGTTCAATTAGGTCAGTTTTTAATTAAGTAATTAAAAAAATCATGAATATACCTGTTTGAATGTGTTCTGGTGTGTTCGAAGTTACTGTTCAGCTACTACTTTTTGGGCTTTTCAATGGGTTTTGTGATAAATAAAATAACAAGTTATCGTTGCAATGGTCGTTAGCGAATGTATTTAATTTAATAAAAGTATACAGCAATCGAGGGAAAAAGGACGGGAACAAACGGGCCAATCACAACAAGCTATCACGTCACTTAGCTGTGCTGTGATTGGCTTACGATGACGCGACCCAATGCCGTTTGGATATTCATTCCAAACAATACCTACCAACTTAAATTAAATATCAATAAATATGTTTTAATGGACTGTAGTCTGTTGCTTTTTAATGAACATTGCCACTGTGTATACATACGATTACGGCGACTACGATTACGGTTGACGGTTACGATTATGTACGATTTTATTTAAATGCGAGAGTAATTCTTCGAGTTTTATTCATTTCCTGATTGTAAAATTTGTCTGTATTTCATACTTTTATTGGGCCAGGAAAAGAGTCGGTTACTTTTGAGGTTGTGTGAATGATAATTTCAGAAATCTCAACACGTTTTTGGCAGTCTCATTATATCGATTCCTTATCTACAGGGTGAAATTGAATTCATGGACATCCTTTTAAGGGGTCATTGTACTCATCATTATAAACAACTTCTACTATGAGAAAATACCTGAAATCGCGAAAAAAAAAATCAGCTGTTCCCTACATTTATGTTTGCATAACTCGACAAAATGTAGGGAACAGCAATTTTTTTTTCTCGATTTCAGGTTTGTTCCCATAGTCAAAGTTGTTCATAATGACGAGTACAATGACCCCTTAAGAGGATACCCATGAATTAAATTTCACCCTGTATATAATATACAGGGTTACTTGTAATTCGACGTATATCCGTCAGGCGCTGATACGGGGGCCTTAATGCAATTAATTGAACCCTTATGTATGGCCGAAATTCAATAGTTTTCGAGATATTTGAATTTTAAAGGTATTTTGATACTTACCCAATAATTGACATTTACTTAATTCCATATAAAAAAAAACGAAACTGCATATTGAATAGGTACCTACTAAAAATGATGTTGTAGCTCTGGCACTTCAATTAAGCTATGAACATAATTAAAAATAATAAAGTAAAGCAAATAATTAAAATGTTGAGCGATTAAAGAATAATATCTTACCAATATTTTCATTTTACGCTTCAAAAAATATTCTAACTATGACATTAATCGTACAAATTACTAAAACAACTTTTTTTTCATCATTTTAATTATTTTATTTATTGAATGAACCCAAAATTCAAATATCTCGAAAATTATTAACTTTCAGCCTTACATATTATGCGGGGTTCAATTTGTTGTGTTTTGGCCCCCCTATTAGATCCTCACGAATATACGTCGCTTGTCTAATAGTAACGTCATAAAAAAAAAAAATCTCATGCCCGAAAATACCCCAAGTATATTCCAGGATTCTTGATAGTTTTCCGAGTAATTTTTTTGTTTATTTTCTTGAAAATTTTATGGGTACCGCTTTCGTAAATGATCTGTTTATTTTTACACGGCTTTGTCACATTATTTGTTTGCAATTTTTATTGCTAAGGAATATTCTTTCAGACATAAAATAACCATCTACCTATTATTTATTAAAGATACAAAGGGGAATGCCGATTTCAGGCCCAAGACTGCTCACGAAATTCGTTTTATTAAAAAAAAAACTTATAAAAATTTTACGTTATTAACTCAGCTATTCACGACGCAATAGAAGTTGGAAACATTTAAAAATAAATAAAAGTAACTATTATGTTAAAAAGATAATTACTCAAGCTCACGTCTATTACCTACCTGTTACCTACGATTTTGATATTATCTGTGTCTCATTCTGTATCTGTGGCTGTACTGAATAAAATGGAATTACGTTCTTTGTGTAAATAGAAAATCACAGTAAATATCCTAAACCATAATAGCGATTTACAATCGACTTATAATAGTTATTATTATAAATTCAATGATCTACATAATGCGCTGATCGATACTGTATGATGATTGATGATACGTTGGATGAATAAAATGTACCATACCACCATTTAACCATATAAATAATATTTATGCTATATTAATTATGTTATGTAGGAAGAGTTTGCAATAACTTTTTAACACTCGTGTATGGCACATTAAAAAATAAAAAACCTTATAATTTGGAAACTCTGACTTTTTTCAATAAGTTTCTTTTGTCAATAAATTATTTGTAGTTTATACTAATATTAGCATTTGGTCTTACACGTGGGCACTCAGGGCCTAAATCACTATGGCGGCCTAGCATTCCCCTTTTGAACGCTTGTTTTTTTTTCTGTATTAGTGAATTAGGGTTGCGAGTATCAGGTTACTGTAAAAGTGTATTTATATATGCATCAATTATTTCATGCGCCCTCGAAATAAAGAGCTTTTTGGTACAAACATAATTATTATAAAAAGCTGTAGAATTGTAACATTTTTAAATGCTTTTACAGAGAAATCTTCAGTTTTATTCATTATGATACTTGTCTTGTAACGGCCGCCGGTCAATAAGGTTGATCCTTTTTAAAGCATTATTAACAATAAAATGATAGTAAACATACTTCAGTATGGGAAAACTAAAGAATCTAACGAGCTATTTGGAAAATTTTGTCACTGAAATGCAAGTAAAGCTGGCTGAGGGTATATTAATAAAACAAAAATAAATCAAGGTTGAGATCAGATGATTTATTTACCAAAATACCGAACCTTAAAACGTTTAAAAATATACATTACAAACTCATTGAACGATGCTCTAAGCAAGCTCAATCATGTCCTTTATTATTATTTTACCAAGCTAAAAGAATTACAAAGAATGTAGCAAAAAAGCCTTTTGTTTTTAATTATGCTCCCAGCTGTATTATAAGCTGTACAGAGGCATAAATAGTATCTAAAATAATACCTTTGGCTGCACAAAATATTGAAAAGGAGGATTATTTATTTATTTTTATTTTATTATTTATGTACACACAGTAAAACAGATACAGATACGACATATTAAAATTGAGTACAAAGGTACTGCTTATTTCTTAAGACATTTCTTCCAGCAGACCCGCGAAAGAAAATAGGAAAAAGAAATGTAGACAATAGTGTGTGAG
The DNA here is from genome assembly GCA_937001585.2 of Brachylomia viminalis. Classification (NCBI taxonomy): domain Eukaryota; kingdom Metazoa; phylum Arthropoda; class Insecta; order Lepidoptera; family Noctuidae; genus Brachylomia; species Brachylomia viminalis. Next base: position 24,590,074 of record OW443298.2, on the reverse strand, counting down.
AACAAGAAGAGAATCAAATCAAATCAAATCAAATTTATTCGTAAATGTAGGTTTCATTACAATATGATATTATAATAAGATGGGCAGTTCGCTACATTTTACCCGAGAGTATACAAATAATAATAACGATAGTGGTGTCGAAACCACAGACACACATTTAAAATAAAATAATTACTTAATGTCAACATAATAATAATCTAAATATATGAACAAGAAAATGCGAATACTTAGAATATACTTAAATCTAGATTGAAAACAAAAGAAACAGCCATTTCAAGAACATCCAAACCAATGAGGAGAATAAAATCGTTAAATGAAGTGAGAAGAATTTGTTTTTTTTTGCTAAACTAGAATATTATATACACCTACATATAATGCACAAAAATAACATATACCTACTTAAATAAATACATATTAAATAGAGTTAGGAACTACATAATAAAGTTAATAAAATACTGCTATACAGAAGCAAGACGTTGCTAAAGCCCTTCAAATTGTCTAATGAAGCTAGCAGATAATTACTGGGCTCTTGTCCATTATATCGATTTCGAGTTACTTGGGCAGTTTCAGCTGGGTTATTGGGTCACAAACTAACAATAGCAATGACTTTAATTTTGTCAGTTAAACAACATTCACTGCGTTATTTACGTTGTTGAGCAGACGAACTTTTCAATCCTATAAAGCAAGGGATTAAGAATTTCCTTCTAAATCCTTCGGATAGTAATTGAAAGTGAGTTATGTGCAAATAAGACTCAATCTCCTTTTACGATTCCTACCTGAAAAAGAGGGGCCAATCCCGAAAACCACAATGTAAAAAACGACTTCCATAGAATTTAATTTTGAAGACAGAACCAAGGTTGTCCCCGCAATAACCACCCAACAATACAAAATAAATTCAACGGACACAATACTGACAATAACGAAATCAAGGTTCCTTTGTTGCATTCAAAGTGTTAAAAGCTCGCGGCCGACGGACCCCTAATCGGGTAATGGACGCGACGCCATATTGTAGCTTTGTGTACCCACAAACGAATAACTAGTTTGTCTTGTGGTTCTGTCTGTTCTTTTGCTTTTTACTGTTCCGGCGAGTGTCCGGTTTTGTGAAAGGTTTTGAAGAAATAATAGCTATGTCATATTGCGTTTGTTGCACATTACTTTGTGTAAATTATTTAATCGCCACTGCTCTCAAAACGATGAAGAAACAACGTGAGGAAACCGGCATGTTCTGGAACTAAAAATTCGAAGACATGTGACATCTACCAACCCGCACTGGGGCCGCGTGGTGGATTACGGTCCACTCTCTTTCACAGAGAAGAGGCCTGTGTCTCAGCAGTGGGAACATTATAGGCTGATTATGTTATGTATTGCGTTTGTTTGATGAAGTTTCTCGTGAAAAAGTTCTGCCTATCTGAATCTCGTGTCCTCTATAAAGTCCTGTCTTTATTTGGCTGCCCTCTTCTAGGCACAGCCGATCCGACTGACTGAGCTAAATTTTTGTTATGAACACACAAAGCTATGCAACTGCCATGATATCTCCCCACCAGCCATGGCTGACTAGTAGAGACCTTGTATCTTACGTTGCATAAAGTTTAATTAATTAATATATAAGCACTTCTTGAGCCTTGTTTGATTACATAATTATTTCTTATAGTCACTAACCCAGGTTACTTCTACTAATACTCGTAGATAAAAATTCAGAGGTGATAGGTGATTCTGCATGTTGTTCATTTTTATTGGAGTCTAAGATTATAGAGAGGCCTATGTCCAGAAGTGGGCTGCGATGGGCTGAGAGGATACCGCGGGATGTCCCTTGGCAAATCCTCCTCGAAACCGTCCACCGCACTCCGCTGGTGTGCGTTGGGTACCCTTACTGTAACTTTTATCAGAGAATAATTTTATTATGTTGGTATACTTATTGTACCCAAACGACCGTTTATCATCTACCAAACTATCCCTCATTCTAAAAATACGAATACCTTGCGAAGGTAACCCTCCAAACTTTCCCCCAGGTTCAAATCAATGAGAACGACCAACATGTCCCGTTTTAGTTTCAGTTTGTGTTTAATCCCCTCACTATCTGTTCAACTTGGTCCTCGAAACTTTACCAACTTTCTCTTCATTATTTATTTATCAGACTTTTGGGTCACGCTTCCAAGACTTAACGGACATAATTATCCTTATCCTTCAAAGAAACAAGGATCACACTACTAAGTTTAATGGATTAGTTGGAATCTATTGTTTGGATAATATTCGTATGGAAGGACCAGACCTTTGGGTTGGTCCCTCATCAATTAATAAATCAAAAAGCTAATTCATGACCTGAAAGGGTCGGTGATTTGTCAAGCTTTCCGAAAAGGAGATGTTTTTGTTAACTGTACGTTCGGGGAATGGTGTCTAGAGTACTTAAGCTCATTAAGCGCTTAAATAAGGGAGACGCAGAGGTGAACTATTTTAAAAATAAACATTTATGTAGAACAATATGACGAAGACATAACAATAGAAGACGAACAATGACACCGGAACAATGTTTCACCGGTCTGGCCCGTGGTGACGCACATGCACGTCACTTCGCCCAGGCCGTCTAGCCCGGCTGTCCAACATGTTGGACAGCCGGGCTAGATAGATATAGATATAGATAGATAGATAATATGGTCTGTTTATTCACGAAATCAAAACAGTTTACATTATGAGCCTCAAGTGCATACAAACAACATTGTCAAGGTCAAGGTCAAACAAGGTCAGAATGACGTCACACTTTCGGAATGCCAGCGGGCCTTAAGGGCCTAAGGGCGTCATCGGCGCGTAGGCCAGACCGGTTCATTTAAAAGAGACCGATTAATCAGAGAGTATAGTTTCCAGTAGGTATTCTTGCAAGCTTCAGACACACACACACTACACTCACTACACTCATACTATTTCTACATGTCAAATGTTCAGTAAATATTACAAAAATAATGTAACTAGTCCATCCGTACCCAAAACCACTTAGCAAAAGTAGCAGACAAAAAAAAGAACTTATTACACCCGAAAATTCAGCTGCAATGAAACTCGAAAAGCACCAAAAGGAAAGCATCTGAATTATTTTAATTCAAATTTTCATATTTTTACCACACAAAGCGGTCGGAGTATCCGTTGGCGTGAAAAATTCATCAGCCCCGAAAATTTAAGCGCCACATTTTAAACCAAGGAACTAGATACAATTTTCGCTTTTGGAGCAATTTTCGCGACAGTCTCTGGGAGCGGCGCAATTTAAAATAACAGGACAGCAACGTGGACCATTAGTTAGAGTACTCTACTTCAGTCTACCTGCATAAACGTTAGAAGCGGTAATTATGTAAACATCTGTCGAGATGGACTGTATTTAGTGTTCCTGTGTTCATTTAAATGGAACTGTTTAGACGTGAGGATTACATTTTTTATTGTTTCTGTGATTACTTGATGCTTACTGTGATGCTTTGTAACTGTTGGTGGTGTCATAAGAGATAGCTTCTGAATTACCTTTTACCTTTATTCCATACCTGACTTTTACACTTACCTTTTAATTACCTTTTAGAGTACTCTACTTCAGTCTACCTGCATAAACGTTAGAAGCGGTAATTATGTAAACATCTGTCGAGATGGACTGTATTTAGTGTTCCTGTGTTCATTTAAATGGAACTGTTTAGACGTGAGGATTACATTTTTTATTGTTTCTGTGATTACTTGATGCTTACTGTGATGCTTTGTAACTGTTGGTGGTGTCATAAGAGATAGCTTCTGAATTACCTTTTACCTTTATTCCATACCTGACTTTTACACTTACCTTTTAATTGAAGCTAAGCTGATAAAAATTACTTGAAATTTACACGCGCTGTTGAATAGGTACTAGATTATGTTCTTATCTGTAGCTGTATCTACATCACCACATGCAAGCTGAGCGTCATACTGACGTCACGCAAATCCTGCAGAGAGGTTACCGCGCGGCTAGCATCTATACAACTTCCCGACATCAATCGTTGGGCAGTTGCCCACCAGACACGAACCTGTCTGGTCGGAGGATCCTCCCTTTTCTATGGAGGTATGAGTGAACTTTACACCCTGTTCCTCGTACCTCTAAAAATATCTAAAGCACTTTATCTAACGCGCCTCATGTCATAAGTAAAATTAATTTTCCCTCTTCAGATTAATTCGTCATTAAAACTGGCTCATAATGCGTAGATGGCAAGATAGGCAGTGGCAACACAGTCAGTGTAGGTAACACAGACAGTGGCAAAAATTGTGTACACTTAGCAAAATTTTACAGCAAGTTTCTCACACAATATCGGTTCAAATGCTGAAATATAAAACAATTCACAAAAGTATATATGTACGAGAAAGCTGTCAGAAATGAATAGCTCTATAAAGAAAATTGTTTTTGAATTTCACAAAGGCCCGCTTGCGCTACAAATCGCTAAATAAATTTGTCGCTAAACGTATTTAAAATATTGCTCTGTTTCTGAATATGACAGCGACAGGATGTTGTCTAAACTAATACTATAAAGAGAAAACATTTGATTTTTTTGTATGTTTCCTTTGTTACGTTTTCACGTTAAAACGGCTGATTTGGATGAAATTTGGCACATGGGTAGACCATGATCTCGATTAGGATATGATACTTTTATTCCGATATTCGCACGGGATCGAGACTTATGCGGATGAAACCACTGGGCGCAGGTAGTTTTAAATATGCTTTTCTCAAACATGCTTGTAAATTTGAGCATTATTTTGACAACCTTCTTCGAAATAAATCGAAATTGCTCTACTGGCCAAATACATCCGAGCAGCGGCCGGCAAAAGTTGTATGAAAATCCATATCTGTCGTTGTTTAGCAGCCAAATAAATTACATAGTAAACTCATATCTATCGTGTAATTTAAAGATGGAACGGGTTTTACTCCGAAACATGGCAACCAAGGAGGTAACTTATCAAAGTTTTCATTTAAATTTCAAACTGACTTGTAAAAAAACAAATGAACACTTTAACGCGGTAAAAAATATTGTTGTTCTTTGTTCTTCATTGATTTTGAAAAGCAATTGTATTTTAATTTCCGCACATTATTTGAGAAAAGTACTATACAAGCCTTAGCCACAGCTAGGCGTTGATGGACGTAGGTATGTATTAACACTTTCGTCCATCAATGCCTCTTTTGCTGGCCGCTGCAGTAATGTACTATTGAGCTAAACGGATCTAAAACACACTACACTGTACCGTACCTACACAAATAATATAATATTTTACCAAATACACCCACTAGATTCGGTATCATCCACAGCACGGGCGATTGAACACCCGTTTGGCTTTGTGCCCATAGAGGGTTGTCAAGGCCAGCGGAGGTCAGTATCCTGTCCAATAAAAAATATAAAGAAAATATACTTTGAAGATAACATCAAGGGGAATATTTTCTTCTGATGTAATGCTGAAATAAGTCATGGGCAGTACTCCATTTTGTTTTCTCCCAGTTCTTTGAGAATTATACTGTTTTTTTCTGGCACGGCCGTCGGACATACCTACTCACTTGCAAGTGGGGACATGAACATCCATTTACCAGGATTTTCTGACGGGTGGCTACGGGTAATACGGGTAAACGGCCTACCTATATCAAATTATGGATGTTTCACAATACTGTCAAATCCAGTTTTTAATTTCTGAGAAAACGATTTAGATTCATCATTAATAATTTTAACTGTCAGTTTCATCATTTGAGAAGACCGAATCACCCGCTGAGAAAAACCGACCCTTTTCGCTGTTTCTTTTTATTCTCTTTTAGCTTAACAATATTAACAAAATCTTTTGTGACAGTCCCTAATTACCGGAACCTAATCAAGCAGTTTAAAAAAATATATAACACACTCAACAAGCTTTGTGAAAATCTCTTGAAAATACGACCACCGACCACAAGCTGGATTCAACAAAATCCCTAAACAAAGCGAGTCGAAACAAAAGAATGAAATCCTGAGTATAGAATCAAAATGGCGGCTATAGAACATTTCGTTCACTAGTCGGTCGCCATAATCCTATTACGGGTAATGCGATTACACTAGTTAGGTATATTTTCATCGGTACGCACTACCAGCGAGCAAGGTGATCTTGAGGATTTTAGAAAAAGGAGAGATGTGATATTATTAGAAATAAGAAAGACAAATTTAATGAACATTTTAAATTGGACTTTAAAACAGCTGTGCTGTGCTGATCGTTTTTGTAATAAATTTGACAGAGATACTGTGACAGTAACAGTATCTCTGTCTTTACGGACCATAACAATTAAGCAGATAGGTACTACCAGACAAAATTTTAACCTTGGAACATAAGAGATTTTTACATACTTACTTAATATTTAATAAATTAAATATTTTCAAATCGTCTGGCAAATTGAACCAATCAACTTAAAATACGCTTTTACTTATTTGTTATAGTACAGGGTGTTTGGTCCATCGTGTGGCAAATTGAAATGGTTGACTGGGGGGTCATCTGCTATCCTTTTAGACCCCTAAACACTAATTGTCATGACTACTTGTCGAAATGTACTTTTTTTTTACTAATTCTTATTAAAATTCGAAAAAATCTACATTCTGTATCTTTTTTATAATTTTCACTAGATTGGTACTGATGAGTCCTTGCGTTAGACATGCTATTTATGGTTGTTTATTGGGTGTGTTGATGATCATTCTAAGTTTTACGAAAAAAAAATCCCTAATCATAACTTTGTAATTACTTCAGACCCCACTGTGCAAAAAAAATACTCTACCAAAAAGTAACCTTGTATTACAAATTTTGGCGCATTTAATAGGGATTCTGAAAAGGTATTACACATGGCCATGAATGGCTCTAATATCTTTCTAGGACGAAAAAACAAAACAACGATTGTGAAATAATTGTTTTAATAAAACAATTTTTTTTACAATAAATGCTCAAAATTCCTGCCTCTGACCCATAATACATAATCTGCACCGTCTAATGAAATTCCTACGTAACCTACGGAATGCACCTCTGTTGTTAATAACTTGGTACAAGTTATTAACAACAGCGGTGCTAGGAAATTCGAGCTTTTGTCGTAGTTCTTGTTCGCTATTGTTCTCTCCTTGATAAACCATTCTTTAAAATAGCCCCAAAGAAAAAAAACTGGATACTAATGCCACTAATTTTGAATTTAAAAGTTTTAAATTCAAAGTTAGTGGCATGAGCCATCTAGTTTTTTTTTTATTTACTCGCAAAGTTTTGGACTTCAATTAGAGCTGTCCATGTTACACCTATTTACATGGCTATAAAAAAAAAAAACAAAAGCGGCCGGGATCTTCCAACTCCCTCAAAAACTCTCTAGTCTATCCTCTTGCTAGTGATGTGCCACATGCAATGACTAAAGAATAAGAGAGGACATGAACTAAAAGATCGTATCGCGTGCCCGCGTGGAAAGTAAAATGGCGTAGGCTCCGCCCATTACCTAGTGTTGTCCTCTGCTCATTCTTTGCAATGATTTTGTTCATCGTGTTGATTACAAATCGATTAATCGAAATCACATACATTAAAATAAGGTTTTTGATTTTAAGTAGATAGTAGGTAAGTAGGGTGTTATTCGATTCTCATTCTAGGACGTCGCATTATGGATTAAGTACAAAAAAGCCTGTTGTTGCGTAATCTGACTGAAAAATTGCAAAAATCATCAATTTGGCGGTTCATTTAAAATTAATTGTACTTGATATTATTTACTCTATGATTAATAGTTGCTCGTGATAATCAAGCTAGAAGAAGAGTAAATTAAACTGCAACAAGGAATTCAAAACTACACCGATTATTAACAAAATAAAACAACAGAAATCGATATTATGCATTTAATGGGAGAACCGTTTTATTTCAAATAGATACAATAATATCAGTTTGTAATTAGTATTAAGTACACCAATAATGTGAAATACAATAAAGTCTGCCTGTCTACAATAAATGTACAGGGAAATAATAATGTATTATGACTCAAACTCAAAGCATTTATTTCAAATAAACCAATTACAGGCACTTTTGAATTGTCAAGGGGTCGGTCAGTCAGAAAGATGAAGCTAGTTGCCCATTCCAAAGCGTAGTAGGTACCTATGCAGAAGAACGGGCAAGAAACTCCATGGACACTCTTTTAAATCAAAATATTGTTACAAAAAAGTGGTTACATCATTCATGTTGTAATTATACATGTGAGAACGATGTAGAAACACGTGCACTTTAAAAGCGTCCGTAATAAAAAGATAAAAACAATTATGGAATTAAAATAAGCCGTGGCAGCTAAGAAATGACCAGTGCCTACTGACGGCGCCCGTTCACGAACATGACGTATGGATCAGCACCATTCAGCTCAACCATTTTGAAGGGAACTCAATGATCCAATACACACGCCACCACCAGCGACACATTTGAGTGAGCATGACATACTCTCAGCCGCCAGGGCACATTCAAGTCAATGAAAGACGAACCCAGTAACCTTTATAGTGGGTACATAGTGCTCACACATGTGCTATGCAATTATACAATACTAAGAGATTGAATTTATACAATGCAAAGATAGGTTGTACAATCTTCATCAGCTCCAACATTATTTTAGAATATATGGGTAAATGTAGGCTTACAATGAAAATGTGATAATTTACCTTAGGGAGCCTTGTCGGTATTGCATTGTCGTGAAGTCTCACTATATCAAGACTTCTATTAATACAAGACTCTTCAAAATGTAGTGAACAAACAAATACTTTTTCCTGGCTGGAGTCGATATTTTCTTGACCCAATGATTCAAGCCACTAACTTTTAAGTTTATCATTTTTTGGTAACCTAAAAACACAAACAAAACACGCAAACTAACATAAATGTGTATATTCTTTCATGCTAAATATTCAAACGAAATTTGGTTTTTATCGATGCAAAATCGATTCGTTGTGCAAATTTAACAATCACAACACTATATTTGTCAATAAAAATACGTAGTAAACAAAACCAAAATAAGGAAATATATCGTTCGAAAGACTATGAATAGGCAATAATCTATGACCGAACAGTAATAAACATGAATTGAGACTAGAAATTGGTATAAATTTATATAGGAAACTTAATAATCTATGAATTCTTTCGACTTATTTGTGCAGGGATATCAGAGGCGCTTTTTTACTGTAATTCGAGCCACAGCCCCTCACACAACACTTAGACATGGTTTCCTCTATCACAGACAGCCTCAGTCAAATTTACAGCACTCAAAATGTTCTCAAAATGGAAAAAAACTTAATATTTTGTCGCACGATAACGCCAAATGACACTTCATGTACACTCTGAGAAGTACTCAAAACCAGAAACTAAAATGGCGAACCGGCCGATGGGCAGGGCTTCCGTGACGTCATACTTCAATATTGCAATTTTAGAAAACTGACAAAATACGGTTTTCTCTTTTTGACACTTGCAGAATTGCATAAGTTAGAAAGAAACATGTATATTTTTTTATTTCTGTATAGAATCGTATGATATTTCCATAATGTATAATTTATAAAGATCTTTTAGTTCATGTCCTCTCTTAGTCTTTAGTCATTGGCCACATGCCTTAAAAATCTTTTTACAACTTTGTGAATTCGCTAGAATTGTGAATCGAGTCACAAAATACTATATAATTCCAAATTATGATTAAAAACAATATTGTTGCTGAAATGATACCTAAAAAACTTATTAAATCTGTTATTGCACTCTTATAAGGTAAAATCTGTCTCGTATCCCTCTTTTGGGGACAGACATAAAAAAAATGTATTTTTAACATTTATTTAATTTTTTTTTTACTTATTCAGCTCATATTGTTGGCCTCTACTGCGAATGCAGGCCCGACATCTATTTCGTATTTTCACAGTTGTTGTACGAAGTCGCATTTCCTCCTTAATTTTATTGAACGCCGTTTCGCGACCAATCCACGCATTGGGGAAAGTCGTTGCGCTGCACGAGCAACACCATGGGCAGCTCCATAAGCCATCATGATATCAGCATATTCTTCATTAGAAAACATCGCCATTGCAACAACAAAAAAGTATAATAAACTCTAAAATTCTTTGTTCAACATCTCCTAATCCTTTCTAACATTTACTGTTATATTTTCCAGTTCAATTTTATGAGAATTGCAGCCATAGCCCTTAGCATATCTCCGTTGTTTCTTTAATCTGGGATTAAGGCCGGTCCCCTGGGTTAAAGTCAAACACTGCGGTCAGATAACGACAGTTTGCGAATACACAAAATTTTCGACTTCCAACCTTTGTCAGGCCAGCCACGATTATTATAATAAACGAGGTTTCATGAAAACCAGCTAAGGTACAATTCTAAAGGCGACTGCAGACAGCAGCGGTAGTGCCGTCCAATCGCAAGGACCTACCGCAGTGACATACTGTAAACCGCAATGCCGCGGCCGTCTGCGGTCTGCCGTCGCCTTCTGAATGGTACCTTTATTGAAAATATTCTCGAAAGCGAAAATTCAATGTAAAGCCTGTAAGTATTTGATTAATTTACGTAGAATTTTGAGCCACTGTATTCAATTTGTTTAGAATGTTATTTCGGAACATTGTTAAATGTGATTTATTTTTACTGGGAAAGTTATTTGAATATTTGTCTGAAATATAAAGGGTGTTGTGATGCTGTCCGAAAAAAACAATAAAAAATGAGGGGTTGATCTGTGCGTCTGAAAAATTTTTGGAAGATAACAATACTATGATTACAATGTGTGTGATATGTGTTAAAGATGGACAAAGAGCGAAATACAAAGTCAAATTATAAGCAACAATAGAGACAAGATGACAAATTGAAATAGAAAGAAAACATTTATCTTTAAGCATATGTTAAAAATAATTAAAACTAAAACGAAATCTTGGGATGAAGTCTGTAGGTAAAAACAAAGCATGCATGGTCATATCATTAACTTCTTAGGTGTCCCTACAAACGCACCAATTTTACAATAACAAACACAAATAATAGTAAAACAATGTATTAACAAAAAAAATATATGAACAAAAAAAAATTACCAACAGTCTTAGCAAGATTTGAGAATCAACCAACAATCTTAGCAAGATTTGAGAAATCGGGCCACGTGTCCTCCGTCTCATTGGCCGCAGTAAACTTTTTGCTCTCAATCTTCACATCCTTCATAATAGGCGAAGGATTGGTATGCTTTTCCTCTGGTTTGGCAACCTCGGCTCGGTTGATCTTCTGATACTTTAGTACTAGTTCCAAGACTTCGTGTTGCATTTTGAGTTTCGTTTCAGCTGTTAAGTTTTTCATTGTATTGCCTATGTACTGTCCGAAGATGAAGTCTTCGCTCACTTGTCTCGTTAGGAACTCTCTCCCGAGTTGTATGAAGACGTCTTTGACAATGTTAGTTGCTGTTGTGTTGGATACGTTGTGGGTGACAGGTTTGGGAGGATGCTTCCAGTGCACTTTGTCGTATTTCGGTCGGATTGGAGGCGGACCAATGGCGACGGAGATTACTTCGTCGTTGTCAATATCGTCTTCTTCTAGAGGTGTTAGATGTCCTGATGGCTGGAATGAAATTTTATATGTTAGAACTGATCGTTAGGGTAATGGCGGGAAATGCGGTAAATGTGAGAATCAATTGAATGTGTATCGAATCCTGTATAGTACCTATATACTAATGTGTTTCCAAGCTAGGTCAGTTTGGTCAACTTTCATGCAACCAAGAAAACAACTGACTCGTTGACATAATGCAGGCATGTTGCCATTTAGCGCTCCTAATATTGATCACTCTCTTAAAATATTTGCTATTATTTTTGTGAACGACAAAACAAATCCAAAATCATCTATATTTTAATCAACTGTTTAACTGCCTTGTGCTTTCGAAAAAATACTCGGTCATTTACATGTGAATCATTATAAAATAGGAAGTAAACTGAAATTAAATGGAATTTTGTAAACTCAAAACCTATTTTGATCCACTGCAAATATGAAATGTGCATTTAAATACTATGTCACACTTTTAAACCTATTTTGATCCATTAAAAAATCCACAGCGAGCTAGGTGTTCAAAAATTGTTCTGACAACCATCGACCACGACCATCGTCATCTCAAAGCAAAATGTTATTTTTTTGAGGGGTTCGAAATGAAAATCGAAGATGACGGTGGCTAAAATTTGGCGAAAATTTTTCGTCATGAGTGTCGTTTTCATGGGTTTTTGAACGTAAAAATGACACGTGATATTAAAAAAAAATCGCAGCCCCGATCTTGGTTTTTATTTTGTCCTCACTGTCGGCTTTAACACCCTCGAAATACATGAAAACAATAACTATGTCAAAAATAAAAATTTCGCGGCCGCCATCTTGGATTCGATGGTAAAACAAGACAACGCAGTTACTATAAAAAACACACCACCTTCCCTCTAACGTCAAATTATATGTCATGCAAAGCAAGTCATTTAAGCCGTAGGCTCGAGCCAGGCATTCCGAATGTACTGAAATTCATTACTTATGACCCGCTGGTCATTAATGTTAACGTTTTAAAAAAAAATCAGTAACATTAGTAACGTTTTTAAAAAAACTAAAAATAAAATAAATAAAAAATGATGTGATTTGAATTTGGAACCTCAACTGAGAAAATCGTATGGAAACTTTTACAAAAAAAAAAAAGTTTTTTCCATTAATAAAGCTCGACCAAAGAGTTCTCACTTCATAGTTTTAGTTGACGTTGACGAACAAAATGGTCAAAATTATTGTATTTAACGCTGAGACATGTAGTTGATAAAAATATTATGAAATCAGTATCACCTCTTGGGGTGGAGCTCCAAAAACTACCCTAATAGAAATTGAAAGATCCCAAAGAGCTATACTGAAAGGGTCGCCTGTTCGACTGTATCGCTAGCCCACTGACCAGTTATACAAAGAAAATAATGTCCTGACAGTGCGTCAACTGCTTATATTGCACATTCTGCTGAAACAGCATACTCTCTTGGTTTATAATCCAACGCTGTCCAGGGGAAAAGACGATATCACCCAGTGGAGCACCATCATCTACGCTACAAAACTATTTTTGCAAAGCGTTTCTTTTGCTATCTAGGTGTGTGCTTATACAATAAAACTCATAAGTGTTAGATATCTTTAGTCTGACAAAGAATAAATGCAAAAAGAGGCTAACTGACTGGCTACTAAAATTAAATAATAATTATACTGAAAACATCCTTACAAAGACGTAAACACACCCACATAATCACCCATACTACACATCTACTAACATTCGTCTCGCATACTTAACCTAGATATTAATCAAAATAAATAAAACTATAAAATGTCGTACTACATTCTGACAGCGCGCTTAGTACCTACCTACATACTTTATAAAATGGAAATCGCACAATTTTAAAATGGCACGGTTGGCGCAGTGGTTAAGCGATTGACTGCTGCGTTACGTGTCGCGGGTTCGATCCCCGCACGGAACAAATATTTGTATGACCTGCAAGTAGTTGTTCCGGGTCTGGCTGTTTGTGTATGTGAATTTAAATGTTTGTAAACGCACCCACGATACAGGAGAAATTCCTAGTGTGGGGCAATGTTTAAATTCAAAAAAAAAAAAAAGTAAAGGAATCCTGGAGTCCTGAAATACAGGCCACGAGCCTAGCTTAGGCACCAGTCTCCCACAATATATACTTACCTGAACCTGACCTATGTAAAATTATTTATGTTTAATGTGGTGAGAGAATAAAGTTGATTGATTGATTTGGGCTGACGCCCTATGGACGATAAATAGTTTATTGTGTTCTTGATGAAATTGCATGTGTTTAGATTTAAAATATCAAAAACCTGACAGACAGTAAGTTATTTTAGTTACAATCTCAGATTTGATGCCACCAACTGCATCAGACTGCTTGAAAAGTGAGCTTGTTTTGAATCGTAGTTGCAGTCAGGTTGTAAAATTTTGTAAATTTTATTTATATTTTAATATTTTTAGTGTGTTATATTTTTGGAATCGTCACTTCAGGCCCTTTATATTGATACCCCAGAGTCTTGATGAAAAAAATCAAGATATTTCTTATTGACGTCTAAAGTCCGCCATTTTGGTTTGATATATAGTATAAAGAATTCCACATACAAATATAAATAGATACGTATGCATGAGAAACATAACCCTGTCTTTCCTATCAAGTAGTCAGGTAAATAGTGCATGAAACTGCACTTACCTAGGAATTCCCCGGTTATTTAAGCGTTTCATGAACTACTAATTCGGTAGTCAATTGGTTTTTATTATCTCGTAGCAGGTGCGAAAATTAGAATATTCTTAATTCATATAACATGTCATAATTACCCACCATAACGGGACATGACATGATTGTATTTATTCATCATCATCATAATCAGCCTATACTGTTCCCACTGCTGGGACACAGACCTCCTCTCTGTGAGAGGGAGTGGGCTGTAATCCACCACGCGGGCCTACTGCGGGATGGTTGATGTCACATGTCGTCGAATTTGTCACGATGTTTTTCCTTCACCGTTTTGAGAGCAGTTTTGAGCGGTGGTGGCCCAGTGGTAACAGCCGCGACTAACGAGTTGTAGGTCGTAGGCTCGAACCCAGACAGGTGCTTTACTTTGTGTAAATTATTTATTGTATTAATTGCCTATCTCTTATTATTATTTTGACCCTCTAAAGTATTAGAGGGTCAAAATAATAATAAGAGATAGGCAATTAATACAATAGTCGGATAGTCGGATAGTAATCCGACTCAAATTTGATGACTGTATCTGTGTTATTGCATATTGTTTGTTACTGTTAATTGAACATCTTATACAGCTTGCGCGATAAGAGTTTGGCTTTGACCTTCGGATTTTTGAACTTTTGATTGTACAACAGGAGTGCGCGGTACGTTGTATTGATGCGAGAGGCAGGGAACGACTGGAGCGCCAATCAGAGCACCGCGTGCGCCTACACACCCGCCCCGCACCCCGCTAATTGCCCGTTGATACCCAATTTCTGATTTCTGCGCAATAACGGTCAAAGCCAAACTCTTATCGCGTGAGCTGTACATATAATCTAGACATTTAATATTTCTAAAATGTATTGTGTTTATATTTCTAAAATGTAATGTATTGTATTGTATCACATGTTTAATTTCAACATGAATGGTGTAACCACTATTTTGTTACAATATTTCGATTTAAAAGAGTGTCCATGGAGTTTCTTGCCCGTTCTTCTCCATAGGTACCTACTACGCTTTGGGATGGGCAACCAGCTTCATCTTTCTGAGTGACCGACCCCTTGACAATTCAAAAGTGCCTGTACCTAATTGGTTTATTTGAAATAAATGCTTTGAGTTGAGTTGAGATTTAATGTGTTTTGATAAGTTTAGACTCCATTTATGTTAAGCTATTGTTCCCAGACTCAACGGCAATCCAACATTTGTGCTTTGCAGTGCCCTGACAGGGTTCATGTACAAAAACCTACAGTAATTTATGTGTTGTAAAATGTGTGGTGTGCATGAGAGCAAATAAATAAATCCAGACTCGCTTCTACTGAGAAACTCCTGATGGAATAACCCAATAACACCTAGGAATCAAAGTCAGGAGCTCCTTTTCAGCAGTCGTGCTTGCAGTACACATGATTGACTACATCAGCATACCTTTTTCCTGATTTCCCTAACTCGTGGAGTAGTGACTCTTCTCCTGGCGTCGGGTTCTGGCAGCATATGTCTCTTGGTGTGGTAGTGGATCGTTCTGCGTGGGACTCGATCTATGGCGCGGGTGTCTCTTCTCTCTTCTCTGGAAGACCATGCTGACTGTAACGATATATTTTATTTTATTTTATTCGGGAAACTTACAGCTATAATATACAGTGTACTTAAACAATAAGTAAGTAGTTGTGCTCCTTAAGTTCTCAGTTGAGCGACAACATTACTGACAAATGCGTGCACTGACTGGACAGGTCCGCTCAATCTGTATGGTTTTTCCTCAAAAGACCGTTTCAGACACCAATCTACATGGTCTTCACATGATCTGACCAAGATTATGTCTGGACTTTAAAAGAGACTGTGACCTCTGAGTTTGTTTCGGCCTTTCTTCTCAGAGTAGTCAGTTACGAAACGCCGACCTCATCTAGTTTTAAAAATATGATTGACGTGTAAAAGTGTTAGTAACAAACTTAGTTACAGAAATAAAATCATTTATCATTTATCATTAATATGCAACTGAAGACCATTTACAAGTTTCCACAGATAAACACCAAAATTAAAATTAAAAACGAGAAAAATATACAAATGTCGGTACAAAATACCTTTTACATAAATTAGGAAAAACTACTATACGAACGACATATACAAACTAAAAATAATTTAGACGTAAACAATTACTTTGCCGTAAAAAAGCTTTCCACCAACAAATGCCGAGAAACACTGGTATTGAATATATCCAAATCATGTTCACCAGACAGTTTATAGTACTTACTTAGTATAGACAAGGATTTTATGTCTTCGTCAGTTTTCAAATTCTTTTCTTTCTCAAGTCAGGAGACAATATCTTTTGGAGCTATGGCACAGAGCAGAGGCTACCTATTGCATAGAAAACTATATATAATTGCCTGAGAAGAAAAATCAAAATAGCATAGATCTTTGACCAAAAGTCTAGTTGACATCAACCTTACCAATACCTACCTTTTTAATGGCCGTGACATTTTTTAAATTGAATTATCAGATTCTTTCAGTGTCACATTTTAATTCCGTCTGATATTACGAGATCAGTCGCTAAAGCTGATTATACCGCGCAACGAGCATGCAGAAATAGCCCTTAAAGTGACGAACATTTTTTGGCTGTGACTGAACTTCAAATACTAAGGCTCTAGTGATTGGTGCTACAAATGTCCTTTGTTTCATGGGTGTTTGTGTAGCCGTTGTCATTAATTTGGAGCGACAATGCTTCGCAGTAAGGCTAAGTTTCCACCAGAGATGACTACACACACACACACACACACACACACACACACACACACACACACACACACACACACACACACACACACACACACAAACACACACACACACACACGCACTACACACTTACAACTAGGTATTGTGAAATTATTTTATATTTTCATCTTAGCTTTTGCTGCACCGGTTGCCGTCATCACGTCAACACCGGCTGTCGCTGAAATTCGCTGAAAAGCGCTGGGGCTCTGTCTCGCATAGGGTCGTAGCATTATGCTGAGCGATGGCCGTTCTGCGTGGATGAGACGCATATTTTCTTCCAACTTGTTCTTTTTTGTGTTCGTTCTCTGTGTCAAGTTTACCGCAAATAAACGTATTTCCTTTCTTTCTTAGATGTGTTGTGCAGCTATACTGCGAGAATGTGAAAGCTAAGCTACGAAACAGTGTGACCGTTGGCACTAATGCTAAGCTATGCAGTGGAGCGAGTAAGATGTTCTGTGAAGATGCGCAGCCGCGAGGTAGCTGTACGAGGACGATGCGGGCGCCTGCCTCCTGTAGGTACTCAGCTTTGCACATAGCTACACCACTCACCCATCCATAGCACGCATCCATACATATAAAACATAGCTTAGTTGATCCCGTTTCCAGCATGAAGTGCTATGATATGTGGAGCAATGAATATGACCGGTGGATATCAATCACATTATCCATAGCAACGAAGAATACTATGCTACGTCATCTCTGGTGGAAAAGCTGGGAGGTTGAGGGACACTAGTGAAAAAATGCTTAGAGCTTGATTCAGCGACAATCGATGTCTAAAATGTAGGTAAACGCTATACAATTTCTGACAGATTGACGCTGGAATTAGATTGTCTAATTGCCCCTCAGATGTTATTGAAACTTGCACTGTGTCTCATATATCCCTAATTGAAAAGATTGAATCAACAAAATACACATAGCAATTTGGAATCTAAGCTTAATCATTTTCGATGTCGCCAATGACGGGCAAATTGACCAACTCGCAATAACAACTAACACAAAACCAGCAACAACGGAATTAAATGTATAATCTCATCTACTCACAATAAAAACGGGCGATAGCACTAAAAACAATATAGTGGATAAAATCTTTCCGTCCATTTGTACCGGTAACAAATCTTTGACTGTCCGAAGACTATCATGTCAGAATAACAACAACTTTGTTTATTTACAAAATAACAGTCGTTCCAGTGAAACATGACAATGACTGTTCCATCTAGGTAAACATGAATGCTGTGAAAATTCTTTTCTGAACAATCAGCTTAAGGAAGTGCGTATCTGATGAGGTGTTGTATTGAGTTGCGAATTGCGATTTAATGTTGGTTTTATGAGGTTAGTAAGGTGTACATAATTTCTTTACGGTTTGGTATGACATGATAAGCTAGCCTACGATAGCTGGGACGATTACTGAAGGCCAATTCCCGTAATTAAAAACGTTCAAATTCAAGTCACAATCTCATCTCAGCGACAGTCTAATGTCAAAAATGTAGGTAAACGCTATACAATTTTTGACAGATTGACACTGAGATTAGAATGCGAACGTTCTTAAAAATACGGGAATTGCCCCTCTGATAAATGATTTAATTTCTGTAAGTAGGTTTGTACAAACACTTTTACACGTCAATCATATTTTTTAAAGTAGATGATGCCGGCGTTTCCTATCTGACTACTCTGAGAAGAAAGGCCGAAACAAACTCAGAGGTCACAGTCTCTTTTAAAGTCCAGAAAAAATCTTGGTCAGATCATTGTGAAGACTATGTAGATCGGTGAAATGGTCTTTTGAGGAAAGAACCACACAGATTGAGTGGACCTGTCCAGTCAGTTCACACAATTGTCAGTAATCGTGCAGCTCAATTCAGAACTTAAGGAGCTCAACGATTCGACGAACAATACCAAACAAATGACATTTGAGTAGGCCGCATAAATTACTCAAACTGCCAGATCATGATTAAACTAACTGAGAAAAATACTAATACTATGATTAAAATAACTGAGAAAAATACAATACATAACCTATCATTCGTGCCCATGTTTATTTCTCTCTTGCATGGGTTAAGCCGATTACATTCGTCAGTTCACGTTTTATTTTTCCGTATTTATGTAACCAATACATTATTTAAGTAAAACCGGTGCGAGTCGGACTCACAAGGGTTCCGTACCACAAGGCAAAAAACGCCGAAAAAAACACGTTTTATGGAAACTGCCTTTAATTTATAACTTTATTTTGTTTTAATTATTTGTCGTTATAGCGGCAATAGAAATACACACTCTGTGAAAATGTCATCTGTCTATCTATTACGGTTCATGAGATAGAGCCCGCTGACAGACAGACGGACGGACAGCGGAGGCTACTAAGCCTCCGCCGTCCGTCCTATTACTAGGGTTCCGTTGACATCCTTTAGGTACGGAACCCTAGTTTTCAAGAAGAAAGTGATTTTAGAATGGTCTAGAAGAAAATTCAACATTTTGCTAGGTCTTTAGCGTTTCAGAGTATCCTCATAAAGTACCTACTTGCAGTTTGAGTTTTAAACGATACCAAAATCTTCTCCAACCGGCAAAATTATGTTAAAGTTTCATCTGTTCAAATACGAAACGTGATTGCACCGCGAATCTTCTACAAAACATCTGTTTAAAATGTAAAACCGTAAAACGTTAATGGAATTTATACGGAACCCATAAAACTTTTAAGTGGGATCGTTTGTATTCCCGCCAAATCGTAACAAGGCCAGGTAAGGTGGCCTCTAGGTGTTCATCAATTTACCCCTTTTATGGTCTTAATATCGTAGAGAAAGGGGGCCAGGAGAGGTCAGGATATGCTGGTCCCATCATATGTTGCCACACGTAGACGAAGTTACACAAGTCGAAAACAGCCTCCTTTCGCGATTTAATTAGATCCAAGCTTTAATTGAAAATATGTTCTACCATCAAATACGCAAATAAATTGTTTGAACACGCGTAGTGTTAGACCAAAAGGTTCATGCGGGTTTTGAAATTAATTAAAAATTTAATTGTCGTTCGTAATTCGTTGTTTATTAATCTGTATTTTGTTGACTTAATGGCGTGTTTGAGTGGATGGTTATTAATAATTATTGGATTATTCAAAAATAATTTAACGACAGACAATTCATTATAAGTATCAACTTAACTTGTTATCTATATTTTGTGGAAAATGTCGTTGGTTACACATTTAACCATCTATTGTAATCATTTTAATATCTACTATGTAATGTGTCGCGGGTTCGATTCCCGCACGGAACAAGTATTTGTATGACCTGCAAGTAGTTGTTCAGGGTCTGGCAACGTTTTTAAAACAAAAAAAAAACAAAAAAAAAATGTGTAACTGTTTGTTTTCCCAATAAAATAAAACATGTTAACTAATTTTAAGTTTGGCTTTGTCTCATTGTTTAAACAATTAAAAATTCATCAATAACTTAATGTTATTTAAACTTAAAAAAACATCTTTAGAAAAACAATTTAGAAAGCTGTTAAGTATAATGTAAAAGGATTAAAAATACTTCATACCACTTGTTTTGCAAACCATACCTACGTTTATCGCGTCACGTAGATATCTTAAGCAAATTCAACATGTAACTTAAGTGAAAACTTACGCGCGTGAGTAGCTAAGTAAGCGCTTACAAGAGTGATATTAATTTCATTCATTCTAATTCTACTTTCAACGAAGATTTTCGCTTTCCATGCGAAGTTTACGTGTACATGATATGTACACGTACTTAGTAACTTTATTAGAGCGTTTGAGCAAAGACACTTCGTTAATTTGTTGATTATTTAATTAATTCTTGTTTTGATTATAATTATTTTGCTATCATTACGATTACCTTTTGAGAGTGAATATTGAAAGTTATTTCTTATACTTTTTTTAAACGTTGCCCTATTTTTTCTCCTGTATTGTGTGTGGGTGCGTTTACAAACATTTAAGCTCACATACACAAATAGCCAGACCCGGACCAACTACTTGTAGGTCATACAAATATGTTTTCCGTGTGGGAATCGAAGCCGCGATACGCAGCGCAGCAGTCAATAGCTTAACCACTGCGCCAAATGTGCAATAATTAATATCGTATCGCTGAGTATTTCGTTTTAAAAAGCTTGGGAAAGTTTCCAAAAGTGATTTTATACTCCTGAAACGGTTACAATACATAATTCTGTGTTAATATTGCAATGCATAGTTGGTATTTTAGTGAAGTAAAGAGTTATATGACTGTCATATTTGCATTCAATATTGTCAAATCAAAACAACGAAATATTTGACAGGTATTTGCGACGTTGCAAACTTTCTGAATGCACCATCTTTCCTGTTTCTTAGCAGATGTTTGAATCAAAAATATAGATTTTAATTAATTCATTTAGGGCACTGTAAAACGCAGTCATTACGCTTAACTTCAATTTTGAACCGACTTCAAAAAGGAGGAGATTATCAATTCGGATGTTTATTTATTTTTTATGAATGTTCGGGCATAACTCCGTCATCTAAGGACGGAATTGCAAATTTCTTTTTTTTTGTTCGAATGAGATTTATTCCAAATTGGTCCCATTTAAATTTCATAAAGATCTGATGATGAAATTCGGAGACAGATAATGGAACTCTTCAGAAAAAGACAGCAAATCAACCGCGATTGCTGTTATCGCCTAAATATGCATTGTTTACGCAATCACACAAGATAACATCACGCCTGTACACTCAAAAGGGTTACGCAGATGTATTCAGTATATCAGGGTACACCATATCAAAGTTAGTAGCATATTTTTTCGCGACTGGAAGCTAGTTGTTACATTGCAAGTCGTGGTAAACGAATTCTTATGGGGTAGGTACCGCAACTAAAAAGTGAAAAATAAAAACTTTTTATAAAAAAAAACAACCGACTTCCAAAACACAGTACAAAATGAAAAAAAAAACATTAATTTCGAAAGTCGATGACAAAAAACGAAAATACAAAACCAAAGACACCGACTTCCGAAATTAAAGTTATTTTTCACTTTGTAGTATTTTTTTGTAAGTTAGTTGTCCTTTTATAATAAAAGATTTTTAATTAAGTTAAATAACGAAGCTTGACAAAAGCACCCGACGAAATCTAAGACAATAAAAGGCGAAGTGCAGTCACAAATGAAAAGCCTTAGAAATACTCCTTCATTACTTTCCACATACATAGTTTGAGAACTCGAGAATTTGAGAGCATTCTCGAGGGCACAAAAACTGAATCATGAGCCACGTCTTGAAGTTATACAGGTTATATAAACAACGGTACAGAACTGGAAAATGTGGACTGTGCTGAAATATATTCCGTCATGGAATGTTTGAAAAGTTAAATGGATAGCTGTGGACCATCATACTTCAGAGAACTAAAAATATTAACAGTAGGTACCGTGTCTGTACATGTATGAGTTGGTTTTATTTGTAAGATCAATCATAACAATGTATGAAAACTATAAAAGTAAGCGCCACAATTTGAAAATTAACTGTCTTCAACACAAAAGGGCATTGATGGCAAATAGTGTACTCCGTATGGCGCCAAGGATATACAGGGTGTTTTTGACAGCCCTCCACAAAAACACAGGATTGATTCAGCTCCTTATCAGAATCATATCCCACTGGAAATTTTAACGTAATAAAAGACGCGGCCCAGGTGCGCCGGGGAGCGCGCGGGGCGCGGGGGCAGCCTCGCTCAAGCTCGCTGTGCTGCCGTCCGCTACGTGCGTTTTGCCACGGTAACGATACATTGCGTGTGAGGTAAGTGATCACGATGTCCCCCCATAAAACAAATCTGGTTTTTTGGATTCCCTTAATGTTCCTGAAAGAATTTCATGTACCGGTCATCTTAATATGATGTACTGAAGCCACCCTATCAGTTTGCGGAGGGCTGTCAAAAACATCCTGTATAGTCATCTACCCAAGCTGTTATTAGAAAGCATGAGCATCAGTGTATTTAAACGTAAAGTAAAACGACTTCTCGTGGAAAAAAGCCTATTACAGTGTAAAGGAATTTCTAAGCGACATGCAATCTAATAATGAGAGATGACATATTGTGCTGTTGTATATTATTTACTTGACTTATTTTAGTGTTTAATTGTTGTTTGACTATATAATTATGCATTACTAATCGACTTGAACCACGATAACAAATCCTGACATTTTATTATTTTGTTGTTTTTAATTAATTAACTTTATATAATGAATAGTAGAAACAAATACATATAAAATTGCATGCCTTCATGCAGATTATGGAGAGACCAATGTACACATTATTATGTTATCTGAATTATGTACCCATTTTCGCAATAAATGAACTTGAACTTGAAAGTCTATCAAATACAAGTAGACTTACACTACAATAGACGCACTGCTTGGTTTGTACACATTCTATTTGCTTATATACACCATCAACCTCTTATATGTATCTATGTTTGCAGAACTCGTCAAAATGTAGGGACGAGCTGATTTTATTTCGCATTTCATATTTGGTCCCATAGTAAAAGTTGTTCATAATGATGACTACAGACAAACAACTAAAGAGGTTGATGGTGTTTTACCAATAACCCTGTATAAAGTAGGGGAGTGGAATTTTGAATTAGACGATATCACTGTTTGAGAAAAGATGCATTGCTACCTACTTAAAAACGTTACAGAAAAAAACAATAAAATATCATAACTTAATAAACTTAAATATGGCGTAGAAAAAATTATGATAGAGAGATTTAGATTTATTGAGGAATTTTTCCCCAAAATGAGAGTTAACTTAAATTAAATACCAAGTTGTTTTTACGAAGATAATAAATATTTTGTACTCTAGGTATTACTTATTTATTGTACCATCTTTATTTGTAGCATATTAATTTTATCACCTAAATACCTATGATAGTTTTCAAAATGAATATTTTCTCAAATGAAATTCCCCAGTTTTTGCCTTCACTCATCGTTCGCAGATGAAATGAGACGCCCCGCATAATTCGGATAGTTAAGTAATCAAAATGGCTGGCATGTGCCACTACAGATCATCGATTCTGGGAAAATATAATAACAGCGAGAAAAAATATAGAAGTACAGTACCTATCTACTGTTATATCGAATGGTTGAAGCGTGTTATGTATCATAACTTCTATATTTACACTATTCATTCACTTCGTTCCAATATCGAATTCGTCCGATAATTCAAAAACGCGGCAACTGCACTTCAGTCACTGTCAAGTGACAGCTAGGTCAGCCAGTGATGTATGTAAGACGCTGTTTGTAGGGTTGGGATTCCAAATGCGATCTTCATAATTCCGGTTATCACTACCCAGGCGTTAACATAACACATCGAGCTCTAGAAAGAGACTGTAACACAGGAACTATGAGTGACAGAGCCGACGCTCTACAAGGCCGAACTTTTTCTACTAGATATGGAATATTTACGGATATGTATTTTACAATATTGGAGGCATCTGAAGGAGTTTTTTGTATATAGGAATACATGTACTACATGAACCCATCGCAAAATAAGATACTGTTAAAGTCTTTCGGTCTTCAGTGTTGGTGGACACGTGGTTTTAACCTCGTAGGTAAGGTAAAGGCTTCGCCTTTATTGGTACATAAAGAGGTAATAGCACACACGCTTCCAGCAGGTCAACAGTATACAATAAGTGAGATATCATACGAAACTTAAAGCAATTATTATTTACCGTGTGCAACTTAACCATCACCTTGAAACGCCCTGGTCATCAACAGCCCTGTAAACGGTTAAAGCTTGCAGACATTACAAACTTAGGCTACTGTAACTTCTCCTCTAAGTATCAACCTCACCCGTTTCTAACTTGTTCGGCCTTTGATACAGCGTATCAATACGGAGATCACACTGAAAGTTTTTAGAATAGGCCAGTAAGAAAAGCAGCCGATGAAAAATTTATTTGAATTTCGAATTAGGAACTCTTTGGGAACCTGTACGTGTGTAATTAATTCATGTTATTTGTTTTACAAATGGCGGCAAATTAAAAAGTGTCCGTTGTGCGTCGTAATGGATTTGACGAGAGAAAATTTTCGTTCAATGATTTATTGCGACTTTCGTTGCGGTCTTACTCAACGCCAATGTTACACCAGACTTCGATTAGCATTTCCTGACGAAGTCCCATCCATTCCACTGTTTACAACCGGTTTAATGAGTTTAAACGTAGTCGAAGCAAACTCACTGATGATTCGCGAGAATGACGTCCTTCGACGGCGACTATTGAAGATAACGTGAGTGCTGTGCGGCTAATGATAGGAGCTGATAGAAGGGTGACATATCAACAGATTCGGGCAGCTTTAGGCATTGGTATGAGTCATGTACAAAATGTCTTACATAGAAATTTAAGCGTCAGAAAGCTTTGTAGTCGATGGATACCTCATAATTTGACGGAAGATCAAGAACGCCATCTTTTGGATTGGTGCCGCTCAATGCTTGAAAAGTATGACGGAGGTGACTCGAATGCTGTATATGACATCGTCACAGGTGATGAAAGCTGGATATATTGTTACGGAACAAAAGACAATCTGCGCAATGGATGTTTCCATTCGAAGATTTGCCGACAAAAGTAAAGAAGGGAAGAAGTCAAGGGAAAATGATGATTGCCTCATTTTTTTGACGGACGGGTCATTTCGCAACAATTGTCCTAGAAGATACAAAGACTGTTACTGCAGATTAGTATGTCAGTCATTGTTTACCAGTTGTCTTGGTAAATGTTAGAGAGCAGCGCCCAAGAAGCAGGATCCTCCTCTACCACGACAACGCTCCAGCTCACTCTGCCAGACGGACTATCAAATATTTGTATATCAAAAGTGTGGAGTTAGGAAGTCAAATCAATATATTAAAGTGCTACCTACCTAAATAAGTAATAATAAGTAATTAATTTTAAGTACGAAGTTAATTGAATGTATAAGAGATTCACCGATCTCACAGTCAAACCACTACTACGGTTTTGTGGGGCTTAGTTTATAAGATACCTTACATGTCAATATAGATTAAAAAAAAAATTTAAAAAAAAATCCTCACTTACAGTCCTGACCTGGACCCTTGTGACTTTTATTTATTTCTAAAAATAAAAAATAAACTAAGAGGAATTCGTTTTATGAACCCTTAAGAAGCCGTGGGTGCGTTTGAAAAAGGAGTGGATGAAATCCCTAAAGAAAAGTGGGCCCACTGCTACAGTCAGTGGTTCCATCGCAAACGACGGTGCTTAGAAAGGAACGGACACTACTTCGAAAAGCAATAAACATATTAATAGGCTTCTACATCATTCCGTTTTTTATTTTCTAAAAACTTTCAGTGTGTCGTGTGTGTGTGTTTGCAGTGTGTGAGTGTTTCTGTGTGTGTGTTTATGTGTTTCATGTCTAGACCTCAAACAGGTTCTGTGGTCTGATTGATTGAACACGTGTAGTCGGCGGCCATTGTTTATTATTGATTTAGGTTATCTACAGCTAATTGATAGTAGTTGGAAGTGATAAGTTTGCGGATTTAGAATTTTCGGGTCTAGTCAATAGTTATACATTTCAGTTTTCTATACCATCTTTTAATTTTACAATTTTTAGCGGTGTTGTTTAATTAGGTCCCAATTGTATCCCAATTCTCTAATTTTGTCTAATTTTATCTAATGTTATTTAATTTTACGTAATTTCATTATAATAAAATTACGTCTACTCGTCAATTTTGTCTAGTTCTATGTTATTTATCCTAATTTTATTATTGTAAAGCGTAATTACTAGTATTGACCGATAACTTGTATATGTGGTGCAAACTGTAAATATAAGTTAGTTATTAATGAATAAATAAGTAAAAATAAATAAATCACGTCAGTGGTAACAGAGCCATAAAAAAAAACGTTAATCTGGCGTCTTATTCTATTGAAACTTCGCAGTACGTTAGGCCAGCTCAAGGTCAAAGTGTTGTTGCGGGAAAGTCCGAAAAGATTACCGTGGCCCCTTTTTTTTTTTTTTTTTTTTTTTTTGAGGATGGGAAATCATCAAATGACTCCTCCCGCTCTGGGTGGAGCGGAAGGGAGTGTCAGACTCTTACTGACTAAAACCCACCCGTGTTCCTTCCTTGGCCCTTTATGTTCCGGGTCAGCGGTACCCCTTTTGGATGATCCCGCTTTCCCGGCAGGCTTGGGCCCTAGTGGACCCCCTCTATGATGCTGACATCTCTTTGAGGCGCGCGTGGAACACGTACGCGCCGTCCAGCACGGGCCTGGTCCTGATCGGACGGTGAGCTACCCATTACTCACCGCCCGCAGGCCCGCGCCTACGGTGGCCGGGAGTCGTCACGCGGCTCCCGACGCCCGGAGCGTCCACCGCGGCGGCTTGGACGGGAGACTCTCTCCCTCTCCCGTCCCGCCACCTCCTTCGCTAGCATGACTGCTTCGCAGAAGGAGGCGACTGCCTCCCACTCCCCCTCGCCCCGGACCATGGCTTGAACCAAGGCCGGGCGTGAGAGATCGCCGCCGCTGCCGATCGCCTCTACGAGGACACGGCGGTGCTCCGCCCATGCAGGGCAGGCCCCCACCGTATGCTCCACCGTGTCCTCGGGGCGATCATCGCAGTGGTGACACCCGGGCGTTTCCTCCCGCCTGATGATGTGCAGGAACCTCCCGAAACTTCCGTGTCCGGTGAGGACCTGCGTCAGGCGGTAGGTGAGGACGCCGTGACGCCTCTCTAGCCACTCCTCAAAGAGGGGTCTTACCGCCGCTATCGTGGCGTGCCCTGCGCTGGGTTGCGACAGTCGCTCTTTCCATGCCGCCATGAGATCGCGCCGGAGGTCCGTCCGCTCCGCCGCGATTTGCCGCGGAAGCGGGGTTTCCCCCCGGCGTAGTGCCTCCGCGCGCCACTCATACAGGCGCGCGAGGACTATCGCCTCCAGATCCCACGGCGGCAGTCCGGCAAGGAGGCTTGCCGCCTCGCCCGAGATCGTGCGGTAGCCCCGGATCAGCCTTACGGCTACCACCTTTTGGGGCGCGTTCAGATAGTGGGCGGCTCTTCGCCGCAGTGAACGCGCCCACACCGGGGCCCCATAAGTAGCCATGGATTACCGTGGCCCCTGGCACAGGCAACTGAAGGAACACGGGTGGGTTTTAGTCAGTAAGAGTCTGACACGCCCTCACGCTCCGCCCAGAGCGGGAGAAGCTATTTGATGATTTCCCGCACACAAAAAAAAAAGGTCAAAGGGTTACCACAGACGAGCGGTCTACTGTACAATTACTTTTCGCTATAAGAGGCGACCCTGTAGACATTTACCGGACAACTAGGTACTAACAAATTCCTGATGGTAAACCCAATGACACTTTGTCTGACCTGGGAATCGAACCCAGGACCTCAAGCTTAGCTGTCGCCTTTACAGCCGCAAGACCAACAAGGCAGTCAACAAAAACAACCCATATAAACTCGATTCCCCCACAATGAACGTACTTAAACGCCTCCCAGTCCACCGATCAAAAAGAAAAATGTTCACAGAAATATTAATAAGGAATGCCTTTTCTAACTCAATCTATTTGACGTCCCCCACAGGGATAGGGTGTGCTACAAAAAATCTCAAACACATCGCATTCATGACTGACCCAAAAGCCTACATGAAAGACCAGGGCCAGTTGACCCGCCTCCCCTCTTTGATCGTAAAAGGTTGAGGGGAGATGAGGAAGCGGTGGAACTTTGGCAGAGGTCTTGGTGAGTGGTGTATTTTTGTAGTCGTGACATTGAGGTAAGATAATGGCGTGTTCAGTATTTTTACGCGACTGCGGGCTGTGTTTTATGCATTTGTTTATTCACTTTGAAGGTGTCAATGAAAAGTGACAGGGATAAGCCTTTGAAATACTGAGATTTCGAAGCTGAATTGAATCGCAGTGAGAATGTTTAATAAATAAAATGTCGTAAAATTGCAACCATGGACAAAAGAAGATAATCCAAAGTACCTAAGTACCCACATTTTTTTTTTTTGGGGTTGGGAAATCATCAAATAACGAGGGCGTATCAGACTCTTACTGACTAAAACCCACCCGTGTTCCTTCAGTTGCCTGTGCCAGGGGCCACGGTAACCCTCTTGGACTTTTCCGCAACCCTAGCAGGCATCGGTCCTAGCAAACCCCGTCATTGGTGCTGACATCTCTTTGAGGTGCGCGTGGAACACAACGCGCCGTCGACCCGGGCCTGGTCCTTATCGAACGGCGAACTGCCCATTGCTCGCCGTTCGCAAGCCCGCGCCTACGGTGGCCGGGAATCGGCCTGCGATTCCCGACGCCCAGGGCGTCTCCTGCGGCGGCTAGGGGCGTGAGGGCGCAAATTTTGCCTCTCCCTCACGCGTTCCGCCTCCTCCTTCGCGACCATTACTGCTTCGCAGAAGGAGGTGACGGCTTCCCAAGCCCTCTCGCTCCGTACCATGGCCTGGACCAAGGCCGGACGCGAGAGATCGCCACCGCCAACCGCCTCCACAAGGATATGGCGGTGCTCCGCCCAAGCCGGGCAGACCACCACCGTATGCTCCACCGTGTCCTCCGGACGATCCACACAATGGTGACACCCGGGCGTTTCCTCCCGCCTTATCCGGAACAGGAACCTCCCGAAACAACCGTGTCCGGTGAGGACCTGCTTCAGGCGGAAGGTGAGGACGCCGTGGCGCCTCTCTAGCCTGGGTTGCGACAATCGCACTCTCCATGCCGCCCTGAGATCCCGCCGGAGCTCTGTCCGCTGTACCATGATTACTCGCGGCAGCGGAGCTACGCCCCGGCGTTTCGCCTCCTCGCGAAAGAGGGGACTTATCGCCGTAATTGTAGCGTGCCCAGCGCTGGGTTGCGATAATCTCACTCTCCATGCCGCCCTGAGATCCCGCCGGAGCTCTGTCCGCTGTGCCGTGATTTCTCGCGGCAGCAGAGTTACGTCCCGGCACCTAAGTATCTACTTGAGTTCCATCTCACATCACTGGGTGTCTGAACATCCAATGAGAGTGATGCTGAGTGTTCATACCATGGCGATAAATTTTAACGGTTCTTGTGTAATTTAGGGATGCGAGAGCCTTTTAGTAAGTGTCTTAGAAGATTTACTTACAGAAATTAATTATCATTAATATCATCATCATCATTGTCACAACACAGCTATCTTCTTCTGTTTGAGCCGCCTCACTAAATTCTCTACGTAATTTCCTCTTTAAAAAATATATATACAGTATGGTAACCACATTATGTAATAAATGAAGCCACATACTTGTTATCGCCTTTGCTGACGATATTCAAAAAAAAATCCTAAATCGGTCCAGTAATTAAGTGAAGAAGTTGAGTATTAATTTTGAGAAAATTTTAACACTGTAGAATTGAATAACTAGGTCAATGATTCAATGAACTTGAATCATTGAACATTGAAAAGCGACGTTGCCACGCAGTGCAAACTATCACGACACGTTTACGTGTTCTACTTTTTTGCCTAAAATGTAAAATCGGTACAACTAAACGACAAGGTACGAAGGTACGTTGTCTAACCAGACTGTTTACTTTTACTTGATATACATTTTGTTTAAAAATTTAAATTTTTAATTTGCGGTTTTTAATATAACATTTAATTTTTACTTCTGTGGGCTAGTATTACTTCTAGTTTCATTTATTGCATAAAACTCAAAGCATTTATTTCAAATAAACCAATTACAGGCACTTTTAAATTGTCAAGGGGTCGGTCAGTCAGAAAGATGAAGCTAGTTGCCCATTCCAAAGCGTAGTAGGTACCTATGAAGAAGAACGGGCAAGAAACTCCATGGACACTCTTTTAAATCAAAATATTGTTACAAAAAAGTGGTTACATCATTCATGTTGTAATTATACATGTACGAACGATGTAGAAAGACGTGCACGTTAAAAGCGTCCGTAATAAAAAGATAAAATCAATTATGGAATTGAAATAAGCCGTGGCGGCTAAGAAATGACCAGTGCCTACTGACATAGATGTGGTTTCCATACCATATATTGGTTCTACTGTGAGGAGTATCCACATATCTTCTTACATCAACAGCCGCCCTCGTCAAGCCATTAATATTAGAGCAGTCAGTGATTGTGCTGCAACATTAAAGCGGCGGCCGGCGGATTGCGTCTGCTCTTCCTTTTTATATTATTCACTTTACGATGTATGACGATACGGGTGATGTATCTGCTGTATGTTAGTGGTGGGTGGATGGTTAGTTTATCTTGTGATAAACTCAAACTCAACCTCAACGCATTTATTTCAATTAAACCATTTACAGGCACTTTTGAATTGTCAAGTAGTCGGTCCGTTAGAAATATGAAGCTATTTCCCCATTCCAAAGCGTAGTAGGTACCTATGGAGAAGAACGGGCAAGAAACTCCATGGACACTTTTAAATTATATTGTTACATAAATATATTTTGTTACATCATAATATCATAATATTCAAATATATGTTGAATATAGGTATAATTATATGTGAGAACGATGTAAATAAGACATACACGTTGAGTGTCCAGTGTACAGCAAATATAAATTTAAACAAAACAATCCATAATAAAATAATTAAAATAAGCCGTGGTGGCTAAGAGATGACCAGTCCCAACTGACAGCGCCCGTTCACGAATATGACGCATGGATCAACACCATTCAGCTCAACCATTTTGAAGGGAGCTAAATGACCCAACACACGCGCCACCGTCAGCGACACATTTGAGTGAGCATGACATCTATCAACCGCCCGGGCACATTCAAGTCAATGAAAGACATTACCCGGTCAATGGTAGCTCGATAGTACATAGTACTCACACTTGTCCTATGCAATTATATAATACAAAGGAGATTGAGTTTATACAAAGCAAAGTTAGTCTTACAATCTTCAGCAGCTGCAACAGTATTTTCAAATGTTAATCAATTAGTTGTGGTTGTGGTGGAGCAGGACCAGCATTGAGCCAGGCATTTTTATCAGCGATATAATCCCCCAACTTATAATATGACTGGCTGCATATTGTGCGTTTTATACAAACTTTGAATTTCGTCTCATTCAGTTGAAGTATGTGGGGAGGTATTTTATTGTAACATTTTAAACAGTACCCCATGAAAGATGAGTCTACTTTAGCCAGTCTGAAACCTGGTTGAACTAATAGGTCCCTATTTCTGGTACTATAATTATGTCTATTAACCTCTTTTAGTAAAAAGATGTAAATTTTATCTTACGTACATGACGTTTTCATAGATATATTGCCAAGGTACCGTCAAGATCTTAATAACCTTAAACAGTTCCCTAAGAAAGAAAGAAAGAAAGAATAACGTTTATTTGGACACAGTTCGTGAAACACAGAATACAAATAACAAAATAAAAAGTGAAAATAACGGTTTAACAACAATAGTGTATGTCTCACGGATGCGCCAAAAAGGATCATTTCAGCATTAATGCCAGACACATGCTGTCTGACGCTGGTTTTCTAATGAACCTTTAGGGACAAGTGACGGGGAGTACAAACAGTTTCGACATAGGTAAATACCTAATAAATAATACATATTTTTATACTTATAAATAAATAAATGAACTAGTAATCAAATATAATTACTTACAAAACGAAAACAACAAGAACCAACTCGGCAAAACCTGTTTTTAGCGAGTACCTTGCAAGATTGATCCATCCACGATGCACTCACAAAGCGCTACAGGCCGCCGAGCGCGGTGGACAATTCACCGACAGTTACTTAGTTTTATAACAAGTTTTTTTTACTGTGGGTTAATTGAATAACAAAAAAAAATTGAATACCTAGTTGTTATCCTCCTCGCTTGCACAAGCGCTTTACAAAATAAAGTCGATTATTTCTGCTTTCAAAATCCTTTATTAGCACTTCACAACAAAATAGTGATAAGCGACAATAATTAACACTCGCGATGGAGCCGCCCGACTTTCTTGCTCGACGACCATTTGACAACTAACTAGTGATCAACAACGGTGAATATTCTAACCCTACTCCGGACGTGACGTCACATCCCCCTTCTTTGGTAGATTTGAAGATAGTTGTCAAATGATCGTTTTAAGTTTCTTTTACAAACTAAAAATATACTTTTAACAATAAAAAAATATGTTATAAATTGATTGAATTTGTACAATTACATATAATAAACTTAAAATTGCTTACAATCGGCCTTCCTGATATTTTCACGTCTCGGGAAACATAGAAATAATAATAATAATTAATTAATCAAAATAGTTCATAAAAAAATATTAAAAGAGATCAAGTATTCATCATCACACGTAACAATTTAATAAAATTTTCACAATCACACTTCCACTAAAATAATAGTATTGAGGTCTCCTTCATATCCTCATATACTAAACAAAATGTGGTATTGAGGCCTCCTCATCATATCCTCATATACCTACTAAACATAACATATAGTATTGAGGCCTCCTCATCATATCCTCATATACCTACTAAACATTAAATATAGTATTGAGGCCTCCTCATCATATCCTCATATACTGATAATTGTATTGTACAGTGGTAATATACCTCATTCATATTTTCATACATGTTGAATAAATATGCAGTATTGAGGCCTCCTTCATATCCTCATATACTAAATAATGATCACACTATCATAAACCAAGATCAAAATAATAACTAAGATGAATAAGGTATTACAGTCTAATCGGTGATCACGGTTTCCTCATCAGACATGTTGATGTTAGATTTATTATCCTCATCAGAGTCGTTGCTGTTGGATCTATTATAAACTAACCACGGATGAATTTTATCCACCGAGAACACACTTTTAAAAGGTCTATTATTCTTTCGTGATATTGGTGTATCTTGAACTTCGTACCTATCATTCCCTAGCACATTAATTATTCGATATGGACCTCTTAACTTAGGGACTAGTTTTTTACTTTGTCCGGTAGATGGCACATCTCTTTCTATCCTTACTAAATCTCCTACTTTATAATGTACAATCTTTTTGTTTTTGTCATATCTTTCTTTTTGCTTTTGCTGACTTTTGTTTATATGTTCAGTTATTTGTTCTCTTATGATTTCGGTGTTTTGAACATCCACATCTCCATCAGATACAATTTCGGAATTTAATAAAGAATCTGACGTACCCGTTAATCCGATACCAAAAAGTGCTTCGGCTGGTGTTTTTCCTATACCTTTGTTAATGGTATTATTAAGTCCCCATTGAATTTCAGAAATCTTCTCGTCCCAAACATTTTCAGGTTTACCTAAATTGCTAGCAGAGAGAGCAGCTAATACTGTTCGGTTGTATCTTTCAATTTGCCCATTGGCTCTAGGTGTTGCAACAGCATTGAGAATGTGTTTTATGCCTAATCGATTGACAAATTCTTTAAAAAATTCTTAGAAGTAAACAAAGTACCTCTATCAGATATTAACCTTCTTGGAACCCCAAACGTGTGAAAATATGATTTGAGGGTTTTAATTGAATTGGCCGATTTTGTATTTTTTACAGGCGAAATAATAATAAACTTTGTAAAAGCATCAATGATCAAAAGGAGATGGGTGTTTTTATGTTTGCTACGCACGAATGGACCTAAATGGTCAATATGTATTGTATGAAACGGCTGTGGTACCTTTTCAATAGGATGTAGCTTACCTGATCGCTTAGCTGATGGAATTTTGGTGTTTGAGCATTCTAAACACGACTCTACATATTTTTTAATGAATTTTCTCATTTTAGGGAACCAGTACGATCGTTTAATTTTATCATAAGTTTTGTCGAAACTGAAATGACCAATATCGTCATGATTTGATTTCAGAATATGCCACCTTACTCCTTTTGGTACCACCCATTTGCTGCCCTCTTCGCTATTTTTGTACAGAATGCCTCTTTTTATTAGAAAATTTTTGCAGATGTCTACTAATTTATTAGAATCTTTGTCTTGAAGAATTTGTACAATACGCTGTATTTCTGAATCATTTTGTTGAACTGTTGAAATCCAATCTAATGTAATATGCCTAACCTCAATCAAACTTTCACTTATCGGGTTCCTACTTAAAGCGTCGACATGTGACATGGACTTACCCGGGCGATATACAACATTAAAATCGTACTCTTGGAAGATGTTCCACCACCTAGCCACCCTTGGGAGTATGTCGCGTTTTTCAAAAGTAGCTCTCAACGAATTACAATCTGTTACTATTGTAAAAGGTATGCCTAAAAGATAGACTCTAAATCGCTGAAGAGAAGCTATTACTGCTAACGTCTCCAAGTCGTACGATGTGAAGTATGCTTCTTCAGGAGAAGTTTGTCGACTAAAATATGCGACGGCATGAAATGGGGAATTTAAATCTGGACGTTGCAATAAGATACCTGCAACACCAATTTTTGAAGCATCTGTATGTAACTGTGTCTCATTAGATGGACTATAAAACATCAATATTGGCCGTTTTACAAGTTCCTGTTTTAAGGTATTAAAAGCTGTTTCTTGAGGAGAGCCCCAACAAAATTTGGAATCTTTCTTTAATAATTGTGTTAAGGGTCTAGCTATGATCGAGAAATTTTTAACAAAGCGTCGAAAGAAACTAGCTAGTCCTATGAATTGTCTGACGGTATGCTGATCTTTCGGTTTTGGAAAATGTTCGACAGCTTGAATTTTCTTTTTACCAGGTTTAATGCCAGTCGCGTCAACCTCAAAGCCAAGATAATCTATAGATTTCATGAAGAAATTACATTTATCTAATTTTAGAGTTAAGCCTGCATTACTTAATAAATCCAACGTTTCAACTAGTTTTGAAAAACCGTCGTCTATGTTTTTGGAAGGTATAATTATGTCATCCATATAAGCGAACGCGTGTTTAAATCTAGCATTGCCTAAAATTTTATTGATGGTTCGTTGAAAATTTGCTGGAGCATTCGACAAGCCAAATGGCATTCTATTAAACTCATAATGCCCATCAGGTGTTATGAATGCTGTTAAATATTTAGACCGTTCCGCAAGAGGTATTTGATAATACCCTGATGCTAGATCAAGGGTCGTGTAGTAAGTAAATCCTGACAAACTATCTAATTGGTCATCGATTCTGGGCAGGGGATAATGTTCCTTTACAGTCTTCTTATTCAAAGCTCTAAAATCTACGCATAGGCGATAATCACCAGTCTTTTTCTTAACTAGCAAGATTGGTGATGCGTATTCTGATGAAGATTCTCTAACTATTCCCGATTGTTCTAACTCATCTATCATATTACGAACTATATTTCTTTCCGAATACGATAATCTATAGGGGCGGTAATATACCGGTGTACTATCGTTCAAGGTAATTTTCATTTCTGAATTTTGACAACAGCCTATTTCCGAAACACCAAAAGCGAAACATTTACGGTATTTATTTAACAACTCCAGCAACTGTTCTTTCACATGGGGAATCAAATCGTTGTCCATGTGCAACTGAGACATTGTAATTTTATCAGGACTGGAAGAGTTATTATTCTCGACACGATTTACATGAAATTCTTTTGATTCGAACACTGGGTTAGCTCGGGACAGTAAAGTATCACGTGGTAATTGAAAATTCGCTGCACTCAAATTTCTGATTATTACGCTTCCAACACCGTCTACTAGATTTACAACTCCACTCAAAATTTCGTATTCTTTTTCTGGCTCTTGCCTAAGGCTAGGTTCTATGTGAACATCCCCATGATATTTAGGTTTCGAATAAATGCAAATCTTAGTTAAACTCTCTATGTTATTTATAACTTTAGAAAATAATAATATAGTTTTACGATGGGTATGATTGCAGTTTGAGATAAGTTTTAACTCCGACGAAGTTTTATGTATAATTATATGATCTTGTTCCGTAAAGGAATGCCCAACTAATAAAGGAATGCTTAAATAATTGTCTGGTACTACAAAAACGCATACATAAGCCGATACATCATCAATTTCAATTTTTAAATTACATTTACCAACTGCAGAGACAACCGAGTTACCAAAGCCTCTTAGAACTGGCAGATTATCTCTAGACCATGCTGAAGTGATATTTTGGGCATTAGATAGTGTAATCATTGTACATTGGCTGCCAAAATCTAAATAACATTGTAATTTAACGCCATTAACAATAGCTTCTTTGAAATATTTCGAATCGTTATTTATACCAATAGATAGTCATAATACAGTCTTATTATCTTTCTTTAGCCTACATTCGGATGTGTCATGACCTAATTTCGTACAGTTCTCGCATTTCTTTAAGGGTTTAGTACACTTGTAAACTGGATGACCTACCTCTCCGCAGTTAAAGCATTTTAATCTCAAAGTTTGTTTTTGACCTAAATCATTTTTAGTGTCTTTAGTATTATTTGGACGCTTAACGTCATTGAATACTTTTGAAGTGGTCTTATCTATTCGTTTGGTGACTCTAACGTTGCGTAAAAATACAAGTAATTTATCTGGATCGGCAAATTGAGCTGCTTCAGCACTCGTCCTAATAGACCTATCTTCTATTCCTAACAAAATACAGTCTACAGCATTCTTACCGGTTATTTTGCATCGATTCAGTAAAATCATTTTATCATAAAAATATTCCTCAAGTGGATCCCCGAATTTGACGCGTTTTTCTAGCATATCGGACAATAATACGCCGTAATTTTCATCACTAGGAAAGGCGGTTTTTAATTTTGTTTGCCACTCTGGCCACGTAAACAAAAGGCTGGGTAAACCCTGATACCACCTTTGGGCTAGCCCTACTAATTTTGGTAAGGCGTAGTGAATGGTTTGTCGTTCGGACCAACCGTAGATAGCTGCACATTCATCTACTT
Source organism: Brachylomia viminalis (assembly GCA_937001585.2). Classification (NCBI taxonomy): domain Eukaryota; kingdom Metazoa; phylum Arthropoda; class Insecta; order Lepidoptera; family Noctuidae; genus Brachylomia; species Brachylomia viminalis. Next base: position 24,552,364 of record OW443298.2, on the reverse strand, counting down.
TAGATAGCCACATATCTACAGATTGATTCCGCTTTGACGGGTCAAACTCAGGGACAACGTTCATAACTGGGTATCTTTCTATATTATTGCCGTGACCATCTGATTTGACTGCTTGAATTAATTTCCTAAAAGTATTGAGCATATCAGTGGACTCACGTGGTGATCGAAGCTGCCTCTGACGGTAAGAGTTCAGCCGTTCCGAACGGCTACGGCTGTGAGACGCCGGTTGTCTTTCACGGCTGCGGCTGCGAGACTCCGGCCGTCGCACACGGCTGCGCGGACTGCGCGACTCCGGCTGTCTCACACGGTGGCGGCCGCGCGACTCCGGCTGTCTCACACGGCTGCGGCTGCGCGAGGCCAGCGGTCCACCACGGCTGCGGCTGCGAGAAGCCGGCTGTCTAGCACGGCTGCAGCTGCGAGAGGCCGGCGTACCAGCACGGCTACGGCTCCGAGAGGCCGGCGGACCAGGGCGGCTATGGCTGCGAGAGGCCGGCGGACCAGCGCGGCTATGGCTGCGAGAAGCCGGTGGACCAGCACGGCTGCGGCTGCGAGAGGCCGGCGGACCAGCACGGCTACGGCTGCGAGACTCCGGCCGTCGCACACGGCTGCGCGGACTGCGCGACTCCGGCTGTCTCACACGGTGGCGGCCGCGCGACTCCGGCTGTCTCACACGGCTGCGGCTGCGCGAGGCCAGCGGTCCAGCACGGCTGCGGCTGCGAGAAGCCGGCTGTCTAGCACGGCTGCAGCTGCGAGAGGCCGGCGTACCAGCACGGCTACGGCTCCGAGAGGCCGGCGTACCAGCACGGCTACGGCTCCGAGAGGCCGGCGGACCAGCGCGGCTATGGCTGCGAGAGGCCGGCGGACCAGCGCGGCTATGGCTGCGAGATGCCGGCGGACCAGCGCGGCTATGGCTGCGAGAGGCCAGCGGACCAGCACGGCTACTGCTGCGAGAGGCCGGCGGGCTAGCGCGGCTATGGCTGCGAGAAGCCGGCTGTCTAGCACGGCTGCAGCTGCGAGAGGCCGGCGTACCAGCACGGCTACGGCTCCGAGACGCCGGCGGACCAGCGCGGCTATGGCTGCGAGAGGCCGGCGGACCAGCGCGGCTATGGCTGCGAGAGGCCGGCGGACCAGCGCGGCTATGGCTGCGAGAGGCCGGCGGACCAGCGCGGCTATGGCTGCGAGATGCCGGCGGACCAGCGCGGCTATGGCTGCGAGAGGCCAGCGGACCAGCACGGCTACTGCTGCGAGAGGCCGGCGGGCTAGCACGGCTATGGCTGCGAGAAGCCGGCGGGCCAGCACGGCTGCGGCTGCGAGAGGCCGGCGGATCAGCACGGCTACGGCTGCGAGAGGCCGGTGGTTTTTCGCCATAATCGTCTATTTTCGCTGGAGTTGGTAGGAGCGGGCTACGACTGCGGCTGGAACGAGCCTCACTATTTCTTTTATCCGGAGCGTGCGATATCTCACTTCTGATTTGTTATCCTCCTCGCTTGCACAAGCGCTTTACAAAATAAAGTCGATTATTTCTGCTTTCAAAATCCTTTATTAGCACTTCACAACAAAATAGTGATAAGCGACAATAATTAACACTCGCGATGGAGCCGCCCGACTTTCTTGCTCGACGACCATTTGACAACTAACTAGTGATCAACAACGGTGAATATTCTAACCCTACTCCGGACGTGACGTCACATCCCCCTTCTTTGGTAGATTTGAAGATAGTTGTCAAATGATCGTTTTAAGTTTCTTTTACAAACTAAAAATATACTTTTAACAATAAAAAAATATGTTATAAATTGATTGAATTTGTACAATTACATATAATAAACTTAAAATTGCTTACATAGTTATAATAATAATAAAAATTTAAGATAAAAACAAAAAAAAAATTGTTATAAATTGTTAATTTAATACCTACTATTTGGAGAATGTGAAGTACCTACATTATAACGAAAGAGAAGTATCGTCTTGGACCAAGATTTTATTGAAAAAAAGGAGGGTGAATGATACGATCTCGACGCCGGCTATGCGTCACAGTCGCAAGCAGGCCAGGCACAAAGGGTAAGTACGAAAACAACGCCCTAATATAGATATCGCATATAGATAGAACAGAGTATGGGATGGTGTTGAAAAAAAATAATAGGAAAAATGAAATCATGTATCCGTTTATGTTTCCCACAGGTCTCACAACTGCGACGGCCCCCTGATGCCGCGAATGGCACAGCAACGCCATCGGGTCGGGGACATTTTGAAGTAGCAAAGGACGGAAAATCACCGAAAGTGCGCCGCCATATCATATATATTTTCGCGACACAACAGGAATTATGTTTTAAACTAAGTACTATAGGCATTTCATATAAGTGAAACATTTAGCGCGACCATGTCAAGTTTCTGTTGCGAATCTATCAGATACTGCCGCGAACGTGTTCTGAACGTGTGGATAGTGCCCAGAACCCTTACTGGTGGTGGTATATTATTCCACACTTTAGATGCAGCGTATCGGAAAGTGCCTCTGAAAGCCGCTGTCCTATGAGAATGTGTTGAAAGTTGTTGTGCACATTGCCTGGGCGCGCAATCTCGTTTGTACTAGCCATCCAATTAAGCTTGTCGTACAAATACTTCGGTTTTTCAGACTTCACGACACCAAAAAGCAAACACGCTAGGTGTAACTTTCGTCTCGACTTCATCTTGAGAATAAAGTGTTTGTTAAGAAAGGGGGTGATATGACTTCTAGGGGGAACAGAGTAACAGAAGCGCGCACATGCATTTTGGGCTCTTTGTATAAGTCGATCGGTACGAGACAGCAAGCGTGGGCCGTAAACCGTATCAGCGTAGTTTAATTTTGACAGAACAAGGGTTTCGACTAGCTGTTCGCGAAGCTTTTCTGACAAGAACGGCCTCATTTTGTAAAGCAGTTTCAGACGATAGAAGCAGTTTCTTACGGAGTTAGCTACGTGTTTCTCAAATCTAAGGCTGTTGTCCATACATAACCCAAGGTTCCGCGTCTCATTCACACGGTCAATAGGCTTACCCATTAGGGTTAAATTAAGGCTTAAAGGTATCTTCTTCAACTGTTGCCTCGTACCAAACAACTTACACTTGGTTTTCAATGGGTTTAGTGCCAGACAATTCTCATCTGACCAGGCAGCGATTCTTTCAAGGTCGTCGTTTAGGTCTCTAATGGCCGACTCATAATCATCTGGTCTGAAAGACAAATATAGTTGAACGTCATCGGCATAAATATGATACTTGCATTTCTGAAAGCATTTTATAATGTCTGCACAGTACAGAATAAAAAGAATCGGACCCAAAATTGATCCCTGAGGAACACCTCTTTCTATGGTAGTAAGGGGTGAAGCCATGGTACTACCATCCGGCAAACGCAATTCCACAAGTTGTTTTCTGTTACTGAGGTAGCTGTGGAACCATTGAATGGCATTTTCGTCAAAACCGTAGTATTTTAATTTTGACAGTAATAGCGAGACGTTAATACAATCAAATGCACGGGAAAAATCAAGTAGCACTATCAGTGAACACATGCCCTTATCTTGGGCTGATAGAATATTGTCCGTAACATCCAGTAACGCCGTAGAAGTGCTACGCTGTTTCCTAAAACCAGATTGTAGATCAGGTAACACTTCATTCTCTTCTAAAAACCGAGTTAATTGACGGCACACTACCCTCTCCATTACTTTTGAAAGACAAGGCAGAATACTGATCGGCCGCAAGTCTTTAATTTCTATAGGGTTTGGACTCTTAGGTAGAGGTCTAACTGTGGCAATTTTCCATTGGTAAGGAAACGTTGATGTCCATATAGAAAAATTTATGATGTAGTTACCTACATCATAAATTTTTAATTTAAAATTTTGGTTTCTAAAGTGTACGGCAAAGTTAGAGTAAGCATACTTAAGGTTATGTTGTCGTAGCCTTCAGTGTTTGACCTTAGGTCAGAAATAATAATGCGGGAGATATCGTTTTGGTCCACCGGAGCTATTGTAAAAATTGCTTCACTATATCTGTGGGTCTCGAAGAATGATATAAGCGACGAACTAAACGAAAACGAAGAGAATCGCGCCTGCGGAGATTATATATGGCTCTGATGGCTCTTTTCTGCAGAATAAAAATAGAATCGACGTCTGCAGCCCGTCCCCAAAGTAAAATACCGTAAGACATGATTCTATGATAGTAACTAAAATAGACTAGCCTCGCGGTATCTACATCGGTAAATTGACGGATTTTTCTGACAGAATATGCTGCTGAACTTAGCCGTCCCGCCAGAGATGTTAAATGAAAACCCCATTGAAGCCTCGAGTCGAGCGTGATCCCCGTGATCAATACTATCTCAGAATCACTACTTTTGACATTAGGTAAAGAAAATCGTATACACTTAGTTTTTTTCCCATTTAATACTAAATTATTAGCAGTGAACCAATTATGGACCTGCATTAGGGCGTTATTAACGTCGTGAAACTTTTATCACTTCGTTCTACCTTAAAAATTAAAGAAGTGTCGAAGAAGTATGATACTGATGATGGAATCCTAAACGCTTAAAGGCGCCTTCACTAATCGACTAACTCGACCCAAGGTGTAAAAATGTGAGCTTTTTGTATCACTTACAGTAAGATCTTCAAATATAACGGTCATCGACAAAATGATTAACACGGGCTACTTTTGCGCATCATCTAAATTGACACAAAATTATTCGATTCATTGTATTTCATTTTAGAGTAAATATTATTTTATTTATTTAACCATTTATGTACACACTCAGTTAAACAGACAAAAGAAAAGAACTTACTACAGTACCCGGCGATAAATATTATACATCGACCTTTGGAAAGAGACAAATAGAAAAATTGGTGTATTTTATACAAAGAATAAAAAGAATTATCAAAAGAAGCAAATCATAATTGTTTTAACAGCTCCTAATAGATACCGGACTGTTTGTATTTCGTGCGACAGAGATAACGCTCTACGAATCCGAAATTAGCCGATTGTCTCTTTCCAAAGTCGATGTGCAATATTTATCGCCGGGTACTGTACTTACTTTTGTTCCGATTTAAGCTATATGATTAAGATTAAAAATATTGCAGTGTTAATTCTACTGTTTTTGTCACTAACTGTACCTATCCGTGTACTGTACCTATGTATAATATAATTATGTCAGTAATCGTGTAGCTCAACTCCCGACTTGACGAACAATACCGTAGGAAGGATATTTGGGTAGGTCGCATAAAGTACTCAAACTGCTAGACAATCTTCAAAAATGAATTGAAAAAAACCTACAGTATTCAAAACTTAAGTAACTTTTCTATGTTATGTATTTTCTAGTGTACAATAAAGTATATATAAATAAATAAATAAGTGAAAATAGTACAAGTTCCTTCTAAGACACAATGAAAGATACCCCTAACATTGTTCCTAGAAAGGGCTTTTCCTTATATATTGGGGTTGGTTTCCAGTCTAACCGGATGCAACTGAATATTAATATTTAACATGGAGCGACTGCCTATCTGACCTCCAGAACCCAGTTACTGGGTAATACTTTCGGGCTTCTGTCTACCCGTTACGAATGTCAAAGATCTAAAATTGACAGCGCGGAACAACGCCTTAACGTGCTTTCACGGAGGAGTCTCGATATGTTGTGGATGATCACCCATCCACGAACCAACCGTGGCAAGCGTAAGTTGAACCTTCGATCGACCCTTGCGGCTGTTAGTATTTAGCCACGAGCCCCTCACAAAACACAAAAGACCAGCTGCTCAACCAATACCTACCCATTTATTCTCCTCTCTTCTCAAGCGAGAATGATAAGCAACTTAAAATCTTCAAACATTTTCATCAGTGTAAACAAAATCATACAATAGCGCATTCATTTGTTTGCTAGCACTATATTGCTGCTCCAAGAAAGGATACGATATGAGCTTTTTCGACCAGCACGCTGAAGTATGAATAAGACTAGGAAGAGCATAAATATGTATACTATCGTATATAATATAACGTACACACTTGTGTACGAATAACACACGTTTTGTTTTTTCTTTCTATTGTTTTTTACTTTACCTTTAATTAAGATTGGCGATCAGATCGATGTAGGTAGCTGTACAGTTAAAGTCTGTTATTCAATTTGGATCTTATAGAGCAGTGGTGGCCCATTGGTAACACCCCAGACTTACGTGTCGTAGGTTGTGGGTTCGAATGCAGGCAGGCGCTTTACTTTGTATGATTTATTTCACTACCGCTGCTCTCAAAACGGTGCAGGCGAACATTGTGAGCAAACCGTCATGCCCTAGAACCAAAGACATGTGACATATAGCAATACATACTGGGCACGTGTGGTGGATTAAGGCCCACTCCTTCTCACAGAGAGAAGGCCTGTGTCCCAGCAGTGGGAACATTGTAGGCTGATTATGAGGCACCAACAGACACTATTGAAAGTCAACATTTATTTTCGCTTCAGCTCCGTTATATCGGAAAAGCAAAATTGAAAATGGCTGTAACATCTGTTGTGGTTTTAGTAGGTAATTTTTAAATATAAACTAATTTTAATAAGAGCTTCTCATTTAATAAATAGAAAGAAATAAAAAAATTGATTATTCTGCACAAACAAGTCGCCGCACATTGTATAACAATTTTACACACACTAATACAAAGTAGCCAAAAACCTTGTATACAAAACCTGAAAAGTTAAAGTTTGACAATGTTGTCCATTGCTTGATGTCAGGGCAGGTCACAATTTAATGGTCTACACTCAGAACAATAACTAAAGCACACCAAGACCAAAGACAATAAACCTTGCGTAATTACTAAGCGTTGCAACACTGGCAAATCACAACAAACAAACAAAACAAAATGGCGATTGCACAGGGGAAATGATCTACTTTTGTAACAAACAACAATTACAAGTAAGATTAAATTCGCAAAAATTTTGCACAGTTAATTATTAATAAAATATCTAGATTCTGGTTTTGAAAAACTGGCAAATGTAAACACTGTTTTCTCTAGGCTTGTGTAAATGCTGGTGCGATAGCCTAGCCTCTGTTAGCACTCTATTGTTTTATTAATACTCAAAGTGAAAATTTACAGTATCCTAAAATATCTGAAATATTCAAAGTGCTACTTTTTCTCACTCGTCTCTCGCCCCGTTTTCTACTGGTGGCAAGTAATTCTGGAAAATTGCACCTTCCACCATTTATCAATTGAATATGCAACGAAAAGTAGTGTTGCAGAACTTTAAAATGGAGGAAAACGACTTTACCGTTGTTATTTTGGGTAATTTATTCTTAAAAGATGTGTCTCATTTCGAGATAATTTTTGGAGTTGTAATTTTTGCGGATGTAAAAATGTTTTTCTTCTTTTCTATCGCATTATGGTTTATCCTATCCGGTTCGGCTTGTGGATTAGTGATAACAGCCGCATGTGCGATCTATCAAGTAAAGTTACGCTTGCCGCGGTTGGTCCGTGGATGGGTAACCGTCTTCACATACTAAGACCCCTCCGTGCCTCGGAAAGCACGTTAAGCCGTTGGTCCCGGCTGTGATTCGTGGATCTTTGACAGTCGTTACGGGTCGTCAGAAGCTCGAAAGTCTGACAACCAGTCTTACCAAAGGGAGGACAGATAGGCAGTCGCTCCATGTAAAATACTGGTATTGCATCCGGTTAGACTGAAAGCCGACCCCCACGTAGTTGGTAAAAGGCAGGCAGATGATGATATGGTTGCTCCTAATATTCATTCACATTTTTTTTTTTTTTGAGCGTGGGAAATTATCAAATAACTTTTCCCGCTCTGGGCAGAGCGGCAAGGCGTGTCAGACTCTTACTGACTAAAACCCACCCGTGTTCCTTCAGTTGCCTGTGCCAGGGGCCACGGTATCCCTCTCGGACTTTCCCGCAACCCTAGCAGGCATCGGCCCTAGCGGACCCCGTCATTGGTGCTGACATCTCTTTGAGGCGCGCGTGGAACACAACGCGCCGTCGACCCGGGCCGGGTCCTTATCGAACGGTGAGCTGAATATTCATTCACTTAAGACTCAAATTATAACTTTTGGATTTGTTTTATTAAATACTGGTCAACAAGATATAGGTACCATGCATGGTACCGTGACATACCTACTTTTGCCATGAGATAGACCGAAAGACGACAACGTCATTCCAGGAGTTGTCAATGACAAAGTACCTATGTAGCAAGTAAAGTCAGGGAGATTAATAGTTAACCTCATTGACTACCAATTTAAATTCCGTATATTCAAATCACAACTGTCATTGTTTGACAGTTGTGATTCGAATATGATATGACTACAACAAAACATAAGATCACGCCTGTACAGATACAGGTAATGGGTTAGGCAGAGGTGTACCTAATAGTACACCCTTTCGCCCTTTATGCAACAAGGAAAATTAACGGAGGGTGTCAAATTGCTTAACAAATTTATTTCACTGCCTTTACATTTATTTGGTTTTCTTTAACCAACCAACAATTGTTTACACCTTTTCAATGATAAAATAATATTTTACTTATATCTTAGCTTAGTTTAGCAAAACATACCATTATAAGTTTTCAGCTCATCATCATCGTTGAGCTCCTTAAGTTCTGAGTTGAGCTGCACGATTGCTGACAATTGCGTGCACTGACTGGACAGGTTCACTCAATCTGTGTGGTTCTTTCTTCAAAAGACCATTTTAGATACCGATCTACATAGCCTTCACATGTTCTGACCATGATTTTGTTTGGACTTTAAAAGAGGCTGTGACCTCAGAGTTTGTTTCGGCCTTTCTTCTCAGAGTAGTCAGATGGGAAACGCCGACCCCATCTAGTTTAAAAAATAAATGTTATGTTATGTGTAAAAGTGTTTGTACAAACCTACTTACAGAAATAAAAATCATTTCAACATATCAGGGGGGCATGACAGGGGGGGTTAAGTTCACCCCGCCTCTTCAACTTATACATAAACCGGCTGATCGGTGAGCTCAGCAGCACCAGAGTTGGATGTCATATTGATGGAGTTTGTATGAATAATATCAGCTATGCCGATGATATGGTGCTGCTGAGCCCGTCGATCAGCGCTCTGAGGACGCTAGTTGCGATATGTGAGTCCTATGCAGTGTCCCATGGGCTCAAGTACAATGTCACGAAGAGCGAACTGATGATGTTTAAAGCGCGTGACATAAATTATTCAGATGTCCCGAGTGTCACGCTATGTGGTGCTCCTTTATCATGGGTGACTAAGTTTAAGTACTTGGGTCACTGGGTCACTGAGGATCTTAGGGACAATATAGACGTAGAGAGGGAGCGCAGATCGCTGGCTGTTCGATGTAACATGCTGGTTCGAAGATTTGCACGTTGTACGAATCACGTAAAGGTAACGCTTTTTAAAGCTTTCTGCCAGTCCTTTTACACGTGCAGTCTTTGGACCAGTTTTACGCAGAGGACATACAGCGATCTGCGTGTCCAATACAATAACGCGTTCAGGATACTGTTGGGGCGGTCGTGGCGTTTGTAGTGCGTCTGGTATGTTTGCGGAGGCGCATACTGATGACTTTTACGCCATAATTAGAAAAAGGTCCGCATCCATGGCCGGCCGGCTGCGTACCGCCACTAATAGTCTCCTGAGCGTGTTCCGAGATCGGTGGGATTCCCCTTTGCTGCGCCACTGGACGAGGATCCACACCAGTTAAGCGATTTCCTATTTTTATTACTAACACTAGTTTTTAAGTAATTTTGTTATACTAACCCTATGGACTCCTGTCTGAAATAAATGATTTGAATTTGAATATCATTTCATTTCATCATTTCATTTCATTTCTATTTTCCGTTCGGTACACAGGTTCACTTCAACTGCAACTTGTCGTACCAATAATGGCGGATGACACATAAGGGTGAAAACCCCGTCATGATTTATCCTGACGTGCAATACAACTGGAGAGTACAAGAAACTTGAAAATTGTGTGAAAACTCACAATGTTTGCGAGTTTTCATTTTGTTCACGAAAGTATTTTGGGAACAATTTTGATGAGAGTTTAGACGTATTGTTGAAAGCATTGCTACAGATGTTGAATGTGTTTGTTGAAGTACAGACGATGCGAAAAGATTAATGTGAAAGTACTTACTTGTTTCTTTTGTAAACTAAATATTTAAACCGGTAAAATATTAACTTTTTTATCGAATGTCTGCAATAAATTGAAGTAAATACCTGCTATCAAAATGTCTATATGTTACCTAATAGGATACCCATAGATTCCTCTACGAATAATGTTACAACCTTCGATCAAAAATAGCACTAGATTAAGGATTAGGAACAAAAACACATCGCTCAAATGGACGCGATCGCTTATAACTTGATTATAAACCGTAACACTCAAACATGAAGTTTGTTATCCTTTGCAATATATTTACTACTTCGATTGAAAGTAAACGTATTTTTAAAATAAGAATAATAATATTTATGGAAAAAAAGAACATAATTTCTAAGCAATAAAGTTGAAAATACTTTGTTGCAAATAAGACCACAACATTTATTTATGTATTATTAAGGCACATCAACAACACAAACACAAACATTTACAAATAAAAGAGAACAGAGACATGGACTAGTGTTTACGTCAACTACAGACGTGCACAGCATTACCAACAAAATAGAAGAAAAAACACAGTATTCACGTTACAAAAATATAAAAAAACAAAAGCAATATTTAAGAACAAAAGCTTTAGCTAAAATCTCGGTAGTAGAGACAATACCCCCATCGACTTAAACATTGACTAATTATAATATTTTGTTTTGTTTTGTTGTCTTCAGTCTTTCCCTCATTTACAATCTTAGATAATTATTTGCGGTCTTATTTTTCCGGCCGTTTTTGATGCGCTCATCGGAAATCTAGTACAATTGTTGATCGAAGGTAACAACTTTATTTGTAAAAAAAACAATATTTAGAAAAACACAATGCTTTTCCAAGTAAAATGCTATGTTTACTAACGAGATCATTAAAATCAAATTATAGGAACAGGCTGTAGCTAGCAAGCTGTACCACAAAAAACCTGCGAATTGCGTGGCGGACCACGCATACGGGTTCTGTAGTTGAGATGACATTATACCAAACACAAACTTAATATTGTTGTTGAAAAACATGTTCTCCCTTACATCGAAATTACGTCACGGTCAATTCTCCAACTGCAAATGAAAGTTTGTAATCGCAAAAAAAAAAGTGCGTTAAAACTATAAATTATCGATTTTCGGACTTTATCCTTTACTTGTGCTGTGAGACCTTGCTTCTTGCCAAATTTCATGATTCTAGGTCAACGGGTCAAACCTTAAAGGTTTTGATTCCCTTGCGAGTGTCAAAATATGCGGCAAAATGACCGGCATTAACGGCCGTATCATTTGATTGCGTTAACTTAAAAGTTCAATTTTTTCACAGCTCCGAGGGAATGTAGAGAGTATTAGATTTTTTTCAATATATTACCTCCACGCGTTCCTGAGAAAAAGGTTCTTGATAGACGGACAGACGGACGGAAAACGAAGTGATCCTATAAGGGTTCCGTTTCTTCTTTTTGAGGTACTAAACCCTAAACATAACACAAAAAAAAATTACTTAAAAAAAAAACTAAAAATTGATATGGAGATGCTGGGATTTGAACCCAGGACTTTCAGCATGCGAAGCAGACACTCTACCACTGAGTTACATCCCCGATGAAAATTGTTTTCAAATAGGTGGATTGCTTTCAACACCACTTAACAATTTAATTTGTTGCCTTTCTGATTGAAGTGGCCTTTTCCCTTCACTGGAAAAAATCCAGTAAGTATTTACGATTCTAAAATAGTGAACATAAGTTCTGAAGGCCAATTCCCGTAATTAAAAACGTTCAAAATCAATAATCTCGTCTCAGCGACAGTCAAATGTCAAAAATTTTGGTATGCGCTATACAATTTTTGACATATTGAGACTGAGATTAGAATGCGAACGTTCTTAAAAATTACGGGAATTGCCCCTCTCTGGTGTGATTAATTAGTGGGGTTCTAAGAATAACAATGATAATATGTCTGGTGGTCTTTAACTATTTCTGATATAGGTAATGAACTGTGTACACGCGCCAATTAAATATATTTTTTCCCTTTTGTTTTTTTTTGTTTTTAATAAGTATAATTTTCAGTACCTAATTGCTCTAATACTGGATCACGGCCTCTCACAAAAAGATGCCAATTATGTGGGGGTACTAAGAAACCCTAGCTTAATCCACACTCACACCAACGGACACACATTACATGACCAAGAGTGTAATACTGCAACTCCTCTTAAATAAAATAAACAATGAAACAAAAGGGGGTAAAGCTCAAAAGTGGTGTGTAATATCGCTCGTCGCCGCAGTTACACTGGTCTACATCGGAACCCCGGCTTAGTTTACTGTTTGTATAAATCACTTGAATTGTTGAATGTGCGTGAAAAGCCGCGGACTTTTGTAGTATGGTCCCGTGTATAGATGACGGAGTTTTAATGGGACTTAAGATGTTCGGTTTTGAATCGAATTTGGGTGTAAGGCTGTTTGAAGTTTGAGTATTATTTAGTATCGTAGTTCTCTATATTATTTTTATATTTTATACATACAATGACACTAGTATTTACTTTGTGATTATTTTATATTACTGTGGATGTGAAGACTATGTGGGTCATTGCCTTTTTGTTTTATTTTCTCATTTAGTTTTAATCATGCAGCAGCAGTTTGAGTAATTTATGCGGCCTACCCAAATGTCCTTAATTTGGTATTGTTCGTCGAAACGTTGTGCTCCTTAAGTTCTGAGTTGAGCTGCACGATTACTGACAAATGCGTGCACTGACTGGACAGGTCCACTCAAACTGTGTGGTTTTTCCTCGAAAGATCGTTTCAGACACCACACCAATCTACATCGTCTTCACATGGTCTGACCAGATTATGTCTGGACTTTAAAAGAGACTGTGACCTCTGAGTTTGTTTCGGCCTTTCTTCTCAGAGTAGTCAGATAGGAAACGCCGACCTCATCTAGTTTAAAAAACATGATTGACGTGTAAAAGTGTTTGTACAACCTTACTTACAGAAATAAAATCATTTATCATTTTTAGTGTGTGTGATTGATTGCTCCAATTTGAACGGCGTGTTACTTAGTCAATGGCTTTAGTTGTTACTTATTCTGTTTAATTTTTAACACGCATGCCGTTAGCCGCGTGCATTCCGTCATGCATCGAACGGAAGCACACGTAATAAAATACATCTAAAAAGGAAAAAGAAAAAAATCTATATCGCCCCGCGGCCGCGGCTGCGTCACGGTGGCCCGTAACTACGGGCCCCTCATCATGTTGGCCTCTTAACTTGGCCTGTAGAAATTGAGCGCGCGCATAGTTGCGCGCACCCATGTGAGTGATTGCTGAGAGTGATTGCTGTGATTGTGAGTGATTGCCATGTGAGTGTTGTTTCTGTAGGCGCGCAATGACGCTGTTACACAGTGCCGCTATCTTCACGACACCTCGACGGTGAGACCCCCGGTTACCTAGGGGAGGACCGGCGAGAGACGACCAGCGTCGAAGGTGCCGACTCGACGCTCCTACAGATAGGGTGTGTGGCCCCCCATTGTTTGTACAGTTGCATTGCATTTACCTATTGCGTCTATGAGCGTGATGACACTGATGACGTACTACATACACAAAATTATTTTTAGTTTGTATTTGTCGATCGTGCACTATTTTTTTCCTAATTTATGTAATAGTTATTTGGTACCGACCTTTATTTTCCTGTTTTATTTTTGGTGTTTATCTATGGAAACTTGTAAATGGCCTTCAGTTTCATATTGTTTAAGAACACAGTAGTATAGGTTAGCTGTAAGTTTCTGGAATAGAATAAAATAAACTAAAATACAATGCCGAACTTCTTCTAAAACTAGATGTGTCATTGAAACCCGCGTACTTTTAAACTATTTTCATTCAACTTAGACCAAACCCCGCATTGCAATGCAACCCGCGGCCAATCCCATTTGTTAAATTTGCGCTGAACTATTTGGACGGCATTTTCGCGTTGCTATGTTTCAGTTACACATAGATCATATGTCTTACTTGTAATAACGCTAACAACAGCGGTAATGGCTCACAAATATTTATAGTTTGTCGGCCATTTGTTAAAATTCAAGTGGTGCTTTTATCTGATGTAATAAACTGGGTTTTTGGTGCAAAGGAAATGTATTTGTCTGCATTATTCCGTTTTATGTTCTTAAAGGCAACCTAGATTTTGAGTATTCTAGTTGTTTTTGTTCTTCACTGTAAGGAATCATTCAGAATTTTTGTTAAATTATAAGTGGGAAAAATTCATGTTTGAATGCGATATTTTAATAGTAATATCCTGCCATAAAAAAGAACTCAACCATAATTCAGTCAGTATTAGTGGTCACGTAGGAATATAAGGAAGTTTTTCGTTCTCCTCTTGGCTACTGATTTCTTGTGTGTCATATTGCCAATATTCGATTTACATGCTCTTTTACTACAAGTCAAAAATATCTTAGTATTCAAAATGCAGGGTGGGCATAATGCTCGCAGAACAGAGTGTAAATGGGGCCGAAAGGTTCTAGAGTGGCGACCGCGTACTGGAAGACGTAGCGTTGGAAAGCCTCCCACAAACTGGAACTATGACCTTGTGAAGACTTCAGGAATCCGCTCGATGCGATTAGCACAGAACCCGTGATGCTTGTTGCTATGTCCAGCCGTCTTTCAGCTGAAATTATGTTGATGATTATAAATGAGGTAATTAACGGCGGCTAAGCTGTATTAAAGGCATACAGTAACTGAACATGGCGTGGTGGTGATGTTTTAATATGAACAGAGTGTAAATGGGACCGAAAGGTTCTAGAGTGGCGACCGCGTACTGGAAGACGTAGCGTTGGAAAGCCTCCCACCAACTGGAACGATGACCTTGTGAAGACTGCATGAATCCGCTGGATGCGATTAGCACATAACCTGTGATGCTTGTTGCTATGTCCAGCCTTCTTTCGGCTGAAATGATGTTGATGATTAAAAATGAGCTAATTAACGGCGGCTAAGCTGTATTAAAGGCATACAGTAACTGAACATGGCGTGGTGGTGATGTTTTAATATGAACAGAGTGTAAATGGGGCCGAAAGGTTCTAGAGTGGCGACCGCGTACTGGAAGACGTAGCGTTGGAAAGCCTCCCACAAACTGGAACTATGACCTTGTGAAGACTTCAGGAATCCGCTCGATGCGATTAGCACAGAACCCGTGATGCTTGTTGCTATGTCCAGCCGTCTTTCAGCTGAAATTATGTTGATGATTAAAAATGAGCTAATTAACGGCGGCTAAGCTGTATTAACGGCATACAGTAACTGAACATGGTGTGGTGGTGATGTTTTAATATGCCCATCCCCATCTTATGTAGCTCAATTGTACTTCTAAAAGCAATATGCCTTAATCAACAGGTTCCGTTATTAAATAGGGAAACATATAGTACGTTAGACACAATGTTTAATTCAGGAGACAAACAGAACATTCAGCGGTGTTAATCTGTAGGTGATGACGAAGTTAATTAGTGTTAGGAATATGGGGAGGGTCGCTTTAATTTTCTTATGTCATTTTGTTCGGACGTGATTTTGGGACTTATGAATACTATGAAATATTTTCTTGTCTCGTCCTATTTAGTAGGTACTTTTCTCTCTTATTATTTATCTGTGATAACACTTTTTTTTTTTTAAATCCTGGTTTACCAGTAATTGGCGACTGTGTAAGCTTAAGGCCCATTGTTACCTTTACTTGATAATTAAAGGTAACAATGAGCCTTGAGCTTACGTAATTATATTATGTATATTGTATACCGAAGCTGCTGGTAAACCATTATAAAGAAATAAAATAAAATTTGTTCATTGTCTTCTGTTTACTTTTCTTTTTAAACAGAGTATTAGTTCATCTAATAGAAAGTGTTACTTCCAGGATTACCACCCTCAAAAGCCTTCATGTGCGTCTTTTTTTACTGAATTCAGCAAGAAGTAAAAATAGTGGTAGCTTTTAGGTCACAAAAGAATTGAATAAGACAAATAAATACGTGCTTCGCACTTCAACTACCTGCAGTAAAACGTCCGGTAACCCGCCGGGAACGGGCCGTGGCTCGTACACGTAACGTTACGTTGGTAGTAAGCCCATGTGCTTTTATAGCTGCACTTTTGAAGACTTATTCCGGATAGATGATTTTAAGGAGTTGCTGTTCTAAACAAAACTTCTTCTGAACGTAGTCCATAAGAATTGTTAACGACAAACTATGAGGAAACAGTCGTCAAAATAACACAAGGTAGGTGAAAAGATCAGTGACTGAAGCATAGAGTACGGCGACCCTCTGTGAGAGGGAGTGGGCCGCAATCCACCACGCGGGCCCAAGGTGGATGTCATTTGTTTTCGAAGCTTTGGTTCTAGATTATGTCGGTTTTCTTACACCTACGACCTACAACTCGAAAGTCAAGCCCATTTCCATTGGACCGCCACTGCTCTCATCAGAGTGTACACAGTATCCTTTAGGTAAAGTACAGGAGTGTCCATTGAAGATGCCCAAGCATGGAAGGATGTAGATAGAAAAATATTCGTCTATTGTAGAGCCATTTATGAAACTATTTACTTTAATGATCTTTTGATATTTTTATACCAGAACTAACAAATTACGTGAAGAATAGGTCTGCTAAAACAGAGACCATGTAATGTAATGTTAGTAAGAATCATTTAGGCATCCATTCAATTTAATTTCTCTTTTGATATATTTTTGCAAGAACTAACAAATTACGTGAAGAATAGGTCTGCTAAAAGAGGGACCATGTAATTAAAATCGTATTTACTTGAATTTAAGTTTGCTTTACTGTTGTAGTTTTCCTTCACATCTCATCGGACTATGAGAGTGAGGAAAAAAAAAAAAAAAACTATTTATTTCTTCAAAAATTTTCAGGATTTTTTACACAGCAAAAATAGCGATTAATCTTGTTATAATAAGATTATATGCGCTATAAGATTATTTTATAGTTGCGCACATAAAAAAAAAAAAAATATGAGACAACATCCACACAAGGTCTTCAGGTCCCGAACTAGGCAGAGCCTTTACTACGGTAACCTGATGACTGATATACATACTTATATACATATACACACCCAGACACAGGTCAAACAGACATGTTCATGCACACAAATGTTTGACTTGTCCGGGGATCGAACCCGGGACCAGCGGCTCAGAAGGCAGGGTCGCTACCAACTGCACTAACCGGTCAGTCATATAAACATACGTTTATAGGCTGAGAACCTACACGCTGACATCCTCCATTCCATACATCCCCACAGTAAAGTAGGCACTTGCACGTGCACTTGTGTCTGCGCACACAGTTGTGCACTATAATACCTTCACAGAACTTGGCTAGTCTCCGTGACCAAAATGCGGCCAGAAGGATTTTTGTTTGACTTTTATTAAAACTTCCGAATAGTTCTTCAAATGAAAGGTTAAGCTTCGCTCGATGTATTTATGAGTCAAGTGATACAGCCGGACCGTGGACGTAAAACGGCCGGTTTTACGGCGTCACCCGGCACCGGACGCCGGACGCCTTGAAGATATAGCGCGAATGGAATTTTTAATCGAAATCCCGAAGTTCATGGCTTAGTTTAGAGCTTTTTATTTATTATAAGTGTACGAGGTGAAATTAAACCACGCCAGGCACGTGATTTGGAAATTTAATATTGGACATAGCTGCCATATCTACTCTTGATTGACCGAGAATTATAAAAATTACTATCATAACTATAAGCTTTGACTTAGACAATCATGTTCCCGTCTCTGTCTTGCATTTGTAGTTTGACAGTTGTACGACAGTGACAAGAATAAGGACAGCTAAAGCATGTCCTAAGTAACGTTTAACGATCTCGGCAGACCGTTGTCGTTTACATAATACTATACTATACTATAATGGACAGCCTAGACGTCAAAATGAGCGTTGAGAAATTAAAAGGCCATTAGTTATTCATGTAACCTATATATAATATTTGATGCACAAACCCCCTTTTATTACCCAAACATAGAAATACGAATAATAAACTAGCATAACAGAAAATCTAAATAACTACCCGATATAAGAATAACATCTTTGCAAGCCTAAAAAGTATCCCAAAACTGCTATTAAAGTAAACATAATGATTTTGCAAGCACACAGTCCCAGCGTCCGTATTAAAAAACCTCATTCAGATTTACGTTTTCTGAAGCAAAAAGCGATGAATGGAGATCTGTGATTTATGCGAAGGAAGGAAAACGTATAAGTTTGCAAGTTCTAAGAGGTTATTGAGAAGAAAACTAACGAGTTTTATACTGAAGGGATGGCATGGTTAGAAATGTGCTTCAAGTTTACTTGTCGCATGTAAAAGTGAATGTAACAGCAATACAGCTGCTAAACAACACGGATATATTGCGAAGAAAAGTAAACCATTTGAGTTCTGTAGTTTATAAATAGTGGATGATTAATTTCCATCACCACTGCTCTCAAAACGGCGAAGGAAAATATCGTGAGAAAACCAGCATGTTCTAGAACCAAAAATTCAAAGACATGTGACATCTACCAACCTGAACTATCCCCGCGTGGTGGATTACGGTCCAAACTCTCTCACAGAGAGGAGGCCTGTGTCCCAGCAGTGGGAAAAATATAGGCTGATTAAGAGAGAGAGAGAAGATAATGAATATTAGTAACAATGGTGTGCTAGGTAAATATAACACAGGAACAAAGTGTTATTATCAGTTATCAGTCCTTAAGAAAGTGCTTGTGTTATAGTGGAAATGGACACTATTCTTATATAATAATATAACACAATCTACCACGTAACTGATTTATCTTTTAGGACGTCAGTCGAATTCGATCGATGTCTTTGACAATTCAGATCGATGCAATGTAGGGCGGCCATCTACCATCGATAATGCTTTTAGAGCAATCATAATGTATCGAATGACATCGATAGACCGTAATGTAGTCCTAGGTAGGTAGATAAAACACTTTTTTCGCCATATTTAGAATGACGTCATCATTCTAACCATATCATCTTTCACACAGTTCATTCATCGTTTCTTTGGTCTACTCTTATAGCACACATTATACTCAAAACATGGACATTTATACTCAAAACTTTCCACACGACATTTAGTATGAGAAGTACCCATTGATAAATGTTTCTGATAGATCACGTCCTAATCAAATGGGAATGTTCAAAATCAGCTCATGAAAAATTCGTTATAATTATACGGTGAGGTATGATGATATTCCTGCTAGGGTTGCGGAAAAGTCCAAGAGGGTTACCGTGGCCCCTGACACAGGCAACTGAAGGAACACGGGTGGGTTTTGGTCAGTAAGAGTCTGACACGCCCTCCTGCTCTGCCCAGAGCGGGAGAAGTTATTTGATGATTTCCCACCCACAAAAAAAAAGGTATGATGATATTGATGATCGAAAAAAGTATGTTTTACCACTCTATCAAACAACATTTCTTATAAAATACCTATATTTCGGTTTATTACGGCAACACGAATATCATTTGTATTGTAAAGCTTAGTTAAATCCTAAAGAACAGACCAGAAAAACTCAAGAATAAAAAGTTTCTATTCAGCTTTAAGCTCTAGCCAACCCTAACAGAAAAACAAATGAAACGTGACACACATTCCTTCCAGTAAAAAGCGATGAAAAGTGAACGTAAGCTGATTTACGGCCAGCGAGAGGAAGCGATAGAAAGCGGTCAAGCGCTGCAAGGGTCCGCCTTTGTTGGTGGAGGAAGTCACGTGCTATATTCGCTAAGTGTTTTATGAGAGAGTGGTGTTTGTACTTAGTTAGGAAAGCCCATCGTCCACGACGGTACTCAAAAGTAACCAGTTACAAACTCTCGACGCGACTGTCAAACAATCACAAACAACCAGTTTGTGATTGTTTGTGTCGTATATGGATCGCCATTGAAATACTATTGCTGTGACTTTGTGGCTACTCATACTTGATTTGGAACGGGAAGCAGAGAAGGAAGGAGGGAGGTGGGGCAGTGGTGGCCCATTCATGATGTAACTAATATTTAAGTAAGAATATAATTTAAAAGAGTGTCCATGGAGTTTCTTGCCCGTTATTCTCCATAGGTAACTACTACGCTTTGAATGGGCAATTAGCTTCATATTTCTGACTGACCGACCAGCTGACAATTCAAAAGTGCCTGTAAATGATTTAATTGAATGGTAATGCTTGCTTTGCGTGGCATGTCTTAGAACCAAAAATTCGAAAACATATGACATCTACCAACCCGCACTGGGCCAGCGTAGTGGATTGCGGCCCACACCCTCTTATCGAGAAGAGGCCTCTGTCCCAGCAATGGGAACATTATAAGCTGTATATGGTGGTTGATTTGAGTTTGTAACTGAGTACTTCTAAGTAGCGTGGTGAACAACGCGCCCAAGAGTCTAGGTACCCTGTGTATAGTACCAACCACAAATAATCCCCCAATGTCGCTTTATGTGTCCGTCTGTTTGTCTAAATCAGATGACGTATTCTGATGCGATTTTCACCATCAGTTTAGCGCATTTAAGTATTCCAAAAGGTTTATGGTAGGCGCGGGTCTCTTGTGATATGGTAGTATGCTTTATGGATATATTTATTGTAAATGTATATAGTACACTACTGGCTACTTGCAGTATTTTATGTCCTTCCCTTTTAAATCCATTCAAAGGTTGTATTTAAACAATCGCTTTTAGCGGCAAGACCGCCCGCTGTGTCACCTAATGTAAACTTTCTATATATATATATCTGTAATTTATACGGTGTACATATTAAAGAGTATTCTATTATATTTTAAGTAACTGAGGCAAACGCTTCGTCAATTGTACACTTAAACTTATGATGACAGTATTGTAGTAGAGCTCTTTATGTATGAACTTAGCCATTCAAACTTTGATGCGGTTTTCACCATCATTGTGCGTTTTTTTTTTTCGATAGTATTATGTGTATATTACATTATTATTTAACTAAGATTTAGCACAGAAATCTCAATGGTAGGTCTTTAGTGGTATTAATAGGTACCTAACTGAGGCACTGATAGCATACAACAACACTTCGTAAATTGTTAACTTAAACAAATGTCGCAGGTGTCAAAAAGTAAAAATTATAACTATACAGGGACAAATTAAATAAGCTAGAGAAACTTCGCAGACGTGATGGGTATTGATATCTAAACATGATAAAACAAAAACTAAATTATAGTGATGATTTTTTTTTGTGGGATCATCGACCGCCATTATTCACTTGAAAATAATATCAGTTTAAAAAATATCTGTTTCTTTTTATGTATACTTCATAAACGTGAATGGTATCGATGTCAAAACACGATAAAACATATGTTTTCAACTCATACTTCATGTAACAACATAACCAGCGGTCGTGGACCTCTAAAAAAGATACATCAAATATTTTTTTTTTTGTTTTCCCATCACGCTTGAGTCGTTTCGACAGCTAATTTAATTTGACCCTGCATAGTATTAGAGCTCTTTGTGTATGAATTCATTTGGCAACTACTAGGTACCCTACTACCACCATAACTATTTACCTCGCACCATAAAACTTACACCATATATATTTCAACCGCCAAGCAACATTACGTGTTCCAGTTTGAAAGGTATGGGTGCTGGTGTAATAACAGACACATGAAAGAAAGAAAGAAAGAAATTTAAATATTTTATTTGGGACACGCACATGCAATACAATCAGTAAAAAATATTTATTTATTTATTGGTCTATCTCCATCGTTACACTGTTTAAACAAATTAACACAAGCCAAGTTTAGGCGATAGACACAGCATGCAAAACAATATAATTATTATATAAAAATAAACAAAAATGACAGTAAGTATAAGTGCAGAAATGACAAATAAAAAATAAAGGAGCATTTAAAACATGAGATATTCCAGCTTTGTCCATGTGATGGTAACGCATCTGTGATGGCTCTGTGGTGTTAAATAATTATGTCCACAGGCCGCTGCATAGACCATCAACATTAGGTTGTCATCCAACGCCTAACATAAGAAGAGCTTGCAAATGGATTACTAATTTGTAACATGAGAAACATTCAAACGAAGCAAGTTAATAAAAAGCTGGTAATAATAGCACCACTCTACCTACTGAAGAAAGTCATGAATATTCATCAGCTCATCCACAATTTACACTAAATCACTATAAACTCAACACAGACATTTAGTTGCCCCATACATTATTGCACATCTCTATAATACAAATAGAGGTGGAACACGATCCATAAATCATAGAATTCAATTAGTAACGCGACTAAGCCTCGTAACGATGTATCGAACTGTTTGTATCTATGTAAACAACACACATGTATAATGTATACATACATAGTTTATATACTAATATGTATGGTAGCAGCAAAATGGAAATTACGGCGTCCCTGAATGCATTTAAACTTTGTCTTCATAATTTGTTATGGCGTAGCGATTTCGTAGCGGCGTAGCGCGTAGCATCGTAGCGCGTAGCACTTTTTGTGAGTTTCGAATACAAAAATAGACGAACAACGGTTTGGGAAAATTACAATGTAGGTAGTTTATACATCAAAACTTATAATTAAAGGGATTTTTTATTGAGTATCAGATGGGAATACACAGCCTTACGATTATACCTACATTTTTTGCAAATAAATTTATTCCATTCTATTCGATGACTCATTAAAAAAATACAATTTCGTATGAAAATACCCAACCATACCATTCATATCTTTCTAAATAATACATAGTGTAACAAACCACTCAAAAAGTACAAAAAAGAATCGTTCGAATCCGCCCGCAACATGAAAAAGGACTTAAGAACAAAAAAAAATGAAAAAAAAATCCTTTCCCTATTTTTTGAGACGAACTCAGAATCAAGCGCGGTACAGTCTATATTAAATTCAACAGTGGAAGATTACAATATTGAATAGCGAATGAGTATTTCGACGGTGGGAGAAAAAAAGAGTGCCCTACTGAATAATTCAGGCACAATCACTGGCCATCTCATTTATTCATGCAGCGAGACCCACTAGCCGCTGCGTTGCCATTCATCTCAGATTATAAAAAAAAATGGCGATGTGAATATGTGATGGCACTGGGAGTTAAAATGTAGGTAAGCAGTGGTAGCCCGGTGGTAACGGCCCTGACTTACGAGTTGTAGGCCATAGGTTCAAACCCAGACCGGCGCATTACTTTTTGTAAATTATTTCCTCACCGTTGCTCTAAAAGCACCGAAGACATGTGACATCTACCAACCCGCACTGGGCCCGCGTGGTGGATGACGGCCCACTCTCTCTCACCGAGAGGAAGGCTGTGCCCCAGCAGTGAGAACCGTATAGGCTGACTATGCTAAGCAGTGAACAGTAGATTATATTTGGTGATGAAAGGACCGACTCTGCTAAAGTTTCATGTGCACGAATCCAGATCCTGATGGAAAAACTAAATAACACTTTGCACGACCTGGGAATCCTCAATGCCCAGCAGTTGCGACTACTTGACCAACGGGGCATTAACAACAGTGGGCAAGTCTTAGTGACTACAGTCTACAAAAAAGAAGTATGATCATTTTGAGTATACTGCGGCGACAAAGCCAAGCTGTAGCCAAGCTTCATTCACATCCGCAATCTGTGGCTTTAATTTTTGCCAAAATGGAATTGTGTAGCAGATCTCTCATCTAGGCTGAAGTTGTATTATGTGTGTGCTTTATTGACGGCTTATTTCGTGGGCTTGTGTAACCCACAGGTGTGACCTGCAATGTATGCTGTATTTTGCGTAAATTGTGAATTGTGTTTGTTGGGTAGTTTTTTGAATTACCATAACCTAAATAAGACCTACTGTATCACCAAAAATCACACTAATAAATCAAAGTCAAAGAATTTGACTTTGATGCTCATTGTATGGGAGCATAGTGTGGTATGATGATGACGTGAAAGTTACAGGTATGGAGTTAAAATATAATTATAGATATAAGTGTGTATAGTTG
Source organism: Brachylomia viminalis (assembly GCA_937001585.2). NCBI lineage: Eukaryota > Metazoa > Arthropoda > Insecta > Lepidoptera > Noctuidae > Brachylomia > Brachylomia viminalis. The sequence goes on along the minus strand of OW443298.2, from coordinate 24,528,336 downwards.
GCTGTGTGGTTTTTATTCAATGATAAATGATAAATGATTTTATTTCTGTAAGAAAGAAAGAAATAAAGAAAATGCGTTTATTTGCGGTATACATGACGCAAAAAATAACACAAACACAAAAAATTTGAAAAGGTTGGGGGGAAACATGCGTCACATCCACGCAAAGGTAAGTAGGTTTGTACAAACACTTTTACACGTCAATCATATTTTAAAAACTAGATGAGGTCGGCGTTTCCTATCTGACTACTCTGAGAAGAAAGGCCGAAACAAACTCAGAGGTCACAGTCTCTTTTAAAGTCCACACATAATCTTGGTCAGATCATGTGAAGACCTTGTAGAAGATTGGTGTCTGAAACGGTCTTTTGAGGAAAAACCATACAGATTGAGCGGACCTGTCCAGTCAGTGCACGCATTTGTCAGTAATCTTGCCGCTCAACTGAGAACTTAAGGAGCACAAGGATTCGACGAACAATACCAAATAATGGACATTTGGGTAGGCCGCATAAATTACTCAAGCTGCCAGATCGTGAAACTAACTAAGAAATAAAATAAAAAAAAGTAATAAACCACATAATCTTCACAATCACAATAATTAAAATAATATAATACTTTACAAAGTCAAACTCATGTCATTGTATTTATAAAATTCATCAATGTCAATGTGTATATAAAAGTTCGAACATAATCTTTGAGGACCATGTAGATTAGTATCTGAAATGGTCTTCTGAGGAAAGAACCACGCAGATTAAAAGGACCTGTCCAGTCAGTGCACGCAAAAAAAAAAAATGGAAACCCTTTGGTTTCCATTTATGGTACTTTGATGCTACATATGTAACATTTACGCCATTTAATTTGCTTCACAAACATAACATCAAGCTTGTTTTCGCCAAGGATTAGGCAGAGGTGTAACACATTTCGCTAGTTATGTTTTAAGTCCCATGTAATAGGGGCCCGGGCGAACCTATTGCCATCAGCCCAAATCTAGACTTCAGGATGCTACTGAGAAATACCAGTTGGAAAATCTGAATAACACTTTGCTCGACCTGGGATAGGAACCCAGGACCTCATGCTCAGAAGTAGCGCTTACGACCTCTAGACCAACGAGGAAAGACGAGTTCGCTTCAGTTGTATTACATCATTTATTTTTGATGCGAAATAAAGAGGTTATTGCATTTTATTTTATTATGGGACAATAAACAGCTACAATATAAAAACTTTACAAATAATAATATAGGCTCATAAGTAGTATTAGCAATATTGCAGCTCACTACATTATCCGCATGTTAACAAAATTAAGATAAGGTAAAAAGTGCCACTAGATTAGCATTACTCAGATATATAAAAAATAAATTAAAAGAAGGATTATTCAAATACAATACAATTAATTAATTCTAAAAGAAATTAGATACATTATAAAAAAAAACATTAATAAAAATAATTAAAACTATTGAAATAAATTTAGAATATGACTCACACTATTTCTTATTATCATTAGATAAGATTTCAAAAACATTGGACTTAAATTTCGATTTGGAACACGAAAGTATCAATATCAATGAATGAAGGTATACATAACAAACCAACAAATTGACATTTTAATCACTAATAACTACTGTTCAATGTTTATATAGCCATAAAAGCATACTCTAGAGTTTAAAACACCTTTTATCTCCTTTCATTAAGGTGAAGTATTTATTTCTTTTTATAATAAAAAGGAACGATTCATTTGTGGAAGTATCTTATCGTTTATTTCCCTTGTGAGGCGATCGTGGCTAAAGCTTTGGAAGAACTTGATGACAATAGACTGCCCATGTACTTACGTAAGGATTGTTTGCTTACCAACATTTTATGAAAGAAGCTATAAAAGTCAGAGCTGTAAGTCTGATTTAGATAACGGTTTCTTTGCTTGCTATTTACCTCCTAAGATAATTTAAAGGATGTGCATTCTTAAAGTTAGGAACGTTGCTTCGCTGTTTTGAGGAATTTTTTAATATCACTAAATGAAATTTGAAATATGGTTCTGTGTTGTACTAACTATTGATAATTATTTGAAATTTACAGCAGCATTACACAACATAACACTAGAAATAAATCATTTTGTATTGCTTACTATCACGATGGATCACTGTTGTCCGAAAAATAAAGAATATAATATATAATAATAATTACAGTTACTGGTACAGTCCCGGGAATAGGTAAATATGGCACAAATAAGGTTTTAGATCGAGGCAGTAATAATGAGTATCAGTGCCTTGATGACTATTATGGTCGGGTACTGCTTCTAAATGTCTGTACAATACACCATAAACTGTCAGAGACAGCAAAAGTCTTAACGACACGCGACGACTTAAAATTGAGTTTCGTTTTTAGAGAATTCGATAGTTTCAAAAGGTCACTAAAAACTCACAAGAGGTTACCGGAGCCTATTGTCGTGTGCTTCATCCATCACATAGAGGATTGCCAATACGTGGAAACGCTTAACCCTTTCCCAGTCTAGTGCACCACATTGGGTTCACGGCGATTGTTGAACCAATGTTTCTATTCGGCGGACTAAAACCTTACGGACCCCGAACCACCCCAGTCTGAAAAATGGATTTAGCACATTCCCGGTGTAACCCTATTACAAAATACAACCATAATTCAACACGATATAATCTAATAACTAAACAAGTCAGGAATCGTGATTCTTCTAAATTTAAAATGCAAAGACAGTTCCAAACATAATTCACAAACCTAGACGCGCCTAGAATGTTCCATTCCAAGCAGATGAACATTAACGTATTTGATATTCCCGAGTGCTACAATATAAATGTTAATATTATACAATCCATTACTCTAACAAGACTTATTTGCATTAATTATTATAATGTAGGTACGTACAATACATGGGTGTTGTCTTACCGTATGCAAATATTGGACGCCAGCACTGGATCCAACGATACAGGGAGGCTTTTCGTGTGTAAACTTGTACGATATAATGGAAAAGTAGACAATGGAAAGTTGGAAACCGTTTCCATCAGCTTAGCGCAAATATTTGTGCAAACATTCGTTATTTTACGGCGGAAGGGATGGGTGATAGCGGTGTGGGTGGTTTAATCGAAAGTTAATAGTTATTATGTATGTATATCAGCAGGTTACCGTAGTACTGGCTCTACCTATTTCAGGACCTGAAGACCTTGTGTGGATGTTGTCTCATGTTATTACTGTTATATATTATTATTGCGCAGACCTAGGTATGAGAATAAGATCAACCCATCAGTGAAGATAGTGAGATAATGATTTGTTCGTTTCAGGTACACTTGATAAGCTGATCAGCTATCGCTTTTGTAATCTACTTTTAAGAGTATTCTATCCATGTAGAGGCTATAATAAATATTTAGGGATTACGTACAGACGAACCTGGGCTGATCTAATCGGTCTGACCGGATGCGTACTCATAAAAGAAACGACCAGACTATTGAGATTCAACGATTTCATTTTAGTTCGATCGATTTTGAGGCTGTAATGACACGGATTTTGGTCAGTGGGTCTTACACGGCACGGACGTGTGGAGTAATCGTAACGTAACAATGAACGTTTTTAAAATTTAAAATACTCTTTTCACACTTGATATTTACTCAGTTTTAATTCTTTATTTATATCTTGCTTGTCGCAACCATTCAAACAAAAATGTTATAGGATAGCTGTATTTTCTATTCAAAAATGGTTCAAGGTTTCCCTACGTTAACGTCGCGTGTAGGTGCTAGGGCCTTGGATCAGAAATATCCCGCTGAAAGTTCACACCCTAGCCGATATAAGCTTGGAAATGACGGATAAAAAGTTCTCAGGATTTTCACGACACGCGGCGCGAAATGAGAGAAGTTGTGGCCTTTTGTTACTTACTGTAATACTCGCGTTTGTGCACCTTCGTGTACGCAAATGTAGACACAGGTATGTTGTGTGTACTTGTCGAAGTGATTGACGACACAATGTACTTGTGTTGTAATTGAGTTTAGAAGTCTTTTGATGAAGTGATGGAGCATAATGAGTTTGAGACGTGATTAAAGGAAGCAGGGCGTTATAATGCCATTCGTGACAGAAAGTTGCTACTGTTTTCACTTCATTTAGAAAACGTATTGGTAATGGAATATTTCACCACTCTAAAGTAAAATACTTCTACAAACCATGCATAGCATAATTTCTGTCGCGTTATTTTCGGCAGGTGTGTCGCTACAATTAATAAAAACCAAAATTACTGTAATTTGTTCTTTCATATACCTACCACTGTTTTGATAGCGGCTGATTTTGTTTACGAACATACTATTTATTAATGTGACAAAACATCAAATCATCATCGCCATTATCTAGCTCGTTTCCAGAATTTCCCTCAAGAAGGCAATACTCGCGCATCTCGCTTCGTTATTATAGTTCGATTCGTACTTTTCCTTCATAAAAATCAAGTTGAGCTATTCTCGGCATGCCGATTCAAGCATTTGTCGCAGGAAAGACAAACGACATGCTTTAGTCAAACTCAAACTCAAAGCATTTATTTCAAATAAACCAATGACAGGCACTTTTAAATTGTCAAGCGGTCGGTCAGTCAGAAAGATGAAGCTAGTTTGCCCATTCCAAAACGTAGTAGGTACCTATGGAGAAGAACGGGCAAGAAACTCCATGGACACTCTTTTAAATCAAAATATTGTAACAAAAAAGTGGTTACATCATTCATGTTGTAATTATACATGTGAGAACGATATAGAAAGACGTGCACGTTAAAAGCGTCCGTAATAAAAATAAAAAAAAAACAATTATGGAATTAAAATAAGACGTGGCAGCTAAGAAATGACCAGTGCCTACTGACGACTAGTTTACATGCGACATGCAAAGAGTGGTCGGGACCAGTCGACACGTAGATGACGTCATGTCAACCGTCGGACCAACGTCAAACAGTTGTTGTGTCAATCATGGTTATGTCAAATGCGGAAGACAATAATAAATATGTTATAGTAAATGTGTGACAAGTTCATAAACATCTTAAAAGATGTTGCGATCGCCACAAGAAGCTAAAACACATGAAGAAAACTTTAGGCCTCAGCCAAAGTTGTCTACTATTCACTGCTTGTGCGGCGTCGATGGGTGAGATACATCTGAGATACAGAAGTAGAAGGCTTCTAAAACCTTTGAGGTCTAAAATCAGTCAAATGGACAAGGACGGCTTTACTCTGGTTGAGGGCAAGAAAGGTCGATCGCGTTGCAACCGCAACAAACGCGGTACCAGAGTGTACCGCGTTTGTTAAGGGATTCATTGGGGTAAAACTTGCTCATGTGGGCAAGTACTATTGAGGTATTCCATGTAATGGAATACTTCAGCAAAGGGGGCTGAAGACAGAATACCCTCTTAAAAATCTTTTAATTCTGTCATCTTTTCTATATTATTGTCCATCAGTAGGGGTCGCGCAGATCTACAAGAGTTTAAAATTCCATATTTGAATCCTTCTTCATAAAATTTGTTAAGAAAATAAATAATTTGTAGGACCAATGCATTATCCAAATGAAAATCATGATATATCAAAAGTGGACCCAACGTTTTAGGTAAACATGTAACGTTTTAGGTTTTATGTTAAATGAATTGTCGGACAGAGAAGCTGTCATAATTGCGGATGGGGGTACAATTCTCCTTAACCAAGCTGTCCGCACAAAATCCCTGCCACCAGGTTAATCTTGGTGTGCATGTTGTGATTGCTGGAATGAAGAGAAAAACACTCCGCAAGCGAGGATTTTTGAGCCCACCTTGCCCCTGTACATTTCCCGGTTGCATCGACAGACATCGAGAGAGAAGGAACCAAGTTCTAATCCGTGCCGAAGGACCATCATACTGGCGATAATTGCAGGAAGGCTGGATTGCCCCTTCATATGGCATTGTTCCAGCCGACATGTTGCTGTACCAGGGTCGGAGAGAGGGTATTACATTTATTGATTTAATTAAGTATTTATTTTAATTTGATTTGATTTTATTTAGTTTGATTTTATTTAATTTCAATGAATTTTATTTTATCATATTTGTTTTTATTTGCACAAACGCGCACGTACGCTGCACCCATACACACAATTTTCACTACAGGCTTTTTCTTACCATTGTCTTTTTCATTGTTATTTTGTATTCTTTTTTTCTGAACTCATTGATAATCTTATTGCTTTTAAAAGTATTTCCTCCCGGAAGAGGGCACTGGCACTTGTAACACAGGTTAACCACCAAGCACAAGTGTCAGGGACTTCACACAATTTATACCCATTTCTCATGTAATAATAAAGATTATTATTTATTATTATTTGATATTTGATGTTATTGATTGTATTGTATTTTATGTGATTTTATTTGGTTTTTGTCTGGCAATGGGTGTTATTTACCTGAAAGAAATAAATGAAAATGAATGATGAAGGAGGGCCGGTGCCATCGAGCAAGACTACAAATTTTAATTCCGACATCCTCCAGGTCCCCTCCCTGCAAAAGGCCTAGAATTATTCAGCCTAATATTTTGGTTAGCTGGAGTTGTAAATGTTACAGTGAAGCATGACCAAAACTAAACTCCCACGTGTCGTGTGATAATATGTTTTTGTGGATTATACTTGGGTGTATACTGAATTTATTAATAAATAATAAAAAGTATTTATTTCATAAAAACAAGCACACATTGCACTGTATACATTGTCTGTAAGTATAATATATAATAAATCTGAAAGTTATTTATATAAAGATTATTTTGTTACTAGAAACAAATGATATACCTACCAACATGATGCAGTGTTTGAAAAGCATTTTAAACAATAAAGATTTTTTTTTTCAATGTTATATTTATTCCTAAATTATCATTATAAATTGCACCTACCACTGTTTGTCTCTGCATCACCCAAAGGTTGACTAATAAACTAAAATGCCTATAGCATTATGTCCGCCTCTGTATATTTGTAAAGTATTCAATAAATAATTACCTATAATTACCTAACAAAAATACTATACGTAAACAATACATTAATATAATCACTAGCTTACACGAATAGTCGGCGTCATGTGTCGCGCGCTGGCCGCGAGCTTAGGATCGCCGGACCATTTCACAACTCACTCACTCTTCATGAATTTCGACAGATGTTTGTGCGGCATTTTAACCACAAATACATTTTTGGACAAGAATTTGAGGTCGTGCTGTGATGAGACTCCTACCGCGACCCTCAGGTTTTTTGATTTCCCAACAATCTTTTGGGTTTTTGTGAAGTAATATAGCCGGGAGACGTAGGTACAGCAGAGTAGCTGGAGCAGCAGGACGCCCGGGCTGTCCAGTTGGTGCAGTACCGCACTCTTTACGACAACCACACTTCCTCTTCTTCTCCATCTTGATAAGCCTGGGTTTTATTGTGGTAGTCATCAGTTTACTTATAATCATTCTTATATCATTGGCAGTCATTCTGTTTTTATTTCTGTTTTTTCTGTTATTTCTGTTTTTGTAATTACTTAATTTTCCAAACCAATCCAATCCATTTGTATCCAATGTAAACAAACAATACAATTATGACTTTGATTTGACGTGACAAGTATCGTTGACATTGACTAATTAGCATTCCGTTGTAGTAAATACTAAGGAGAATTTATTTAAACGTTGATAATCAAATAAAAATAGAGTTACGAAATACGAAATCAATAATGATGATATTGATAAATATTTGTGAAATACGTACCTATATAATGCTGCTCAAAACACGCTTTTTACTTTAAAATCATTTTTAAAGATGGTCAAAGTGCATTAACGATTGCGTCATTTAAAGTAGCATCGTTATGTGGAATGGATTGGTTCGTTTATAATGGCAACATTTTTGCCCCTAGACTCGTGATTTACGATCGACATATAGTGAGATTACAAGAATCTGGTTATCCAGCCGCTTATAAAACGGTGACATTATTGTAAATATTTTATAAGCGACATAGGAGACGAGCGACAATGACGAATGCGTCATCTACGATTGAAAACGCGAGAATTTCCTTCTATATTAATGAAGGATAAAACAAATACAGGTAAGCAAATCACCACCTTTATCTCTCGCCTCAAGGTGCACTCATTAGTTAGCCTGAAGGAGATTAATTACTGCGTTGCTTAGCATCACGTTGGAACGTGATAGTGTCTGCCAAGGTAGCTAATGAAGCTGGTCAACAACGATGTATTTGGTAAACAATACTGTGTTAAGGTAAGATTGCGATTTTGGCCTTACATGAAATTATATAATATTCGGCTAATTGGTTCATAGGTTTTAATAGTGGTGTGCCTATCAAACCCTAGAAACGAAATTTAAACTCTTATGAGTACTTACCTACCTCATGTGAGTTTTTCAATGTCTACTTAAATAAATAAATATGAGACAACATCCACACAAGGTCTTCAGGTCCCGAACTAGGTAGAGCCTGTACTACAGTAACCTGATGACTTATATACATATACACACCCAGACACAGGTCAAACAGACATGTTATTGCACACAATTTTTTGACTTGGCCGGGGACCGAACCCGGGATCAGCGGCTCAGAAGGCAGGGTTGCTACCAACTGCACCAACCGGCCAGTCAGTTTACTTATAGGTAAATCAACTAGGTGACAAATACACTGTTTAGAAATATGGATACGGTAGACAAATGACCAGCACCGAAAACAAACATAAAAGAAGGGACCTTTTACCTACAAGGGAAGTTACAGTTACAGGCAAAAATATTATTCTTGAATATTTCTTGAGTAATTCAATTTTTGAGCCTACAACATGGTTGTTTTGTTGATATTTTCCGCACTCTTTTTCATTCTACCGTACCGTATTTTCTTACAACATACATTGGACGCAAAATGGCAAAATAAGACGTAAACATTGAATATTTATTCAGGCATGAAAATAAACCACGTCAAACGGAGAACTTTCAGATTAAACCCAATAGTAAATCTAAGAAAATGTGGGGTCAGTGGTTTGAGATTGTGTTCCACTGCCGAAGATATAGGTACTTGGTGTTTTGTGTGCTTTATTTGTTTGCTAGTGTAACGGGCCTAGGACACGAGGCCAGTTTGTGAGTTAGTCCAGTAAGTATCGAGTGCCGATGCATTCTACCAGCTTGTATGTTTTGCAGTTGATCGACGTCGACCAGTCGATATTGATAGCCTCGTAATATAATCGAAGGTTGATCGATGAAAGTTAACCGGCTATGCCATATAATGTGGCATTAGATCGATTTCGTCGTCGGTTGATCGCAATCTACATAGTTGTCTATTGTTGTTATTGTTGCTATCCTAACTAATATTATAAATGCGAAAGTAAGTATGTTTGTTTGATACGCATTTATGCTAAAACCGCTGAACGGATTTGAATGAAATTTGGCAAATGAGTAGACCATGTCCTGGAGAAGGATATTGGCTCCTTTTCATCCTGGATCACAGACGAAGTCACGGGTAGTAATAATTATTAAAACGCTAGTAATAACTATAACATAAAGAGAAGAGTGGAATATTAGTATTAAATTCTTGTATTTTATAGTCATTTCCGAGCTATCTATCCCGTATGTTGCACCTGCCATGGTACTTGTACATCTCTGCATCACCCTAAAGTTGACTGGTAGACAATGCCTCAGGCATTAAGCCCGCCTTTGTACAGTATTTTTTTTACTTGTGCATAAAGATTTAATAAATAAATAAATAAGAGTGGGGCTTGTGGCTTAGTAATAACAGCCGCACGTGTCACGCACGATTGATCAGGTTAAGATACGCTTGCCGCGGTTGGTCCGTGGATAGGTGACCATCTTTACATACCAATACTCCTCCGTGTCTCGGAAAGCATGTTAAGCCGTTGGTCCCGGCTGTCATACGTGGATCTTTGACAGTCGTTACGGGAAGTCAGAAGCCCGCAAGTCTGACAACCAGTCTTACCAAGGGGTATTGTATCTATTACCCAGTAACTGGGTTGTGGAAGTCAGATAGGCAGTCGCTCCATGTAAAATACTGGTATTTAGCTGCATCCGGTAAGACTGGAGGCCAACCCCAACTTAGTTGGGTAAATGCTAGACAGATGACAAATGATGATGATGTTGATTTTGTATGTTTGTTTGTTACGCTTTCAAGCTAAAACGGCTGAACGGATTTTGATGAAATTCGGCACATAATTAGACCATGACCTGGATTAGGACATAAATTACTTTTTTTCGATATTCTCACTGGCATTTGACACCGCGGGGCACAGCTAGTAAATGTTATAATGCTTCATTATCACAAGGGAATATTACTCTAAAGTCTAGTTGTACTTTAGTACTGATAATGAAACTCCTGTGACGTGATATCTCTGTAGTTTCCAACTTATAAATACCGATATTGCTATCTACACCGAGCAGTTGCAGCAAGTTCACTAGATATGACACTAAGTTTCAGTATATTGAAAACTTTAAATCAATAAGTGTACGTGACTTTTGATCATGCAGGAGACTTTTGGCTTTAACTTCAAGTTGGGAAACTTGTAGGGAAGAGTGTGTGATAGTTTAGTAAATTTTGACTAAGCAATTACCGGAAAAAAAGGAGCGGTTTATTTCAAGTGATAGTACGTTTGGTAGTAAGTAAATCAATAACAGTTAAGTTTAGTACAGTTAATTAAGTTATTACTAATTCAATTGAAAGGAGAAAAGTAGAATACCTTTTCTTCTCGAAGTATTAGTTCAATTAGTAGTTATGCCTAAATGCTTTGATGGGCCCTAATATGTTGTTAACGCTAATAATAACAAAAGGCCGTAAATATGGCAAATCGACCTTTGAAAAGAGACTATTACTTAAGTATTTGAGTGACCAAGACAACTCTCTGAACTTCTTCCAATCTTTTGTATATATAGAAAACAAGAGGTCCTAGGACAAAATGACATTCTATCAGCGTTAGAGATGATGGAAAAGTCAAAAATGTGTGGGAATCCTGTTGAAACTCTTTGTAGAAATACGAAATTTTTGTCACTTGTCTAGGTATGATGAAGCATTTTAGTAAGGACAGGCATGTAAAAAAAACTATAAATATTTCTCGGTTCAGTCACGCTTCGATATCGTTTCGCATCCAATTGGACCACAACCGTTATTAAGGGTAATGTCGAAAATTCCCCACTAAGTTGCGGGCAGCACCCATAGTCATTTCATGGGAGTTGCTATTACCTCCCTAAGAGCTGTAGTAAATCAGTCGTTATCGATAGTTAAATTGTAGAACTTTATTGCATTTTATATGAATGGATGGAATATTTTAGTGTAACGACGTTGTAGTTCCTTTATTTTATTATTTATTTGCAAAAAGCATGGTATACAAAGGTGTGCATGAATTAAAGATGAGCTTATACATGTTTTGCTTAAGAATCAAAGTATGCACACTATCGCTATTTAATTTTTACCAAGATTACATAATGAATTTTGCAAAACTTTATACATTTCCCAAAAATCTAATTGCATCAAAAACTCTTAAGTTTTTTTTTTTAAATTAAACAAATTACTTACCGTTCGAAAGGCCATACACCAAGGATGTTTCGATGAAATCCTAAGTCTTCAACCACTTTTAGATTTTTTTAATGCAATGCAAAGAAAAGCTTAAAATCATGTTTTACACCTTTTTGTAATGTTTGAAAGCTCATAACTTTTTGTCTAGCTGTTATCTGCACCAAACAATAATTTTAGAGGAATCTACCAACAGTCGAGACAAACAATTTTTTTGCCTGTTTCGTCTATCCTAAATAAAGAAATCATACTTCAAAGTTTCCAAACTCATGAAATTCGGTTATTTAAAAAAAAACTAAATAAAAAATCTTTGGGGCCTAGGTCAATTAAATAGGTCATTTGAGCTAGGTAGATAGCAGACAAACCCACCTATCTGCCATGTTCGTATGTTCAACGTTCTGCCGAACACCCTGTATATCATGATAATATAAGAACACTAAAATCTGCTACAAAAATAATAACTTTCTTTTTGAACTCTACATCATAAGTGATGTAGCTGGAAGCAGTTAAGCTGCTATATGAATACTCAAAACTGTAGCTGGCATCATATTATGATGCCAACTACAGCTTTGAGTATTTTGTGGTAATTCCATCGTAGCCTATCTATTGGTATTTTTGAGTGTTTATACGATTTTAAATAGGTAATATTTATGGTGTAGGTACAAGGTGCCATAAACATAGTCTCCTTAATTCAAAATATGTTGCGTTATTGTCGTTCCAGCATTTACAATGGGTTAAATTTTGTCTAGTAAAAAAAGAAATAGAAAAGAAAAAAGAAAGAAGAGAAAGAAATAGTTGTTAATAAAACGATCTGCTAGGTATGTGGTTTGGTTCTGTGATGAATTCACTAATAATTTAAATAAATAAAAGTTTTTAATATATTTAATGTCCTTTTTTTAATTATTTGTCAAAGTTGTTTGGATTTATTTGTAGATCGCACTGATTCAGTTTTATAATTTTTATACAGCTAGGTGTAATTTTTAGACGCATTATTATTTGTCTGATTAGATAGTATATAATATCTAATAATCTATAATGCCACATCAGGTGACGTTTCTTTTTTTTACAGATGTTAATACCACGAGATTAATTAAATTATTAATTAACTTCTTTTTATTTCATTTACAGTTATTCCAATATGAGGGAAGTACAAGTCATAAAGCAATATAGACAAATCTCAAAAAGCCTTATATAACATACCTCTGTAAATATCAAGCTGCTCAAATGATTTTGAAACTTATATAAGGTTTCTTCACTATAATTCCGTCTATTTCGCTTATGCGACTTGTTTATTGTGCACGTTTTGCTTGCGGGGAATTAAAGCAATTGCGCTGTGTGGTCAGACAATGCGAATTCTAATAATGTATTTGCATGTAGTATGTATATAAGTGTTTGCAGGGCTTATTGAAATTATGAGCAAGATTGTCTATCCATGTTTGTTTAATCATGCACGAGTAGGTTCGTTTAGTGCTTGTTTTAAGTTAAAATGTAATAGCAGATTTTAAAATTCTATTGTGTTATACTTTAAATTATAATATATAAGCTTACAGACTTAAAATAACATTAGTAATAGGTACATGTATATAAAAAAGAAGGAAAAGAATCATAGGGCATTCAAAAATTCTTTAGCATCGCTGTCAACAGGAAAAGTGCACAAAAGGCTGGCAGCATTGCCACGTTGTATAGCGATTGTATATTGTGTTATTGTTTCTTTGTAAGTCAATGTTGAAATCTCAAATAACAAAATTTTAGATTTCCGAGTCAGTTTGTAATAGTGTTAATAATTTTTCGAAATATTGAGATGAATTCTTTCCGTTACGAACCCTATAAATGCATATAAAACGGTTATGTTGTTAACAAGCTATATGGCGCAGCATTCAAATATACTAACAGAGGATGATTTTGCATTTTTTTTGCAGTTCTCTACCTTGATGTCCGTTCTTTACGAGTAGGTATACATGATCCAACTCACTGATTTCTTTTCTTTCTTTTGAGGGAGTACCACACATACTAAGGGGACCTGTCCAGTCAGTGCACGCATTTGCCAGTAATCGTGTAGCTTAACTCAGAACACGTACACGAAGTCGTAAGACACCACATTATACTAAAATAACAGCTACATTTCATAAAACATAAAACTTCCCTGTAGACAACACACGGGATTCCTCGCTAACAGTCACCTAACAATACATATTTATTTTTATTATTACCATGGATAACAGAAGAGGCTTAAACTTATTGTTTTTCGGTGTACACATTCTACGATCTATCACTTAGTATGGCAAAGTCTAAAAAATAAAGTACAAAATATATAAACTATTGGGAATAGAACTTAGGTTTGCAAAGCAGTCGCCAAATTACTAAGCTATTTGCTTTGTTGAAAGTTGACTAACACAGTCGTTCTTATACAACGTGTCGTTTTGCATCCTCGTCAAACAGGAGGCTGTTATGAAAGACATAAATAATCAAATAAAATTACGATCCTGCTCAATAATTAATACATACTTGTTTTTTTAGGTATTTAAGTTTGACAGTATTTCAGAATACTCCACTTTCAAAGAACAAAATCGCCCCGTTGCGTATGCGGTAGGCAGTGTCGTACGACTATGTCGCCGTGTGCATGCGTTACAGTAACAGCGCAGTTACAGGGCGGTATCACACGGGCTCTACACATGCCGATTTCCGAAAAATACAAAAAATTAAAATAAATACCTACTTATTTTATTATTGATTCATGTCGAGAATCATTAGCATAGTTACCTCCTCGAATTTGACGAGGATGCAAAACGACACCTTGTATATTTCATGATTGACTACTTAGCTCCATATAGGTATGATATTCATTTAAAAGGTTAAATCTGTAATTGTATGTTACATTCGTTTCCTATTTAGCCCAGTCCATCCATTTTTTGTGCTTTTTTTGACTTTACTCGTAGTCAAACCTCAGTTGGTCTGATAGAATGTTTGATCCTTATAAGAAACAGGATCGATTGCCAACCAAAAAGTTTTTGTAAAGTTTACCAGTATCTTGGCGACTGTATTTTTTTAAAATCTGTGTTTAGTAAGACCGTTTTCTTCAAGCGACAATGGTTAAAGTAACTGCCCTTATTGCTCCATCTCAAATATATGTCATCGTTGACTGCTTAGCTCCATCAAGATATAGCGTGATAGTAATTATTTAAAAGATTAAATATGGGAAAAAAAAAGATATGGGTTCAGCGACCTCAGTTAGTGTATTTACTTGAACTATCAGTTTAAAAAAAAACTGTTTTTTTGGTGTAACAGACGTGATTGGTATCGGTATCTAAACAGGAAAAACACATATTTTTTAACTTGTACTTCATGTACCAACACTACAAAGGGTCGATGACCCCTGATTAAAAAAAAACATCAAATCTTTATAATTATAATTTTATCATGTTTAGATATCAATACTCATCACGTCTGCGGAGTTTCGCTAGCTTATTTAATTTGACCTTGTATACTTTTTAGAATTTTTAGATAGAACTTTAGATTTGTTCCCAGCCCTCGTAGCAATTACTTTTTTTCATAAATATTCAATGTTTTGATTTTGATATGAATTGGTATAGATACTAGTATTCAAAGATTTTTTTATTCTTAAAATTCTTTTTTTAAATTTGATAAGGGGTATAAAATATTTTTTTTTTAATTTCTTTTTTTTAAGATGGGTTTGCCGTTGACTCTAGTCTAGGTCAGTGGTAACAGAGTCATAGTCGACGGTGGAGTGAGCTTACCCAGAAGAAGATAAAATAATAAATATTACTAGCTGTTGCCCGCGATTTCGTCTGCGATCCAGGATAAAAAGTACCTTATGTCCTTACCCAGGTCACGGTCTATCTATGGGCCAATCTGTAACAAACAAACTTACTTTCGCATTTCTGTTGCTTTTCGCATATTAGCTAGGATAGTATGGATACACGGCCCTGCCCACCCCTTCACACCATCCTTGATGTTATGTCTCTAAATGTAACTTTAAAACCTTTTAACCTTCCATTCTTTTGATCAGATCAGCTATATGACATCATAATTATCGTATGGTATTGTGTTGTTATGGGAACTCGACATGTGAACCAACCACTTACCTAATCGGATTAGGTACTGGGTGAAGAAGCGTTTGCATAGTTTAGTTAGGTACATACAAATATATACAGTGTGTCTGGTCACTGATATACAACCTATAAAAAGCAAGTAATACTATCAATTTTATCGACCAACCAGCCATTAATATGTAAGTAAAAAAACAAACAAAAACCTGCACAATTTTTTTCATAATATTTTTCGTTTGCACATTATTTTCTGTATTTTAATTAGATATTTCATCAAAAACGGAATATATCAATTTGTTGCCAATATTCTTAGCTGTCGAATGAAACCACTTCTGTGTCTGTAGGATCTCTACATCACTGATATTGCTAAATTAATGCGCGCGGCGGTACTTAATTGATATTAAAAATTAAAATGGCAGCCATTTTAATAAGGTTGGGTTATAATTACATATGATGGGTGGTCTGTTGATTAATTATTCTTATTATTTGCTCTTAGCCGGTTGAATGCCGTAACTACCTACAGACACAATTAAAAAGCCATTGTGTCTCGCGTGGATCCGCGTTCGATAATAATATATACTAATGGTCATGGATTGGACATCGACGACCAGACACATTGTATAAGCGCGTCATCATAACTCTCCTGCTTTAATCTCAATTTATTCCGAGCGACACAACACATCTTCTTCCATTCTTCTCTATTCCGAGCGACACAACACATCTTCTTCCATACTTCTCTATTCCGAGCGACACAACACATCTTCTTCCATACTTCTCTATTCCGAGCGACACAATACATCTTCTTCCATACTTCTCTATTCCGAGCGACACAATACATCTTCTTCCATACTTCTCTATTCCGAGCGACACAATACATCTTCTTCCATACTTCTCTATTCCGAGCGACACAATACATCTTCTTCCATACTTCTCTATTCCGAGCGACACAATACATCTTCTTCCATACTTCTCTATTCCGAGCGACACAATACATCTTCTTCCATACTTCTCTATTCCGAGCGACACAATACATCTTCTTCCATACTTCTCTATTCCGAGCGACACAATACATCTTCTTCCTTACTTCTCTATTCCGAGCGACACAACACATCTTCTTCCTTACTTCTCTATTCCGAGCGACACAACATATCTTCTTCCATACTTCTTTATTCCGAGCGACACAACACATCTTCTTCCATACTTCTCTATTAATCGCCATATCAATAGTCACCCCCTTTCTAGCAAAATCATCTTTCACACAGTTCATCCATCGTTTATACGCGTATAGAGTTGAATAAAAGTTGTCAAATAGTATGTTGCACCACTCAAAATCAATCTGCCTAGGTAGCCTTTTCCCAACTAGTCGGCTTCCAATCTAACCAGACGCAGCTGAATACCAGTATTTTACATAGAGCGACTACCTATCTGACCTCCACAAACCATTACTAGTTAACACGATAACCCTTGGTAAGACTGATCGTCAGACTTTCGGGCTTCTCACGACCCGAAACGACTGTCAAAGATCTACAAATGACAGCCGGGACTAACGGCTTAGCATGCTTTCCAAGGCACGGAGGGTCTCGGTAAGTAATGATGGCCATACACCCACGGACCAACTGCGGCAAGCGTATCTAAACCCGACCGATCGACCCGTGTGACTGATATTACGTCGCCACGAGACCCGCTAATATTTTGCATCACTAAAGCCAGAATATTATAAGAAACTTGTATAAAAAGTTTGTATCAATAAGTTAACGTATTGCTACGACTGGTGTACCTACTTAAATAAAAACAAAAAGGCGAATTATCCCGATACATCGAAACAAATCGTTTTTCAGTTATACTATTTAAGTTATAAGCGGTTAAATTTGACTGCAATGTTTGTTTACATGCATTGCAATATAGGAATACGGCAGGAGGTGTTAGGCACCCTTCTGTAAGAACATGAAAAGCTACTGGGGTCACCGATTCGTTTGCAACACGTGGAAAAGATTGTGAATTTTCATTGCTTTGGGACCACACTTACAACATCTCAAAGATATTAGGATAACAGAGGGGCAATTCTCGTATTTTTAAGAACGTTCGCATTCCGACCTCACGTCTCAATCTGTCAAAAATTGTATAGCGTTTACCTACATTTTTGACATTTGATTGTCGCTGAGATGATATTGCGACTTGATTTTGAACGTTTTTAATTACGGGAATTGGCCTTCAGAAAAGTAGTTAAAAACGCATATGGGCATTTTTGGGGCTGTGTTTTGTAACTTATGACAATCATGAAGTACTGGCTCATCCAATTGTTTTTTATTTTGAATTTTGCTCGCACGAGAAAAATAAACTGGGGCAGAAACTACTTTACTCATGAATAGTAAGTGGAAATAGAAAGATTTTAAGAGCGAGCGAGAAAACTATATCAGCACCGCCAAGTTTCCATAAATTGCACCGCCGGCTTCATTTCGTCATTAAATTTGAAGCATCCGTCCCTCAGATGGTTCGAACACGATCATTTATCATTTCGCACTCTGACGTCACTGAAAAAATATGGCAAGAGCAAATCGGAGGATACAGAACCTTATTGGATAGCATTAGCGTTGGAACAAAAACTGGGACGAGTAGGGCTGCTGATGCAGATAAAGATGGAATAAGTGTAATTTCTTAATATTTCCTTACACGGCGAGATAACACTGAACAGATGAATCTGTTCCGGACATCTGTCATTCGTAGATCTCTTACAGCCGTTACGAGTAGTCAGACAACCAGTCTTAAGTCAAGAGGCATCGTGTGGGTTGTGGAGGTCAGAAAGGTAGTTGCTCCATATTATGCTGGTATTCAGCTGCCTCCAATTAGACTGAATAATTACCTTAACACTTCGGGGAAAACGTTAGGAGGACGATGATGATACTCTAGTCGTCTTCAGTATTGAAAAGGATCAACCCTAAAACACTTTAAGAAAACAATAGTCTTGATTTTGTTTCTTATAATGTGAGTCTTTATTTCGTAAATAAGAGATGGAGGAATACGCAAGTCCAATTGATGGGAGATTGACCTGTCAGGATCCAATTGAATTGTTTATTTATGTGTCGCTAACGATTCCTTCTCTTTCGAAACAGATGGGACTTTTGGAATAGGTATTATGAGGATTGAGTATCGGTGTTGAGTTTATCACTATTCGACTTCTTTACTTTGGCAATAGAAATTCTTAGTAACAGGAAAGGTTTTTTAAATACACGGTGGTACGGTTTGGATGACTCCACTTTGGAGAAATCATCAAAAAGATGGGCTTACTATGGCCCCATTGTTTGCTAAAATCTATGAGTAATCACCAATCCGTTTGCTATGCGTGGTGATTCTGACAATTTCCAGGTGTGGCGATTAGGAGGCAAATGTTATAAGATATGGTTTATAATTACGCTGTTATGATGAGCAGTTTTGATTTAGTCCACATTGAAACATACCAACCGCATGCATACTCCATTACTCAGTTTGATGCTCAAGGTTTACAATTCCTCAACTTGTTTTCAGATAAACTTAAACCAAGCAAAGGGTGGACGGCTCAAAGCCAATCTTAAAACTGGCTCGATAAGACCAAGTAATTGAGGACTTATCAAGACAAGACAAACAGTCGTTATCACCGACAGCACAACGAAATCGACTTACAAAGTAATTAAGACGAGATTGTCAACTAATAACACTTTTAACTCAATCCCCGAATACTTGGGAACGTAAACAATTTAATTAGAGTTACAAAATTAGTTTGTTAACAAAATCACTGTTTGATGTTTTGAAACTGGCCGGCTGTTTGTTCATATTGTTATTGTGCACCTCGGAAAATAATCGGGGGCTTTAAATGAGGGTCGAGAATTTAAACCGGGTTGAGTCGGGTTCAGCCTGAAATCCTTTGGAATGGAAGATAAGATGGCTGAAATTAAGAGAGATGTAACAAGCTAGCGTGTGTGGTTTTGTCCATTTTTATTGTCTGTAAGTTTGGCCATTTTATTTAATTGGATTTCTTACTTTACGGCCACTTTATTCAATTAGATTGTTTACTTATCAAATTCGGTACAAACATTTATTATGGTTTTTGGCATTTGGGTAAAATTAATCAATCTTATTCAAACCAATGATCGAATCAACATTACTGAAACTGGCTTATCGCAATCTGATCTGAATCTAATATCGATAAGCCAGCTTCAGAAGTGCGGCTTTGTAAAACAACTTTTTAGATTGGCGTAGTGAGGATACTACCCTATATTTCTTTATTTGTGGCCGCACTAGCCATTTATAATACGGTGTCAAGAATTCAATTACTGGTTGTTTTGGGATTAAAATATGTAGCTATATATTTTCACAGCGACACCACTGAATAGTTTAAAGATCCTCAAAATATTAAAGTGACAAATCAATTATATCATCAGCTGAAAAATAAAACAAACATTTAAGCAAAAATTCTATAGGTACATGTAAAACAATACATCAGCCGAAACTTTACGTTTTTATGACGTCTAAAAGCGTCAGGTGTTTTGTCGAGCCGTCCATTATATATAGGGTGCCCGGCCTGAGAGCGCATTAAGTGTCGGTAATAATTGATGAGCGCATATGTGCGCTAGTGTACACCCGCCGTTAGACAGGAGTGCATGAATAAATACTCTCGGTTACAGGTTACAGCACAAACTGCGATTTTTTTGTCGTAGGTACGTTATTTTGACAGCATGTGAAGAGGAATCTTTTAAAAGTGGTGGAGTACCTATGCCGACTCTAATGCAGTTTGTCGTAAATTTGGTTTAGTTAAAATCACGTATTCGATCGCGTATCGTACTTCGTTTTCTCGAGAAACTTCAGGTTGGTATCCGGATAAAAAATATCCCTTGTGCAAAAATTGGACATGGTTTATTTAGCTGTGTGTTATTTTAATCTATATTGACACTTAAGTATCTTATAAACTAATGCCCGTTTTCACCAATAGCCCCTAAAATTTAAGTGTCCCCTAAACAAATATAAGGGGCACCTAACGCAAGTTTTAATTTCACCAACGTTTAAGTGACACCTAAAGCATTAAGGGGGCCTTTTAATTTAGGGGATGGATTGACGACCCCGTAACACTTAGGTGACACATATTTTTAGGTTATTTTGTGACCGACCAAGATTACTCATAATTAACGAGATAAAATGGATAGTGACAACGATGTATATGAAGCTTTAGAAGCAAAATAATTGAAGACAGAGTTTTAAAGTAACCGAAGCTTGTTATGCCGACCTCGTATTTACCGCGAAAGATCGAAGGATTTTAGCAAATATGATGACGAAAGACTTTTTCATTAGATATAGGTTATCTAAGGAGAGTGTTTTATTTATATTGCAAAAAATTTAACATTTATTAGAATTCCACGATGACAGGTAAGTACCTAGATACCTCTCTAGTGAATTGGGTAAAGTGCCTACTACTTACTACTTACGTGTAGGTAGCTACTTGCTTAATTTTGTATTTATGGAACTTTGTACATAATTACTTGTATCTTATTTACAGAAATAAATGTGTGGCACCGATGAACCAACTACTGTGTTCCCTTAGATTTTATGCGACAGGCAATCAATTATTATCAATAGCAGATCTAAACGGCATCAGTATTTCTAAAAAAATATATAATTAATAAATAAATAATAATAATAATTATAATTTTATAAACGCTCTTAAGGAACGTATATTTCTCATACCTGTGTGTGTTTGAAGTAGAATTAAAAGAATTTGTGATGGCTATCCACGCACTGTTTTTCGCCTCATTTGTGGCCCCATCTGTCTTTTTATTTTAAATGAAATTGTATTGCAGTATGGACTATGGGTCTGAATCAAATAAATAAATTTAATTTAATTTAAAATAGTTTCTTTCTTTGTTTCTCTGTTCTTTTTTTTTTTTTTTTCTTTCTGTTTCTTTCTTTTCTTTTTTTTTTTTTATAACAAACTAACGAAAAGTCACATCATCATTCATCCCTTATGTCTAGTCAAGTCACGTGACTTCAAAATTTCACTGCGACTTTATTAGGCAATGGCGTTCGCCATACAGCCAAAAAAAGAAAATTTTAACTTTTTATTATTTATCTAATATTTAAACGGTGCAGATCCTACTTTTTCAAATAATCTGAGTGAAATTACGTGTTTTTTCTTGTTTTTTCAGCTAAATATCAATAAAATCGTCAACTCGAATAATTTATCGATAAACGTTTCCGCAGTACCTCCGCACTATACGTCACTTATCTAGGGGACTCTTACGTAAGTAGCCCATAGGATGGTGAAACAGAATTTAGGTAAGGGGATGATTTGAAGGGTCCCCTAAAATAGGGGAACCTTACATAAGTTACTGTTTAGGGGCTATTGGTGAAAACGGGCATTAGCCCCACAAAACCGTAGTAGGTAGTGGTTTGACTGTGAGGTCGGTGAATCTCATAAACATTCAATTAACTTCGTACTTAAAATGAATTACTTATTATTACCTATTTAGGTAGGTAGCACTTTAACATATTTTTAAATAATATTTGTTTAATTTATTTTTAAATCTATTTTTGTTCATTTCACTCTGTATGGCAGACCGTTCAATAGATATGGTATTAGTTTTTTTAGGGTTCTGTCACCATAGTAATTAGCGACTCTGGGTACATTGAATTTGCCAGCAGCCATAGATCGTGTGTTATGGTTATTGACTACATGAGTTAGGTTATGCTCTTGGGGACCATGGTGGTTAACTGCTAATAGATACTTATGTTTGTAAGTAATCGGAAGATTTTTTTTTTATTTTTTTTTATTTCCCTTCAGTCTTTTATGCGTGATTGAGTGTCTAATATCTTCTCAAACGTTTCTATTCACAAGGATACTACTAATGGGCACTAATTCAGAATCAAAATTTGTCGTCGAATTTTACATATAGGCCTTTCGTGTTAAAGGAACCCGATCACATTTTACACTTGAATTTATGTAAGCTTAAGGTTAATAGGAAAATTCCGTTCCGTCTATTTCCATGTTCATTCGCCACGTCCAATTGGATTCCAATGGGTTCGTTTAATTTTTCTTCTGAATGGAATCCTGTGCAATGGCAGCTCAAGTAATTGCTTGGACTTTAAATAACAAACAAATTCAATAAGATGTCAACGTGATTTTGTTTTTTTATTTAATTAAAATCTTTTAACATTTGGGGCCAAATTAAACAGCTCACCTTATACCCACCATCAGAATGTAAACTTTCACAAAAAATATTAAAGAAAAGAACTTAGTAAAATTAATGTAAGCGATAAAAATCAACGAAAAAATGCCTAAAACAGACAATATTTTGTGTTAAAACAACAATTATTGCACTAAATTTTCAATGTAGAACACCAATTCAGTAAATTATTATATTTGACAACATTTATTTTGTAGGTGACGAAAATAAGCGCTAAATAATATTATTGAAATAAACGTAAATTGTTTACGTTACAATCTATTGATACCTAAATTTTGGTAGCATTGTTGTTACAAATTGTTTGCTTTAATTAAATTTTGGAGTAAGGAGTTATTTGATTAATGCTGTGCTTATTGAATATCTATTGAGGTATTTTAGGACGATATTTTGGTCATGTTTCGTGGAGGTATCATTGGTGTTTACGTGCCTTTCAATTGTTTAAAATTGATCGAATGTTTGACCTATTGTTGTATAAAGTACCTACTCTGCTAATCGTGAAGCGCTATGTTCAAATAGATGTACAATTGCCATAGGTAATCACCGCAATTCGTAGATGAATCGCTGATCAACTTTTTACAGTAAAAAAAAACGCAGACTTCTCGAAAATTTCGGTATCCACGAAAGTCGTGAACTTTCAAGAAAACTTTCGTTAAAAAAAAATTTAAAATAATTCAATGTACAGTTTTGACTTCAATAAAATCGTATTTAATATTATTAGCATTATTCGTCTTATAATAAAATCGTAGCGAAGTCAAAACTGTAGATTGAATTTTTTTTCAGTCAGCAAGATAAATGGCAAATTAAAATAAATATATGCCAATCTATGCTGTTTCTTATAAAGATCAAAAAACTCTGTCAGACTAACCGAGATTTGACTACCACAAAATTCAGAAATCGCAAATAACTTCCCATAAATTTCGTAGTACTTCACTAGTTTTGACTATTGTCATACACTGTATGACAGCAGTCAAATTATTCCATTACTTCACTAGGCTGAGTAGGGAACGAATATAGCAGATATTTACAGATGATGGGGCTGCCACGTTTTTGTAGCGCGTCCGGTATGTTTGCCGACGCGAACGTTGATAGTTTTTCGGCCATAATGCGCAAGAGATGAAGCAAATAGCTTAGCGGTTCGACGATTGATTCGCAAGCCTATGTTTGATTCCCAACAATTGATATAATCATATTTGTGCTTCCTTTTTAACATTTTGTTATACTATTTTATTATGATAGTTCGTAAAACGTATACAGAAAAACATCAAGTTTCAGAAAAACATTAATAAAAAAAAATATCTATGGTTAGGTAAATGTTAATGAGAAATCCGGTGTATTTACAATCTACTGTTATGTTATTTTAGTGATTACTGTTCGTCAGGAATAATCTGTAAAAAAGCATCAGTCAGGGTATCAGTGTTGTGCAATTAGGTACTATACCTATACAGATACGATTACGATACGCGTTCATTAATTCACCAAAACTGAAAATCATCGCAAGCAAAGGGAAATTACTAATGCAGGGGTCGACCTCAGGACGAGTTGCTTCTGACACGGACAACTGTACGTCGCTTGCTCCCGCGTCTCCTGACTCTTCATATTTTGGCTGCTGAGACCAAAACTACAAACGTAGTATACAACTGCAGGATTTTATTATAAAAATGTGGCTGTTGTTTTAGTAAATTGTGGATTCATAAGCATTCTACGCGAATGAAGTCACGGGCGGAAGTTAGCAATCACAATAAAGTTAAAGCGATTTAGGTTTATGTATAAAGAGATACTTAGAAAATCTGGCAGTTTTTATTGTTCATGCCTATTTATAGTTTTTCCGTATTTTATTTTATAATTAAATGTGCAATAACCCAAACACAATATTCAATATACAGTCGAAAATAACAATCCATACGAGGCACGGAATCGTAAGTAAACAAAGCCGGTTCGTGCCCGATCCGCATCGTTCCGCCGCAAGCCTACAAAGAAGCCGGCTGAAAATATTGTCCGGTTGAAAGCCGCAAAGCACTCGGTAATCTCCGGTTAAAACTGGGTGAGCGGCGCCGGCGATTTATGAGAGAACCGGAGTAGTGGGAATTATTTATAAACGTTTTTTTTTGTTGGAACATAGATTAGAATGCTAGTGAAAAATGCGGTTGGTTTTATTGGTCGCAAATAGAATTCACGGCAAAAAAATTGTATAAAACGTGCATATACCTACCTACATGTGTAAATCATTTGATACCGTAATAGAGAATTTATCTGTTACTTTTCGTAAAACTGGCACATTGGGACTAATAAAGAATGCCAGAAAAAACGATGTTTTAAAAATCACTGAATGTTTTGAAATTTTTTCAATACTCTTTGATATGCATATGGAAATGTCTACAGTTTCCCATTCGTTTTGTGGATCCACTCCAGGGTAGCGAGGTTTTTATGCGATCAATGCATGTTGCTTGTTTTTAAGAATATCCTTATGCAAAATGTAGCTACTAAAAAACTCATAACCCAACTTATAACTCTCTATAAACTTTCTCTTTCCCTATAATATGTTCTTGCAAAGAGAATATTTAGAAAATGCTACAAAAAGAATCTATACATCTATAACATAAAGAACAGATAAAGATGGATAATATAGTTGAAAATTATTCTCAGAAAAAAATTGTAAAGTTTTGGAAACAAACTAATAAGTTGAATCCAAAACCTGGCCTTCCTGTGTATGTGGATGGGGCGACGGACGCAAGGGGTATAGCGAATATTTTTAGAGAGCATTTTAGAATTAAGTCCGCTTTGACTCAGGGGCAGAGTGCCAGAGAGGTGTCAAGATAACTTCGTCCATAATTGCACAAACGAAACCTTCAGTTTCCCCGAAAAGGTTACCAAAACGTAGCCAGGATACGGACGCTAAGAAGTCTACACCGGGTTTATGAAGAGCCCGGTAGAAGCGCCCGTGAAGCTCCTTGCTTTGCCATACCTCCCTGCGGTCGTCGGTAGTAAGTACTACAGGTTTGCGCCAGTTCTCTTTAGCCATGGAGAGCGGGGTGAGTCCCTTGTCTACTGCTACCACATCACGGTGCATACCCATTTCAGCTTTTAAAAAATATTCCCTGTGACTGCAGACCTCGCGGTTGTGGAGGGTCTTCGCATTTAAAAAGCCTCGACCCCTGCACTTCCGCGGGATGTACAGTCTCATCACCGAAGAACGTGGGTGATGCATCCGATTTGCGGTCAGTAGTGTACGGACCCTCCTATCCAGGGCGAGTTCAGTCTGAGTCCATTTGAATATGCCGAAAGAGTACATCAAAACCGGCATGACCCAACCGTTGAAGGCACGCACCTTGTTTTGTGAAGACTATTAAGTACTTTTTTCAGGCGGCCAAAGAAGCTTTCCTTCAACGATTGCTTCATGTCAGTAACATTGATGCCTAACGCTTCCGACATACCCAAATACTTATAGGTTTCGGATGCGGAGAGGGCTCTAAGGTTTGTGGAATCCGAGAGTTGGGTTCCCACGGATTCAACAATCTCCCCTCGCTTTACATGCATGACCGCACATTTGTCCACACCAAATTCCACCCTGATGGCGCTACTGAAAGTTTCAGTTACCTTCAGTAGCTCCATCAGTCGCAATTTGTTGGGGGCAAAGAGTTTCAAGTCATCCATGTAGAGGAGGTGAGATATGACCTGACCTCCTCTCCGCAACCGATAACCTAGACCTGAATCCTCCAGTAGTGTACTTAGAGGATTCAGGGCTAAGCAGGACCAAAGTGGACTCAAACTGTCGCCCTGGAATATTCCCCGTTTAATCCATACAGGCTCATCATTCCCCTGGATCTGTCGACATCCTGGATAGCGAAGAACCGTCCTCCATTGCCCCATACACGACTCAAGGAAGGTCCGTAGAGTTGCATCAATCTTGTACAACTCCAGCACCCTCATGAGCCACGTATGTGGCACCGAGTCGTAGGCCTTCTTATAATCTATCCAGCATGTCGACAGATCCTTACGGGATCGACGAACCTGTTGGCTAATGGCCATGTCGATGAGGAGTAGCTCCTTAGTACCGCGGGACCCGTTTCTACATCCATTTTGAGAGGCAGACATAATCATATTACTGCCAATGTGCGTATTAATTTTCACTCTCAGAATGGATGTAAGAAGTTTATAGACCGTCGATAAACACGTAATTGGTCTATAATTCTTGGGTTCCGTGGGACTACCTGACTTATGGAGCAGGTGGGTAACGCCTGTTAGAAACTGTGGTAGCGACCCAGACTCTAAGGATGACTGGAACTGGGATGCCAGGCAAATGTGTGAACTAATTAGCCATTTTAACCAAAAGTTGTGCAATCCGTCCGGTCCCGGAGATTTCAGTTCGGTAACGGACGGACCGCTCTGGCAACGTCTAATGGCGTAATTAGGACTGCTCCCATTTCTGGTATGGTTTCACACATTCGCTCGACCACTCGTATCCAGCCAGCCTCAGCGTGACAGACGGATACCGACCAGATGTTGCACCAGAATGTTCTCGTGGCGGCGTCATCCGGGCGGCACACGTCTGTCACATTTTGTTCAGGTCGCTCCCAAGCTCTGTACACCCACCTCTCATCGCTCTGGAACATGCGATTTCAACCCGTCGCTTATACCGCCGAATACGGCTCGCCCATGCACAAACTTTCTGCTTCAGGAAGTCGATGCGCTCTGTGACACGGGACATGTATTCTCGAGGGCTGATTCCAGTCCGCGCGAATTTATTTCATCGCTAATATTTATTATTCTATTTAATAAATAAATTCTAACACAAAATGCAATAAACGACTTCCTTTATCTAACAATTCGCACAAACAAAACTAATTTTCTTATTTCCTTTAAAGTTTCCTTCGCAATCAATTTAACGTTTCCAATTTCACAGTACATTTGCATTGTCTCAGTTAGATGTTGTCTAGTCATGCCGAGTGCTAACTGCAATTTACTAGATAAAACTGGACGGAAGCGGCTTAAAGCGCTTCGCAAAAAAAATCTTTTGTATGTAATTTTGTAACTGATTTTTGTGAATTGTGTGCGAGTTACTTTGTAAGTGAGCAATAATATTTCTTGTAGTAAGAAACTAAATACCTACAGTGGTTTGAATACCACCTAGGTAGACTGTATTATTTAAAAGCTTGTTTTTTTTGTTAATTTACAGCAAAAAATCCAAGCTTAGATTGGATTGGATTCAAAAATGTTGCGTTTAGGTAAATATACATTTGAAATTAAAATCATACACCTAAAAAGGTTTTCTGGAAAAGGCCACAACATTGAAAACATATTCTTTTTATAAAAAAAAAAGATGTATTGATACTAAAAAAAACTTCAAATC
The DNA here is from genome assembly GCA_937001585.2 of Brachylomia viminalis. Classification (NCBI taxonomy): domain Eukaryota; kingdom Metazoa; phylum Arthropoda; class Insecta; order Lepidoptera; family Noctuidae; genus Brachylomia; species Brachylomia viminalis. The sequence continues at coordinate 24,500,205 of OW443298.2, read as the reverse complement.
AAAACCAAGTAAGAAGAGAAGTTGTCGTAAGACAACAGAAGTTACCTCTTCAAATAACCACTTATTAATAAATAATAATAAAACGGTATCTTCTGGCAATATTACTCATAATAATAAAAAAGCAAAGAGAGAGCAACATATTTAAAAACTATTTATTCAGAATATCCAAGGTTGCTCTTCCAAATTACTGGAAATAGAATTGTTTTTAGAAAATACCAAGTTTGATGTAATTTGTTTAACAGAACATTGGTTAGAAGATCATCAAGTAATGTAAATAAACTATGAAAATTATTGTGTAGTTTGCCAATTCAGCCGAAAACTTATGATACATGGTGGGTCATTGATATTAATTATAACTATTAAATCGAAATAAGGAAAAGGCATCATCGGACTGTCTGTTGAACACACCATTGAATTGTCCTGTGTTGAAAGCATGTTATAGTTTGCGTATACAGACCTCCAAGTTACCAGAATCTATCTGTGTTTGATTCTGTAATGGAAGATGTGCTAAAGAAACTTAGTGCTAGTAGTAAGTCAATAATCGTATGTGGTGATTTCAATATTAATTTATCAGAAAATAACTCAAATACTGTCAGATTATTAAGTCTTTTTAGCTCATTCGATTTTCAAATATTTTTATTGAACCAACCCGAGTGACAGCTTCTTCTGCCACTTGTATAGGTAATATTTTTTGTAATTGTGATTTGATTACTTACACAAACAATAACATTCTGCTCCTACATGCCTATACAAAAATTCAAATAAGGCTTATGCCAATTACATGTAAACATTTAGAGAAATTAAATAATTCTTGGTCGAATAAATTATGTGTTCAGGGTTTTATTAATACGAGTATATGTGACCCAAATGAGTTCTACGCCGAGTTCTTTTCACTATTAAACACACACTTTAATAACACCTTTCCACTAAAGAATAAAAGTATATATGCAAAGTTCTTATTTAGTGATTGGGCGACTTCAGGTATTCGTAAAAGTCGGGGAAAACTTTTTGAACTTTAAAGCCTAAAGCAACCCATGAATAATACAAGCTTTGAACAGTATGTTGCAAAATATTCTAAAACTTTTAAAAGTATGTGCAAAATAGCTAAAGCTATATTAGCAATAAAATACAAATCAGCTGATGATAAAATAAAAACTACCTGGCTAAAAATAAATAATTAAACAGGTAGGAAAAAATTGCGTAATACGGAATTTAATTTACAGACTGCACATGGCCTGATCAGCTCAGATGTAGAAATAGCTCAGGAATTTGAAAATTTTTTTCGTAGTATTCCCATCAAAACAACTGAAGCTTTAAAATCCTCGCCTGCGCTTTCTGCTTCTGCAAAGACCACATACACCACAATAGAACCCTCACTCCCGGTCTGAGCCATTTAATTGGTCGACGAAGAATACACGTTAGACCAGTCTGCCTGGCACAGATATTAAAAACCCGGAACGATAATTAAAACATCGATTCGAAATACACAGGAACCGAAAAAATCGAAGCACGCCTGAATAGTCTGAGATTGAATTTCTCATCTTCCCGGGCGGCGGCGGCGGGCCGTAGAAATTATTATGTCGCTTGCAGTGCCCCCGTCTTCGTCCCAGTCGATTGCTCAATTTATCAATACAGCTTTCCCCCTTCATAGATTAAGAAATACGGTTTGGGTCCGCAGATAGGACATACAGTACCTGGACCCAATTCTCATAATAAATCGTTAAAAAACTAGTAGCAATCTCACCTCGGCGACTATCAATGTCAAGAGTTATTTTGGACAGATTGACACTAAGATTTGAATGCGAACGTTTTTTTAAATACGGGCGCTGCCCCTTTGGTCGCTAACATGGCAGTTTTAGGCAAGGTTCGGCTCTGTTGCGCGTCGTTTTAGCCACCTATAGGTATTTGTGTGACAGCAACATTCTTAAAATTGATGTGCTAGACACTAAAAATATACGATTTCTGCCTATATCTCAAACGAAGACATATCTTATAGCATCTGTGATCGGCGAGTTTCAATTTTCTGAATTAATGCTGCATCTCGCTTTGACGGCTGTATCGTTGGCTTACAACAGTATCTCAAGCACATTTACCGCTTGCAATCAAGCACGCTTACTTGCATCTCGAAGTCCGTTTTTGCCTACTTCCATGTCTGCAACCACGAATTTGAGCCAGGCAGCCACGCGACCGCCGATTTATTTGGAGCCAGACTGTATCACTTACGTAAGATTGACTCGTCCCCAGCGCTGGAAGATATTGCCGACTGCCGTGTTTGATTGTGATAGGTAGCGACTTAATGAGGAGCCGGAGTTGAAGATGCATTTTATTTTGCTCTTGTATTTTTAGTATATTATTAGATGGCAAACAGAAATTTGAAAGTTATTCTTCAGAATAGTGAGACGCGTAGTACTCGCAATCGACGTGCGTGTATGACCCAGACAGTTCCCATATTTTTATGAACGGTCGCGTTTTAATCTGATTTAATCTGTCTAAAATAACTTTAATCCACTTATTTTATACACGTTTTTGACATTGATTGTCGCTGAGATGCAACTAGTTTTTGAACGTTCTTATGGACAAGAATTGGCCTTTAGGTGTATGAACGTGGACGAAGCAAAAGAAGTATGGAGAGATCGTACCTGGTGGTTTCTTTAATTTCTGCCAACCCCCGCGGGAAAATGTATGTACCTATGGCAAACAAGCACACAGCCTTTTGATGGTGAATAGTTACCGCCGTATGGATATCTGCAATACTATCAGCATTGCAGATGCGTTGCCATTCCAGACACGAAATACGGGGTCAAATTAAATCAGCTAGCTAAACTCGACAGACGTGATGGCTATCGATATTTATACTCGTTATAAAAAAAAGATTTGATGTTTTACTTTTAGGGTCGATTGATGTTACTCGTATTTAAAGTCTGAGTTAAGAAAATCTGTTAACTTTTGTTTTTCCGTGGAAACCCATCTCGTCTGTGAAGTTAACATATTTGTTTTAATAATATAATTTAAAAAGTAAAATTGTAAGGTAAGGTGTGAGGTCTTCTGACCAGCACCTCCACAGCGTGCGACAACCAAGGTGCGTCGTACTTTTCTATCAACATACTTAGGAGGCCGTTAGAACTAGACCGCGCTCTTGACAAGATGGAAATTATGTTTTTGCGCATTATGGCGTAAATACCGATGATCCATCGGTATGCGCTAATGCTAACATACCTACCGGACGCACTGCAATAGCGCGACAGTCCCAACAGCATCCTAAAGCAGTTAATATATGGAATAAACAGGGTGTCTAAAGATCTCTTATTATGCCTTACCTCACAAGCCACTAGTGAGAATATATTTCAAGCGACTACACTACCTGCGGTTGATAACCTCAAAAACAAAACTCATCAAATTAACTTTTTAGTTAACGTTTAGATATCAATACCCTTCACGTCTGCGTCTTTCGCTGGCTAATTTAATTTAACCAGACAGAGTTAAATTAAATAAATTAGCAATTACATACAAATTGTAATGAAGCAGCTCACTTTCGGTTAGTTTAATTTCAATTTCAACCATAAATGACGAGAAAATCTTTATTAGATCTACCTAACTAATCTCAAAAAGGTCCCAGACTACATTAAACCGAACTGTACCTATAACTGGGCCAGCAAAGATTTAATTTACCCCTAAAATCGGCATGATACCCATCTATGTCGTGGTCTTGACCACAAAAACGTTTTGGGTCCATCCCTAAGGGTTCCGTAGCTTGATGTAATATTAAAATGTAGGTAAATGAGCCGCACAACGGATTGGAGCGTTCCAAATATCGTCATGTGTTTTGACAGGATTATGGGATCCGTTGTTAATTATTATATTCCTCGTGCAAAAGAGAATGCTGTATTTATAAGAGGGACGTAGAACTACCGCGTGGGTTGTTCGATTTACGAGGGTATAAGGTGTTTGCTTGTGTTTATGACCATTAACACATTGAAGATAGTACCATGGATGGACCACTCGTTTCCCCGGTAGCGTATTTAACCACCGGATCCGGTTATTAAGTGCATATGGCTAGTTAGGTGTCCGGAAGTCCGACAACCGGCTTAGAAGACCAGTTAAGACGAGGATTAGGAACAAAACGACCGCATAGGATATTATTATAATGTATTATGTCTGGTCGAATCTGAGAAGAGCTAGACAGAAGATTCTGTGTTAGTTAGCGAATTTTAAACAATAGCGCATAAGGAATATTGACTAACTAACTTAACTTGTAACTTGTAGCGGTATCTACATCGCCACATGCAAACTACGCATCACACTGACGTCACGCAAAATCCTGCATCGCGCAGTTGCCCACCAGGCACGACACACGCCTGGTCGGAGGATCCTCCCTTTACTATGGGTATGAGTGAACTATACACCCTGTTCCTCATACCTTTTATAAGCTCATTGATTACCAGGATTTAACTATTCCGATTATTCTCATCTTATCAATAAAATAAGTCTGAAATTACTTAACGCTATTAATGTTCAATGTAATAAACAATCTCGCAGAACATTTAGAGCATTAATAGCTGGAGTCAGCTCGGCTTAATTAAAGTTAATAAATGTTCGACCCATTTGGACTTTGAACGAATTTTAGTTCAATAAACAGTAATTCGATGTATTCGACGGTATCTATAAAGCTCTGGCCACACCGAAGCGAATTGCGCAATTGCGCGCGTCGGTTGTTTGAATGAATATGAAGTCACCTGACTATTCACTCCAGCTTGAACACCTACTTCGATCAATAACGATTGATCGAAGAACACCTCCATAACATTTAGTTCATACAATAATTGACGCGAGCGAATTTTAGCCGCAATCCGCCCGGTAGCTTTCCGCCTCAGATTAACCAGAGCTTAACCTCTCATTTACACTATGGTTCATTCAACTACAAAATAGCTACATTAACTACAACTCCAATTACAAACAGTTAATTTCCTCCAATTACGGCTTGATTAATTGAAATGAAAACGCTCTGACTTCAAAGCATTGTTTGTAATGAACGCTAGCTATTGACAAGTCTTCATGAAACGAGATACCAATACTTGACACCGCACAAAGAATCGTCAGTGGAACGTGAATTTTCATCAAACGCTGAACTACACTTAGTCGAGATATAGACCTCGGAATATTGAAGATGGCGTAAGTTAGACGCGGATATACAGGTTGGAACCTTAAGACCAAACACAATGGAACAGGGATTTGTTTCTAAAATATCCTACATATCTATTGGTGTCAACAAATACAGCGTTTTATTTGTCTTATTATGTTGTTGCGCCCTATGGTAGGTTAACATACAGTGAGCTCTATTTCTAAAATAATCAAACACGCATCCGCTTGTACTTGATTAAATAAATGTCACGCATCTATTGATCTCGGATACAGGAGTCATGAGAGCTGTTACTGGCGGAGGAACGCTATAGATCACAAAATAGTTATTTTGGACCAGCCTCTACGACATAAGAGTCTTACTAGACATGCTGCTTTTAGCAACAGCGACTGTCCATTCAATCTCTTTTCTGATAGTAGATACAGCAATTGAGCTGTACACACCGTATACTTTTAGCATCTGTAATTAATCAGCGATCTAGTCGCTTTTCAGAAACTTGACTGTTAGAAAAGCGACACAGTCATATACAGGGTTATCGGTAAAACACCATCAACCTCTTATGGGGTCATAGTACTACAACAAGGCTCAAGAAAATAGGTGGCTCGTTCAGATGTCAATGTATACGCTTATAACTTCCAAGCCACGTTCAAGATCTAAGTCTTAATAAATTCAATTGATTCATTAAACGTAAGTTGTGCCAGAAAGCCTTTTATACCGTTAAAAATTATATTGAGGACAAAAAGGCTTGGGATTGAGTTGCTCCAATTTTCTGCAAACTGAATTTTTTTGTGTTTTTTTTTTCTGTTACATGTTCGCTGACAATTGATGATTATTATATACACAACGACTTGAATACGTACCCTGAGAAGTATTATATTATTATTTTAATTATTGTGAATGTTAGGACTATGTGGGTCATTGTTTGAGTTTTAATCACTATCTGGCAGCTTGAGTAATTTATGCGGCCTACCCAAATGTCCTTCCTTGTGTATTGTTCGTCGAATCGTTGTGCTTCTTAAGTTCTGAGTTGAGCTGCACGATTACTAACAAATGCGTGCACTGACTGGACAGATCCACTCAATCTGTACGATTTTTCCTCAAAAGACCAATCTACGTGGTCTTCACATGATCTGACCAAGATTATGTCTGGACTTTAAAAGAGACTGTGACCTCTGATTATGTTTCGCCCTTTCTTCTCAGAGTAGTCAGGTAGGAAACGCCGACCTCATCTAGTTTAAAAAAAAAATATGATTGACGTGTAAAAGTGTTTGTAGGTACAAACTACTTACAGAAATAAATCATTTATCGAAATCGCGAAAAAAAAATCAGTTGGTCCCTACATTTTGATGAGTTCTGCAAACATAAATGTAGGGACCAGCAGATTTTTATTTCGCGATTTTATGTTTGGTCCCATAGTAAAAGTTGTTCATAATGATGAGTACAATGACCCCTTAAGAGGTTGATGGTGTTTTACCAATAACCCTGTAGAACACGCCATTCTGTTTCCGCGCTCAAACACAACAAGTCACCAAATCGCAAAGCAGCATTAATGAAGGTGCAAAATCGCCGATCGCCGATGGTGAAAATAGCTCGTCTGTTAATGCCCTAAGTTGCGGTGACCCCTTAGAAATGTGTGTGTTTTGTCTATTTGTGTGTGTAAGTATAAAGAAATGTCCTCGAGGCTTGTTTAATCGGGACCTGACAAACTACCATTGCTGCGAAATAGGCCTCAAACGGTGCTTTGGATTGGCCCAAGTTAATTGCGTTGGCGAGCTTTACTTGAAATATTGGTATTGTAATAGAAGAAATAAGAAGGGTTATCTGTCATCGTAAGACACTGCACTAGTTCATAGTACTATAACAAGTTGTTGGCACTTTGCCCTGACAAGGAGGAAAAATACGAGGAAGGAGATGATGGAGTCATTGACAAAATATGGAGATTAGTTGCAGTCATACCTCATGATTATCTCAAGATTAAAAAAAAAGTAGAAAAATGGAGTTATCGGAGCTACTTTTTAAGCACGTAAGCCTGTGTTAGGAGACTCTGCTCTTCCATAACTTACATAAGTATTTTTACTTATTTTATACAAATGTAGGTAAAAGAAAAAGTAATACATAAAGAGAGAATTAAAGCTAAACATGCAGCACGCACGCCGGCATGCGAGTGTGTGGGTGAGAATGAGGGTGTGTGAATATGAATGTCAGGGGGTGTGAATGTGAGCACGAATAATTCAGAGTGTATGCGTACGGTTAAGAAAGGTACAGGTTTATCCAATTAGTTAAAAAAATACATTCATTTTGTTTCTTATTTATATAGGTCTATCTCTTTGTTAAGTCTATTATATAGCTGAGCTGAGCGTTTTTTGTATCGTATAGGGCGAAATTGGTTTTAGTTTGAGCAACTTCCGCTATTATATCTTTTCAAGGTTAAGCTGGGTCAGAAGGAAGAGTTTTGTGTTTCTTTAGGACGGTTTTAGTGATATATACTTTTCGCACCGAGAGAAAATCGCTAATTTGGTAAAGACTCTGTGTAGGTTAACTAAGATTAAGATACTCATTAAATATCGAATCATATGCGATCTTCTAGGTATGGTATTCACGTGTTCACATTAGTTGTACTTCAATGAACTTATTAATTATTTAAAATCTATGGTCTTCTTCCACCAGCCCGTCTGTTGACAATCCCTACAACCATGTCAGTCGAAGTTTTACCAGCTTCTTGACGGAACTGCCCAGAATTTTATGTCACACCGACCATACCCAGGCACAGGAGTATTTCCACAAGTGCCTGCCAATGAAAATAGAGCATTTTTTCCAAATATTATCAATCGCTATAGCCCCTCACTTGAACCCCCAATCCCTTGGGTAAGGGTTGAAACTTAACCCAAGAACCGCGACTTCTCTTTGAAATATAACTGTAGTTTATCTTAGAGCAGTGTTAGCTTTTGATATAATTTGTAATCTGTTTCAAGAGACATCGTTTCGTAATTTTAACGACAAATGTCAGACTCTTCGTGTGATTAATGTGTTTAATTATGTATTTAATAGTCTTATATGTTCTAGAGTTGGAAATAATCGTGTTGCTCTCTCTGTAATGTCTACGAGTAACAGTAATTACATCGAGTTACGTAAATGTAACGCTAATTACGTGTCTTGTAATTCAAAGAATAAGCAATTTGAAGTTTTAATTCTTTGACTTTGAATATATATGCGTCTGTGAAAACGTGGTAAGTAATTTAAGGATCATAATGTATTTTAGAGTATTTGAGAGACCGTAATGATATAACTGTCTGACTGTTTATATATTAATTTTATATAAGTTAGCTTCACAGCTGACAGTAATTATAACATAATTATTATTCTAAACAACTAGTACACAACAAATAACTGAAATACAGAGAGACAGAGAGTCACATAATTATTAATATCTGGCACTACTTAGTAAGCTGAGTATCCAGCGATTGGTGGAGGATTTGGATAACCTCTTTTTTAAGTCAGTTTTGTGTGGTATTAAAGGGGTTCAAAGATAGGAATTTATCATTATATGTATAATGCAGGTTTACGAAAGAATTGTGACATCTTTAGAAAATAGTGGAGACCGATGGTACTGATAGCAAAGTGGAATGTCTGGTACGACTGAGTGGAACGTTAAAGTGTATTCTGCTGAGAAGTTGTGGACAGTCAAATTTATTGTTAGGTATGTCTTACAATAACATCATATCATTTAACAGTTAATTTAATATGTAGTTAACTGCTAACTGTAATATACGAGGTAAATTAGTCAATGTTAATTTGAATAGTTGTGCAAAGTGCTGCGTATGTTCTCTAACCTATGTCTGCGACCAAGCAGCGTTCATAAGTTCCAGTTTGAAGAATAAGGGTGTCGATCTAATTACATGCGATTCAATATTGTGAGGCACAGTCCCAGATATCAATCGGTTATTTCATTTAATAAGTTGCCCATAGATATTAAAAGCGCTATCTAGTCGAGGTCCTTTAACAAGCAACAAAGAAAATCCTGTTGAATAGGTGTCTTTATGCTGTTGAAGATCTTTAAACGAAATTCCTGTAAATTTTATATTTATGCATCGTTGTAATAATTAGCGTGTTTATTTTTTTTTATGTAATTTAATTTAAATTTACTTTTGTACTATGTAATTTCAGATACAAATTATTGTTCATGAATAAATGACTTATGACTTATGACGTGCACATGAGTGAAATTGCAGCTTTGTTTCTGGAATGGCGATACACCTGTAATGCCCCTGGTATTACAGCAGCCATAGGTGGTGGTGACTATTAACCATCAGGTGGACCGCCTGACGACACGGTTGGCGCAGTGGTTAAGCAATTGACTGCTGCGTTACGTGTCGCGGGTTCGATCCCCGCACGGAACAAATATTTGTATGACCTGCAAGTAGTTGTTCCGGGTCTGGCTGTTTGTGTATGTGAGTTTAAATGTTTGTAAACGCACCCACGATACAGGAGAAATTCCTAGTGTGGGGCAACGTTTAAAAAAAAAAAAAATTGCCACTTCATAACATTAAAATGGCTGAACTTTTGCAAGTTAGAAAGATTTTCGTAACTGCAAAACTCGTCTTTTATACGCAAGACGTTATAAATGGCTTCAAATAACAAAAATGCTGATAATATTCTTTTCTTATTTCACCCCTAACATCACAGGTGGTCTGACTCTGATGTTATAGTCGATTATATATTTGTTTGTGGTACTTTAACGTCCCGTAGGCGTCTTCATGTCTAGACAGAAGCCTACTAGGTAGTTCAGATTAGTGTAGGAAATGTAAAGGGATGTGGGTTTTATATTTTAGTACCCATTTGATTTCTGGGGGCCAACCCACCCTGCGCCATTCGGTAGGGTGACAACATCAGGTGTTACTGCTGGACATAGGTGTATACATTTCGAATTGATTGGTTTACATCAGTTAATATAAAATCTTTATTCACACAACTCTTCAGTCAACCAGTAGTTAACGCTTAATTTATGAAAACCGTTCTAGCTGGTACTAAATTAGGGCGGCTATCAAAGTCAAAACGTTACTAGGGACGCAGCGTGCGATTGAGTGTACCCAGGCGATTTTTGCCTTAGGAATTTACTACCAGTCAACCTATGGACGATGCAGAGACAAATCATGTTAGATGCAATATTTGAAATTGCTGATAAATGTTCGTTTACAGGACTGTTCAAAATGAGACAGAGAAAACCGCGCGGGAGGTGACTGCGTGCGCCGATGATTTTAATGATTGAGGGCCATGTTTTTTGATCCGTAGTTAACTCAATCATTAGTTAAAAATAGTAAATAATGGTTTAATTTTGGAAACATTAGTTGATTTGGTCAGCACGTTTTGGCAATATTTTTATTTTTAACTAATGGTGGAGTACTGATAAAAAAACCGGCCATTAAATTCACGCGACCGTTCGCGACAGTTTCAACACCTCCATAAATGTTACTTGACACACTCGCCGCCACCTAATTTATTACTGCAACCCGCGCGGGATTCGCCTCAGACATTATTTATTCTATACAAGCAGCTGCATGAGAAACCTCCCTAACACCAGGAACTCACAATACCAAAGCTCCACTAAATACCTTACTTTACTACCTCACCATACAAGTCCACTCAACAAAAAGCAAATAAAGCTAATCGCCGGGAAACTTGTCGGGAGCAGAGAAGACATTACAGCTACAGTTCCATAACTACGGTGCGCCGCGGCCATTTTGTGCGCCATAAATTAACAAATAGTTAACCCACTCTTTACAGAACAAATTAGCCAGTCTCGATAGTTCGTAGACTGCACTGCTATTATGAAAATGTAGGGGATGACGGAGAGAGGCGGAGCGGGTTCATAATTATATATTTATTTCTTGTAGGTCACTTCTTTTTATTTAAAATGGGTTTGCTCTTGACTCTAGTCTAGGTCAGTGGTGACAGAGACAGAGTCGATGATGGAGTGAGCTTACCCAGAAGAAGCCTGTTCACTCTCACTTTGAAGAGATTAGGCTTATATGCGTTCGGAAACTCAGTCGCAGGTAGATAGTTACACTTTCTGTGCGCATTACAAAAGACATTGGGAAACGTTTAGTGCGAATTGGTGGAATAGCAACTAGGTAAGGATGGTAACTTGCGGTGCATCTACATGGCCGATGCACGAAGGGGGCTGGTGAAATGAGGTCGTGGAATTCTTGGTTACACTCTCCGAAGCCTACACTAGCCATTATCCGCAGCATTGCCCACGTGTAGGTCTCATGGAAACGTACTACCGGGGTAAAAATTATCCTATGTCTTAATCCAGGTCTATGTATCATTTAAATCCGTTCAACCATAAAGGTGTGAAAAATTAACAGACAGATAGTCAACAAAAATACAAGACATAAATAGTTATTTTCGCATTTAGTTATCATATTAACTGGGCTAAGTTATAACAGGTCGATCGATCAGGTTAAGCTATGCTTGCCGTGGTCGGTCAGTGGATGGATGACCTTAACAACCCCTCCGCGCCTCGGAAAGCACGTTGAGCCTTTGGTCCCAGTTGTCATTCGTAGATCTTTGTCAGTCGTTACGGGTCGTCAGAAGCCCGAAAATCTGACAATCAGTCTTATCAAGGGGTATCGTATCACCCTCTAACTGGGTTGTGGAGGTCAAATAGGCTGTCCATGTAAAATACTGGTATTCAGATGCATCCGGTTAGACTGGAAGCTGACCCCGACACAGTTGAGAAAGGCTAGGCAGACGATGATTAAGTGAGATTATAAAACGTGTCGTCTTTCTGTTTGACTGTATGTCTGTTCATTATCATCAACATTCAACTGAATGACGTCCTCCGCTGGACATAGGTCTCCCTTTGACACAACGACCGGTCTTGTGTTTCCCGCGAACTTCATCAAGTCTTCAATCTACCGTCCACCATAAATGGGGGCCAGGTCTACTATAAATGTAATCCCGATTGCTGAACAGGGTTAACCCGCACAGGTTTCGCTTAGGACTAAGTGACAATCAGGCGTTGCTCTAAAACATAGCGTTGCATTGATCAGATTTATTGAATAGTAACTACCACGTAACTTTTAACGCTATATAATAAATAATAAAAACGTTTATTTTCTCCACCACACAATGAAACATTAGTACAATACATCAATGTGTATACAAAAAATACATTGATGTTGTCGAGACTGGAGCCTGTACTAGGAATACCTGTGTTACAGGTCTCCAGGCCTCCATACTACACGGACAAGTCACACAAGACGTTTGTATCACGTCTACTAACAGATGATAATGGGGTGAGAGAAAAAAAATTTAAAACAACGAAAATACAAAGCAAATAATTAATTAATTAGACAGCAAAGTAGGGTGCGTAGTGAGTGTGTCAGTGATATTCAAAACTTGTCTTAATATGGTAAAGAAAGAAAGAAAGAAAGAAAATGCGTTTATTTGCGGTAAGCATGACGCAAAAAATAACACAAACACTGAAAATATGAAAAGGTAGTACTTGTGACATGTCGAGCTGCTTTTTATGAGATGACTTCCAAGTCTCTCAGTGGCTTCATAATCGTGAGATATAAGCCAGTTTTGGAATTTCGTTTTACAATTAAATATGGATAAGGAGTAGATGGAAATGACTTTATTGACCTTGCTGTAAAGGTAATCTCCTAGGAAACAAAAGAATCTACGGCTAAAGCTGGTTTTGAAGGACCTTGATTAATGGACTGTGTCTTTGCGTCTCTTGGTAAGGACTTCGACAGGATTGTATGGAAGTTGAGTATGTCTACGAATGCTGGTGTTTAAAATGTTTTTTTTTTTTTTGTGTATCTGCTGTAATTGTATTTTTGTGTTTATATTCAGATACAAAATTATTTGTTCATGAATAAATAACTATGACTATGACTTTGCACTGTTGGTAAAGTTCTTTCGTTGGAAAAAGAATGGGAAGTTTACGACTAACTGTAAGAACAGCTGTCTGAGCTCTCTCCAACCTCAACAAGGATGTCTTTGGGGCTCCGCCCCATGCCGTTATGCAATATGATAAGATGGACTGAACTAGTGCATAGTATACAGTGTCAATGGTCTTAGTTTCCGCCACATGACGTAGATTCTTGAAAACATATATCAATTTTCGCTTTTTCGCTGTAACTGCGTCTATGTGCGGCTGAAAACTAAGACTATATGTATTGGTGTGAATGAGTGAATAAAACGACGGATAAGTAGGTACTGATGTATGTAATAAATGACTAGTACATTGCTAAAGAAGTCAAAGAGGGAAACCGCTATAAAAAACAAAACAAATTCACCTTAATACAGACATTCCCCGAAGAACCACCTGTCCAATTAAATGAAAAGAAAAAAAAAACCCTGAAAATCACGAAACTACCTACATTTCTTTTATCTTTTCAAATCGCTGAAGCACTCCGTCTCGCTTCGCTTATCAAACACAGACCGCTTTATTTCTCGTCCAACGCAAACTTTCACGAGAATTTCATGATTTATTCGTTTGACTTGTTCTTTTATTGAAAAAAGGACTCCAGACGTTTTTCCGCGTCTCCCCCTTTGAATATTTTGATGTAATAACAATGACATAGTATTTTTTTATACAGGGTTATTATTGATTATTTCGTTTGCTTGTGTTTTCTCAATGTAAATACAGCCAAAAGACTCGTACAGCGTCATCCGCTGTGCTTAGAAGCTTGCCATTTTGTACAACAGTTCTTTACATAATACGGGGGTCACACTAAATGTTTTTAGAATAGGCCAGTAAGAAAAGCAACCGATGAAAAATGTATTTAAATTTCAAATTAGGAACTCTTTGTGAATCTGTAGATGTGTAATGAATTCATATAACATTTGTTTTTACAAATTGGCGGCAATATCAAAAGTGTCTGTCTTGCGTTGAAATGGATTCGACTAGAGAAAATTTTCGTTTGCTGATTTATTACGATTTTCGTTGCGATCTTACTCAACAACAATGTTACAATAGACTTCAATTAGCATTTCATGACGAAGCCCCATCCCGTGCCACTGTTTACATCTGGTTTAATGAGTTCAAACGTGGTCGAAGCAAAGAACAATGGGTAATTTTGTATGGAACCCGTACCCACCTTTGTAGCATTTTAGACTAGGTGTCATTTAGAAGAGGCATAATTGACTAACTCAAAAATAAATGAACGAATGAATGAATGAATGGGAGACCGAAGTTATGATAACTTCTTTAATACATTTTTAATTGCAAAGTGTTCTATCAATCGCACCTTTTTCTGTTCTGTAGACCAAATAATTAACCAGTTGTTTTATCTGCCTAAAGAGAGACCGACTTAGCTTCCTACCATTCGTTTTTGGTATGGAAAAAATATTAAATAAAAATCATAAATCTTAAAAAGCACAGTTTTATTACAAGACCAGCACAAACATCATTTTTAAATTGTGTTGTTACTCTCAATGATTATATCATCCCAGGCACTTGCCGGACCTATGAAGTTATCTAGGTGCCTGCCAACACCTAAGTACCATATTATGCTACCAGTGTGAGCACAGGCACCTAGAGTTCTCATACCCGTCATACAGGAGCAATAATAGGCTTCGATGGCTTCTCTGTTCTTTCTGGCTTCTCTCCAATTTTTACGACATACCGACGCTAGCGCATAATAGTTCGAAGTACCTTTTTTTTTTTTTTGTGGGTGGGAAATCATCAAATAACTTCTCCCGCTCTGGGCAGAGCAGGAGGGCGTGTCCAGACTCTTACTGACTAAAACCCACCCGTGTTCCTTCAGTTGCCTGTGCCAGGGGCCACGGTAACCCTCTTGGACTTTTCCGCAACCCTAGCAGGCATCGGTCTTAGCAAACCCCGTCATTGGTGCTGACATCTCTTTGAGGCGCGCGTGGAACACAACGCGCCGTCGACCCGGGCCTGGTCCTTATCGAACGGCGAGCTGCCCATTGCTCGCCGTTCGCAAGCCCGCGCCTACGGTGGCCGGGAATCGGCCTGCGATTCCTGCCCCCCCTAGATTGGGCAGGAGCCGCTTTCAGGCAGCCCCGGCCCTTTCCAGTCTGGGAGCCAAACGTCGGAAATGCTCCACGAAGTTCCACCGGCTGTCGAGGACGAGTCCCAGGTACTTCATCGTCGACTCGACGCCGATGTGAACCCCTCCTACCGTTATTTGGGAACCCGACGGTGGCGTGTTCCGAGTACCATGAAAACACATGGCCTCGGACTTGTGCAGGGCCACCTCGAGTCCAGTTCGAAGTACCTAACGGATAAAATCGCAAAAACGTCGAATGTGCATGGGTCGCTTTTATTAAGGATTTTCGGCATTTTCAACGTCGAATATCTTTTTTCCCCCGCAAGTTACAAAGTTGCCCCCATACAACAAATATATATATTTTCAAAGACCTTTCTAATGGTACCAATTTCAATTTGCTACATGGGTGGGTACGTTTTGTTCCATGTTCTTTACTGATGATTGGCGAGAAGGACGTCCTTCTACGGCTACTACTGAGTGAAGTGAGCATTAAGAAAGGATTTTTTTAAATTTGTCCCGTACCGGGTTAAATAGGGGATAAAAGTTTTTATGGAAGTTCCAATTTTTTATCGATGGACAATCCCATCGGGCACACGCTTGTTAGCTCAATGAAATTCATGCAATGAAGCTGTGGCGTTATGCTTTACTTGCCGCGGATAGATTATTAGGTACAGTCGCCAGCACATCAGGTTATATGAAACTGTCAAATTTCTCCAAATGATTTTAAACCTTACAATGTGAAAGGATAAGTTCAAAATCGAATGAGAAAATTTGACAGTTGGTGGTAACATAACCTGCTGCTGTGTGTACCTACGATATTGCACCTAAACCCAACAATGGAATAAAGAAGTGAAGTAAAGAGAAGAGAAGTCTCTGATTCTTATGTGACATTACTGTGTAGAAATCGTGGCATCGTACGCCATTTTAGAATTTTTTGTTCGAAAACTCAACGGTTTTTATACCTTGATTTGATTGACTCTTCCGGAAGTGATTTTGTGTTTTACTCTATCTTACCCTAATTTAATATCGAAATAAAGATGATAAAAAAGAAATGTTACTAAATAATTTAGAATAACAACCAGCTCCAGCCATGTCAGCGCTCGTACGCATTACAATAATATACCTCCCAATCATTGTCCAAACCACCGAGCATAAATCCGTTAATTCGTGATTTCTTGTCGCTGGGGTCTCGACCACAGCATGATATATGTGGGTCCAAACCCTTTTATTGTCATTAATTATTCTCCATACATCTGTCCCTTAGTTATCAGTACAAGAAACGAACCCCCAAGGGTTTCTAAAAAGGGAATTGATATCATCGTACAAATTGGTCGTTAGTATTAATCTGGACTTATTCGATGAAATATGGAGTTGGGTAAAGGTCGTGGGAATTATACCTTATAGTTTGTGAATAAGGTTTATGATTGAAAGTTTGCTGGCGCGGCTGTTTTAATGTAGATATAGGTCAAAACTTAGCTAAAACTTGCGTCATTAAAAGTCCTAAGCTTATGGAATAGGAGCTTCTAGTAGGGGAAATATTAAATTGTATTTGTCCACTCCAATCTGTGTAGTTCTTTCCTCAAGGCCATCTCAGACACTGTTGCTGTGTTCTTATTGTTTGTCTTATTTGTTTTTAGTATTCATGAATTAATGTACATTTATTTGTGCTTATATTTATATATAATTAATATATATATATACAAGGTGATTGGAAGATGGGTGCAAAGCTTTAAGGCGAAGATAGTACAGACAGTTTAGAACAATTTAAGCCATGGTTGTCTTAGACGAAGTCTTACCATTTTTTTTAACGTAATTTTTATGTTTTTTTTCGAAAATTGCCAAAATTTTAACTAAACTGGTTATTTATAGCTAAATTGAATGATAAATGAATTCATTTTTATGTTATTTAATAAAAGTAATGTGTAAGCAATCTAGCAAAACATGTTTTTGGCCTCTGTGTCGTTAGACATTTTTTTTACAGATATTTTAGTTCATATAAATTAAAAAAAAATCATAAATAATTTTTGAAAACCTTATTTAAAAAAAAACGAAGCGTGATTTTTTTGTTAAAATATTTTTGAAAACATGCGTGATAATCGCTCTTTTCTTTGAGGTATCATTTACGAGGATATTTTACAAATTATTGAAATTAGGATCTACAAACCAATTTGAGGGAGAAATATTAAATTTTAGGCACACTAATTAAAACAAAAGTTTTGCTTAAAAAACTTACGCTAAGCTTACTTTATGTGTTCGAAATGATAATTACTTCAATTTTAAGAATTTTTTGCACATGCCAATTGAGGGGATTATCTAATCTAATAGCCGCCGCGTGCAGTGCGGCACATGAAAGAACCGAATTGAAGGGATTATCTAAACAATGGCAGCAATGCTACGGCATTTCCAGGTAGAACGCCCAGTGAATAGAAAACAGCGATAAATACGTTGGTTTTTACAGCAAAATGGTATTAGTTACTAAGGCAACAAAATCGTGTTTTTATTTAGTTAGGGTTAGTCAGAAGCGGTCACATCTTTTACTTATTACAATTAGTTGAATTAGTCAAACTACAGCTGCCCATGTGAGAGGACGTTGTCGTGTTGATTCGCAATTTACCGTGTTCAGTTGTAGCCCTTTGCGTTCCTGCACGTGTTGTTTGCGTTAGTTTTGAACATTTTTGTTGCACCGTGTCCAGTCGTAGCCGCAAGCTCCTGCACGTGTTGATTTTTGAGTTGTGTTGAGTTGACATTTAGTGCGCTCCTACGCCGTTTTTCTTAATTGTTAAGTAGCTATGACTACTTTTTCCAATCAGGAATATGCGGATATCGTATTTATGTATGGCAGAGCAGATGGCAATGGATCCTTGGCGCGACGGATGTATCAAGAACCGAATGTGCGAGCGTTTTACAACACTTTTCGTCGACTTGCCGAAGTTGGGTTTCACCGCGTGGAACCTGGAGTCAACCCAGGCAGACATGAAACTGACGTCGAAGAAAACATTTTGGCAGCATTTCAAGCAGATCATACTACCAGTACCAGAGCCGTAGCTCAAAATCTAAACATTTCACAATGGAAGGTGTGGCATACAATGCACCAAAATGACAAATATCCGTTCCATGGTAGGGGTGTGCAAGGTCTGGAAGAGCAAGATCCCCAAAGAAGAATACAGTTCTGCCGTTTCCTCCTCAACAGAGACATCGAAGATGCGTGGTTCCTGAAATCAATCTTGTGGACGGACGGAAGCAAATTTTCTAGGGAGGGCATTACAAACTTTCATAGCCTCCATGAATGGGCCGACAGAGACAATAATCCACATTTTAAGAAGCGAGTGTCGTTTCAGGGAAAATTCTCTGTCAATGTATGGGCTGGAGTAATTGGCAGGGCATTGATTGGGCCCCACTTCTTACCGGATAATTTAAATGGTGAAAATTATTTGCACTTTCTACAATTCGATTTACCAGTTCTGATAGAGGAAACCGGTGTCCCGATATTCGAAAGAGACCGAACAGTCGTCTTTCAGCAAGACGGCTGTCCAGCGCATTGGACGTTAAATGTAAGGGAACACTTAAATAATTGCTTCCCTGACAGCTGGAATGGCAGAGATGGACCCATCCCTTGGCCCGCTCGCTCACCAGATCTGACCCCGCTGGACTTTTTCGTGTGGGGCCGGGCCAAGGAACTGGTGTATACGAATGTTGAAATAAACACGAGAGAAGAATTGATGGAGAGAATTAATTCAGCGTTTGAAACGATGAAACTGGAGATGATGTTGAAAATAACAACAACAGAAGTGAGAAGACATAGCCGTGCTTGTATTAGGAATCATGGCAGACATTTTGAACATGAACAATAAATAATTTAGATTCAAATGTTGTTTTAATTACTCCGCCTAAAATTTAAAATATCTCCCTCAAATTGGTTTGTAGATCCTAATTTCAATAATTTGTAAAATATCCTCGTAAATGATACCTCAAAGGAAAGAGCGATTATCACGCATGTTTTCAAAAATATTTGAACAAAAAAAGCACACTTCGTTTTTTTTTAAATAAGATTTTCAAAAATGATTTATGATTTTTTTAAATTTATATGAACTTTAAATGTCTGTAAAAAAAATGTCTAACGACACAGAGGCCTAAAACATGTTTTGCTAGATTGCTTACTTTAATTAAATAAAATAAAAATGAATTCATTTATCATTCAATTTAGCTATAAATAACCAGTTTAGTTAAAATTTTGGCAATTTTCGAAAAAAATCTTAAAAATTTGGTTAAAAAAAATGGTAAGACTTCGTCTAAGACAACCATGGCTTAAATTGTTCTAAACTGTCTGTACTATCTTCGCCTTAAAGCTTTGCACCCATCTTCCAATCACCTTGTATATATATTTATAGTCTTAATAGGTCTATGCGTATCTTTATATTTAATAATATTTATTCCTAAATTTTCATTATAAATTGCACCTACCACTGTTTGTGTCTGCATCACCCAAAAGTTGACTGATAGAAAATACCTATGGAATTAAGTCCGCCTCTGTACGTTTGTGTACTTAAAGTATTAAATAAATAATCTGCATGGTCTTCACATGATTGGACCACGATAATGTCTGGATTTTAAAAGAGACTGTGACCTCCGAGTTGGTTTTTGTGTTTCTTCTCAGAGTAGTCGGCAAGCAACATCGACCTCATGTAGTTTTAAACCATTATTATTATTTGTAAAGTTTTTTTTACAACCAATTTACAGTAATACAATATTATTTATCATGTACAGACAGGGCTTGGAACCGGTACCAATAGTACAGGTTCTGTACCGGTACTTAGCGGTTCTTGCCATTTCGGTACCTGGGTACCGGTTTCAGAAGGGAACCGGTACTCCACATAACAAGTACCGGTACCAACTTCAGGTGCCCGGCGTGAACCTACCACAAATCTCATATTTGTTAGAGGGACCTCGTACGGTTGGCACCCTTGAAGTTGTCTTGCCAATGCTTATTAACTATTCTTTTTAATTACTATGTCTGTTTTCTCACTCTTACTTACGGAAATATTTGTTTGGTACCGGTACAGTTCCGATACTGATTAGAAATACCAAAAGTACAGATACTACTCTGATACCGGTATAACACCAAGGCTATCGGTACCCGTTCCCAAAAATACCGGTATTTCAAGCCCTGAGTATAGGATGAAGTGCCTCTACACTTCATCCTGTAAACAGGGCTTGCAGAAACAGTATCTACCCGGACGTTCAAATGACACATCGAGCTTTAGAAAGAGAACGCGTTTATGACCGACAGAGACAAAGCATAACATTTCTAAAACTCGTTGTGCCATAAAATACCTCGAGGTAATAATATGTGGTGTGTGGCAATGTTGTGAGTGTGAGTGTGGTGAAACATATTTTGCAGATTTTAGTAAAATGAAAATTCCTAGAAATTTAAATTTAAGAAAACTGTTCGGAGCATAATAAGTATAATCGTAATTACAGCTGTATTTCCGTTGAGTTCATTAATGGGACCGCGTACTGCGAATTTTATCATTCCAGATGCAAATTAAAACGTATGGGACTGCTAGCACATTTATTTGAACATATCTTGCAGAGTATGATTTTGACAAATGAATACAACTTAGTTGAAAATGTTTTTATCAGTCATTCAGCAAACTAGCCGACGTTTCTACCGATAGAATGTAGTCATTGCATTAAAACTCAAACAAAACTCAAACTCAAAGCATTTATTTCAAATAAACCAATTACAGGCACTTTTAAATTGTCAAGGGGTCGGTCAGTCAGAAAGATGAAGCTAGTTGCCCATTCCAAAGCGTAATAGGTACCTATGGAGAAGAACGGGCAAGAAACTCCGTGGACAAATTTTCATTGCCACCAATGGACATCTGTAATACCAAAGCTACCCTGAAATAAGTACAAGTCCTTTTGGTATTTACTTTCAAACTGGTTGTTAGTTCGAAATACGCTTACTAACGCTTCACACTTTAATAACAACTCAATAACCCAAACACGGTACGCAATGTAATGTTAAAATCGCACGTACGTCAAATTAAGCTCACGACAGAATTAAAGGTACAGTAAAATTTTTACGTGTGTTGTCAGTAGCTAATAAAGTCCTCAAGCAAGCTTTAAGTTGACGCTGAGTTTTAGTGTTTAAAGATTGACAGACACGTACGACTTTCCAACAATTATTTTTGATTACGTAGAGCTATTAATAGGTGATGGCTGCCTATTCACACCGCGCTGATGAGTACGCGTTTGTCGCAGCGACAAGAGCTGTTAAAGAGAGTACTCGCTCAGTGGAGCTCGTTTGTCGGGCAAAACACTCGCTGAGAGACTCACGGTTGGTACAAACGCATACCAGCGAGTAATCGCTCGTTGCTCGCCGGGCGGCACAGCGGCGCGGCGGTGGGATATGTGCCTGAACAGCACAAACACAAGTTAGCTCCTACAAACAGGCGCGACGCAACTCTAGTAGAACAATATCTATAAAAACTTCATGGAAATTGTTCTACAAGAGTCGCGTCACGCCTGTCTGCGGGAGCCTTAAGATAACACAACCAGCGGGGCGAGCACGGCCTACTGTGATAGGCTTGAGTCACACATTTTTATCACGGTTTGGGAGTAAAAAACGTGATCAAATGCGTGACTCAAGCCTATTACAGAGGCCGTGCTCGCCCCGCAGCGTGAATGAATTTCGTCCCACATTTCACAAGGTTTGACCTCTACAAAACACATATCCATAATGTCCGCCAAGAACAAAACTAATATCGTATCATTTTCTACAGCAACTGCCAAAAAACATACACAAGATTCAAACGTTTGACTCAGAAACAGGTTCCAGACTGCAAGTAACAAACGACTTCGGCGTCTCAAACGCAAAACTTCACACATTCATATTTCCTGTTCTCCAAATCGTAGCATGAACAGCGCACTTTACTCATCATGTTATTTTGTTGATACAACATAAACCAGGGCTTTATGGAGACCTGTTGAAGTGACTTTTTGCATATAGTTATGTTGGTACGCTGTGTCGCAATCGTTTTATGTTCGTTTTAATGTGTCTGAGTTGTGTTTATTTGTGATATTTGGACGGATAAGGGTGGAATTATTTTGATTATTTTGTTTTATGGTATGTGTGAATTTATATGTTTAAGGTTTCTGTAGTATGAATGAATAATATGCATGTGAAAATGTAAGCTTTTATTATTTATCTTTTCTAATCAGCTCCTTACATCGCGCTATGTTATTGTTCCATGACACGTAAAATATTACTTTGTTTATTAAGTCCCATATATTTAAAAGGAGTCCAACCAGAGATCACAAAAACATCTATTTACTGTATACTACAAATCAATGATCAACATTTTAGTAAAAAAATAAAGTAGGTACCTAGGTACCAACATACACACTGTTTCACATTTTTTCCCAGGGTTGAAAAAGGTTGTGAATATAAAAAAATAACAGTTATTTTTAGTCTTCGAGCTCCTTATAAAAATGCTTATAATCTTTGGGTAAAACATCGTAAAAGAAAGGTTATATTACCCAGATATTAAAGAGGCACAACTAGGGGTACATTTTTTGTGCATCAACTATAAATCAGCTACTGAGTTCTGCTTTTTAAATTTATCCTTAGACTTAGAATTTATCCTTTTCTCGTGGAGGTCGTGGTGAATGCTCTGTTCCCTTCTAGAGGGGAACATATCTCCCCGCCCATGGCTCCGCCAACTGCGGTGCTCAATGCGGACCACACCGCCGACGACGACGACGATGCTTCGGGGGTGACCGAGGTAGAGCTGCGAGTGGCGGTACGTAGGCTGAGTGCCAAAAATACCGCCCCAGGAACCGACGGCTTACCTGGGAAAGCCTGGGTCCTGGCCTCGGAGGCTCTCGGGCCTCGACTAAGGGGGCTCCTAAGCGCATGCATGGAGAGGGGCCAGTTCCCACTTCGTTAGAAGACGGCGAAACTGGTCCTCATCAAGAAGCCGGGGCGCCCAGCGGACTCTCCGTCCGCTTACCAGCCCATCGTGCTGCTCGACGAGGTGGGCAATCTCTTTGAAAGAGTCATTACAGACCGCCTCGTCGGGCGGCTGGTGCTAGTGGGGCTGCATTTGTCGGAGAGCCAGTTTGGCTTCCGCAGGGGGCGCTCTACGGCGGACGCCATCATGCGCGTGTGGGCCTTCACGACGGGGGATGCTGTGGCTCAGGGTGGGATCGTCTTAGCGGTGTCTCTAGACATCGCCAATGCCTTCAATACCCTGCCCTGGAGTTGCATCAGGGAGACACTGGTCAATTCTCGCGCAGCGCCGCTCCGGAGACCGGGAGGGGGGGGGGGGGGGGGGGGGGGGGCGGCGAGGAAGACGTCAGTTTGGCAGTCACCTCCGGCTCATCCCGGGTGGAGGCCAGCAGGCGGTGGTTGCGGGGGCGCCCTTGCCTGTATTGCACGGGCCTCCACAAGTGTCGGACGGAAGTGGCCGGGTGTTCCCAGCCATTCCCGTAGCCCCCCAGTTAAATGGGGGGCATGCGCCTGGAGGGTTGTGGAAGTAAAGGCTGAGCCGGCTTCCCATGGCCCTCCCATCACGGCGATGTGGGAACACCGCTGAGTTTTAGTGGGTATACTGTCGGTGGCGGATTCCGACAGGAGTCCCACATACCCCGTCTCGCCCCCGCGAGCTATGATGCGTAATGCATTTCTTTTCGCAACACAAAAAAAAGGGAGGTACTCCGGTATCACCGGATGCCAACCTACCTCTGTCGTGAGGTCGAGGCTTATTTGACGGACAGGACAGGGCCGTCATCTACCCCGGTCACCAGGGAGTATGGAAGCGGGAAGAGATATCGTGCGGTATGACAGGTATCGGTCCTGGGGCCGCATCTGTGGGACATCGGCTACTACTAGGTGCTGCGCGCCGACCTCCCCAGCGGCGTCAGCGTGGTTTGTTACGCTGACGACACTCTGGTCCTGGCGCAGGGGAGGTCGCACCAGGCGGCGGCCGAACTAGCGACACGCGGGGTTGCGACAATCGTCGAGAGGATCCGGCAATTGGGACTCGAGGTGGCCCTGCACAAGTCCGAGGCCATGTGTTTTCATGGTCCTCGGAATGCGCCACCGTCGGGTTTCCAAATAACGGTAGGAGGGTTTCACATCGGCGTCAAGTCGACGATGAAGTACCTAGGACTCGTCCTCGACAGCCGGTGGAACTTCGTGGAGCATTTCCGACGTTTGGCTCCCAGACTAGAAAGGGCTGGGGCTGCCTTGAAGTGGCTCCTGCCCAATCTAGGGGGGCCAAACGCTTCCTGCCGGAAACTTAACGCGGGGGTCGTGCGGTCCATGGCCCTATACGGGGCACCGGTGTGGGCGCGTTCCTTGAGGCGGCGGCCAGCCCGCCAGTTGAATGCGCCCCAAAGGGCAACCCGGCTGGGCCGGGGGCACCATACAGTCTCCGGTGAGGCGGCGAGCCTCCTTGCCGGATTACCGCCATGGGATCTGGAGGCAAAATTCCTCGCGCACATTTGGGAGTGGCGCGAGGAGGCGAAACGCCGGGGCGTAGCTCCGGTGCCGCGAGAAATCATGGTTCAGCGGACAGAGCTCCGGCGGGATCTCAGGGTGGCATGGAGAGTGCGATTGTCGCAACCCAGCGCTGGGCACGCCACAATTGCGGCGATAAGTCCCCTCTTTGAAGAGTGGCTAGAGAGGCGCCACGGTGTCCTCACCTTCCGCCTGACGCAGGTCCTCACCGGACACGGTTGTTTCGGGAGGTTCCTGTTCCGGATAAGGCGGGAGGAAACGCCCGGGTGTCACCATTGCGTGGATCGCCTGGAGGACACGGTGGAGCGTACGGTGGAGGTCTGCCCGGCTTGGGCGGAGCGCCGCCGTGTCCTCGTGGAGGTGATGGGCGGTGGCGATCTCTCGCATCCGGCCCTGGTCCAGGCTATGGTACGGAGCGAGAGGGCTTGGGAAGCCGTCACCTCCTTCTGCGAAGCAGTAATGTTCGCGAAGGAGGAGGCGGAACGCGTGAGGGAGAGGTAAAATTCGCGACCTCACGCCCTTAGCCGCCGCAGGAGACGCCCTGGGCGTCGGGAATCGCAGGCTGATTCCCGGCCACCGTAGGCACGGGCTTACGAACGGCGAGCAATGGGCAGCTCGCCGTTCAATAAGGACTAGGCCCGGGTCGACGGCGCGTTGTGTTCCACGCGTGCCTCAAAGAGATGTCAGCACCAATGACGGGGTCCGCTAGGGCCGATGCCTGCTAGGGTTGCGGGAAAGTCCGAGAGGGATACCGTGGCCCCTGGCACAGGAAACTGAAGGAACACGGGTGGGTTTTAGTCAGTAAGAGTCTGACACGCCCTCCCGCTCTACCCAGACCGGGAGAAGTTATTTGATGATTTCCCACCCTCAAAAAAAAAAAAGTCGTACATTTTTTGTGCATCAACTATAAATCAGCTATTGAGTTCTGCTATTTGAGTTTCCTAAACACTTCAGTCATCGGTGAAGGAAAAATATTGTGAGGAAACTAGCACTTTAAGTCAATATAAGTCTGAAAACGCCAACCCATCTTGAGCAATGATCATGGTGATCAATGCTCATGCCTTCTGTATGAGAAGAGCCTTTGACCTGCAGTGAAGGTTTATGTTAGACGAGATTTGACAATTTGGCTAAGTGGCTGAATGATGAAGTAGATAACGAGTTCCAACACGAGAAAAAGACCAAGCGAAGCCCATAATTGTGTCTTTCTTGAACCGCTATGTCAAGGAAGACTTTATTGCAGCTGCTAGACTGGCGTTTAAAGCTTCTGCTCTTTTCACAGGGCATATCAATCTGCCGGGAAATCAACGTATTTACGTGAACGACCACCTTACAATGCAAAATAAAGCTTTATTGGCTAAAGTTAAAAAGGCAGCAGCTGAAGCTAATTTTCAATATACCTGGGTGAAGCACTCGAAAATTCATGTGAGGAAAACCGATACGTCGCCGCCAATGGTGTTGAAAACAGAAAAGGACCTCATAAAAATAAAATAAATAGTGTTCCTAACATCATTATGTCAGTTTTGGTTCGTGTTAAACCAAATTATGTGAAAAAGATTGAGAATCATATCATCGGGAGTGCTACTAGTGTATTCCAAAAGTTAATGTGTCGTTCCGTGTTAAACTTAATATTTATTCGTAAATGGGATAATGATGTGGTCGTATACAGGTTTGCCATTATAGATCTAATTACATTCACCTTAAGATACCTTTTCAAGCACCTTGCTTGTATACATAAGCCTATTCAGAAATACAACGTTCCTATTGTTCCTTACCGCAACTCATTAGTCTTAGCTTTTTCAAACCTGTGTGTCGTATGTCACTGTGCACTGCTGTGCTTAGAACATTACTATACTTTTTTACTTACTACCTGCATTCTAATATGTTATTATTGGTTATCTCTGAATTTATTTATCATACTTAGACTTATCAAAACAATCGGTTATGTAGTTATTGTGTGGTTCAAAAATGGTTAACATATATTACCAAAATGTACGAGGCCTGCGCACGAAGACAAATAGTTTATATCGTAACATTTTATTAAATTCGTACGACGTTATTATATTTACGGAGACCTGGTTAACAGATAATATTAACGATAGTGAGTTTATGGATGACCGGTATCTTGTTTGGCGGCGCGATCGCGATTATTGTAGAATAGCACAAACTCGGGGTGGTGGGGTGTTAATAGCAGTGAGGAATGATTTGACCGCTATTGAAAGATACGACTGGCGTACTACAGCGGAAGATTTATGGGTAACCATCACATTTAAGAGGTCCAGACCTACTATAAGTTATAATATTCATATCTGCTCGCTGTATTTATGTAAAGAAAATGCGGGCAACTCATACATAACCCAATTAAAAAACTTTCATCAAAACTTAAATAACTTGATAACCACTAACCCGATGGACATTTTTATTGTAATCGGTGATTTTAACTTTGGTAAGGATGTAGAATGGCCCAGCCGGAGTGACAGTGATGAACTGAACCCCACAGGTATGACTTCCCAACACATTATACATTTCTTTGATACTATAAACACTTGTAACTTGTCTCAATATAATAGCGTGCGTAATATCAATGGAAGAGTGTTAGATCTTGTTTTTTCAAACGGATTGCTAAAGGTAAAGGAATGTTGTGACCCACTTGCCACTCCAGTGGATTCGCACCACAAACCATTGGTTATACAAGCTGACTTTATTGAGATACATAAATGTTTTGAAAAAAACAGCCCAAAGTACCTTTATTACCAAGCCGATTATCCTGCTATAATTACTGCATTGGATCGGGTAGATTGGAGCGAGTTTTTATCTGCTGAATCTTTGGACCAAGCTGTTAGCCTCTTTTATAATAAACTTTATGAACTCAGGGACTTACACATTCCGGTTAAAACAATTAAAAAAGCGGCTCATCCCCCCTGGTTCACTCGTGCATTGATCAAAGTTTTGAATGAAAAATATAAACATCATCACAAATATAAAGTATACGGTAACATATCTGATCATCACTCCTTTGTTCTCTTGCGAAGCCGCGCCAAGCAGCTAGAGAAAGAATGTTTTTCTGCATATATGAAAAAAATTGAAGCCTCAATCGTCACTAACCCTAAATTATTCTGGTCGTACGTGAAGGGTAAAAAGCGTAATAATACCATGCCTAAGGTATTTCACTATATGGATGAGACCGCTGAAACGGGTGAGAGTGTCACTGTACTTTTTGCCTCTTACTTTCAGTCAACGTTTCAGGACACTACTTCAAGTGATTTGAATTTTGATATCCATTCTGCTACATCAGTACGTCTGAGCTCGGTTACAGTTTGTCCGAATCGAGTATTAAAACTACTTAAAAATCTGGATCCGTCGAAATCGGGTGGACCAGACATGATCCCTCCTATTTTCATAATAAACTGTGCAAAGAGCCTAGTGGCACCTCTTTGTTTTTTGTTTGATTGGTCGTTGAAATGTGGTGTCGTACCTATTACATGGAAGTCTGCCTTTGTCACACCTATCTTCAAAAAAGGAGACAAATCTGACGTACAAAACTATCGGCCTATATCTAAATTATGCATTTTTTCAAAAGTTTTAGAGAGACTAGTGTATACAGAAATTTACTCGGCTATGTCAAATCACTTTAGTGATGAGCAGCATGGATTTCTCAAAAAACGGTCTACTACCACCAACTTAGTATTATCCAATGACATCATAACAGAGGGAATGGAGGGAGGTCATCAGGTGGACGTGATTTACACCGACTATAGTAAATGTTTTGACAGGATAGATCATCGTGTGCTTCTACAGAAGTTATTGTCTGTGGGAATACACGGTGATTTGTTTCGATGGTTTTCGTCGTATATAGAAAATAGATCACAGGCTGTCGTGTTACGGGGATATACGTCTCGATGGAATTTTATCCCTTCAGGAGTACCTCAAGGTTCGATCTTGGGTCCGTTATTGTTTATTATATTTATTTCCGACATTAAAACCTGCTTTAGAAACTCACACATCCTTTTGTACGCAGATGATATGAAGATCCTTAAACTGGTGCGAACATTATCCGACGCCGAGCAACTCCAGTCCGATCTGGACAGGTTTATCGTATATTGCAGGTATAATAACCTGCAGCTTAATGTGTCTAAATGTTTTTATGTACCGTTTACACGGCAAAGACGTTTAATTGATTCTGCGTATAAATTAGATGGTCACTATATAAATAGACTGCATAGTGTTAGAGATCTTGGCGTGATTCACGACAGTAGACTAATTTTTGACGAACATATAGAATCCATCATAAAGAAAGCCTCCAAAGCTATGGGATTCATAACACGAACTTGTTCTGAATTTCGTTCTCTAAAACCAGTAAAGGTACTTTACTGTTCTTACGTGCGCAGTACCCTTGAGTATGCTTCTCAAGTATGGAACCCCCAGTATGAGACGTATAAATCTCGTATTGAATTAGTTCAGAGGAAATTTATGAGATACCTAGATTTCAAGGCGCAGCAGTTTTCAGACGACTATGCACAGCGGTGTAAGCGTTATCATTTTTTACCGTTAGAATTGAGGCGTAATATTAATGATATTTGTTTTCTTGTCAACATTGCTAATGGATTAATCGTTTGTCCCGATTTACTAAGTAAAATTTTTCTTCGCACCAATCAAAATAACCTAAGATTACGACCATTATTACAAGTACCGTTTACAAAGACAAATTATAGGCGTAACGCTTTTTGTATACGCAGTGCAATACTATTCAACAACCTGCCATCGCATTTAGAAATTGATTTATTTTGCACGAGTGCGTTAAGAATCAGGAAAATCTTGAGTAAGGAATATTTTCAATGAGTGAATAAAGTGAATGTTTGTGATTTACCGCGGCATACCTACCCATTTTCCAATAATTTTTCTTTTCTTTGATCTTCTTTTTTTTTCTTAACATTGTTATTTATATGTGGAAGCTTGTAATTAGCAATTGTCAGTTTTTTACTACTTCGTTACCATTTGCGTGTATTAGTCTGTAAGCTTTCTTAAAATTGTAAAAATAAAATAAAAATAAAAAAATAAATTACTCAAACGATTAATACAAATTTTACATATCTGTAGCATAATCAGCATATAATGTTCCCACTGCTGGGACACAGGCATCCTCTCTGTGAGAGGGAGTGGACCATAATACGTGGCCCACGCGGGCCCAGTGCGGGTTGGTGGATGCCTCATGTCATCGAATTTTTGGTTCTAGCACATGCCGGTTTCCTCAAGTGAACGAAATGATCTGAGGTTAAAAAAAAACCTGAGTAAAATCAAATAATTTTCTTTAATTGTTTACCCATAACTATTTAAATGAAAAACAGGGAAAAAGTTTTACGGGTTTACCTATATATTAAAAAGTCCAAAATGGCGGAAGAAATATTAATTGTTGCTAAGTTGATCGAGCTGTACAGAGACCTACCCAGTCTATACAGTACAGTAGCAGTACAAAGACAACAATCAAAAGCGCCTAGCCTGGAAGGTTATGGTTTCCTAATGGAAAACAGTTGATCCAAACGCCAATGAAGCATCGGTCAAAGAGAAAATTGACAGTTCTTTTCTTTTAATTCGATCGCACTCAAAATTGCCATAGACATTCCTACTCTTCCTGAATTTGATAAATTCGCCATACCGTATTTACTGCTCAAATATCACGACAGAATGGCATGATGGCGACCATTTAGTTGAAACAGCTCTGCTGGTTCAAGGGTTGGTCAAGCGTGTAGTAGGCACTTCAGAAGAGCGCGCAAGATAAGTCTGCGCGCGTGTTTGACTTTCAAGACTATATCACTGCCAGTATTTTTAATCATTTGCGGCATAATGATGGCGATTATTTACTTTTGGAAAACACGGAACACAGCACACTCTCTTGACACCAGAGGGGCAATTCCCGTATTTTTAAGACCGTTCGCATTCTAATCTCAGTCTCAATCTGTCAAAATTACAATCAATTTACATACATTTTTGACAGGTTTTTGACATTGATTGTCGCTGAGATGAGATTGCGACTTGAATTTGAACGTTTTTTAAGTACGAGAATTGGCCTACAGATGATATATACGTCAAGATGGCGGCAAACGATTATTTCCGATTTCGACCACAGAACTTCGGCGAAATTTGTTAGGTTTTCAATAAGATAACACGCTTTTTTAAATTAAAATCGACAAACTACAGCATTTAACCATTGTTTCAGGAAACATGATTAACTTGCTATTTATTTGAGCGTAATAAAGCTAATTTAATAATAAAAATGTCGAGAAAAGAAAATCCAGTTTTACGTTCGTTAAGATGAAAATCTCCGGTATTCTCGTCGCCATAGGAAAGAATTTGTTTGAGTCTCTTTGTTTGTTATGTCAATACAATTGGTTCTTCGACTTCAACAAAGACTCAAAGAGTAAAGTAATTAGCAGATAAAAAGGAAGGCTTCTCTTTAGTATGCAGTCGTCATAAGAGACAACAGGAGCTGCTCGTGGAGCGGTTCCATAATAATCGGCAAATGGCCGGAGGTTTACCTTCTGCCGAATCGACAACAGCTGCAATCACATAAGCTTTCAGAATGATTTCCAAACTCACAAGCATCCAAACTTTCAAGAGCTGGTAGAGAAAATGTACTTTGTAAATTTTAGTTCATGGAAACGAATTTTATTCCACACCTTTCTAATCACGATGAAAATTAGTCTGATTTAGTTTGACCACCAGAATTTTAGGTGAAAATCGTCAAATTCAGAATAGCTAAATTGTAATTTTTACTAAATTGAATAACTAAATGAATTTAGTGCGGTCAAACTATATTATAGTTAAGCCGTGTCACTTTTAGTCAATTTCAGAATGGGAAACATCGTTTGACAGGAATAAACTAAATTTTGGTGATTATTAGTCTAGTTTAGAGAATTTAGAGACAAGATAATTGGCATCAGTGTACAGTTATCCAAAGAAAAAAAAAATAGGCATATTAGGAATTTAGGATGCATAAAAAGTGTTTTTTGGTACTCAGCAAACTCATCTTAATACTGAACTGTCTTCGTTTATAACCAAACACCATCAAAGTTTCCAAAATTTTCATCTCAAATAACCATAGAATGGCACCGAAAATGGCAACAAAACATTTTAAACTGCTGCCATTATTTTGAAACAAACATTTTCTTTGAATTATCACCTAACGTGGTGATGAAGGGGAATGATGACGTATCAAACAGAACAAACAACTGAACATCTAAGCTTGTGAAGTTACTCCAACAAAACAACTGTCAGCAAGGCAAACTTACAAAGATATTAGATCTACAAATTGCACCAAAATAAACCTTACAACATAAGTGATAAAACGATGTTGTTCGCATAAGAAAGACGGAAAGTCTAACTCAATATTTCATGGCGATGTCGGATACGGGAACTACTAATTGTTTGCGAATTCGCAATATTTACTCGTATATGTATGTTTCCTCTAGTGTTGGGACTTGGCAATAAATAAGTACTTGGGAATGGTGTACACTTTAGAAGAAACAAATTACTACTGAAAACTGCTATAGTGATTGGTCGAGGTGATGGTTTCATAACACCACTCATGATTTGACGTTGATTATTAGGGACCTGTCCCAAAGGATGAAATTTAAGTTTACATATTACTAAATTATTCACATCAATATTTTATAATACCTACTGTACAGTACCAGCACTAACAAAACAATGATTTGTCTTTATTGGAATCGAGTTATAAATCGAGAAGAACTACTCGATTTTTACCTCGACCAAGCATAGTAAGGGTTAACAAGTCAAAGTTGTAAAGTTATAATTCTCTCGTAAATCCTTTAGGACATTAAATTTATAAGTTGGGTGGGGAGAGGGAAAGATAAGCGCGGCTGCATTCGTGATGAACTCGAATTAGTTGGGACCGCGAGACGCGAGCCGCCATGACAGATAGAGACAACCGGTGATAATTTGAAAATAGATGGCGGAAGTCCTTTGTTTATTTTGATTTGTTTTTATTTCTTTGTTTATTTATAGAGATTGTAATGGGATAAAAGTTTGTAATAACAGACAGCGAATTAACCATAATACATGGGCAGGTACAGTCAGGGAAATTAATTGTTTACAAAATTGACACAATATAACGTCAATTTATCGTATTATAGACATTTCATAACACACGTGACGTCACGACGATGTAATATACGGACAGTTGCAGGTCGTGGGCTCGAATCCAGACAGGCATTTTACTCTCTGTAAATTATAAATTTCATCAAATTTCTAAAAAAAAAAACAAACGTACCATTGCTCTCAAAACGGCGAAGGAAAACATCGTGAAGAAACCATGACCTAGAAGAAAAAAAAAATTTAAGTCATGTGACATCTACCAACCCGCACTTGCAGTGGATTATGGCCCACTCCCTCTCATAGATAGGAGGCCTGTGTCCCAGCAGTGGGAACGTTATAGGCTGATTGTGATTAAGGAACTAAATCAACAAAAATTTTCTTCATACATAGGTACATAAACTCACGCCTACTTCCCATTGTAGGCAGAAACTACAAAACGGCTCCTGCTACGATACTTACATACTCCATTTGCTTCGTTTACATTTATATGCCTTTGGTTTCCGGGTAGTAGTATAGAGGTACGAGGAACAGGATGTAAAGTTCACTCATACCTCCATAGAAAAGGGAGGATCCTCCGACCAGACGTGTGTCGTGTCTGGTGGGCAACTGTCCGGTGATTGATGTCGGGAAGTTGCTAGTCGCGCGGTAAACTCTGCTTGCGCGATGCAGGATTTGCGTGACGTCAGTATAACGCGCAGCTCGCAGGTGGCGATGTAGATATCGCTACAGTAGAAGAGAACCAACCCATCTAATCCCGTGGGTGTCGTAAAATGCGCAAAAGGGAACAGCTGGATGATCCTATTGTTTTCCTCTGTGTGTTGCAACTCACACCCAATCTGGGGTTGCCGTGCCGAGAGCTGCATGGCTAAGGATGAGCCTAGTCGAGAGCGTGCCTGATGTCTGGGATCGGGTGCCCCCAAGTACTAACAAGCCTTACCTCTACATGTGGGGCTCTCTTACCTCTGCTCTCTCTCTGCTCTCTCAGAGTGTCGACAGATTTTTCTTCTGCTTTTCGTTGGAGCTAAATGAGTCTAAGAATGATAATTAATATTATTATTGTCAAAATATTATTTTTCATGAATTAACAATACTTAAATTCCGACACTTTATTTCCCCACCTGCGGTGGAAATGAACACCAGCAGGTATTTGCCTTAATAAACATAAATACTTTCTATCACTTCGCACTGTACCAACTTCCCTTATGCAGGTAGGTACCGCCAGTAATTCCAAACAATTCTCCAAAACCGGAGAGTAATTAAATGCTTCTTCAAACTTAATAAATAGGGACCATTAATAATTAAGATAAATTAACCACACACCACCATCCAAAACTTGGATTGTGAAGATTTAGTTCAATTCGCTGTATAAGGAACTAGGCTTAGATAATAACTCCATATCTTTATGATACTCAGAAAGTTTCAGTGATTTCAGAGTTGAAACCAGTTTCCGTTTCTAAAGTTGTTTGGGAATCGTTTTGGGCAAAATAGGTTACTTCAGTTTGATTCTGAAATAATTAAACTTATCTGAAAGGGTGAAAGTAATGTGTATGAATATTAAGTATTAAATATTATTATTATTAAATATTATTATATTAATAATTATTATATATTATTAAATATACATATTAAGAGTTTTACTGAATCCTCATGTCAGTTTTCTATTGTCAAATGATTGCATTGATCCAAAAGATATTTACTTCATTTTAATATTGTAATAAAATAAGTAAAATGCATATTAATTAATAAAAATTAAATAAAACATTTATTGGCAGGCATCGTGGGATTGTAGCGTATTAGTATTACAAGTAACTTTAAAAACAAATGTATCCAGCATTTCCTGTGGTAGGTAAGAATGCCCTTCACATAGATTAAAAAACATAGTCAATACTCTTGGCAAGTGCAAACCAGAATTTAGTAGACTATGCTCGATGCTGAGTCCATCATGACCAAGTGATTTCTCCCGATTCACACATATAATTACTATTAATTATATTATATGTCACTAGTACAAAGTATGCTTGATCAGAAAGTAAATTAATTTATTATTTTTTTATTTAGGTACAGTAGGTTGTACGTCTTTGTTCTGCATCTTGGGGTCAATGGCACGACTTTTCTCAGATCTTGTTGGCCCAAAACTTCGCCATTTGCACGTAGTCGTCCGTGGCAGCGCAGAGGTCACTCTGACTGCAAGTTTTGGTACCCAGAGGGCAGGATAGGAGGTGCAGCATAGTGTGCGACATAGCTCCACATGCACACCTTGCTGCTGTTCCGTCGTGGTAGTCCTATTTTACCAGGTTGGAGTTCCTATCTTCATACTTGTGTCCGGAGACGGTTCCGGGACTTCCAAGTGGACCACGAAAGGTTACAACCTGCTGGGAGATGATCCTTTGGTGGTAGATTGTAAGTGAGAGGGGGAAAAATATTCTGGCAAATTTTGGAACACGCGTCGTCGGTCGGGATTCCTGGTAGAGACGCTGTCGATTTTACTCGCATTCTAATGAAACTCCGTACTACGCTATGACAGTTCAAGATAAAAGTGTCAACACCGACATGCGGCCGACTGTACCTACAGTAAGAGATAGGAATTTCTCAGTTTTTAAAAGCTATAACTAATTTATTTTATTTTATTAATTTTAGGAAAACTTACAGCTAATACATTTTAACATCAAGTACAATGTGTAAACGATGGCCAATTACAAGCTTCCACTAACGATTAATGTGAGTAACATTAACAAATACGCGAAAACAGCGACGTAAGAGATACGCACATGAATTATCTCATGCTCAAAAAATACAATAAAATTGAGAGAAAACATCAATCAATCAATCAATACATCAATACATCATTTTTTAATCAATCAACGACCAAATAAATGGACATAAATTTAATTATATAGGTATTATTTACATACATTTATATACACATGCCTCCTTGCCATGGGGAGGGCAGAAACTATAGAATGCCACCTGTTACGATCCATAAATACTCCTTTTGCTTCGTTGACGTTCATACATCAGAGGGGCAATTCCCGTATTTTTAAGACCGTTCACATTCTAATCTCAGTCTCAATCTGTCAAAATTACTATCAATTTACATACATTTTTGACAGGTTTTTGACATTGATTGTCGCTGAGATGAGATTGCGACTTGAATTTGAACGTTTTTTTAGTACGAGAATTGGCCTACCGACCTATGACGTGTTAATTCCATCATTGTTCCAGCGTGGAAGAGAGACGGAGCTATACATGACCGATAGCACTATCTCTTTTTCTCAACGGAATCATGATGGCGTTAACAGCTCATAGTACGGCCCCTGATCTTTCTGAAGAACGTCACCAATAAGGTCACTATGTCCTTCTAGGGCGTTTCCACTAGAAGGCGAAACGCCGGGGCGTAGCTCCGCTGCCGCGAGAAATCACGGTGCAGCGGACAGAGCTCCGGCGGGATCTCAGGGCGGCATGGAGAGTGCGATTGTCGCAACCCAGCGCTGGGCACGCCACAATTGCGGCGATAAGTCCCCTCTTTGAGGAGTGGCTAGAGAGGCGCCACGGCGTCCTCACCTTCCGCCTGACGCAGGTCCTCACCGGACACGGTTGTTTCGGGAGGTTCCTGTTCCGGATAAGGCGGGAGGAAACGCCCGGGTGTCACCATTGTGTGGATCGCCCGGAGGACACGGTGGAGCATACGGTGGAGGTCTGCCCGGCTTGGGCGGAGCACCGCCGTGTCCTCGTGGAGGCGATTGGCGGTGGCGATCTCTCGCGTCCGGCCTTGGTCCAGGCCATGGTACGGAGCGAGAGGGCTTGGGAAGCCGTCACCTCCTTCTGCGAAGCAGTAATGTTCGCGAAGGAGGAGGCGGAACGCGTGAGGGAGAGGCAAAGTTTGCGCCCTCACGCCCCTAGCCGCCGCAGGAGACGCCCTGGGCGTCGGGAATCGCAGGCCGATTCCCGGCCACCGTAGGCGCGGGCTTGCGAACGGCGAGCAATGGGCAGCTCGCCGTTCGATAAGGACCAGGCCCGAGTCGACGGCGCGTTGTGTTCCACGCGCGCCTCAAAGAAATGTCAGCACCAATGACGGGGTTTGCTAGGACCGATGCCTGCTAGGGTTGCGGAAAAGTCCAAGAGGGTTACCGTGGCCCCTGGCACAGGCAACTGAAGGAACACGGGTGGGTTTTAGTCAGTAAGAGTCTGACACGCCCTCCTGCTCTGCCCAGAGCGGGAGAAGTTATTTGATGATTTCCCACCCACAAAAAAAAAAAAAAAAAAAAAGGCGTTTCCACTCCTTTCTGCTTGTGTTAGTTGTCTTTCTCTAATCCTCTCAACATGACCAAATCATCTAAGCATACTCTTTGAAATTTTTGCCACAACATCTTCTTATATGATTTTAATCAAGAATGTTATAATTTAATCAACTTCGTTCACTCAATGCTCTAATTTTAGGCGTATAGTAACAGAATTAGGTACCCAATCTTATCGTAAGGGCTTTGTATAAGAGAATAGGGGATTATGTCCAGTGAGTGGAAAGAGCCATTCATCTGTCTATCGATAACGATAATTATACGTACGCAGTACGATTTGTGTTAGCCAGATGGACATAGCTTTTTATGGAAACAAAAGCCACCTTGTTAATAAACTCGGAGTAAAGTTACAACCTTCAGATTCACCATACTTTACTAAGATTTTTATGTAGAAATGAAAGCGCCGTCAGTAGGCACTGGCCATTTCTTAGCGGCCACGGCTTATTTTAATTCCATAATTGTTTTTATCTTTTTATTACGGACGCTTTCAACGTGCACGTCTTTCTACATCGTTCTCACATGTATAATTACAACATGAATGATGTAACCACTTTTTTGTAACAATATTTTGATTTAAAAGAGTGTCCATGGAGTTTCTTGCCCGTTCTTCTCCATAAGTACCTACTACGCTTTGGAATGGGCATCCTAGCTTCATCTTTCTGACTGACCGACCCCTTGACAATTTAAAAGTGCCTGTAATTGGTTTAATTGAAATAAATGCTTTGAGTTTGAGTTTGAATGTTTATTTCTGTAAGTAGATCTTATATGACACTTTTACACGTCAATATTTTAAAACTAAATGGCGCCAGCATATCCTAGCTGACTGATCCCCGAGAAGAAATGCCGAAATAAACTCAGAAGTCCAAACATTGTATTATTAGGATTTTATGTGAGTCTAACAATGCAGGGCCATGTCTGGAAGGGCCTTTTGAAGAAAGATCCATTGTAGATTTGAGTTGACCTCTCCTAACACACGGCATGCATGCATCAGTCATCGTGTAGCTCAACCCTATTTTAGGGAGCTCAACGACGCTACCAGATATGCAGGACATTTGCGTAAGCCGTATATAAAATACTCAAAACCGCCAGACAGCTATAAAGTCATGTATTCTATCTAGCCTGCATGGTACTCACAGTCTATTGTCCTACTAATGGTCCATAAGTCTCATCAAGTTCTTACAGATATTTTTTCCGCGCACTACATCGAACCAGCTCGCACGATACACTTCCGAAGTCTTAAAGTCACCTATTTCATATTCATTTCTTCAATTACATACCATCATGTTTAAAGATCTGACAATGGCTTAAGAGCGTTTATACCTTATGAGTGGCAACGTCGCAATTTAGTGTCATATTTCGTGGTTTTAAATTTTTATAATTTAATCGGAGCTTTATTTTAAAAATCTGTTTAATTAACTTTTTAGAATTATGTGAAAACTGTGTAAAAGGTAAGAAATCGTTGCGTTTACAGTTCTATTTATATGCAAATAATACATTGGAAACTTGCAGGGCGTTATTTTCATTGTAAAATAACTGTAAGCATTACGGTTACTTACTTTTTAAACACTTTCACGTAATTCTAAAAAGTTAATTAAACAGATTTTTTAAATATAGCTCCGATTAATTGATAAAAATTGAAAACCACGAAAAATGACACTAAATTGCGGTGTTGCCGCTCATAAGGTATAAACGCTCTTAAAGCTAAGGTATAACTTCGGATCCTGTAGGGCACAGGTCCTTTCTGAGCAGCACCCTAATTGCGTAATACACTATCAATATGGATCTGAATCATTTTGAAGGATGAAGCTAATCCATTGCTTCATATGTTCGAAAAAAAAATCTGCACAACAACGTAAATAACGCAATGAATGTTGTTGAACTGTCAAAATGAAAGCCATTCCTACTGTTAGTGAGTTAAGCGATTAGCCCTCTGGACTATACCTATCTGTCGGTCTCCCTCCAGGCAGGCAATGCGTGGGTCACACTAAAAGTTTTTAGAAAATAAAAAACTGAATGATACAGAACCCTGTTAATATATTTTTTAATGCTTTTCGAAGTATTCTCCGTTTCTTTGAAAGCACCGTCGAATGCGATGGAACCATTGACTGAAGCAGTGCAGTGGACCCAATATTCTGTAGGGATTTCTTCCACGCCTTTTTCAAACGCAGCCACGGCATCTTCAGGGTTTATAAAACGAAATCCTCTGAGTTTATCTTTTATTTTTGGAAATAAATAAAAGTCACAG
This sequence comes from Brachylomia viminalis, assembly GCA_937001585.2. Lineage (NCBI taxonomy): Eukaryota > Metazoa > Arthropoda > Insecta > Lepidoptera > Noctuidae > Brachylomia > Brachylomia viminalis. The sequence continues at coordinate 24,460,865 of OW443298.2, read as the reverse complement.
TGTGCCAGGACTATCGAAGTCTATCGTAACATTGTTGTTGAGTACGACCGCAACGAAAGTCGTAATAAATCATTGAACTAACATTTTCTTTAGTCAAATCTATTTCGACGCACGACAGACACGTTTAAAATTGCCGCCAGTTTGTAAGAACAATAACAACAACAAAACATGACATATAAAAAATAAAAATATCGTCTGACATTACACACAGCACCATCTAGTTCCAAGTTAAGCACTTAACACTTAAGGCTTGTGTTATGGATACCAGATGGTTGATACACTACTTAAATATATTTTTTATGAATTCATTACACATCTACAGATTCCCAAAGTTTTCCTAATTCGAAATTTAAATCAATTTTTCATCGGCTGCTTTTCTTACTGGCCTATTCTAAAAACTTTCAGTGTGACACCCGTATGTGAAGACTCTTGTCCAGAGGTCGAAATGCATGCGGTTAACTTAAACACTTTAACATGAAATACCTACAGAAACTATGCATCATATTATACCTACACCTACCCACATAATTTCACCACTAGATAGCGCAGTAGTATTGAAATTATTCAGCAATGTTGGCTCAATTACATCACTTCCTGTTTGGGACCGGACGTGCATTACCTCGCTAACTACCGCTGTATTATGTACGTACTTTATGAACCCCGCTACAAAGTTAATGCGGCTGTTATTTAATGCTTTTAACCGCAGACCAAGGTTATGTGTTATTAATAAATTTTAGCTGTAACACGGTTATGGAATGGGTTACTTGTTTGGAGTGTTAATTTGATTTAGGGCAGATTTTTTAAGCAGCTTATAACTTAATTAGGGAAACAATACTTTTTGTCAGTGTTTTTTCTTTAGTACAAAATTTGTCAGACGTCAATTTTAATCCTCTAATAAAAGATGAACACAATGGAAAATCTCTACTAACTTTAATATTCTGAATTTCAACTTGTCACAAGGTTTTATTCTCTCTCATCACCACGAACTACACAGCTCAAGTTGTGGTCAAAGAGCCATCGAGCAGCAAATCGAAAGTGTGTGGGTGGGTGTGTGTGCGTGTGTGTTATGTGCCAACGCTAATCGTCTTCACGAACACATTCACAGTGTCTTTATACACTTGGTTACCACAAGTAAAGCGAGCGTCGCTTTGTGAGATAAAGCTAAGCTAACTGTGTGAAACGGACTACGGAGCCCGAAGTCAGCTTGCGCGCCGCTAAGCCAAACGCACCGGTGTAGATCTCCCGCCTACACTACTCCACTAAGGCGGAAGATGAAGTACATGCCGAGGGTGCAGTTACTGGAGTCGCACCGCAACGTCAACTTCAAGGCGTTTGTGGTGCGCGTACCAAATTGTTATCTGCCTGTCGTCATGGAAGAAAACTTTTGGCTACAGGGCGTGGTGCTCCGTCGCGTCCGCTGACAAGTCCCACAGGACAGCACAAGGACAAGCTAGTGAAGTGCTACTAACATAGTTTTAAGATATTATTAACGCAAGTTTTGTTTTATATAAGTACTTTATATTATGTTAGTTTGTAAGCTATATGTCTATGGGCCATTATAGTCTGAAATAAATGTTTTATTATTATTATTAAAACATAATAACAGAATTTTACTATGGTAAAGCAGGCAATTATGTTCTTTACCACCTGGTAAAGAACATAATTGCCTGCTTTACCTCTTCCTCTACCTACTTCATCGCAACACAAAATGATATTTCCCATTTATTATTAACCTTCGATCAATAAGGAGTTTTTCCAAGAGCCTCTCACCATTGAATGAACACCCATCCAACCATACCAAGTTTGATGCTTTCTTTTGATCTTGTTTCAACGATGGGTGGCTGCAAATACGTGTTTCATAATCCTAGTCTGAAGTGGAAAAATTATTGAAGAAGAAAGTGTGAATATCTATGCCGAATGCCCTTTAAATTATACCAAAAAATTAAAAAAAAATCATAATCGAAATGTTAAATGATATTTTTTTTTATTTCTGTAGGTTTGTACAAACACTTTTACATGTCGATCATATTTTAATAACTAGATTAGGTCGGTGTTTCCTTTCTGACTACTCTGAGAAGAAAGGCCGAAACAAACTCAGAGGTCACAGTCTCTTTTAAAGTCCAAACATAATCTTGGTCAGATCATGTGAAGACTAAGTAGATCGGTGTCTTAAATGTTCTTTTGAGGAAAGAACCACACAGATTGAGTGGACCGGTCCATTAAGTGCACGCATTTGTCAGTAATCGCGCTTATGTGCTAAAGTTCGCAAGCACATTCGCAAGAAGCTGGCAGTATCATCACAACGGTAATGTTTCCTCATTGTTTGTCTTATTTGTTTTTAGTATATTCGTGAATTTATGTACATTTATTTATGCTTATAATTAGGTATATATATAATATATTTATAGTCTTATTAGGTTTATAATGCGTGTCTTTATATTAAATAAAAAATATCATTATAAATTGCACCTACCACTGTTTGTCTCTGCATCACCCAAAGGTTGACTGGTAGAAAGTGCCAATGGCATTAAGACCGTCTCTGTAGGTTTGTGTGCTTAAAGTGTTAAATAAATAAATAATCATGCAGCTCAACTTATCAATATATAACTATCATTGGTGTATAGATTCGTTTTAAAAGTATACTAACTATAGTTTAAACATGAGAAATGGACTCGCAAACAATATAATAGGCGAAATAAGGCGCACTACACACATCTGTCTACCCCTTTGCAGAAAAAAGGTGTGTTGTATGGTTACTTGTTTTTGTGTTATTTTTCAGCTTAGAATCTTTCACTGCTAAAACGAAAAATAGGTCTTGCATAGACGCCTAGAAGAAGAGAGCAGTGGTGGCCCAGTTGTAACTTCTCCAATTTACGAGCATGCTGCGTGGGTTCGAACCCAGGCAGGCGCTTTACTTTGTGTAAACCATTTCACCACCACTGCTCTCAAAACGGTGAAGGAAAACGTCGCGAAGAAACTGGCATGTCCTAGAACCAAAAATTCAAAGACATGTGATATCTACCAACTGGGCCCGCATGGTAGATTATAGCCCACTCCCTCTCGAAAAGAGGAGGCCTGTATCCCAGCAGTGAGAATATTGTAGGCTGATTATGCTTATGCTTATAGAAGCCTTTAATAGCGGTAGGTAAACTTTCATGTATAGGTAAGTAATCATTATTATTTACCCCCTCTTAAGACCACCAGCTGCTTCAAAACTTTCAATTGTTTATGTCTCATTAAAAGCATTCCCAATACCCATTAACTACACGCTAATCTAGGCCTTAGTGTCCACAATTTAAGGGCCATTATGGCTACCTGCACGGCTATAAATGCTATAACATGAGCTGAAACTAGTTCACTAAACAAGAGGGTTTTACACCTCATTACTTTGACTTAATCCAAAGGATATTAACACAAGGCTTTTGTAAGATACGTGACGATCACGACACGATTCGGATTAGTTGGTAATTATAAGGATGGAAAAAGTACATTCGTTTTGGACGTCCGTATTGGTTTAGGGGGGTCATAAACACGACAGCAGCAGCAGTATGCTCATGGCTAATTCAAAGGTTAAGCTACGCTGGTCGCGTTCAGTTGGTGGATGGGTGACCATCCATTACATATTGAGACCCCTCCGTGCCTCAGAAAGCATGTTAATCCATTGGTCTCGGTTGTCATACGTACCTTTTGACAGTCGTCACGGGTAGATAGATAGTTAATAACTGATCTCAATATAATAACTGTTATGACCTCTACTAATTAATGTTAATAACCTGTTTAAAAAATTGTTAATTGATAATTATTATTTTTCTTTTCTTATTAATGTTTTGTTTTCCTAATTTTACTTTTATTTTAAGAATTATATTTTAATTTAATTTTTATTCTTTTTGCTGTGCCCTACAGGGTCCGTAATTGTACCTTAAATATAAGTAATTGTAACATCCTTAAACATTATGGAATGCTAATACAGATATGAATATGAATAATATGAATAGTTAAATAAACCATTTATTCAGTGCACACAAAAGACGTAGCACAACACACAAAAGCACAATTAAATTATAACATATTACATGAATGTAATAACAAAACAAAAAATTAAAAATAAACATAATTAAAGAAACTAAGTGACACTATGACATACTGAAGAAGTACGGTAGGCAAAAGCCCGAAAGCCTGACAACGAGTCTTACCAAGGGGTATCGTGTGACCCAGTAACTGGCTTGTGGAGGTCAGATAGGCAGCCACTCCATGTAAAATACTGGTATTCAGCTGCATCTGGTTAGGCTGGAAGCCGACCCCAACATACTTAGGAAAGGCTAGGTAGATTCCAGCGCGACAGCAGTATTCGGTATAGCGTTCGAACCCTCTTAGCTCAGGCACGACCCTATACCTAATTAACAGTCGAAAATGTTTATAGCACTTATCCAATTAAGTTTTTCATTAAAAATGTCTCAGTACCAGTCCAGAATCTGGGTTTGTGCCCGCTATGACAATAGTCTCGCCTATAACAGAGACTTACGAAACTGGCTATATGTGTGTGGCTACTACGATACACCTTTTTGCCGAGAGCTACGGTTTCTTTCTACATCGTTCTCACATGTATAATTACAACATGAATGATGTAACCACTTTTTTGTAACAATATTTCCATTTAAAAGAGTGTCCATTGAGTTTCTTGCCCGTTCTTCTCCATAGGTACCTACTACGCTTTGTAATGGGCAACTAGCTTCATCTTTCTGACTGACCGACCACTTGACAATTCAAAAGTGCCTGTAATTGGTTTATTTGAAATAAATGCTTTGAGTTTGAGTTTCCTAGAAGTGCGGTACCATCATATTATGATAACGGCTGTTATTAAAATCTTCATTATGATAACGGCTGTTATTAAAATCTTCTATTTCCACCAGTATTTGACATTAATGTATCAACAAAATGCTCTGTGTTTCGACAGCCTGTATCTTTGTATTGTGCGACCGTTCACCGCTTTCTTATGAAAAAAGCTTAACCCTTCGGGAAAACTCTAAGGTATATAACAATTCACATTATTTAAAAAGTAAACATATTTTCACCAGATTTTCGGAGAGCACACATTCATAATGATAATACCAACCCATAAAACACAAGTTTAACTTTTCACAGCCATAACTGTGTGTCTCAATTTTAGAAACGAAACCATTATTTTTCGTTGCTCCTAAAATGATGGAAAACGTTGCTGTTATGTGTTTGTAAAAGTATGTGTCTCCTGTTTTGATAATATAATTTAAATCTTAAGTCTCTTTCTAAGATAAGGCTTAACGTGTTACATTCACGCCTGGGTTGGTGCTGGTGTAATTATTTATTTATTTGGTTGACCAACAATTGTTTACACTAACATCTTGACAAAAAAATAACATGTATTTAAAAAACTTTGAAAAGTGTAACAATTACTTAAAGGTAAACACCACATGCACTAATATACGTAGCTATGTTTAATTTAGTTCGATATTTTATAAGCTAAACTAGCGACCCGCCCATGCTTAATATGGCTGCAATCTACTGATGTGGCGACCATATGTTTAAATATTGAGATATCTATGGTATAATTGAGTTAAATAATAACCAAAACAATCCGGAATACACTCTCTGACTGATGGCAAAAACCGCATCGAAATCTATTGTGTAGTTTAGAAACAAAAAAACTAGGCGCAAAGTCAAATCATTTATTTCAAATTGGCACATAAAAGGCAGTTTTGAATGTCAAAATTTACATTAAAATAGAATTGATTCTAGTCGCCCCTTTCAAAATGTAGTTTCGTTTGGAGAAGAATGGGCAAGAAGCTCCACCGTTACTTTTTTTAAATGTGTTATTGTGTTTTGTTTACATTAATTATATAATTATATGTGAAGACGATGCACCTATAATAAAATTATCCTACCACAATAGGTGAAAAGAATTAAAAAATGTAGCAATGACAAATAAGTTAATTATGTGATAGATACATGGTGCTCACATATTAACAAACATTGTAAAATTATACGATTTTCCAAATTATTTAAACAATTAATATGTCCGTGTGTGAGTTAAAGTAATCACAGAATGTAAATCAATGTCACAAAAATAATAAACTATACAATTAAAGTGGCAACAAGTTTGATTTTGTCTAGACCCTAGATGGTCCTATGGAGCTGGACCATCATGTTTCCAAGCATTCTTATCTTGCATATAATCCTCTAATTTGTAATATTATGCTTGTTTGTTGCTTGTTTATTTTATAAGGTTTTCATGATTTTGTTAGATTTAATGTTCTTTTTTTATTTTATTTTCTTTTTATTATTATTTGTATTTCCTGTGCGTGTCCCAAATAAAATATTTTTCTTTCTTTCATTTAATTGCACATTAATATCTACGAAGCCTTTTCCCCACAACGAGTATGTTGCTTCCAGTCTGACCGGATGCATCTAAATACCAGTATTTTTAAAACTATGCGCTTTTATCTACTAACACGAAAAAGTCTTGGTTATATACTATTTATATGTAGATATTGAACTGAACGAACATTATCTATTTATATCGTATGTTTTAAAGGTCATTTAACACCAAACTTTGAGTGTTAGGGGTATGTTAAACGCGTGAAGCTGTACTCCATTTTGTGGGCTGAACAAATAAATGTAGGAACACAGAGCTTCCCCGAATTAGCCCCGCAGAGGATGTTGGATGGGTGTGCCTAATCGATTGAATGATTTGATTCGTTGATTATTGCTGGATGGTGGATGAGGGAGTATTTTTGCTATTGTGATTTTTACATTTAGAAGTCGAGCTCACTATTTTGTTAGGTTTTGAGCAGTGCTTTTAATGCGAAATGAGGAAGGTACAGTATGGTCGAATTTATGGTGGTAAGATTATAACAAAACCAGTTTTAAAACCACAGCAAAGACAAGCAATACTACTAATATTGGAAATAAGAAATGTTGTATGTTTGGATGTTTGTTACTCAATCACGCATAAATGGCTAAACGAATTTGGATGAAATTTGGCATACAAATAATTTATAACCTGGAATAACACAAAATACTTTTAATCCCAGTAATAGTAGGTTCCCGTGGGATATTTTGGACAGTGGATGACGTACGAAGTCGCGGGTAAAACGTAGTCTAATATTTAAAATAAATGTAATAAATAAGCATGAAATAAATTTAATATTTATATAATAAATCTATTATCATAAAATAAAAACACACACTGTCTTTAAAATACACAATTTTCGTTGTCAGCTATTTACCAAGGCAAGAGTCACCCAATTTGCGTTTAGCTCCACAGAAAACCACCAACCACTCTTTATTATATCGTCTGCAGGCAAACAAAAGATATCTCATTTGGCACCACACCCATTGAAATGGCCTTTAATAAATTAATTTCATTCAAATTACCCCCACAGCCCACCGCCAGTAGCGTCTGAATAAATAAATATTTACTTTGTTAATTGAAAAATTATCTTACGCGACGTTTTCCAACAAGCAACACAATTTTACACAGTGCACGATCGCAAACAACTTTTAAAGGGAAACTAACATTGTGTATTTCAGCTGTGTTGGTGGTTATTTGTTGTGAGTATTTATGAAAAAAGTATGATTCATTTACATGGAAAAACGGTACTTACTGCCTCTAAATGGTGAAAGAGATGTAATTATAGTCCATTTGAGAAAGAAGATAAGATATACACAATCAGCATATAAAGTTCCCACTTCTGATGGGACACAGGCCACCTCTCTGTGAGAGGGAGTGGGCCGTAATCTACCACGCGGGCTCAGTGTGGGTTGGTAGTTGTCACATGTCTTTTAGGGTCAGCTCACACCGAGACGCGACGCGACGCGACGCTGCGCGCACATTTTAAAAGAGCGACTCAAAATACAACTTTATTTTCTACACGAAAAGATACACATTTCATTGTGAGAATTGCGCGGCGCAGCGCCTCGCTGCGCAGCGCGACGCCGCGAGGCGCAGCCGAGGTCACCGTGGCGAACTATTTTCGTCCAGACTTCGTGTAGAATTGATGCAGTTCGGTCGAGTGCTCGAGTGAAATTATAATGATAGACTGGGATCTTGTTATAATCGGACTTCTCGCAGAAGAGGAAGAGGAAGAAGAAAACAAAAATATAATAATATATACAAACATTCGTAGCGCTGCACGAAAAAAATTAACTTCTCCTCGATCTCCATAATGCACCCGCCAAATATACGTCGTTCTCATGCGCTTGCAAATGGTAGAGTGCGGGTGGACGGGCGGGGCGGGTGATCGTGGCGAATGCAGCTACACGTTCCGCTGCGCCGCGCGGCGTCTCGCTGCGCAGCGAGACGCCGCGCGGCGCAGCGAGGCGTCGTGTTGCCAACGATTTCAAGATGCGCCTCGCGACGTTGCGCTGCGCCGCGCGGCGCAGCGCGAAATCACTGGTCACGTCGCGTCGCGTCGCGTCTCGGTGTGAGCTGACCCTTATTGGTTCTGGGATATGCTGGTTTCCTCACGATGTTTTCCTTCACCGTTTTGGAAACAGTGGTGATGAAATAATTTACACAAAGTAAACTGCCTGTCTGGGTTCAAACCTACGACCTGCAACACGTAAGTCGCGGCCATAGAAAATATGTTTTTAATTAATTACAAAGCCTATATGAAGGGAAGAAAAAACTAATGGCTTATTGATTTAGACGGTCGGTCCATTTTGTATAAATATCACCATGAAACCTTGTTGAAGTGAGCTTGAAGCGAGCTGTCATTTTTTTCACTAACAAGATGGATTATAATGTTGTCCGAAATTGAATAAATAAATAAAAATTCAAATATCGAGTAAAAGAGTACCTTTCCTCTTAGCTGTAAGAATTTATATATAAATGTTTATTTATTTTAGCATTGTGTATTTATTTAACGTTATATGTTTTTTTTTGTTGGTTATGAGGTATATTTAATATTCTAGTTCACAAAACCAAATTCTTCTCATATTATTCTCGCATACTATCAGAATCAGAATCTATCATTCTATTGTCTACATATATTATTCATTTCTCCTTTCGCAGGTCTGCTGGAAGAAATTTCTTAAGAAAAAAGCAGTACCTTTCTACTCAATACTAATATGTCGTATCTGTATCTGTTTTACTGTGCGTACATAAACAATACAAAATAAATAAAACATGGTGTCAATCCTCAGGTGGAATGACAGCTCAATTCACCTTTTTTTTTTGATGGTGGGAAATCTTCAAGTTATTTCTCCCGCTCTGGGCGGAGCGGGAGGGCGTGTCAGGCTCTTACTGACTAAAACCCATCCGTGTTCCTTCAGTTGCCTGTGCCAGGGGCCACCGTAACCCTTTCGGACTTTCCCGCAACCCTGGTAGGCATCGGCCCTAGCGGACCCCGTCATTGGTGCTGACATCCCTTTGAGGCGCGCGTGGAATACAACGCGTCGTCAACCCGGGCCTGATCCTTATCGGACGGCGAGCTACCCATTGCTCACCGTCTGCAAGCCCGCGTCTACCGGTGGCCGGGAATCGGCTTGGGATTGTCGACGCCCAGGGCGTCTCGTGCGGCGTCTAGGAGCATGAGGGCGCGAATTTTTCCTCTCCCTCACGCGTTCAGCCTCCTCCTTTTCGAACATTACTGTTTCGCAGAAGGAGGTGACCGCTTCCCATGCCCTCTCGCTCCGGACCATGGCCTGGACCAGGGCCGGACGCGAGAGATCGCCACCGCCAATCGCCTGCACGAGGACACGGCGGTGCTCCGCCCAAGCAGGGCAGACCTCCACCGTATGCTCCACTGCTCCAGACAGCTCACTTCACCTAAGTTTTCACGGTGAGATTATTACAGAATAGACCTGCTAGTCACCATTCTTAGAATCACAGTAAATATGATACTTTTTGTTAATATTTAAATACTGGTTGCGGTCTACTACATCTCGTTGGCAGCTGATATTCTGCTACATATTTTTATTATAGCCCAAAGCAAAGAATAAAAGTTTCACAGACTTCAAAAAGGTGGGGGATCTCAATTTGTGAGTTTCTTTTGAAGTATCTAGCCGAAATTTCAAAACGAATTCTCGTAGATGTTTTAAGGCACTTTTACACGTCAATATTTTAAAACTAGATGGCGCCGGCCTTTCCTAGCGGACTGATCCCTGAGAAGAAATGCTGAAACAAACTTAGAGACCATGGTCTCTTTTAAAGTCCAAACGTTTTATTATTAGGATTTTATGTGAGTCTAATAATGCAAGGGCAAGTTTGGAAGGGCCTTTTGAAGAAAGAGCCATTGCAGCTTTGAGTTGACATGTCCTAACAGACGGCATGCATATATTAGTTAAAAAGTACATAATCTTTGATCCAATTAAGAACCCTTGCGTATTTAAGTCTTACTCGTCCCTTCATACTTCCTAGATTAAACAAAGAAGTCAGATAACAGTTTATTAAAAAATATGGTCCTGAACTCATGACCTTTTCGTAACCAACCTTTATCAGTAGACATTTTGCACGAACAAGCATCGAATAAACTATGCCCCTTCATCCTCAGATTGGAATAAAATTAATATAAATAAGGTTCTCTCTTAAAAATACTGGCTCGTAAGTTATTCCTGTCTTGAAGCCACACGGTCCAAAGCTTTTGCAAAAAAAAATATCTACATTCATCATGTATCAGACAGGTGCGGTCATATTTAAGAGTGTTGTACAGACCAGCTAACCGAACAATTTTCTCTATCTATCTCTAATTATGGAGAGCAGTGGTGACCCAGTGGTAACGCCCGTGACTTACGAGCTGTAGGTCGTAGGTTTGAACCCAGACAGGCTCTTTACTTTGTGTAAATTATTTCATCACCACTGCTCTCGAAACGGTTAAGGAAAACATCATGAGGAAACCGGCATGTCCTTGAACCAAAAAATCGAAAGACATGTGACATCTACCAACCCGCACTGGGCCCGCGTGCTTAATTACAGCCCGCTCCCTCTCACGGAGAGGAGGCCTGTGTCCCAGCAGTGGGAACATTATAGGCTGATGATGATGATGATCTCTAATTATCATGGTTTGTATGTATGGGGCAGTTGATATTTTTTTCTTGTTCACTTAGATTAGGTTTTTTTTTCTTTTGGCATCTCGCAGTTGACATTGAGAGGTCGTTACTGCTTAACCGGGCTATATGTGGCTGCCTTAAGCGGACTTAAAGCCAGGGGCGAATTTCTTACATTACTAAGCGACTGCACGCTAAGGGCACCTCCTGTGGGGTTAGGAGCTCGGCTTAGGACATCGCTGTGGGGAGGACAACAAGGTGGGACAGGCCTAGTTTGGGTGATTATTATTATCATGGGAATTTAAAGCTACAGACTCAGCTACGGCGCGTGCTGGCACTTTGTCGAGCAAGGGTCGGGGCGGAGCCAGTTTGCTTATCTGTATCCCTTAAATATGACAACACCTTTCTGATACATGCTGTATGTACATATATTTTGATATATTTTTGAAGTACACTCAATATCGCTCAAATACCTATCTCCCGAATTATATGTCGGTGTAAAAAAAAAAATCTGCCTCTACACGAGCGAAGGAAAATTTCAGATCTTGCTTTCTTATTTAGCGTTATGAACGGATCTAGTGACTTTCCTGAGTTGGTGGGCAAGATCGAGCTTCGTGTACCGCTGGGTACATTTCTTCGGAGACCACGTCTTCTCCATGTGCCTCAAGTCAGAGCTATCTACATACAGACAGAACTCGTACGTCATAAGAGCTTGTCGTTCTTTTAACATGGTGTGTCAGGATGTCAAGATTGATTTAGATTTATTTACAAGTAGCGTTAAAGAAGTAAAGAAAAGTTTGAACAATTGTTTTTTCGATGTATAACCGTCTTTTTATTATAAATATTTATAATTTTTACTCAATATTGTATTTTTTGAGCATGATTTGTTTTCTCGTATTTGTTAATGTTGCTTTCATTAATCGTTAGAGGAAGCTTGTAATTGGTCATCGTTTACACATTGTACTAGATATTAAACGTATTAGCTGTAAGTTTTCCTAAAATAAATAAAATAAAATAAACATATACCAACATTGTGTTGGTTCCAAAATCAATAACAACATCACATATTCAACAAACTATCTCCCGCGAAAGGGGAGGGTGGATAAAAATGGGCATCAAACATTAATGACATCATTTGGAGTCCCGCAAAGATGCTGAGCAACGGCTGATAGCCGATTGAAACGCCAGTAAAGGGGGATATAATGCGAATATTATACAGTATCCACTTTCCCCCGCTGTATAATGACCTCTGAAAGAATCTCGCAGAAGTTTAGGTTCGAGAAGGGAACTATAGAGGATACTGAGGTCGATATCCGACAAGAATCTCAACGTCTTCTGATCCTACGAACGATTGAGTAAATACACTCGCCTAAAAAAACAGAACGCTTCACAACTTTTGCGATACAGAAATAGTCATGAAAGATACTTTGCAATTATTTTGAATTATTTATTCAAAAACATAATCGGCCTCCAAAAAAACACATTAGAAAGTGTTTTATTTATCCCTTTTCAGTATTTGCTATGTAAACAACAGTGACAGGAAGTTTTATATCATCATCGACATACTCACAGTAGATTAGACACGTATTCTTGAAGCTAATATAAAGACTCTCAAAGCAACTTTAATAAAATCCATACGGGTTAGTAATATGAAAAAAATAATCTTCAAAATCAGTCCACAATTGATGGAAGTATCGGTGAACATACATAACAATACAAGCAGATGAGCACAGAACCTTCTCCTTTTTTGAAGTCGGTTAAATAGTATGTCAACGATACTTTGCAGTGTGTAATTCTTTTGAAGGCTATAACCAAATCATTTACCTACAATGAAAAATATACAGAACAATTCTACTGTATCTTTTCTGCCTCTTGCACCCGACCTTGTGGTTCATGATAATGACGTTGTAGTTTTTTATTACAAAAATTTGAATAAGCAAACGATTTAGCTTCTCTAAAACCACTGAAAACAAACATCAAAGAGAGTCAAATATTGATTTAGACACGAAACACTTGACTTGTTTTTAAAGTAAGAAATAAAATAAAATAATATTGTCTGAAAATTTTCGAGCAGTCAGCTTGTATTTTCTTTTGAAAATAAGAAAGAAAGTTTGTTTTGATAAAGGCGGGTGTCAGAAAAATTATATATTGAATTTGTAATAATCTTCAACGGACAACGTGATTGTTTAGTAGCACATGCGACTTTTGTAACGTGATATTTCGTCTCGCTTGATAACAAAAGTGTATTATTAAAACTGCCCCTAGTTTTTTTATTGGTATACTAAAATTTATGTGATCTTAAAATTCTAGAAAATTATTTTTTTTTGCTTGTGCGAGATTCTTCTGAAAGCACTAAAACTAATTATACAATAGAAAACCAGCATGGTTTTTATTTCTTTAAATGAAAGCTAGGTTAACCTATAAACGATTTTTTTAAATATAAATAATATAAATAAATATAAATATCGTCTGACATTGCACACAGCACCATCTAGTTCCAAGTTAAGCACTTAACACTTAAGGCTTGTGTTATGGATACCAGATGGTTGATACACTACTTAAATACATTTTTTTTTCGTAAATACATACATATTATAAATATACATCCATGACATAAATAAATTCATCTTTTTAATTTACCTAAAAGCAGTCACATTTATTTAAAGCTTTTTCTAACAGTATCTACTTAAATAAAAAAACATTCTAAAAATCAATCTATTGAAGAATACAAAAAAAAAAACATAAGAAAACCGCAAAACCCGATAAAAAATAAAAAAAACAAACATTCTCTCCCTGGCTTCTGTAAGTAAATAAAACGCTCGCTAAGATGTATCCTACTTCTTTAGAGATAGTATCGAGTTAAGTCACTCTTTGCATTTTAATGGTCCCGCTGTCCCACAACCTGATATACTGTAATGTGATGCGATCTTTTTAGGCTGTGGCCTCTTTTTTCATTTAATAGCTCATTTTCTTAGGTTTAAATTTCTTTGCGAGTATGGAAAATGTGTTATTTTATGTTCAAGATTGAGTATGAACTATATTCTTATTTATTAAAAGTTAAGTGATATTTAATATCACAGTCATAGTTATAGGCTAGGTTTTATATGTAGCTGCTAACAGCTAAAACTATTGAAACACCTAATCAAGCACCCAGTATACTAATACCTAGAATCTCTAAAATCAAAAGAATCCTCCTGGAACGTCCGCATATCCCGAATATTACCGATGCTCTCCGAGAAATGAAATAAGGAATTGCAACATCAGAATTCAAATTTCCGAACTCGGTACCGGTACTCAAGTAACATTTTTATTAAAATATGCTCAGAATTATGTCCCGAAATGAATAAATTTTCTTCACCCCCCTTGTCTTTACGGCTCGCTCGGGGTTTTAATAAAAAAAAAACTCTACGTTGAGTGTAAATTGTGTTAGGAAAATGGTTTTCCGTTGTTTTCCCTTTTTGCATATATTGTTCACCTGATTTTATGAAGTGAAGTTTTTTTGTACGGAAAAGATTTGGAATAAGAAGGGGTGTATGTAAAGCTATTGTTTTTATTATCAGAAAATGTAGGTTCTAGGTTTATGAATTTGATTTTGGCGTCGGCTCCCTACTCTGAGGTTGGTCAGTGATACAAATTTTTACATCAATGTGTTATAGGCACATAGAGGCACGAGGAACAGGGTGTAAAGTTCACTCATACCTCCATAGAAAAAGGAGGATTCTCCGACCTGACGGGTGTCGTGTCTGGTGGGCAACTGCTCGATGGTTGATGTCGGGAAGTTGTATATATTCTAGTCGCGCGGTAAATTCTGCTTGCGCGATGCAGGATTTGCGTGACGTCATTCAGTATGACGCGCAGCTCGCATGTAGCGATGTAATACCGCTACAGGCATATTATTCATTGCTTGGGTGAAAGTGGTGAAATTACCGATGACCGATTATCATGAATATTAGTCTAGTGGACGCAACCACTACTGCTGGGCATGAGGCCTTAGGTTCAAATTTTTTCAGCAGCAGTCCAGTATTTGTGCCCATTTGATAGCAATAGGCTCGCCCCCTATTACTTTGGACTTAAACATGGTTGGCGAAACGCGTTTGGCCCGACTGAAAGTTTTTAGAATAGGCCAGTAAGAAAACCAGATGATGAAATAGTATATTTCATTACAAGTGCGGAGAGGCTGTCATTGCAAAGAGTTCCGACAAATGTCTACCCGAGCCGAGGCTTTTTTTTTTTTTTTTTGCGGGGGGAAATCCTCATGGACTACCTCCGCCTGGGGAAAAGGCGGAGGGGCGTGCCGGACTCTTACCGGCTAAAACCACCACGGTGTCTCCTCGCACGTGCGCGCGGGGCTGCGGGAATCCAAATTCTTCCGCAGCCCCACACTAGTGCTGGCCCGGTCTGTCCAGGCCTCGTCTCCTGCACGGGGTAGTGAGGTGTTTAACTACCCCGTGCATCGTCTCATAGGCGCGCGCCGACACCCGCGCGCGCCTTCGCCTCAGGTCCATCAAATAGGGGGCGAGGACTTCCCCAAGTCCCACGCCCCTGGACCCATTCATGGGGGCCGGAAAAGGGCGTTGTCCGCCCTTCTCCTGCGCCCGGTGCGCCTTCTGCGGCCGGGGAAGGGAGTCGAGATCTCCCTCTCCCGTTCTGCAGTTTCCTTCTGCGACATCACGTCCTCGCAGAAGGAAACCACCGCGTCCCACGACTCTGCACTACCGACCATCCTCCGCACTACGGTCGGCAGCGACAGATTGCCTCCTACTTCATTTGTGAGGACACAGCGCTGCTCCTCCCAAGCTACACACTCGGCGAGCGTGTGTTGCGCCGTGTCCTCCCCGCAATGGACGCAATGGTGGCACCGAGCGTCCGGCTCCCTGTTTATGCGGCACAGGTACTTGCCGAAGCAGCCGTGCCCCGACAGCACCTGCGTCACCCTAAACGACAGGGAGCCGTGCCTTCTCCCGAGCCAGTCGTCGAGTACTGGCCGGATCGCCTCGACGGTAGCGAGGCCGGCGGTAGGGCGCAGAAGCCTTTGCCGCCATTCCGCCACCAAGACCTGACGGAGCTCCTCTCGGCGCAGCGCGATCTGCCGCTGCACCGGCCTCGAGCCCCGTGCCCGCTCTTCCTCGCGCCATCGATATAATGACGCGAGTACTTTCGCCTCTAGGTCCCAGGGCGGAGATCCGGCCAGGACACAAGCCGCCTCGTAGGAAATCGTGCGGTACCCGCGGGCGACTCTGACGGCCATCGCCCTCTGCGGTTTGCGCAGAATGGCGAGAGTGCCTAACCTAACCTAACCTAAATGAATCACCAACAATAGAAGGGTATCTGGCGCTTGGCGGCTGCTGCCGCGGCACGCTCGCTTCGCTCGCTCGCCTTCGCGCGCTAATGGTCACTGTTCTAACCTAACCTAACCCAAATGATTCACCAACAATAGAGGATCTGACGCTTTGCGGCCGCTGCCGCGGCGCGTTAAGCATTACTTACGTACGGACTTAGAGTTATGTTGGCGAAACGTTCGTGGGTGAAAAGTCCTTTGGATGAAAAGTTAATGGTTCAAAGATAATATTGACCAACGGTTCATGGACCAAACGACTGTTGGTAAATCGTTTCAGAGCCGGTTTTAATTTTGCTGAGAGTTCGGAGAAGTATGCCAACATACCATTTTCTGAAAAACTATTTGCTTTTTTCTCTTCTCTCCACGCAATAAATTCGTCGTATGTAGATATGTAACGACTTTTTGACTTTTCCGGTAAAATGTTCTCCGAAGCATTTTGTGCAATTATACTGAGTTCCGGTGGTGTTAAATAAAAAAAAATTGGGTCAAAATTACTCATTTTGTGCAACAAACAACTAAACTCGCAAAGAAAATTTCTGGAAAATGGCGCCAACCGTAGAATATAAGCAGAGTTTTTTTTTCTACACCCATTTTGGTAGGCAAACTGAACTATCCATACAACTTAGTCGTCAGTATATTTTTTTTATTGATATGAAATTAAAATGAAATTTAATGAGATGACATGGAATCAAACCTAACATAACTCATTCAATTAAATCAATAAATCTGATATTGAAATAAATTAGTAGCTTTTTTTTAGAAATATACGTATTTGTATGAATCACAAAAACTCTTTAGTAAAAACTTCATGGTTGGTTTTTCTTTATAATAGACATTATTTTGACAGTTGGGAAAGAGACGCACGAGTTCGGGAAAGGTAAAAAAAAGCACTATTATGTAATAGCCCACATCCCGAACGCTATACATCCCTGCAATACACCACTTTTTGAACAACTGTAATAAAAAATGTATTTAAATTTTGAATTAGGAACTCTTTGGAAATCTGTAGTTGTGTAATGGATTCATATTGTCATTTGTTTTTACAAATTGGCGGCAATTTAAATCAAATCAAATCATTTATTTCCGTGGAAACATGGTTTTTTATAATAAAGTTCTCCATATTTTACCGTCACATGGGCATGCAATGGTTTCAATTCCAAATTAAAATTAACTATAAGTGAGAGATCATTGGAATTACAATATAAATATTATTAAAAATGTCAGCGTGGTAATAAATTAAATTAAATAAGTCAATGACAGGATCGCAATAATTATGTCAATCAGAATAACAGTATGTAAATCAGTTAGTGAATCATCATTAAGAAAATCGTTATGCGCCCTTTTAAATTTTAATATAGTCATATTTTTTTATATGTTAGGTTAGGTTAGGTTATTACTTTATTACCTATTATATAATTATATTATTATTACTATATTATTAAAACTTTTTTTCATTAGTGCGGTTTTACATTTTACTTGACATAATTGATTGATTTATTGAGTTCGTATTAGATTTTTCCTGACCTCTGATAGTTTTATAATAGATGTAGGTTACATTTCACAAACAAAGCCGTTTCCATTATATAAAGACAAGGAAAAGTTAAAATGTTTAATGATTTAAAATAGGGAACACAGCTATCAATTGTCTTAAGACCGCACATTGACCTAATGCATCGCTTCTGCAGTCTAAATACCAGATCCCTTTCAGTGGACTGCCTCCATAAAATAATACTATACCGCAAAACAGAGGCAACCAATCCATGGTACGCTGTTAAAAGAGCCTTACTGTTAACTTTCTTTGACAGTTGAAAAAGAGCATATGCGGATTTGCTAAGTTTCTTACATAGTTATTCAACACGAGGTTTCCATGTAAGTTGGTTATCAATTATAATGCCTAAGAACCTTGCCTTAGTAGCTTCTTCAATATCATAGCCCTTGTAGGAAATGCTAAGATTTGGGTTTTCAGGGCGTTGATAAAATTAAGCAAGTATTTATGTAATTCTTATAATTATTTGAATTAGTATAATTTATTATTGCTGCACTGCCATCTGCAAAAAGAATATTTTTTTTTTTTTTTGGTTGGTTGTTGCTTCCGGGAGATCATTTATATATATAGCAAAAAAAGTGGCGGACCCAATACGCTAGCCTGTGGGACGCCATATTTTACATGTCTTGGTTTTGATACATATATGGTTTCTAATTTGACTGACCGGTTGGTGCAGTTGGTAGCGACCCTGCCTTCTGAGCCGCTGGTCCCGGGTTCGATCCCCGGACAAGTCAAACATTTGTGTGCATGAACATGTCTGTTGGACCTGTGTCTGGGTGTGTATATGTATGTCAGTCATCAGGTTACCGTAATACAGGCTCTACCTAGTTCGGGACCAGAAGACCTTGTGTGGATGTCGTCTCATATTATTATTATATACAACGTCCCGATAACGATGGTTGGGCAGTTGCCCACCGGATACGACACCCACCTGGTCAGAGGATCCTCCCTTCTCCATAAAGTATGAGTGAACTTTACACCCTGTTCCTCATACTATAGTCTCTTCGTAGTCTTTCATGAAGGTAAGAGCATTAAATACACTAGTGGAATAAACTACTAGACAAAATCAAATTGGTTGCTAATTTAATTGTATATTTTATTATTTTAACGACATTAATTTACATTCTGTGGTTAATTAACTCACATACTGACTTATTACTTGTTTAAAAATTTGGAAAATCGTATTCTTTTACAATGTTTGTAAATATGTGAGCACCATCATATCTATCACATAATTAACTTATTTTTCATTGCTACATTTTTAATTCTTTTTGCCTATTATGGTGGTATTTCTTGCCCATTCTTCTCCATATGAAACTACCTTTTGGAAGGGGCGACTAGAATCAATTCTATTTTAATGTAAACATTACGACACGGTTGGCGCAGCGGTTAAGCGATTGACTGCTGCGTTACATGTCGCGGGTTCGATCCCCGCACGGAACAAATATTTGTATGACCTGCAAGTAGTGGTTCCGGGTCTGGCCGTTTGTGTATGTGAGTTTAAATGTTTGTAAACGCACCCACGATACAGGAGAAATTCCTAGCGTGGGGAAACGTTTAAAAAAAAAAAACATTCAAAAGTGCCTTTAATGTGCCTAATTGAAATAAATGCTTTGACTTACTTAATAATAACACTTAACAACTTGACCAGCCGGTCTATTCTGCAAAATCTCTCAAAAATTCGCTCATTGGCGACGTAAAACTGGTGGATGCCAAGCTTCACAGCTTGGCTCATCGCCGCGCCGTAAGGTCGTCTGCTGGTCCGTCTTCTACAGATTGTATTTCGGTCAGTGTGCCCAAAAACTCCACGACCTTATTCTATCTAGTTGCTTGCTATTCCACCAATTCGCACTAAACGTTTCCAAATGTCTTTTGTAACGCGCACAGCAAAAGAATGGAACTCTCTATCTGCGTTTGTGTTTCTGAATGCATATAACCCTAATCTCTTCAAAGTGAGAGTGAACAGGCTTCTTCTGGGTAAGCTCACTCCACCGTCGACTCTGTCTCTGTCACCACTGACCTAGGTCAGTGACTGACTAGAGTCAAGAGCCAAACCATAATAAATAAAAATAAACCTCGCTGTCAAAACTTAAATCAAGTCAGTTGTCAATAGTGTCAATCATGTGAAATGACAGCTGACTTCAAGCTCACTTCATTTAAGTTTTCACCATGAGTATTCTTTAGAATAGATCGGTAGGTGTTTTGTCTCTGGGATGGCAACTGGGTTGCTTCTGATATTGCAGGTCTTCATGCGGTGGTGACCATCAAGTGGTCGCTGATGGTTTGTTTAACACCCAGTAGCTTAAAAATGGTTGTGCTCTGTAACATTTATTTGACATTTTATTTTTTATACGATTCTGATATTTTTATATAAATTTTTGTTTAATTTTTTTTAATGAGTTGTTGAATATTTAAATTTAATTAATCACAATTTTTTTTTTGTTTTTTACGATTTAGAATTTAAATGTATGAGTGTAAAACTATGGACTTTAATTATGTCTGAAATAAAGAAATAAATTTAATTTATGGTATCTGCGTCAAGTTATTGTATTATACTGAGGCGTCACATTTGTCGTTTTTTTTCAAGAAACATCGCGTGGCTGTGTCTATTTCTACAAGAAGATCTTAGTGTGGTGTAGAAAAACGAAAAACTAAGAAATATAGAAGTGAATTGTTTTTGATTTTATGTATTTTATTTTCAATTTTAGTCTTACACACGCTGTCTAAATCTCTAAATCTACTATCCTATCGCAGGTCTGCTGGAAGAGATTTCATTAGAAATAAGCATCACCTACCTTTCTACCTATTGTTCTGTTCTTTTCTTCTTGTCTGTTTATATATATGTGTACATAAATGGTTAAATAAATTAATAAAGATACGTTTCACATTTGACCACACAGCTTTAGAGCTATCCCTTTTATTTGTGAATAACGGCAGATAATTAAGGTTCAGTGCAGGTCGTAATTTTCTTTGCAACACAACGCGGCTAACAAATTGTCGGCCATCATTGCCTGTCGGAGTTAATATGAGCGTTGTCGGCGTACTTCAACGTGAGGTGGGGCTACGAGAATTGAGGTTTGATTTTTCATGGTTTTTTGTTTAGATCTGTATTGTTGATTATGGGTTAAAATCATTTTGATGCGTGATTGTTTGAGGTATTGACGATTTTTTTTTAAGCAAACATTTGTCCGCTCGACGTCTGATGGACATCTGCAATACAGATAAAAACAGGTGCGTTGCCTTTTTTTCTTAGACAGAGTCGGTTCAATATTTTATTTAACCGTTTTTTGCATCTCCTCGGGAAGACTTTTGAAAGAAATCCTTTAGTATAGTAAATATATAATGCCAATGCCAATGTTTAAACTACCCAATTAATACAAACACATTGTAAAAGACTCAAGTGCGAATTTAGCAAATGGTTAAATGTGTTTCTTATTTCAGTTTATCTAAGCTATATATAGCTAGACAATCTTTGTAATTTAGCTACAGATACATCGTTACATGGTTGCACTTAATAATAATATGTAATTTTATGAGTGATTTACACTGTAGCGAGTTTAGTACAGCTCGCGCGATAAGAGTTTGGCTTTGACCGTTATTGTGCAGAAATCAGAAATTGGGTATCAACGGGCAATTAGCGGGGTGCGGGGCGGGTGTGTAGGCGCACGCGGTGCTCTGATTGGCGCTCCAGTCGTTCCCTGCCTCTCGCATCGATACGACGTACCGCGCACTCCTGTTGTACAATCAAAAGTTCAAAAATCCGAAGGTCAAAGCCAAACTCTTATCGCGCGAGCTGTAATTTAAGAAGGAAGAGTTGTGTCAAAACTTCAGTCCTAAAGTGACAGTTTTTCATTGTGATGTGCTATGTATAGAAAGTATTGAATGTTTTTTTTTGACGTTGCCCCACACTTGGAATTTCTCCTGTATCGTGGATGCTCACATACACAAACAGCCAGACCCGGAACAACTACTTATATAACTAAATATTTGTTCCGTGCGGGGATCGAACCCGCGACACGTAACGACACGGCTGGTGCACTGGTTAAGCGATTGACTGCTGCAATCGCTTAACCAGTGTACCAGCCGTGTCGTCAAATAGTCTTAAATATCGTCGTCAATAGAACTGGATACTTAACTAATGCAAATGCCTACAAAGTCTTTATGGTTAGTCCACCGTCCCCGCAGTTTTCGCAACCCCACACTGAAGTTACGTGGAAAACGCCCGGAGTGTTTCGCGGCGGCTTGTTTGTTTTACAGTTTGGTCCGCTGTCGGCGCCTGCGCCTCCGCTAAGTTCTTTCAACAACTGCTTTACGTCGCTGTTCGCGTCAACACTTTTCATTTACCTGGTTTGGTAAACGCTTGGAATGAGATTAACTTTTCATGTTATTATTTTTGGTGGCTTGTTTAATTTGGTGTGTTGTTTTAAATAATAGTGAGACTGTACCTATACATGTAAATTGCCTAGACAAAAATCTATGAAAGAGGCAAATAACGAGAAATTAATGAGTTCCGTTTTTTTTTTACATTTTGTTAAATATATCAAACTCTAGCCTTTTTTGCAGGCTTTCTTTTGTAAAGTGTGTTCAAAAAGTACTGATTCTCATTCTTATTTTAATAAAATATTTTTTATTTTGATATTTCGATTCTAAGAAACATAGTCCGTCATTCCCGCAGTTTTCCTAGCCCCACAACGAAGCTACGTGGAAAACGCCCGGGGCGTTTCGCGGTGTCTTGGTTGTTTTACAGTTTGGTTCGCTATCGGCGCCCGCGCCTCCGCTAAGTTCTTTCATCAACTGTTTCACAGTCGCTGTCGACGTCAAGTTTCCATTCAACTACTTTGGTAAACGTTTGGGCACGAAATTAACTTTTCGTGTTATGATTTGGGAAATTTGATTTTCTGTTTAAAATATCGCTTGTAGCGATGGATTTTAGATAGAATATGTATGAAACAGGCTGTTTACGAGAAATCGCATATTGCTAGAGAAACAAAATAGTAATGGTTCTTAAAATATACTGAAATATATTTATGTAACAATATAACTTAAAATAGTTTCCATGGAGTTTCTTGCCTGTACGGTGTACGTACATGGTTGAAATATGTATTTTTGATGCAATAAGTTAGTTATTAGGGTCGCGTATTTGCACTTTGATCGCGCCCTACATTTAACAGTGCATTGACATACGGCGGAGCCGAAATGATGCATTTTTTTAACATAATTTAGTTAGTGTTCAATTAGACGTGGTTTGAGTCGGATAACTTGCATTTTTATTTAGATTCATCCCGTTGAGCATTCATTGACATTTTCTGCATTTAAGTTTAAGTTTGACATTTTACATCTGCATTGACTTTACTTATGTTAGGGAACACCCTACATAGTTTTTTTTTTGGTCCTTCGAAACCTTTGCAAGTACCGTGCAGTCCGATACATCGGTCGGTAATACGTCGCGTGTGATCTGTGTCGTGTCGTGTCATACCGTGCCACGTGTGTTGCCGTGCAGGAGCATTCGGGGAGGTAGCAGCGATCCAGGTTCCGGAGCGACGTTTGGCATTACGAAAAAAGGGAGAGTTCCTGAAGTTCAAGTAAGATCGTTCATTTTTTACTTACCACTTTGACAATGGAACCGTTAATCGTGCGTCAGGCTGAGATTCTCGAGGAGGTGAAGAGAATTCATTCTAATTTTAAGAAGGATTCGGCGAGCAGGAAGACCTCTGACTACATTCGACAAAGGCTTGAGCGATTAGATCAGCTATGGGCGGAATGTGAAGAAAAGAACCAGGAGCTGAGCACAGCAGAAGATAAAAATCACCAATATTTCACCAATAACATTTATGAGGTGATCAAAAGTTGGTACCTAGGAGCTCGTCAGGAGTTAGCAGCATACGAGATCAAGCCGCAGAGCGGACGTATCAGCGCCAGCACCAGTAAGGCAAGCGTTGAGTTTGACAAGACCCTTTTTGATAATTCTCCAAAAGCAGAGGACAAGCTACTCGAGTTACAGCAGTTGCAACAAGCTAATTTCCGTGCATTTAATAGGTTAGTGGCGAGTAGGAGCATTGACGACGTTAAGGAAAAATGGGAGATTGAGGATATGCTAAAGACTTTAGGGTCTCGCTGGGATGCAATTGACAAGTTACATTTACAGATTGATGGCATACTAGAAGGCACACCTGACGATTATTATGACGATTTTTGTCGTCATGAAATGGCTTTCTCAAAATTAAAACGGACGTTAAACACGAACCTAAACGCTTCTGTGCATCAACAGCAAACTTTGCCTAAAATTGACATACCAAGTTTTAGCGGAAATTATACATCATGGCCTACTTTTATGGATCTGTACGTAGAAACGGTTCATAACAACCCTGCTATTGCAAAAACCCAAAAAATGCAACATTTAAAGGGAAGGTTGCGCGGTGAAGCGGAAAAGCTCGTACAGCATTTACACATTGCACCCGAAAATTATGACACGTGCTGGGAAATATTAAACCATAGATATAATAACAAATTTCTGCTATTCACCAAGAATTTTCAAGTATTTATGCGTCAACCGAATTTACAAAAACAATCTGCATTTGACCTGAAGCGGTTATATGACACTAGCAATGAAACCATAAACGCCATACATAACTTGGGCGTAGATACAAGCTCTTGGGACCCCGTACTGGTTTACGTGTTATGCGAAAAACTTGATGCCGAAACTTACGCTGAATACATGCAGTCCAGGACAGATCCGCGGCAGATACCTACATTCAACCATTTTATGGACTTCGTTGAAAACAAATTTATGGCATTAGAACCTTTGCATAGGAGAAAGCCAGAAAGCGGCGATAAACCTGCACAAAAACCACAATTCAATAAGGCGTCACATCCCTTCAACAAAAACTATTCGCGACCTAATAGGAGTTCATCAAACCAGTCTCGTAACTTCCATGCATGCAACGCTGGTCGATTTAACAAGATCGTGTGCTCATTGTGCAATTCCAATCACGCATTATTCCAATGTTCCAAATTCACTGACATGGCAAGTTCGGAAAAGTTACAATTTATTGAGGACAATAAGATATGCAAAAATTGTCTGTTTGTGCATACTAAGGGCTACTGTGCGTCACAAAAAAGATGCAGAGAGTGCAACGAATCACACAACACATTATTGCACAACGATATTGCCAAGTCACCGCAAACGCCCTCAGCAACACACACTTTGCCTAAATCGTCGTCACCAACGACAACCAGGTCATCAAAAACAGTGCAAAATAACTTCGCCTCGGATAATGATGACGAGATACTATTGGCAACTGCATTAATACAAGTAGCGACAGCTAGTGGCGACTATATTACACTACGGGCATTAATTGATCAAGGCTCACAAATAACCCTGATCACCGAGAACGCGACTCAAAGACTGGGTATACAGCGTCAGCAGTTGAGCGCAAGCATAAGTGGTATTGGAACTTTATCCAGCAGGAGTAAAGGAAAGGTCCAGTTATTCTGCAAATCTTTACACAATGATTTCCGGTTTACAACAGAAGCATTAGTCATGACAAGGGTGGTAAATAATCTGCTTAACGTTACATTCGCAAAGAAGCCTTGGGCTCACGTGACAGACATAACATTAGCCGATCCCGACTACAACATGTCCAGGTCAATTGACATACTTCTGGATGCACACGTATTTTCTGAGATTTTAATGAATGGCTTGGTAAAGGGGGAAGTTAACGAACCTATAGCTCAACAGACACATTTAGGGTGGATTCTGTCAGGCAACGTCAACAAAACTTTAAACTGCAACGTCGTTATAAATCATGTTGATGATTTCACGAAGTACTGGGAAGTGGAAGACATTAACGGGGATACATGCAATTCAATGACGTCAGGAGAAATATATTGCGAGGAGTTTTTCATTGCAACAACAAAACGCTTACGAAATGGCCAATATGAAGTTCGTTTACCGATGAAGCCTAACTTTAACCAGTTGCTGGGCAAATCAAAACCACGTGCAGTAGCTCAATTCATGGGATTAGAACGGAAACTGTCCAGGGATGACAAATTATCAGTAAGCTACGTTAGGTTCATGCAAGAATATTTGGAGATGGGACACATGAAAGAGAGTACGAATGACAACAACCCGACATGCTACTTACCTCATCATGGAGTCCTTAAACAGGACTCAGTGACAACGAAACTCAGAGTAGTTTTCAACGCCTCGCAGAAGACTGACACCGGGTACAGCTTGAACGATTTAATGGAGTGTGGTCCTAAGCTTCATCAAGACCTATTGACACTACTACTAGGATGGCGGCTATACAAGTACGTGTTTACAGCAGACTGTGAGAAGATGTACCGTATGATCCTAGTACAGAAAGAAGACCAACATTTACAGAAGATCATGTGGAGAGAAACAAACCAATGTCCACTAAAGGAGTACCAGTTATGCACAGTGACTTATGGTACTAAGGCGGCACCATTTCTAGCACTTCGAACACTGAAACAGCTAGCGAATGATGACACAGAGAAATATCCGTTGGCAGCAAACGTCATTACAAACGAAATGTACGTTGATGACGTACTAAGTGGTAGCAATTCCATCGAACGAGCCCAAGAAACCCAAAATCAACTCATCAACATGCTGAGAGGAGCTGGTCTAACTTTACGGAAGTGGTCGAGCAACGACCCGACCTTGATCGAAAGCTTATCATCATCAGACCTCAACCAGACTACCATGCACTTTACAAATGACGGAACTACAAAAGCCCTGGGTGTACAGTGGAATCCTACAACTGACACATTTACATTCACAAACAAAATAAAATTCGATGACAACAAACAACTGACAAAAAGAAAGCTACTGTCCGAAATATCAAAAATCTTCGACCTACTCGGCTGGCTTACACCTCTGACAGTAAAAGCAAAACTTATGTTTCAAAGCGTTTGGCTGTCAGGATGTGATTGGGATGAAACCTTACCCATCAGCGTACAAGAAGAATGGAAGCAATTTACAAGTGACTTGCTTATCATAACCCAATATGAGATACCGAGATGGCTGGGGGATACTACAAAACCCTACCAAGTTCATGGGTTCTGCGACGCGTCAGAAAAAGCTTACGCGTGCGCTATCTACCTACTGACATTAGATGACAAAAACGAGCCCGTGAGTAGACTTATAGCTGCAAAGTCTAGGCTATCACCAATCAATAAAAAATTGACATTACCACGGCTTGAATTATGTGGGGCTGTACTGCTTTCACGACTGATGAAAAAGGTCGTAAAATCTTTCAAATGGGACAGTGTTGACAAAAACACATACGCTTGGACGGATTCTATGATTGTATTAAGCTGGCTGCATGGTGACGTCACAAAATGGAAATCGTTCGTGAGCAACAGAATACAGCAAGTGCTTGAAATTATACCAAAACAACATTGGAGTTACGTCAAATCTGAGGACAACGCTGCAGACTGTGCATCACGTGGCATTAGTTGTTCCCAGTTGCTACAACATCCTTTGTGGTGGCAAGGACCAGAATGGGTGAAAAATTACAATGACAAAACAGCTGACAAAGTTGCAATCACATCGACAACATGCGAATCGAAACAAAAACAAACGAAAGCGTGTGTTGTGAAATCTGAACCTTCCTCAATTATAATTGAGTTATTTGACAGACACAGCGATATGACTCGTATGTCAAGGGTCATGGCGTGGCTAAAACGCTTCATCAACAACTGCTCAAATATCAAAACAAATACAACTGCATATTTGACTTCGACGGAAATACGAAACGCCGAAAACCTCATAGTGAAAGAAATTCAACTGCATGCTTTCCAGGACGATATTATGAGATTGAAGGAAAATAAAAGTTTGAGCACCAAAAGTAACCTCCTAAGTTTAAACCCATTCCTTGACAAGGATGAAATCTTACGAGTGGGGGGAAGGTTACATAACTCGAAATTAAACGAAAACACCAAACACCCAATGTTGCTACCACATGACCACAAACTGACAGAATTATTGATCTGGCAAGCGCACAAAAGGACATTACATGGAGGTCCCAAGCTAACCCTAACACATTTACGACAAAGATTGTGGATTGTGGGAGGATATCGCGCCGTTAAAAAGGTTCTACATAAATGCACAACATGTCGCCGATTTAATGCAAAACCTCTTAATCAGATTATGGCAGATTTACCAGAGCCTAGAGTGACCGTGTCTCGCCCGTTCACACATACAGGGGTCGATTTCACTGGTCACGTCGAGATCAAGGCTAGTAAGGGCCGAGGAGTAAAAACATTGCTGGCCTACATTGCCGTATTCGTCTGTCTAGCAACAAAAGCTATCCACTTGGAACTGGTCACAGAGTTGACCAGCACAGCATTTTTATCGGCTTTCAAACGCTTTTGTGCTCGTCGAGGCACGCCACGGGATATGTACAGCGACAACGGCACGAATTTTGTGGGAGCAAATCGGATCCTATCGCAACAATATAAATGCATTGTAGAAACTATTGACAACTTCTTCTTGGGCAAGGTATCAGAGATGGGAGTCAAGTGGCACTTCAATGCCCCTGTTTGGCCGAGCGCAGGCGGGCTGTGGGAAGCTGCTGTAAAAAGCATGAAGTACCATTTGAAACGTGTCATTGGAGAGCAGCGCCTAACTTACGAAGAATTCACCACTCTGTTATGCCAGATTGAAGCATGCTTGAACTCACGACCACTATGCACTGTAACAGAGAACGTGGACGAAATCAACTGCTTGACACCTGGACATTTTCTAACAGGCACATCCCTCATGACAATTCCAGAACCGGACATTGACAACACTTACCACGTAAGCAAAAGATGGCAAACTGTGCAGAAGCTGAGTAAGGATTTCTGGAAGAAATGGTCACAAGAATACCTGCAACAACTACAAGCAAGATTAAAATGGAAACGACAGAATACCGACCCACGAGAAAATGACATTGTGTGCATCAAAGATGAAAAGTTACCTGCAGGAAAATGGGCACTGGGACGTGTAGTGAAGTTACACCCTGGAAAAGACGGCCACACTAGAGTTGTCACATTACAAACTGCAAAAGGTGAAGCTAAACGACCGATTACAAAATTAGTACCAATAGTTGAGGCTGAAGAAAACGACACTGACAATGACAAACCAACGAAAAACAGGCGCAACAGATCTAATAAACTCACCTGGAAGAGCTTGGTTTGTTACACATTGATGCTAGTTATGACATTAATAACACCCACTGTCCAACAAGATATGAAATTGACACCGCTGACAAAAAACCAAACAATTTATTTTGACAAGATAGCGGACCTGCAAGAAATTAGAGATGAATGGAGATTAGTGTTTTATTATAATATGACGAATTACTGGCGAAACGTCGACACACTGCAACAATTCGTGTCACACATAAAACAATTTCGTTGCGATGAGTGGTTGATGCAATTTCATGTCATAATCAACCAACTTGAACAAACCACAAATGAACTAAACTACTACAATGAGATACTGAAATCCCAGCGATTAATTCAACACAGGTTTAAAAGGGGATTAATCGACGGAGTGGGATATGTTGCAAACTCATTATTTGGCGTACTAGATCAGCGTTTTGCAGATAAATACGAACTTGATATTCATACAATTAAACACAATGAGAATCACTTACTACAATTGCTGAAAAACCAGACTAGTATTTTGGAAACCGAGAACAACATTGTACAGCGCAACGAAGCGACTATGATAAAGCAGTTTACCTTGATAAACAATCACCTTAGTACTTTAGAAAATAAAACCTTACAGGACAAAGCTGACACTGCAAACGCCTTCTACATAATAACATCGGCAATGGCTGCCGAAAGAATGGCTCAAAATCTGAAGGACATCCAACAAACCCTTATCAACACATTGACAAATATGCACCAGGGACATATGGACGTCCACTTACTATCACCAAATCAAATGCAAAGTGAATTAGATAAAGTAGCTCGACAACTGCCTCGCGACTCGGCGCTACCGGAAGTACAGAATGACGTAACAGAAATCTACAGGCTGTTCAGAATACATGCACGCATTACACAGCAATACCTATTGATGGAAATAAAAATACCGATCCTTAATGATGCACTATACGAGCTAAATAAATTAATCAGCATTCCTCAACGTATCGACGCTACTCGTGTGACGTACGTCATTCCAAACTCTGAATTAATTGCATTTAACCCTAACCAATACTCGTTTATACCTCTAGAACAATCCGATATTCAAGAATGCCAGAAGATCCATGATAAAACCCTGATGTGCAAACTAAACCATCCTATATACAGCACTGGCGATCGACGCAAGTCCATTTGCGAAGTACAGCTGATTCGAGACAACGAAGAACACAGTGTATATTGTCATACTGAAATAAAAGTATGCGCTGACAAGTGGGAAAAATTACATAAGCAAAACACATGGTTTTATTATTGTTGTGACACGTGCGAAGTGCAACTAGTGTGCGGAGGTCAAATGACATCGGAGACGCTACGTCACTCGGGTCTGATAACACTTAAACGAGGTTGTAACCTGCAAGGTGATTCATTCATGCTTCACGCATACATGGAACACACAAGCGACATTTTTGTTAATGAACCATATGCCATGGTAATACCCACGATTTCACCAATCAACAATATCATCAATACCTCTGTCCGTAACTCGTCATTGCATATCGAAACGCATGAAGAGACTTTTAAGAAGATTGACACTGAACTGCGCTCGATTAAAGAACAATCGAAGCTAGAAACCCTATCTCCTCATGACATTCATCACTACATCGCGATCTATGTGATCATTATTATTAGCATTGCACTGTTTGTAACATCGGTGTATTTTTGGCGAAAGATGACAACCGAAAGACAGGGGGAGGGTCCTCAAGCTGTGAGAAGCAGAGGAAGACGACAAGAAGAAGATGACACCGAGGACGGGTACAGTACGGTCAACAAACGGGAATCAAAAGTGCATAGTGAAGTGAACACGGTAATAAGGGTTAAACCCTCCTCTAGTGATGTGAAATTTGACACTGAGAGACATAGTGACGTGTGCTAATTAAGTGTGACATTTATTTAGGGATTTTAGTTTACATTCTTACATATTATTCATTGACACATTATTTTACATCTATTGCTGCTCTGCAGTTTTTTATATTGTTTTGTATTGTTTTTTCTACGCTTTGTAATTGTTTACATGTCTTGCATTTAGTTACTGTCACCATTCCTTGTGGTGGCAATATGTACGGTGTACGTACATGGTTGAAATATGTATTTTTGATGCAATAAGTTAGTTATTAGGGTCGCGTATTTGCACTTTGATCGCGCCCTACATTTAACAGTGCATTGACATACGGCGGAGCCGAAATGATGCATTTTTGTACATAATTTAGTTAGTGTTCAATTAGACGTGGTTTGAGTCGGATAACTTGCATTTTTATTTAGATTCATCCCGTTGAGCATTCATTGACATTTTCTGCATTTAAGTTTAAGTTTGACATTTTACATCTGCATTGACTTTACTTATGTTAGGGAACACCCTACATTGCCCGTTCTTCTCCATAGGTACCTACTACGCTTTGGAATGGGCAACTAGCTTCATATTTCTGACTGACCGACCACTTTTTTTTTATTTATTTTTTTCGAGGATGGGAAATCATCAAATGACTCCTCCCGCTCTGGGTGGAGCGGAAGGGAGTGTCAGACTCTTACTGACTAAAACCCACCCGTGTTCCTTCCTTGGCCCTTTATGTTCTGGGTCAGCGGTACCCCTTTTGGATGATCCCGCTTTCCCGGCAGGCTTGGGCCCTAGTGGACCCCCTCTATGATGCTGACATCTCTTTGAGGCGCGCGTGGAACACGTACGCGCCGTCCAGCACGGGCCTGGTCCTGATCGGATGGTGAGCTACCCATTACTCACCGCCCGCAGGCCCGCGCCTACGGTGGCCGGGAGTCGTCCCGCGGCTCCCGACGCCCGGAGCGTCCACCGCGGCGGCTTGGACGGGAGACTCTCTCCCTCTCCCGTCCCGCCACCTCCTTCGCTAGCATGACTGCTTCGCAGAAGGAGGCGACTGCCTCCCACTCCCCCTCGCCCCGGACCATGGCTTGAACCAAGGCCGGGCGTGAGAGATCGCCGCCGCTGCCGATCGCCTTTACGAGGACACGGCGGTGCTCCGCCTATGCAGGGCAGGCCCCACCGTATGCTCCACCGTGTCCTCGGGGCGGTCATCTCAGTGGTGACACCCGGGCGTTTCCTCCCGCCTGATGATGTGCAGGAACCTCCCGAAACTTCCGTGTCCGGTGAGGACCTGCGTCAGGCGGTAGGTGAGAACGCCGTGACGCCTCTCTAGCCACTCCTCAAAGAGGGGTCTTACCGCCGCTATCGTGGCGTGCCCTGCGCTGGGTTGCGACAGTCGCTCTTTCTATGCCGCCATGAGATCGCGCCGGAGGTCCGTCCGCTCTGCCGCGATTTGCCGCGGAAGCGGGGTTTCCCCCCGGCGTAGTGCCTCCGCGCGCCACTCATACAGGCGCGCGAGGACTATCGCCTCCAGATCCCACGGCGGCAGTCCGGCAAGGAGGCTTGCCGCCTCGCCCGAGATCGTGCGGTAGCCCCGGATCAGCCTTACGGCTACCACCTTTTGGGGCGCGTTCAGATAGTGGGCGGCTCTCCGCCGCAGTGAACGCGCCCACACCGGGGCCCCATATGTAGCCATGGACCGCACGACCCCCGCGTAAAGCCTCCGGCAGGAGGCGTTTGGACCCCTCAGGTTGGGCAGGAGCCGCTTGAGGGCGGCCCCAGTCCGTTTCAGTTTGGGGGCCAAACGTCGGAAGTGCTCCACGAAGTTCCACCGGCTATCGAGCACGAGTCCTAAGTATTTCATCGTGCCGTTAGTTGGGATCCCGATGGTGGCCTGACCGACCACTTGACAGTTCAAAAATGCCTGTAAATGGTTTAATTGAAATAAATACTTTGAGTTTGTGTTTGAATTAACCGCCAATCTTGAACATTTAGGTAAGTACATGAGATTACAAAACAATATTCTTATCCGGGTTCAGAAACTGGCACTTGTCCAAATAAAAAATCTGTGGATGTATAAAATTAAGAACTTGCTTTATCGTACGATAAAGCAAGTTTACCACAAACTGTTAAATCTCCTCATTCGATTTTGAAGTTAACCATCAACATTTTAAGGTTTAAAATCTTTTGGAGAAATTTGACAGTTCGTTTAACCTGATTAGCTGGCGACTGTACCTCGATAATTATAAAATTGTAACATTCCATAGCACCTATCTTTTACTATAATGGAACTGGCATTTGGTCTCATTACTTTTTGTTTTCTTTATAAAGTATCACAGTTACTGGTACTTTATTTACATTACAATCTAGCCTATTCACTTATTAGTCATTTAAATATAATATAAACTGCTAAGTAAAACATTAAGAAAACGACCAAAAAGTATTTCTAGATCCCTTTTTTATTCTTTTATTTCTTATATTCCTTTATTTCTAGGGTTTTTTGATCCGTAGTTAACTCAACCATAAGTAAAAAATAAAAAAAATGCCAAAACAAAAGCTTTTGCCAACTTTTTTATTTTTAAAAAAGCTCTATTGAACCATTAGTTACTATTTTTAACTAATGCTTGAGTTAACTACGGACCAAAAAACCAGCCCTAGTCACTTTATACGGGAAAGACACTCAATTCACGTACTTATTACCGATAACGATGCCTATAAAACCTTAATTGGATCTTTGAATGGACAGAAGGACTATAAACTAAATGCATCATCATCACTGACAGCCTCGTTCCACTCAGTGCTGAGTATAGGCCTACTGCTTTTTGTGCCATGCTGTCCTCGTCTGTGCTAGTCACATCCAGGTCTTCCCCGCGATCTTCTGTAGGTCATCTACCCACCAGGCTACTGGTCTGCCAACGCTCCTTCTAACTATCATCACCTCGTCTAGCCAAGTCTCCTGCCAACGTCCTTTACAGAGCCGGTACCCGTGATCCTACGTAGGATCTCAGAGAAAAATAAATTATTGCGGGGTAAATTAATGTAATAAGCCCTCTTTTACAATATCGAGGTAAATAAGGTAACGTAAACAAAACACTACCGGCAACCTTCCAGTTCGTAGTTTACTACCAAATTACGTTCCGCTCTCTAAACACGGCGAATTTAAACTAAACGGTCTGCTTTAGCATACTATATTGGATGCAAGGGTTTTCTGCTAGTTTAAATTTATGGAGCAAACGTATACCTACTTAAAGTATAAGTTTTCTAAACTATACACATGAAAACTACAAACATAGCCATGGCCTTTGTTCCTCGAAGACTTAAGATGACGTGTAACAGTAGGTACCCACGCTGGGTAATTTTTTTAAAAACATGTCCCCACATTATGAATTTCTCCTGTATTGTAGGTGCGTTTACAAACATTTAAACTTACATACACAAACAGCCAGACCCGGAACAATCACTTGTAGGTCATACACATATTTGTTTCGTGCGGGAATCGAACCCGCGACACGCAGCGCAGCACTCAATCGCTTAACCATTGCGCCAACCGTGCCGTAGCAATTATGTTTAAGTCCCATGCATCTACTAGGCAGTCTAGAATCCATACAAACCAACCTCCGAGCTGCTTCAGAAAAAATTATATTAAAAAATACAGCAACCCTTTCCCCGGCCTGGGCACCGTAGACAAAGTGGCGCTTGTAAGGACTAGACCAAAATTTCCTATACATACTAGATCTGAACAACGAACTACTAACCAAGTGAACTCCAGCATAAACTAAAAAAACAATATAAAGAAGAAAACATAATTAATGTTTATCTTTCGTTTCTAAGCAGCTTAAACTTTACACAGTCAACTCTTCCTTCGCAAAATCGTCAGAAAACCATTCAAAACTGTGCAATAACAACCGATTAAGCTCCGAAGATTCACGAGTACCCTTTATTACATAATACTACGGTACATTGTTAAAAGCACAAACTCTACCGGTTTATTATTTTGCAAATCAAAGAGATTATGCAAATATTAAGTTGCGTTCGTTCGTGACACGGATATAGAGAAGAGTAGGTGTCTAGATAGCGCAAATCGACCGTCTGAGTGTGCTTGCAATATTTGGGGTAATTATGGTACCAAATGTTAATGGTCATCAGTACAATCTTAATGATTTATCACAGTCATAAGCCTGAAAACTTCTACTATTTCAAATGTATTCCTATATAACAAGTATAATACAGACCACTAAAAGGTTATTAGGTATGATGGTAGGACATCCTCGGGTCAGCGCCTTCACAAAGAACACTACTGAGTAATAAAACAAAGTTCTTGTGTTGCAGTAATTAACAACTTTGTTTTAGTATTCATACATTTCCACTTCCTTCGTCGTTTCTAAAGGCTCCTACACATTATGCCGGCGGCCCGGCCAGCTGGTATGCCGTCAACAAGCCGGTTGACTTAAAATAGCAAATAGAAATACAATACAATATATATATTCAATTCAAATAACCGCATTGCCGGCGGTTATTTGAACCGGGCTTGCCTGATGCCGATGCCGATGGCATACCCGCGCGGCAAAAACAATCGCCGCTTATGTGTATTCCTTATCAGATTTTTTTGCAGATAAGCTATATAGTCACGGTATTGTAAATTTATATTTTAGGCATGGTATTCTATTTTAATATAGAATTAGAGTCACTAATTAGATACTTATGTATAAGTTATAAGTAGGTATACATTTTTGCATGCCAAATGGTAGAACCTGAATGTACCTGGAACCAAACAATTTTTTTTTGTTACAACGCACC
The DNA here is from genome assembly GCA_937001585.2 of Brachylomia viminalis. Classification (NCBI taxonomy): domain Eukaryota; kingdom Metazoa; phylum Arthropoda; class Insecta; order Lepidoptera; family Noctuidae; genus Brachylomia; species Brachylomia viminalis. Next base: position 24,425,120 of record OW443298.2, on the reverse strand, counting down.
TGTGTTAAACATTCTATGCAAATAAAAATAAAAATGTCTATTCTATTCTTGTCACATCCACTTTCTCTATATCCAGGTCCCGTCCCGTTGGTACCAACCCCCGGAATTGAAGAAATTAATTGAGTAAAGTAAACAACAATAAATCGTTGTGGCGCGGGCGCCGGCTTCGCAATATCGTAATGAGGTAAATAAACGTTCGCGTTTTAAGGAGCCATCGCTTATTGGTATCTTGTTGCCTGTTAGTCACCCTGTTATATTAATATTGTTTGGTAAATGTTAACTTTGGTTTTGTGGTGAAATGATATAATTTGGTCATGTTTTGGCAGAAAAGGTACGGGGGTAGAGAGGCATTCCATGGGAAGAATTTCTTTTTCTGGTAGAGTTTTTTTAGGTTTTAGAGATTTCCGTGATGAATAGAGTTTCCTTAGAAAAATAATAGAATAGAATACTCTTTATTATGTACACAAAAAAATTACAGATATAAAATAATGTAGAAATTTTACTTAACGTGACGTAATGGGCGGTCTTATCGCTAAAAGAGACTGAAAAAAGATTAAAATTAAAAATGATAAATTATCAAACCGTTTGTAATAAACTTATTTACGCTTTATCCTACTTTATATCTATGTGATTGGCAAGACAAACTTTAGACTAACCTTTTATCCTTTTTTTTTATGATTTTCTGGGTTCGAGTCTAACTCAAGTTATAAGTCATAGTTTCAAATGTATGTACAGCTTGGCCAAAAAGTCGTGAAAATAATGGTGGCGCCACTATCGTGCATGTTGTTACCCTATATAGTACGACGAAACGGTTTTGATACTTATTTTTTTTGGCAATTAATGTGAATATTGGCGGGTTTTATGAAATCAGAATCAAAAATTTTAATCATTATCCATTACTATAATTGAAGGTTTAGACAAATTCGGTATTAGATTCTCCTTAACCCATTTAGTGAAATTTGATTTATTGATCTCCGACTGGTAGTCTTCACATTTATTTTTCCCACAAAATATTAACAAAGCATTTGATACAAAACCATTTTCATTCCCTGCAAGTATGATAATGTACCTGAGAAAAAAAAAACATGCAGAACGTGCAACACATGCAAAACAGACAACGCTTTTAATAAAGCATTCTTCAGCAACAATTTACCTTTTGCCTTTGGACACACTTTCTTTTATTCCACTGACGATAAGAGACTGCCAGCATTTTTTTAATTTATAAGAAGTATGAATATAGCTTTCGTCTAGATAAATAATGTCCTTTCTCAGATCATCCGGTAAATTTCTATTTTTAATAATCTTGTCCGCCGAATATTGCTGCAAAACGTGAAGTCTACTTGACTTCACGTTTTGCAGTAATATTCGGCTTTTCCATCAAAGCTTGGCACTTTTTGTATTTAAAGCCCACGGCTATTAGAACCTTTCGTAAGTTTTCACGACTTCCGTTAAACCCAAGTTCTTCTCTAACCACAGGTAAAAGGTTTCGTAAAGTTGGCGCCTAAAAATAAAAATGACAGTAAATGTCTCTCAGTGTACTTAATAAAAACTAAAAAAGGATTGATATGAAAAATAAGTTTAAAATTCTACTTACAATCTTTTTTACAGTGTAAAATAATTGAACTTTTTGTCTGATTGCACACAAGTCAAAATTGTCCAATTCTTTTTTAGGTCACCCTGCTCTATGTTTCCCTGGTGTGGAGAAAACGCCTTTGTTTCTTTGTCCCTTCTATTGCAATTCGTCTTATAGTACTGATGGATTTACCTAAAATAATACTATAGTTAGTTTTGTTCAGTGATATAAGCAATATTAACAAAAAGTATCAAAATTATACGAACGCGCTGCATTCAAGAAATGACAGAATATGTACCTTATTCGACGAGGCAGAGCGAGTGTTGCCAATGATCAAATATTTTAGTTCCGTTTCAGGACTTTCTTGCCAAGCTGAATGTTTATTCAATGAAGGCTGTTATTTAAAAAAATAAACTTTTTTCTTAAGTTATATTATAACTTATAAGTAGGTATACAGTTTGCATAAAACCTTCTGCAGTCAAAAGTTAATCGTTAAGAGGAAAAAAGGGACACGAGTACACATCCTTAAACACGCGCCCTTTCAAAAAAGGCAACTTATTATTACCCAAATATAACGCACGCGTCTCTTATTAAAGAAAGGAATATTTCAAATACCAACATCACTCATTATTATGTAAACGTACGAAAAGAAACAATGTGAACATCTCGAAATTCTCGAAAAAGAAAGTAAAAACTTCATAAAAACTTCGTATGAAAAGTCCTAAAAAGAGTTAAGAGTCTGACTAACTTGTCTAGAAATCTTCATAAAATATTTAACATATCTTACATACTTACAATACATAGGTACAGTTATTTCAAAAAAACGAGCGGTTATCGAACACAGCAGATTTTGTAAAAGCATTTTTCTTCCACCTAAGTACTGATCATTTATTAGTTCGTTGTGCGCTTTGGCCCTCCGGGAGACTCGCAGCAGTAAAATTGGTAATAAGTTATGATATAAAATATATATCTCTAAAAGATCGCTTCTCAATGTTGATATTATCAACACTGAGAAGCGATCTTTTTATTGGATGTGCCTGACACCCAGGGATGGGCCTCACAGGCGTTGCACAGAGTGAGTTCTGGAGTTGGTCTTTTAAGAGGAACTGGGAGATCCCCCTCCATGTGCTGATGGTGGCCACAGGGGTGGTTTTAGTAAGGTAAGAATCCCAGACTCCCCGACCTCTTTCCCCGGAGCCTGGCGCCTTCTGAAGGTTTCCCCCAAAAAAAAAAAAGTATGATATTCATATGCCCCTTGGGCCTTGAGCCTTCTCTCACATTAAGGAAGGCACTGTCAGTTGAGGATGACACTTCACTTTCGCAAATCATAATTTTTTTTCCCCACTATAAAAAGGTATACAATTAATTTACATAAGTAAAACTTTGGGCTAGGTACTGCATACAAAAAGCTTAAGAATTTCACTAGGTATATGTAACATACTTTAGACACGACTGTACGTAGTGCTCACGTCTCCGTAATACCGTCTGAGCACATACTTTGTCTTCACCGGGTCAGTAGTTCTCGAGTACAGTCGACAAAAAAGTAAGCTACCTATTCACGGAAGGAATAAACATCTTCGGAATACGAAGGAAATATGCATCATATCTGGGGCATGGTAGTGCCGGGTAGGAAAAGTAATCTCGAACCGAGATCTCAAGTTCGAGATCTCGCGAGACTAGAAATTTCGAACCCGAGCGATCTCGGTCAAGACGAGCCAAAAACAAAAAAGCACTGCCTTTTCTCGATATTGCATGACACAAAATTAAAGACCAGTGACTTAATTTCTTATCATACGCGCTATGTGTGTCTGTGCGACGGCCGCGAAACGGCCCAGCCGTACATTTTGACCAAGATGTAAGGTTTGTAGAGAGGCAAGAAGGGGTCGAGCGTTGCACCAGTGGGACCTGAACCCATCGTGCCACTCCCCTTACTCCACTTTCCTTACCAGGGTACTTACGCACTCTGGTAAGGAAACGTACCAGGGACCACCATCACAAACTATGGGTGGATCTAGGTGAGTACAGGCAGGCTAGGGAAGCACTCCCTACAATTGATGGCCGCTTCACGAAACAGGTACTCCGACTAATTAAGCAATAGCTGCTAACAGTTACACCAGCTTTAACTGGCCACGACTCTTTTAATAAACACCTCTTTGTCATAGGAGTCACAGAAAGTCCGCTGTGCAGGGCCTGCATGGGGGACGACGAGATAGCAGCTCATGTGCTTCTAAACTGCCCGGTGGTCGCCACATACAGGGCAAGTACTTCGGTAACCCAGGTACCCTACGTGAGATTGTCAGTACACCAAGGCGTTGCTGGCCTTCCTCGAGGAGCTGGGGTGGATCAAATAATCAATTTTCCCACCCGTACGCTAAATACGCGCATTGACGTGGAGTTGCAGACACCAACCCGTATTACCAATTACCTAAGGTTGGTAGAGTTAGGGGCTCCGCTCTACATTAGATCAGAGGGGCAATTCCCGTATTTTTAAGAACGTTCGCATTCTAATCTCAGTGTCAATCTGTCAAAAATTTTAGAGCGTTTACCTACTTTTTTGACATTAGACTGTCGCTGAGATGAGATTGCGACTTGAATTTGAACGTTTTTAATTACGGGAATTGGCCTTCTGATAACGTTTAAACAGGGAAAGCGTTATATCTAGTAATTCAATTTCTTATATCTACAAATTGAAATTCATTTATTTGCCAGAATGTAGGTTTACAACGTATCATCTTAACACTATGATGGCCCCTTTACATTCTATCCATTCAGATGTTTAATTTAAAAAATAAAAATAGACAGCTACAGCAAATAAGTTATGTTATGTTAAGTTATGTTATAAGTTATGCTTATGCATTAGGATTTTTAAGGAACGAATTAATTAATTGATGTCAAAGTTTAACCTGTGTCAGTTCAAGGCATAAAGTTTAGAATTGTAATTGATGAGGTCGTAACTATTATAATGTCAAATTGTTGACTTATTAGAATTTGATCATTAATTATGACTGACCGGTTGGTGCATTTGGTAGCGACCCTGCCTTCTGAGGCGCTGGTCCCGGGTTCGATTCCCGAACAAGTCAAACATTTGTGTGCATGAACATGTCGGTTTGACTTGTGTCTGGGTGTTTATATGTATATCAGTCATCAGGTTACCGTAGTACAGGTTCTACTTAGTTCGGGACCTGAAGACCTTGTGTGGATGTTAAAAATAATAATAAGGGTTATACCAATATTATTCATTTCAGTTTCCTTCTCTGCCGTCTGCCATGTATTCATTGAGATCGTAAAATCAATTTTCTTTTAACCATTGCGTTATCTTTTTTTTAAACATGGTCAAAGGTAAATCTTTAAAGGCGTCCAGCAATTTGTAATATACCTTTACAGCATTTATGTACGAGTTCCTTTTACACAATTCGAGCCTGCATTGCGGTAAACAGAGCTCATGTTTAAATTTATTTTTATTTTTAGGAGCTACGTTTCGTTTGGTTACATCTTTATGTTTAATAAAATATTCCGGATGTTGTAGAATTACGCATAATTGTCTAATGTAGATACACGGTAATGGCAGTTTATTGTATTTTTTAAATGAGTTTACAGCTATCCGTACACCATGCTCCACATATTGCACTCACACATTTTTTTTGTAATCTAAAATCTTTTATAATATCCACCGAATTACCCCACAATAAGAGACCGTACGCGAGTTTGGACGAAACGTATCCTGCTAACGAAAACGTAAAGGTTTGGTCGAAACGTAAACGTATGCTTATAGAGCTGCTTCTGTTGCTAAAATGACTCTTAATCATTTTATTGCGTAGACAAATCTGTCAAGTACTCGTATATCACAAACGTAATCGACGTGATTTTCCAGTCGCAATTCTGATCCAAATTTATTCCCAGACTTGCAACTTGTTCGATTATAGTATTATTATAATATTTAACATTTAACGTCAATGGCTTTTTTATGCATTTGGAATTGGATCATTTTAGTTTTCTGCATATTAATCTGTAAGTTGTTAGAGTGTTACCTGTGTATTATGTTGTATATGTCTATTTCATATTGTGTCTGCATTTTCACATTTCACAATAAGGGTTGTATTATCAGAAAACAAGACTGTGTTATAGCAAGTGATATTTGGGAGATAATTAATATATATCAGGAATAAGAAAGGTCCCACAACACTGCCCTGTGGCACTCCAAAATTATTTTGTCAGTAATCACTTGTAAGTAATGTTATTTTGTTGTTATGGATTTTAGAGATTTCCACGCATTGTTTTCTGTCATTTAGGTAGGCTTCGGCCCAAAGTTACAAAGAAGTGTCTAGTTTGGGGCTCACCGGTATAGGTGCAATATGTATTATTTTTGTGCACCCCATGCCGAAATATTAGTGAAGTATCATGCGATTTTGTACCAAGATTGACGCGCACCAACTCTCACCGTGGTTTTTTCTGTCAGAGTCTAGCGTGACCCATAAGCGGTTATATTAAGGATGCATACTTGTTTGTTTTGTTGACTGTACATTACTTCTACTCTTGATGCTATGTTGATTCGTTACGAAGAATTCTCACATAGTTTCTGCTCGTAAACAGATGATGTAACTAAAATGTATGCTGTATTGTATTGTAGTGAGTGGTAATCAAGATTTTATGGTAAGAGATAGGTACAGTTGTTTTAAAGAAATGTTACAGGAATACAACGCTGTAACGTACTTGAAAATATTATTGTTATTTGTTTAAAAAAGGCAAATTCAAAACCGTTTTTGAAAAGAAATTGCGTGATTTTGGCACAAATAACAGCCGATTTGATTGGTTGTCTTATAAAATCATAAATCATAATCGTATTCAGAGCCTTGTTTGAAACTGAACGCATTTACTTGTCTCTTATTTAACCACACTCCAAGCGTGTCCTTAATAATAAAATTATAATAAAATAATATAGGTACAAGCTAACACTAAAATATATACATTATTTACAAGTATAGAATATAATAAAATAAAATAAATAAAATTCGTTTAATTCAGACCTTGAAATGTCCATATTTTGTTAGTATTACATTATCTTAAAACGATGTTATTAATGAGGAGATCAATTACCTAATGTATTTAGTTAACATAAATATTGAAAAAAAAATCGAGATTATAATTATATTTTAAATTGAAATAAAATAAATAAAAATTAAATTGAAATAAATTATTAAAAAGGACTAAAATGAAAATGAAAATAAAATAAATTGTTAATATAAATGATTAAATTAAAATACAAAAGCATCAGGTGACATGCAGCCTGATGAGCCTTCCCACAGCTGCCGAATTTGGTCTGTCTGCAATCATCCTTAGGATTCCGTTGCCGCTCCCTCGAATTCGTCGAATTAATGAGGACGACTTTTGGCGCATTATAGCGTAAAAGTCATCCACCCTCGCGTCGGCAAACATGCCCGAGGCACTGAAAAATCGAGGTAGTCGCACCAGAATCCTAAAGGCGTTGTTATACTGTACTCTGAGAGCATTATAGGCCCGCTGCGTGTAGTTGGTCCATAGGGCGCTGGTGTAAAAGCTTTGGCAATAGGCTCTGAACAAAGTTATTTTTACCTGTGCGGTACACCTCGCAAACCTATGTACCAACATGTTAGCGCGCACCGACAATGCTCTCCGCTCTCTCTCAATCTCTGCGTTATCATGCAGGGTTTCGGTCACAACATGCCCTAGATACCTAAACCGAGAGACCCGACTCAAAGATACCCCGTTGAGATACACTGGTGGTATATGCTCAGGTTGTTTAATATTACCTCTAAAGAGCATGTACTCACTTTTTCCAACGTTGTACCTCAAGCCGTGACCCTCAGCGTAGGCCTCACAGATACTTAATAGCTTCCTTAGCCCTCCGACAGATGGACTCAGCAACACCACGTCGTCCGCGTAGCTGATATTATTGACACAAACGTTATCTATATGGCATCCGACATGACTATTGCTGAGCTCACCTATCAGCTGATTGACGTACAGATTAAAAAATCTTGGAGAGGTCAGTCCCCCTTGCCTCACTCCACACTTAAGCGAATATTCTTCAGAATACGCGTTTCCCCACTTGACAAAGTTTTTTTGGTGGTTATACCAAAAAGAAAATATATTCGTGAGTTCGGCGGGAGCCCCGACCTCCCCGAGCTTAGTCCAGAGCTTATTATAGTCGACCAGGTCAAAGGCCTTCGATAGGTCCAGAAAGCAAGCGTATATGGCTGTTTTCCTATCCACATATTAAGCTACTGTGTGCTTTAGTGTCAATATTAAAGAGAAGAGCTCATTGGGCTCAACAAAATTCACCCGCATCGCTGTCAGTGGGATAAGTGCCCAAAACGCATGCAACATTGCAGCGTTTGATGGCAATGCTGATTCTTTGGCCAAAAAATAAGCCTGCTGATCACGTGCAGAGTCGACCAACCGCTTGGCGGTGTACCGAAAAACTCGATGAGCACTTGGACCCCAAGGCTTGACATGACATGATTGGGTAGTCGTAGTAGTAGTATAAGTTGCTGGCAAAGTACATACAATACAAATATAGTACTATTAGGCATGACCAAGACTAGCTAAAAACAAAAAGCAGGGGGGCACTACCTACCTTTTTTCGAAACGTTTCTTCATATTTTCAAAGCTTCAGTCTGGATAATGCTAGAGAGCTCTAATTGTTACAATAAGATGTAGTTAGCAGACTTATAAAACTAAAGTTTCATTTGTCTAGCTTGGTCTAGCTTTTATACTTTGTATTTTATGAATACCTAAAATATGTCGATTTGGTAACCGATTTATTCACTGACTCACTCACTCACTCATCAAAACCTCCAGGGCACTTCCCGAAGTCCTAGGATGCTGAAATTTTGTATGCAGGCTGAGGTTTATACACAAACAACAACAAAAAAAAGGGAGTTGCAAGTCTGTATATAAAATTACATTTCTAGGGTACTTCCCAAAGTCCTAAAATTTGGTGCGCAGGCTAGCAGTTGCAAACAGACAAAAAAAAAATTGTAACTTTCACGCTTCAACCTCCAACAATAAGGAGGTGCAAGTCTGCATTTATTTCGGATAATAGGTACTGTGACTATTCCTAAACAACCCTAGGCTGATATAATTTTCGTTTTTCTTAATTACGTTAATATTTAGTGTTAAGGTCGATTTCCCCTTAGGGGAAAAGGCCGCACTCTACCGCGTACGGCCATACAGAGCTCGTCTCCAGACTGGACATTCTCCCACCGATAGCTATTAAATGAATTCCCAAATATGAAGAAGTCCGATGCCTTGTTCTATTAACAAGGGAAGGAAATAATTGAAAGAAATGGTAAATAATAATCAGGAACTTATCGTTATGATACGTTAATATGATCTTAGAAAGCTAAATAATACAGGGATGGAAAGTATTATAGTTATATAAACTCGTAAGCAACCTATACGCTAGCAGAACAAGTATTTGGTCAGTCGCTACTCACACGATACCACACATCTACACTCGGAGTACTCAGAGCAACACATCCATAAAGTGACGCAAGCGGCTTTTCAGCAGCATTGCGTCGGAAACATGCTCTTTTGGAGACATGGTTCCTAGCAGTTCTTTCCAACTGAAAAACGTGACGCAGCGGCGTTTGCTACGGCAACCGTGGGACCGTTTTTGTCTAGCAACGGAGTTTGTTTTTTAGGAGTAACTTTTCGTTTGGGTCATTGCCTAGACGCTGAACCAGGGTCTAACCAATATGATGACCGCTTATGATTATCAAAAATAATCCATTTTTCATAGCAAGTGAAAGTGCGGTTCAAAATCACTTCGTTTCTGTGTCTGTTAAGCAACGCAAGGCATACCTCAACGCACATAATTCTTCACGCTGGCTATCTTTCAGTTCGTGCGGCACCCACTTAACAAGTTTTTTTACCTTGCCAATTTGACGCAAATGGACCAATATTGTTTTGATGCTAACGTTGAAAGCTGCTGCTAACTCAGACGTAGATTGAGTATTATCAGCTTTCACTATCGCCTTTAATTCGTCGTTGTTGACTTTAGTTTTTGGGCGGCTACGGGGCTCATTTTTAGATCAAAATTTCCACGTCGGATGCGTTCAAACCAATAAGTCGTGCGTTCGTTTGTAGTGTTCGCTTCGTACACGTAATTAATGTTGTGAGCCGTCTGTGTGGCATTGCTAGAGCGACGGAACTCGTATTCCATAATTACTAGTATTTTTATCGTGTCCCTAGTGATGAAAAATATACAAATGTAGTGAAAACAAAACTAATTAATAAACAAATGACTGAATTTGATAATACAATTCCATTATATTTTAAATCAAATTAATTTGAATTTAGAATTTATTGCCAGCCATACATAAATTACGTTTCAAATGGCCAGTATTGTAAAACGACAACTTCATAACCTATTATTTAAAGACAATATTTTTTTCAGGAGTAAACCCCAGTCAAGCGTCGGAGCTGACACGTACAATTCTTTTTTCTAAAATATTCCTGTACGTTAAAAGCCATTTGCTTGCACTGACTATTGATTTTATGTCCGAAGATCGACTCATCTTAATAATGTAATCTGATGTATAAATCTCATAAACCGTCCGCAACTGTCAACACTTGTGATCGCTAACCGCGTAGCGAGCGAAATGAGTTATGACAAGAATGCGCCTGCTGCCCGCACCTCCCTCGGTCCCCTTTGTCGCCGTACGGCTGCGCCCCTGGATCCCGCGGGCAAGGGCTTATTAAGCGGTCGGTCTATAGTTAATAATCTATCTCGCGATATTGTAAACTATCGCTAAATAAATTGTGAACTGTACCATACTGCTTACATTAAAACGTATTGATTTCCGATAGTTTATAATCTATCAATGTCAAACCGTCAAACTTTGAACGAGCCTGTACTTACCGACAGGGTTCACAATCTGTCCGATTTTATCACCGGTTAATTTGTGAACCTTCTGTGATTGGTCGGTCTTGGCGTTAGACGAATTGGTCGCAGTACAGGGCACCCCGACCAAATGGGTTTGGTTCGCAGATTACTAATATGTAGCAAGCAAGTTAGGATAGGTGCCGCGGCAACGGCCGCCAAGCGCTACTTCCAAGTTGGTCGCAGTTGCAATTTATGCAGTATTAGCGCAAAGTGCGTTCCGTCGCATGCAACTTTGTTATTAGTTCACAATTTCTCGGTTTGCCATGGACAGATTATAAACTATCGAAAAGCAATGCGTTAAAATGTAAATGGTTTGTTACAGTTCACAATTTTTCGATGGTTGATAATCTCGCGAGATAGATTATAAACTAACGATGTTCATAATCATACGATGACCTATAATACAGTACAACTGGAATGCTTTCAAGCACTGGAAAGTCGGTCTTGAACTTGTTTTGAAAGAGAAAACTCAAAAAGAAAGAGTTGGTGTTTATTATATTATTGGGAAGAGTAAGGTATACATACCTACATGAACTATTTTATGCCATTACTCTGATGGCGTAAACTGCAGATAATAAATATTAAAATAAAATAAACTGACTTCCTGACATAAAACCATAGTTATTGAGATATCAAATTAATGATAGTTCATTTTGATACTGTTTCCCCCAAAAGATACAAAGATGAACAGGCAAATTAAGTGATTTTTTCACGAGACCATGCCATTTGCCGCAATATTTTACCAGTTACTAGGGCTCCATAGAAACGTGCGTGAAACCTACGAGTATGAAGGGCCTCAAGTGGGCTACACTGGTGCTTCATTAAAATGTCGCGGCACGGCGCGTCGCTCGTGTGGAGAGCCCCTACTGTCCTGCAGGACTTGTGGCCTTTTGAGAGCATAGACTTGAAGAGGTCTAGACTGGACTGGAGTAGAAAATGAATGGGGAGGATTTTTAGTGTTTTGAAATTCTCACGATTAGTAAGTACTTAGGGCCGGTTTTTTGATCCGTAGTTAACTCAACCATTAGTTAAAAATATTATTTTCGACAAAATGTGTTGATCAAATGATTTTTTTTTTCCAAAATCTAACTATTAATTCAACCATATTGGTTAATAATAGTAGCTATGGTTTTTTTTTTGCAAAATCAGTTGATTATATCAACACATTCTGCCAAAGTTGAACCATTAGTTACTATTTTTAGCTAATAATTGGTTGAGTTAATTTCGGATCAAAAAACCGGCCCGTAGTGGCGCGGTTCTTGATTAAGCAATTAAATAGATTTTCGAACTGTAACGGGTGAAAACGTAATCATTTGATCATTTCATTCTACTTCACTCTTTGTTCTATTGGGTGAGTAAGTTTTAGAATCCTAATTTACAATGCACAACTGCTGATCACTGGCTTCTGGGTTTGATGCCTTGGTCGGGCAGGGTTATTAGATGCTTAGATCGGAGTCAACATAGTAACAAAGTAGTTTGTGCCTGGATCATGGCAATAGAGTAGGAATTAATTCCTATTGCAATATCAATCTGCTTAGCCGTTTCCCAGTAATACGATACTCCTTCATAAGACTGGTTGACAGACTTTCGGGCTTCTGTCGACCTGTAACGACTGTTAGAGATCGACGATCGACAGCCGGGACCAACAGCTTAACGTGCTTTCCGACGCACGGAGGATTCTCGATATGTGAAAAAGGTCACCCATCCACGGAGCAACCCCAGCAAGCGTAGCTTAACCTGATGGGTCGACCCGTGCAGCTGTTATTACTTAGCCACTATTACGTGGGTCTTAATGTGACTGGCACAATGAGACCACCTTTCTCATTTCTTTGGATCGTTCAGGCGAAATATTATGTTATTTCAGTCATCGGTTTTTAATTCAACAAACATCAGCCACCTCCAAACATTCTAAGCCCCTTAGCCCACAGAGTTGCATCATTAAAATGTCGCTACGTACTCCAGCGAGTGGCTGAACAGTGAACCACTCAAAGCTACGGTGAATTTATTATTTTTGTTTCGACATACTTATATTTCTCATTTACTTTTTCTTGGAAATGAATCGCTTCGGTGTCACGAGACGGTTTTAGCTGGATTTAAGTGGTTTTGTAGGTATTTTTGTCGTGAATTCACTGCTCTATTAAGGTTTATTTATAAGTGGTTGATGTTGTTAGAAATACTAGAATAGAATATTATAAATACATCTAGTACAATCATACAATAGTTTGAGTAACTTATGCGGCCTACTCAAATGTCCTTTCTTTGGTATTGTTCGTCGAATCCTTGGGCTCCTTAAGTTCTGAGTTGAGCTGTACGATTGCTGACAATAGCGTGCACTGACTGGAAAGGTCCACTCAATCTGTGGGGTTCTTTCCTCAAAAGATCATTTCAGACACCGATCTACATAACCTTCACATGATCTGACCAAGATTCTGTCTGGACTTTAAAAGAGACTGTGACCTCTGAGTTTGTTTCGGCTTTTCTTCTCAGAGTAGTCAGATAGGAAACGCCAACCTCATCTTGTTTAAAAAAAATATGATTGACGTGTAAAAGTGTTTGTACAAACCTACTTACAGAATTATAATCATTTATCATCATATTGATAGCCACCAATGGGACAGGCATGCGTAGTACCTTAACTTTCAGTTGGGCAGCCTATTCCCATAAGCTGGGCACACATGTCAGTTTCTCATGTCATTTCATTCATTGTCATTCCTTCCATGTCTCATGTCATTTCAGTTAATACTAGCACAGACATCGTTTTTTTTTTAGGTATGGCATCTCGCAGTTTGCCTTGAGAGGCCGTGACTGCTTAACCTGTCAATCCTGTGGTGCCTTCGAGCTAACTCAAAGCCTCGAGCCAGGGGACACAGACATCGCCGTTTACTCTATCTTAAATACTCAAAATTTTTTACGTTTTGTTTTAGCTTAGGATAGATGAGATATACCTAACCATATTTGTAAATAAATCAAATTATTATTATTATTAATTACATGTAACGACCCGGCAGATACGAAGAATTTCCTAATAAAAACTCAATAATTATTCGCTTGAACCACAGATTCAATCACAGGACTAGGTATAGGCTCAGCAGTTGTACCTGCAACCACTAGGTACCAACGAGGACAGGTTAATAGTGCCTCCAAATATTCAGGCAAAAGTACTTTTTGTGTCCAAATTAATAAGCTACATACAATAAAGTAGCGACCTACTCCACGTCGCACCAGGTTGTCACACCGTTGGTTTTACAACACATTTTATAAATAATAATGAGGTATACATAAGTATCTTTTAAAATACTTGTATCACTTTTCGGACTGTTTGTTCCCATCTGAATTTAATTATTTTCTATCATAATATCTTTACTCGCAAAAAGGTTAGGCTAGGGTCGAACAGCGACCCCGTACGCCAAAAATAACCGAATAAACAGTATTAATAAACTGTAGGCGAGGTGTCCGTTAGGTATTTCGTACATAGGTAGTGGAAATATCCAATATCTTAAAAAATCATTAGATTAATCGTTCGTTAATGCGATTCATTTTAGTTAAATCAAAATTTAATAAGTAAAACAGTACTTGTGTTGACCAATATGCGTTAGATAGGATAGGCAGATGGGGGATTTATCTATTACAAGCACAACACTAATACAAAAGGTGTAGTAAAACTAGCGGTGTGACAACGAGGAAAAAAAATACTCGTTGTCACACTACTGTTAAAACCTGGTGTGACGTGGAATCGGGAATGAATAAAGTTCTCCTTTTAACACCATACACCACCAAGCACCAAGCAACAACACCAAGAACTTACATACACATGACATATAGCACCAAGAAATTCAGATAACCACAATTTTTTTTATCAAAACCTACATATTATTTTCCGTGGTCACATTCAATTTTATTCCAGGACTCTTCGTGTTATATTAGAAGGCATATATTTCATGCTGAAAAATTTAATCAGTGAGTCCACTAGGGGTAGATTGAAATTCAGGACACGGTCGACGCCGGGGGTAATAAATCTTGAGTGGAGGAATGTGTGAGGAGCCGTGGGGCGATATGAACTAGTTGAGGGTCTTAAGTGGGAGTTAGTGAAATTAAAGTGGAAAAAACTGTAAATAGTATATGAGGGATTACTGTTTTCTGTTGGGACGGAACCTGCAAAGGAAATCTGAATAAAAATAAAATAAAACTTCAAGTATCAACTTCCAAGAATCTTTGCTGAAAAGGGGCAGTGGAAGAAATTCCTGAGCAATAAGAAAAGTACTAATTAGTTATGAGCTTCGTGTTTATTTATTATGAGTTCATTACTGCAGCGGCCAGCAAAAGCGGCATTGATCGACGAACGTGTAAATATGAGCCCAGGCGAAGCCGAGGCACACATACGTAAGTCCATTAAGCCTAGTTGTGGCCAAGACTTGTATAGTACTTTTCTCAAATAATGCGCGGAAATTAAAATACAATTACTTTTCAAAATCAGTGACGAACAACAATAATTTTTCCCGCGTAACAGTGTTCATTTGTTTATTTTTTTTCAATAAACAGCTTTCTATTCGCAACCCAGTTCGAAATTTAAATAAAACCTTTGATATAGTTGAGAGCGTTTATACCTTATGAGTGGCAACGTCGCAATTTAGTGTCATATTTCGTGGTTTTCAATTTTTATCATTTAATCGGAGCTATATTTTAAAAATCTGTTTAATTAACTTTTTAGAATTATGTGCAAACTGTGTAAAAGGTAAGAAATCGTTGCGTTTACAGTTCTATTTATATGCAAATAATACATTGGAGCAGGGGGTTTATTTTCATTGAAAATAACTGTAAGCATTACGGTTACTTACTTTTTAAACACTTTCACGTAATACTAAAAAGTTAAAAAACAGATTTTTAAAATGTAGCTCCGATTAAATGATAAAAATTGAAAACCACGAAATATGACACTAAATTGCGACGTTGCCACTCATAAGGTATAAACGCTCTTAACTCCTTGGTTGCATGTTTTGGAGTAAAAGATTGTTCCATTTTTAAATTACTCGATAGTTAAGAGTATACTATGTAATTTATTTGGCCGCTAAACCACGACAGATATGGATTTTCATACAAATTTTGCCAGCTGCTGCTCGCATGTATTTGGCCAGTAGAGCAATTTCCATTTATCTCGAAGAACGTTGTCAAAATAATGCTCAAATTTCCAAGCATGTTTGAGAAAAATCATAACAATTGCTTCTTAATTTAGCGATGCTGTTTATTTTTTGTGAGTTTTAGTTCTTCCATATCTACCTATTCTACTCATCAGTAATCGCAATCTAAGCGACGAAACTCAATGATTAAGGTTTAGATTCATAAATGATAAATTATTTTATTTCTGTAAGTAGGTTTGTCCAAACACTTTTACACGTCAATCATATTTTAAAAACTAGATGAGGTCGGCGTTTCCTATCTGACTACTCTGAGAAGAAAGGCCGAAACAAACTCAGAGGTCACAGTCTCTTTTAAAGTCCAGAAATAATCTTGGTCAGATCATGTGAAGACCATGTAGATTGGTGTCTGAAACGGTCTTTTAAGGAAAAACCATACAGATTGAGCGGACCTGTCCAGTCAGTGCACGCATTTGTCAGTAATCTTGCCGCTCAACTCAGAACTTCTCTTCTCTTTATTCTTTTTTTTTATTGTTTTCATGATTTTCTTAGATTTAATGTTCTTTTTTTATTTTATTTTCTTTTATTATTATTTATAATTCCTGTGCGTGTCCCAAATAATATATTTTTCTTTCTTTCTTTTCACAACGATTCGACGAACAATACCAAAGAAAGGACATTTGGGTAGGCCGCATAAACTACTTAAACTTCCAGATCATGATTAAAACTAAAACAATGACCCACATAGTCCTTACATTCACAATAATTAAAATAATAAATTGTACTTCTCAAGGTAAGTATTCAAGTCGTTGTGTTATAATAATAATCAGTTGTCAGTGCATGTAACAGAAAAAAAAAAACAACATTCAGTATGCAGAAAATTGGAGCAACTCAATCCCAAGCCTTTTTGTCCTCAATATAATCTTTAACGGTATAAAAGGCTTTCTGGCACAACTTACGTTTAATGAATGATTTGAATTTATTAAGGCTTAGATCTTGAACGTGGCTTGGAAGTTTATTATAAAAGCGTATACATTGACATCTGAATGAGCCACCTATTTTCTTGAGCCTTGTTGTAGGTACAACTTATTATTTGGTCTGAGGGTACAACGAAGTTATTCGCTATACTTTATTTATTTTCTAGATTATTATTTCTTATTTATTTTCTTAGATCTAGGTAGTTGTATCATTTGGTAATCGCGGTCACAGTTTTTTTGTGTCAATGTACCATTGAAAAGTAACCAATGCGTTATTTCTTAGTAGGAGAGGTGCATTCTTGAATTAAGAAAATCTAATTTGTTTTTTTAAATATTTTCTCGTTTCACCAGACCTCAGAAAACGAACACAAATACTTGAACGTTTCTAACTGCTATTTTTGCTCCAATTTAGACTGTAGCTAACTTAACTATGAAATAGGTGGAAAACCTCCAGTGGAAATCAAACTCTCTCTTCTCAAGTTTATGGCTGGTTTTTGACTGCAGTGTAGAAAATAGAATTTCGGTAATGTGGAAACAAGAGGACCGCAGCGGAAGCAAGTGAGAACTTCCTGAGGCCATGATATCACTGATAAGCTTCGTCCAGGGTGAGGAGGTTACGCGTGTGCTGAGGCGGATGTGAAATATAAAACATTATAAAACCGCCGTTTCGTCCATAGCGCATATAGCATAGAGTATACTATGTAATTTATTTGGCCGCTAAACCACGACAGATATGGATTTTCATACAAATTTTGCCAGCTGCTGCTCGCATGTATTTGGCCAGTAGAGCAATGAGTGTGTATGCGATGAGTGTAGGTATGTATGTGATGAGAGTGAGTGTGCATGTGATGAGTGTAGGTATTTATGTGATGAGTGTTAGTGTGTATGAGATGATGAGTGTGTATGCGATGAGTGTAGGTATGTATGTGATGAGAGTGAGTGTGCATGTGATGAGTGTAGGTATTTATGTGATGAGTGTTAGTGTGTATGAGATGATGCAGTTCACATGCTTTTTCATACGTTTTGTACGTTTTGCACCCGCTACAGCAGTATTTAACACTGCAGCAAGAGGCAACAGCCACCGGTGGCTCGTGTGCCCTTACCCTTTCGCGTCACCTCTACTGCCCACTACAACAGGTCACGATGCACTGTGACCACCAATCGCGCCCGCTACCGCTGGTCACCACGCCTTCACCCGGGACGAAGCCATAGGAATGGAACGCTGAATTATTTTAATTGTGCTAACACAACAGTTAGGGGTTACACGATTGTGGATAAAAGCAACGGTTGAGGTTCTGTGTCGCAAAATACGAGTGCGAAATTTTAATTTTAATTCAGTGTTTTAATTTAGTATTATGAACGTGCAAAAGGAAGCCGTTAAAGTAAATTATTTCGAGAAAAAGGATGACTTTCATTTGCGAAGTTATTTTACTTTCTTTATGAAATTTTCTTGAGCAGATATTCTTTTATGTATGGCTGAGTAATGTTGTTCTTTAGATAAGTAGTTCTGAGTGATTCTGCGTTTCAAATTCTGAATAAATAAACGTTTCACTTTTATAAATTGAAAAAAAGATTTTTCGATTTACCAAAAGAAAAGGGAAAACTTTTGAAAACTGGAAGCGAATATATGTAAATAAACCTATACTTTAGCAACTCGTTTACTTGAGTGGGTACTTATAAGAGTTCCAGGAAACGAACATAATATTTTTCCTCCTGTACAATAACATACATCAACCTGTAAAAGTGCGACAAAATCAACGTTCCATAAACGTTAGTAACATTTGTGATATTTTAAATCCTCGTTCCTCTTTTAATAGGTCAGTTACACGAGGAAAATTTCTCGCATTGAATAAAGTTACTTGTGTAAACGATATCTCAGGAAACATAAATCACTATAAAGTTGACAGCGTCGTGTAAATAAAAAAAACCATACACGAGTCTGTTGTCAAACCACAATTTGCGGAAATCACCGGCGAACGTCTCGAATTCTTGTTTTTGTTTCTCGCTTGAGTGCGATAGCCACCTGGCTAATTTCGCATGGACATTCTCGCCTCTACACGGTCTAGAAACGTCCCTAGTGTAAACCAGCTCTTAAAGGCTCGTTCCTTTTATAGAGGCCCCAGTTCCCTTTTTCGCGGGAACCTGCGAGACGTATTTCCTCAGTTGCGAGGTAGTGTTAGTTTCCGAGTGATTTAACCGGCTCCACATTTGCGTCGAGTGCAGAACACTGAATAAACGTTGGTATATTTAAGATTTTTTTACATACATGTTGCAGTTTTGAAATGTTTATTCTGGAGGAAACGTCCTTTGGGGCTGCACGGGCCGTGGTTTTTTATACTTTTTCTTGGCTTTTCATATTGTAAAGACGGTAATTTTTAAGGATTTGTTTTTATTTTTTTCTTTGGCATGTTTATTTCCTTGTGGTTTATAAAAGGGTCTTGAAACAGGGGCTAGCTAATTAAATTGCAAAATTTTATTAACATAGGTAGGTATTTTAATTTTGCTTAACATGAAATTAATACAGGTTACTTCAAGCAAAAATAGTGGTACAAGGAATTTATTAAGTAAATGATAAATTATTTTATTTCTGTAAGTAGGTTTGTACAAACACTTTTACACGTCAATCATGTTTTTTTTTAACTAGATGAGGCCGGCGTTTCCTATCTGACTACTCTGAGAAGAAAGGCCGAAACAAACTCAGAGGTCACAGTCTCTTCAGAGTCAAGTCAGAATCTTAGTCAGATCATGTGAAGGCTATGTAGATCGGTGTCTGAAATGGTCTTTTCAGGAAAGAACCACACAGATTGAGTGGACCTGTCCAGTCAGTGCACGCAGTTGTCAGCAACCGCGCAGCTCAACTCAGAACTTAAGGAGCTCAACGATTCGACGAACAATATCAAAGAAAGGACATTTGAGTAGTCCGCATAAGGTACTCAAACTTCCAGGTCATGATTAAACTAAGAGAGAAAAATACAAAAAAAGCAATGACCGAAATGAATAATATGATGAATATTTATATTCATTCCATACATTTCTTCCTTTCATCAATATTACTTTCTCTAATCTCATGAAACTACTGAATTATGCTACAAGTTATGATGCTCGACTACAAAATAACACATGTGTAAAAATAAGTTGTGTCAGTAAGTACCCTATTTTCTCACCGTTTTCCTCACAAAAAAGATAAAGAAGAATAACAAAGAAAACCAAAACAAAACATTAACAATAACTCCATCCCCGAGGCGTATTAACAGTGCGCAATGCATTTTATTTAAAGCGTGGCCCGCGATGTTTCTATGTGATTTAACCGCTGGGAGCCGTTTCCGCTTGAATTTATAATACTCGCCGTCATTTCCGGTATGCGGCTTGACGTATGTTGCTTCCGGTATTATGTTTTACTGTTATGTTGGCTTTTAGGGTTATACAGGACAAGATAGCTAGAATGTGGTGCAGGAATAGCTCGATTAGAATGTACTTTTTGTTTCGTTACTCCCAAGGAGTTTAGGTTACTACTAAGAATTAATGTATGTTAAGAGTGGTGGTGGCCCACTGGTAACGGTCGCGACTTACGAGTTGTAGATCGTAGGTTCGAACCCAGACAGGCGCTTTTCTTTTTGTGAATTATTTCATCACCCCTGCTCTCAAAACGGTGAAGGAAAACATCGTGAGGAAACCGGTATGTCCCAGAACCAAAAATTCGACGACTTGTGACTTCTACAAACCCGCACTGGGCCCGCGTGGTAAATTACGGCCCACTCCCTCTCACGGAGAGGAGGCCTGTGTCTCAGCAGTGGGAACATTATAGGCTGATGATGATGATGTTTAGGGCCGCTTGCATTACAGATCACTAAATGCTGACAATGGTTAACATATTTAAAACACCATACTGCCTTTGAAACCTTCAAACGATTGACTAAAACAAAACGATGTTTTATAAAATACATTCAGTGCTAAACGCATTTAGTGATTTATGCAAGCAGGCCTAAGTATTTTAAAATTGAAGGATACAATAGGTATCCTAGAATTCAATTCGAAAAGTGGAGTAAAATTCAATTTTTATTGGGAGTATATGTTCGAGCCATTTGGGGTAGAAACACTAGGGTCATGTGGTTCGAGTGGCCACTTGGTTTTTCGAGACCTCGCCAAGCTGTTAGTCAACTCTTCACGTGACCAGAGGGCTGGCCTATTTTTTGGCCAAAGAATCAGCACTGCCCTACAACGTGGCAATGCTGCCAGCCTTTTGGACACTTTTCCTGTCGACAGCGATGCCGATGAATTTTTTGATGCCCTATGATTCTTTTCTTTTTTTTATAATATACTATACATAATGTAGATATTATTAATTTTAGTTAAGTCTGTTAGCTTATACAGGGTGAAATTGAATTCATGGACAATCTTTTAAAGGGTCATTGTACTCATCATTATGAACAACTTTTACTACCGGATCAAACCTGAAATCACAAAAAAAATCTGCTGTTCCCTACATTTTGAAAAGTTATGCAAACAAAAATGTATGGAACAACTGATTTTTTTTTCGTGATTTCAGTGTTGGTCCAATAGTAAAAGTTGTTCATAATGATGAGTACAATGACCTCTTAAAAGAATGCCCCTGAATTCAATTTCATCCTGTATATTTCAATATTGTAAAATTAAATAAAACAAGACCAGGTTTGAAAAGTTTAATTAATGCGTCAAATTAGTTTCATTCCTTTTTTGTTTTTTTTTTTTTGCGAATGTATCTAATAATTTGGTTTCATGTATATTTTATTTCATTTTTAAACTTTAGTTTGTAAGATTTTGCTGTGCCCTGATAGGGTCTACAACGGCTCTTAGCTCTAAGCCTTTTGTTAACACCATGTTTTACCTTGTGGAACGCAAATAAATGAATATGAATAGTTTTCATAAAGCACCCACTTGACGAAATTAATTGAACCAATTTTTACACATGCATTTCATCTTCTATCAACTATCAATCATTTCATCTTTAGCGTAGATAGATAAAGATACCGCATATTTTCATAAACTTGCCATTGAGAAATAAGTCGTTAACATAGAAATAGATATGTACTATTTATCATAATATAAGTGCTTTCCTTTCAATGAATGGCAAGCTTACCCAGAATCCATTTACGGATCAAATAAATCTTGGAAATATATCTAAAATTACCCATAAAATAACCCAACAATGGGTGTTTAATAGCTATCTATACACATAAAGTACTCAACAGAGTTCTAAATTGATCCCATTTCGGAAGATAAATGCCCAGTTCTGGAAAAAAGAGGTCTTATTGGATCCCAAATCTGTGATCGAGATAGCATGTGATCGATTCTACAGAGAGTGGAGATGTTTTCTTTATACAATTTTTGATGGTTTCGTGCTCTGATAATTTTGCTTACAAAGTTTACTTAATAAAAAGTATCTAATAAATGTTCAGTACGCCGCAATCCAAAGTCAGAATTTGACATTAACAGCGTTACATCGAAAGCACGTGGATATCAATAATTATATGGTTTTTATTATTTTATGTGTTATTGAAAATAGTGTTTACTTAATGCTACGTGCATTAAGTAAACACTATTTTCTTGCTAATACTTTTACCCCGCACAACTTTACTATTTCACAATCAAACAACGACTGAGTCTGCACTACATTTTACCATTTAAAATAACTCTTGGCCCACCCAGAAACCACGATACTAACATAACCGATAGTTTTAAGTGTTGCCAAAGTAAAATAATACATTCAGTTGTCATAATTATAAATACATTTAAAAGTTAGTTACTAACATTTAAAATTGGTACTGTGACAGTGTTGCTACAGTGGATATTATAATTGGGTATTGAACGAATAAATTTAAAAAAACAACAAAGAAATCACGAAAGTAGGTACTATAAGTAGTTACGTACTTAATATCGTTTATACCTTATGAGTGGCAACGTCGCAATTTAGTGTCATATTTCGTGGTTTTCAATTTTTATCATTTAATCGGAGCTATATTTTAAAAATCTGTTTAATTCACTTTTTAGAATTATGTGAAAACTGTGTAAAAGGTAAGAAATCGTTGCGTTTACAGTTCTATTTAAATGCAAATAATACATTAGAAACTTGCAGGGCGTTATTTTCATTGTAAAATAACTGTAAGCATTACGGTTACTTATTTTTTAAACACTTTCACGTAATTCTAAAAAGTTAATTAAACAGATTTTTAAAATATAGCTCCGATTAAATGATAAAAACTGAAAACCACGAAATATGACACTGAATTGCGACGTTGCCACTCATAAGGTATAAACGCTCTTAAAACTCGGACAAAATACACGAAGTTCTAGTAAAGGCGAAAGTGACGAACGTTTCTGAGTGACTGAGAGAGATGATGGCGTTGATTGAAATTGTATGAACGTGGACGAAGTAAATGGACTATACAATGCATGTGAGAATCTTAGCAGGTGGCGTTCAGTATTTTCTGCCTGGAAAAGGACCTGAGTTCATGTGGGTACATAGACTAATGTAAATATACAAACACTTGGGTATTTTCAATACGAGGGAAGAGATAGACTTACAGGATAATGCTCACCCGGGCGGCAAGATCTGGCGCACCCCTTCTATAAAACATCTTCAATTCAAAAACTACCCTCGAAAAACTATAATAATTTGATTCCAACTTGAAACGCATTTCTCGAAAGGTTCCCAAACTCGGGTCGAACGCAACAGATAACGACGAAGAGGGACCCCTTATCTATTTCATTTTCCAAAAACCGTTGACCAAACATAAATAAACGTTGAAACGGGTTCGGGATTCTTGGATTACAAGATCTGGATAGGGCTTGAGAGATAAATTGACGCCTCATTTTAGATTACTGGCAATTTATTGTTGGAGATTGTTTTAATGTTCTTATTTATTGTACTGAACTATATGTTGTTTGGTTTGAAATAAAGAAAAAAGCAAATGGATTTTCTTAGTAGTTGTAGGCATACATAGATTTAGGGATTAGTAGAAGATAGTCTGTTTTCATAATCATCATCATCTGTCTTCTGTCTAGCCTTTTCCCAACTATTTTGGGGTCTGCTTCCAGTCTAGCCGGATGCAGCTGAATACCAGTATTTTACATGGAGCGACTGCCTATCTGACCTCCACCACCCAATAACTGGGTAATACGATACCCCTTGGTAAGACTGGTTGTCAGACTTTCGGGATTCTGAAGATCCATAACGACTGACAAAAATCCACGAATGACAGATGAGATCAATGGCTTAATGCACTTTCCGAAACATGAAGGGCTCTCGGTATGTAAAGATGGTCACCCATCCACGGACCAACCGCGGCAAGCGTAGCTTAACCTGATCGATCCACCCGTGCAGCTGTTATAACTAAAACACGATCTCATAATCATAATATTTTACTATAATCGCTAATCGTTAATTATTTAGCTTCCCAGCAACCAAGCACATCTAAAAATGAATTGATGTGCCAACATTATTTTATGATTAGAATGAAAAACAAACAATTCACTATGCCCTTTAAAAGCTTTGTGGGTTGCCCAAAAAGTGTTACATTATGAATCTTTGCGAACGCTCAATTATTCGTGGGAAAATGGTTAAATGTAGTGCGTATCGGCTGTTGTGCGATTAAAAAGTATTAGCAAGAAAAGAGGTTTGTACCTATTTACTATAGTTAAACCTCTGCTCAAATCTTCGGGGAAAGAGGAGTAAAGTTATGTACCTAATGTAATCGTTTATTTGTATAAGGTATTGGTACAATAAAATTTAGGTCTTAGCTTAGCATAATCAGCCTGTGCTATCCCCACTGCTGGTACACAGGCCTCCTCTTGGTGTGACTGAGTGGGCCGTAATCCACCACGCGCGCCCAGTGCGGGTTGGTAGATGTCACAATGTGTCTTCGAATTTTTGGTTCTATTCTAGGACATGCTGGTTTTCTTCACTGTTTTGAGAGCAGTGGTGATGAAATAATTTACACAAAGTAAAGCGCTTGTCTGGGTTCGAAACTACGACCTACAACTCGTAAGTCGCGGCCGTTACCGCTGGGTCACCACTGCTCTTCTTCTTCATCAGGTCTTAGGTAATAGAGTTAGTGACGATGTGTTAGGACATGTAGATAGTTACGTGTCCTAATACATCGTCAGTTTGACATCTAAACTATACAATAGATAACAACTACTTACTCATTATTATTGCCGTCATTATTATTATTGACTATCATTAATTATTTTCACAATACACTCATTATTTATAATTTAAAACAGATTACTAAACATTATTTGTAATTTCGTTTACAAAATAAAATCGTTTTTCTCGCAGCCGTAACTGTAACTTTCGATAAATAAATTATTAGGAAAGTCTTTAAAGTTCTTTGGTATTATTATTATAGATCAGTCCACTTATATGATGACAGATATTTTTATATAAAGAAGCCCGAGGCAGAACTACACTATCTCGATGTTTTTCTCCCCTTCCTAATTGTCTTGAAATTCAAATTTGTTTTTAAATTTAAGTGGTTTTGTTTTTCTGTTCTAGTATGGAAAACAAGCTGACGACAGCCCTGATGCTAATTGAAGTGACCGAATATGTTAATACATTATTTGTTAGACCAGTTAATAATAATAAATTAATAAAAAGTTTATTTCGGAACAATAACACAAGACTAAGTAAAACGATGATAGCTACAAAAGTATAATCTGCAGCGCAGCTAACAACGCCCTTCTCCAGATACAGAATGGAATGATGTTCCATGCTAAAAGTGCTTAATAGGTTGAGTTAATAACATTTAGTTAATTTTGATTTAGCTAATTGATAGTCAAAACAAAATTTTTTTTTTGGAAAAAAATAAACAATACAGGACAATTATTTGGGGTGTATTATTGACGTTGAGTGAATGTGGTATGCGAGGGGTGTGTGTGGTGATTGTAGCATGTGTGTTGTGTGTGCGAGGGAGTGATGAGTATTTTACACTTCCAAGGAAGTGTGTCTTGATTGTGCCTTAAATCGCCTATACCTTTCAACACAGAACACAGTAACACGGGTGCTGAAAATAATATTCATTTCAAATCAGTTAACTGACTTCATATCCAGCTACATATAAATCGAAGTATCATCCAACCAAGATTGATAACTCTACTCAAATTCCCGCTGGGCGCGATTTGCGCTTAGCACACTTCAATTTTTTTCTCTAATTTCATTTAAATACACTGAACATTAAACCTTAAGACACACATATTAAAGTTTCAAATCGTATGTCGAAAGCAATGGTCATGCGTGCTTGAGGGTAGTATCGGCGAAATTGGGCCCATTTTGAAAGAGTGTGATGGGACATTTATTTCTTCGGAACTATTCGCGATTTCAGATATTATTTTTATCGCCTTGTAAGGGTATTAGGTTCGTTGGTAACAGTAATTTTGAGTTATCTTTATGTTACATCGAAGAAAATAGAGAGAATAGCTTGTAATACTTATGGTAGCTATCTAGGTATGCCTACATAAATAAAAAAAAATAAAAAAATACTTATAAATCTGTTTTCATTTACAAAAGTATTCCTAAATCATTTATTTTGCTTAGTTTGTTATGTAATCAGGAATAATAAAGTATCTACTTGTTTTTTAAATAAAGTCTCAGTACAGTCAGGAAAATTTAATGTTGATCAAATTGAATACAAACTTAAATTGTCCGTATATTAAAACCGCAACTTTCATTCTTTGACAGTGGTATGACATTGCAAACACACAGCACGCACGGAACGCAAAACTCACACACGACACGGCAAATTGAGGTAGGGTGTCAAATGCTTGAAAAACTGGAATTTATTAATCACACGGTTTTCCTAGGTATCACGCTAGATGAGAAATTACAATGGGGACCTCATATAACATCTCTTGCGGGGCGGCTAAGCTCGGCCGCTTATGCTGTTAGAAAGATAAGACAGTTAACAGATGTAGAAACCGCGCGTTTGGTCTATTTTAGCTACTTCCACAGCATTATGTCGTATGGCATTTTACTGTGGGGTCAGGCTGCTGACATTCACCTCCTTCTGCGAAGCAGTAATGTTCGCGAAGGACGATGCGGAACGCGTGAGGGAGAGGCAAAATTTGCGCCCTCACGCCCCTAGCCGCCGCAGGAGACGCCCTGGGCATCGGGAATCGCAGGCCGATTCCCGGCCACCGTAGGCGCGGGCTTGCGAACGGCGAGCAATGGGCAGCTCGCCGTTCGATAAGGACCAGGCCCGGGTCGACGGCGCGTTGTGTTCCACGCGCGCCTCAAAGAGATGTCAGCACCAATGACGGGGTTTGCTAGGACCGATGCCTGCTAGGGTTGCGGAAAAGTCCAAGAGGGTTACCGTGGCCCCTGGCACAGGCAACTGAAGGAACACGGGTGGGTTTTAGTCAGTAAGAGTCTGCCACGCCCTCCTGCTCTGCCCAGAGCGGGAGAAGTTATTTGATGATTTCTCACGCACACAAAAAAAAAAGGCTTTTGACATTGAATTCAGCTTTATGTTGCAAAAGAGAGATGTCAGAGCCATTTATAATCTATGTCACCGCGAATCTTTCATCTTTATTTAAAATAATTAATAATATTATGACGGTACGTTGCCAATTCTTTTATGAAAAAATTATGTATGTAAGAAAAAAACTGCATCTTTTTAATAAAATAAGTGATAGACATAATTTTAATATTAGCAATAAAGATAAAATAGATCAACCATACTGTGTTAAATTCATATAAAAAGTTCACTGTGGAAACTAGCATATTACAAATTAGAGGATAAGAATGCTTGGAAACATGCTGCATAGGACAATCTAGGGTCTAGGCAAAATCAAACTTGTTGCACTTTAATTGTTTATTTTATTATTTTTATGACATTTATTTACATTCTGTGATTACTTTAACTCACATACTGACATATTACTTTTTTACATAATTTGGGAAATCGTATACTTTTACAATGTTTTTAAATAATTATGTGAGCACCATGTATCACTTAATTAACTTCTTTGTCATTTTTTTATTATTTTTACTTAATGTGTTTATTTTGGTAGGGATATTTTATTATACTTAGGTGCATCGTCTTTACATATAATTATATAATTAATGTATACAAAATATTGTAACACATTTTAAAAGAGCAACGGTGGAATTTCTTGCCCATTCTTCTCCATACGAAACTTCCTTTTGGAAGGGGCGACTAGAAACAAATCTATTTTAATGTAAATGTTGACGTTCAAAAGTGCCTTTTATGTGCCTATTTGAAATAAATGCTTTGACTTTGACTTGACATTTCATTTCCCTGACTGTACCTTGGCTATAAGCTTAAAACTGGTAGATACTTTATTTTACTTTAATTGGTAGCAGCTAACTAGGTTTCAGTTCGACATGAAATGAACACATCTTTTACAGTATAAACATTTCTGTATTTCAATTTTTGCTCACATACAAACAACATAACAACATAAAAGCAATATTTGAACAACAATTTAATTAGGTACTCAGCACAATATCAATATAGACTTCTTGAAGACAACCTTTTGAATTTCGAAGCTCGAAGAGAACTAACTTAGAAATTATGCGATGCTCCAAACATCATATTTCCATTCCGTTTCGTTATAAAACAAGTACATTTTCGGTAACTCTCAAATAAGATACTTTTAAACTTCATGACTACACTCAATACAAAAATCATTTGAGGGAAATCACATACTTTCAATTTTATATTTAGTATTTAAAATCACTACAGCTCTTATTAATATTTGGAAAACATGATAATAAATTCTTTTTTCAACATAACCAGTATCAAATCCGGTACAATATGTTTCTAAGATATAGAGTTACGGTACGATTTATTAGTACGAACTAATAAATCCCGCACACAGTGGTGTGTGTCAGCTACAAACTATGATTCCGGATCCGCAAGACAATTGAAGGTGTCCCAGTTACTCTATCTCTTCGGTTATGATTTTGGTACAAAGTACAAGAAACTGCGATTTACTTTTGATTATTTGTTTCTTTTTAGTGTTTTTGACGTAAAAACGTATTTCGCTCAGTGTACTGGTGGTAAGGTCAACATTTCTGACCGACAAAAACATGTAAGGCTTCAACCTCTCATAAATACGAAACTGGTAGCGCTAGCGTAATGGTTGAGCATTCAAAAGATACTGTCCTATTTATAACAATGTTGAAGCAGGATAATATTATAGTTTATTTATGACGTCATACTGCGAGTACACAGATGCGCGCGACCCTCTATTTTTCACTATTTGTGTCGAAATTCCAATTCGTAAATCACAAAAACGTGTTTAACTAGAACAGTGGTTCTGATGTCGTCATGGTGTCACTACCAGGACCTAAAGAGAAACAACAGATCTATTGGTCAAAATAGGATTAAAAATGAACATGAAGCTGATAAGAATGAAAGCATTCAAGACAGGTCATCTATTTGTATAAACTTGAGCATGCAGGTTCGCAGATTTCACAGTCGTTACGGGTAGGTAGTGAGAAGCCCGAAAGTCTGACAACCACTTTTACCAAGAGGTACCGCTTCGGGTGTCGTAGGCGATCTTAGTCTTAGAACCGATGACAGTTGTCGTAGATGACGTGTTGAGTGAAGACCGCGAATCAGAAAACGCAAGGTAGGCCGCCCTCAAGCTAAGTGGAGCAACAATCTTCGTAGGGTGGCTGGTAGCAGCTAGACGAGAGTTGCCAAGAATCTAGTTGAATGGGGGGCGATTGAAGATGCCTATATATCCAGAAGTGGACTGCTGTAGGCTGATGATGAGGCGAATCTAAAGCTAGAAAAGACCAAGTCTGGGTGCCTTTAATCCGCTCGCCGCTCGTCCCCTACGCTCACCCCTTACAATTAACCGGTGCAATGAGAGGGGCGCAAGTGAGGTCTGATAACAGTGCACTCAAACTGAGCTCTGATTACATCTCACATGCACCGCGGTCTACACTATAGCTTAACTGAACTGTCGATACGAGAAGTTCGTGTTATATACTATGAACTAATTTTCGTTAACCCTAGAGTGGGTACGCTATTCCGTATAACGCCAGTGGGCGCGTAGGGAGCATTTTGCCGCTCATATTCATTGTTAATTTTAAGTAGGAATAGTGCAATTAAATGAATCTCTTTTTACAGGTTTTAAATAATAGACAAATAATTCACGAGGAAACGTCATATTTTTTCAAAGGAGGATGGCGAGTTTGGACCTATATTATTTATACATTATCAAAGTGTCATTTACTTGCAAGTTTTATTTACTATAAATATGAGTTTGTCAGAGGATTATACAAACAATATTGAGTCACTAGGTGATGGGAATTAAAAGTTAGAAACGATTTTTATTTACTTCAAAATAAGTCGTCATGCAGTAATAAACGCACCGCGTTTCGTATTACATTCCAACCTACCCAATGATTTACTTCCTTACGTTTGTAGACGTTTACGCTTGTGATATTTTTTTATTAGTAAATAAATATTGTAATTTATAAAAAAAAAAAACACAAACGTTAATATTAAAAATGCATTCACATTTTCTACACAACAATGTACAATATTATAATTATTACGATTTTTTGTGATAAAGTAGAATGGAATGGTATGTGCTGTCAATAGGAGTTGGCTGTATAGATACATATAATATAGAGTTAGCTGAAGCATAGGCCCCAGGGGGTGAGTCTTTAGCTGTGGCGTCGGAGTGGCGTGATGGTAGTACGAGATGGAGAGGGGAGTGCAAGCGGTTGAGCGGGGACTCCAGTAGGCATCGGGCGCGGCTTCGTTCTAGCATTATGTCGGCGACCATTGGATCGGACGGACGTTCACTAGCATTATTCAGTTACGGTTTATTTAATTCTAGTACTTACAATATTTTATATTTTGTAATCATTGGTATCATTTGTATTTGTGTGTTTTTGTCGGAGTTTTATTTAAAGCGATAAAAGTCAAAAACCCTAAATATAGTATGTATATATAGTTTCAGTATTAGATTTGTTTTAGGTTATTTTTTTTATCTTTTACCTTGTATATCTTTTTTCTCCCAGCCTCTACGACTTACTGCCAATTTGCTTTTTTGCTAGTTTTATATAGTTCTACAACTTGTTATAAGTTTCCATACTGTACGATACTCCTAACATTAGGTCCCATTGTATATGCAACCTCGCCATCCTCCTTTGATAATTTACAGTTTAGTTTACAATTATATTTTTAATGGAAAAAATAACTTTTTTGTGGATTAGTTTAACTTATCCTACCCAATAATAACTAAAAATATAAAAATGTGCATTTTATACATCTACAGGATAATAATTATGTTTATACATATTGTGCTTTTGTAAAGACTGTTGTCTTCACAAAAGTACATGCAATGCTCGTTCCTCGTTGCACAATGATTTTGAGTATCTATGACACCTTTTTTTGACGTATTTTTATTTGTTGGATATACACTGCATTTTCCCTCCTTCTTTGAAGGTGGGGAATTCCTCGAAAGCAAGCGCAAACCCAAAAATGTAAAATATTTACAAAATAATATTGAAATTACACTTTAAACCAATTTAAGATGACGTCAAAACACCTATTTTAATCGGAAATAGAGTAGCTACTTTTTATCTCCATAAATCACATTTTACTACCTCTTTATAATTTAAAGCAAACAAAAATACGTGTTTTGGTTCTACGCTATGGAATAAATACTTACTTAAGCATCTAAAAATCCAATACAAAAGACCATAGGTATTTCAAATTTGCAAAGAATAAAGATTTCAAAATTTGTACGTACGTGAGTCAAGCGCGGCGAGCAAAATGCCTCCACGCGACACCGGATGGTGAAAACTTTCTCGTCCTGTAGCCCCTCGTGCACTGATCGAGTTCAACCTTTCGGCACGGCTCGACGACGAAAATGGAAGCCGCTACTACAAAGCCTAAACCTAATGCGCAAATATTTAACAAATCATTGTAATTTTATTTACCAAGGGCGGCAAAATGCTCATAGCGCGACCACTCTAGGGTTAAGTTGGTGCAGTCACGAGCACGAATATGTATACAGACAAACTTCAAAATGATTTTCTCGTGGAATATCGATTGCAACTTTGACATGACTGGTTTCTAATCAACCATTTATTTCTTTTCAATTATGGGTAATTGGTAGGTACATAATAATATACCTATGTTTTTTATAATAAAGTCCGGTCTGCCGTCACATGGGCTTGCAAATTATGACAAGCTACAAAATATATTATAAATTTACATTACAATTAGGGCATTATAATAATATCAAGTACAAAAAGATAAATCATTTAAATTACAATTAAATGTCATATTAATACAATGTCTAACGCCTGGTTCAGACACAGTCATATAAAACTGGCCAAGAGCATGTTGGACCACGCATAATGAAGGGTTCCGTAGTTGGCATGAATTAATCCCAAAAATAAACTTAACATATTGTAGTTGAAAAACATTTCCTCCTTTACATCGATATACGTCACGCCCAATTCTCCAACTGCAACTCAAAAAAAATGTGATAAAACTATAAATTAGCAATTTTCGGCTTTAGGTACTTGTGCCTGGCTTCTTGGCAAATTTAAATTTTCTACGTCAACGGATATTATCCTATACGTTTTGATTTAATTGCGAGTATTAAGATATGTCGCAAATATGGCCGTATTTTTTTATTGCGATGACTTAGAAGCTTAATGTTTATAGCACTCCAAGGGAACGTTTTGATACCTCCACGCGCTTCTGAGAGAAAGGGTCTTGTCAGACGGACAGACGGACGGACGGATAACAAAGTGATCCTATAAGGGCTCCGTTTTTTCCTTTCGTGGTACGAAATCCTAAATAATAAAAATGTCACAAGCAATAATAATATGAAAAGTTGCTTACTGCAGAGATATTAGTAACTGTACATGTTTGGGTTTTACTAGTGATTTGGAAGTTACTGACTGCTTTGTTGGGTCTAGTCGTTGCAAGTACGACTGCTCAGCATGGAGTCCCGAGTTTAATTCGGAGTTTGGGCGAAATGTTGTTAAGTTTTACTAACAGGAATTTCTCAGCAGCAGCCTGCATTTGTGCTTGATTAATAATAATAGGCTCGTCATCTAAGCGACTTAAACCATCATCATCATCAGCCTATATTCGTCCACTGCTGGACGTAGGCCTCTCCTAGTGAACGCCACTGAGCCCGATCTTCGGCTCTCCTCATCCAGTCTCTGCCAGTCCAACAGCCGGCGGGCGTCCCACACGACAAGACAGCGACTTAAATATAACTGACGAAATGTCAGTTAGTAATGTGGGTAAAGAACTCAAAAGTGTACTGCATCTCGCCTTTATTTAACTCTGCAGGGAAAACCGTTGATGTTAATTATGTCTAGAACCATTAGAAACTTAATCTATGTCTCGTCTCTCATTCTTAATAGTTTTTCAAACAGCATGTAGAATTAGCACGTCTATTTAACACATGGTTCATTTGCGAAAAGCTTGACATATATCAAATAGAGCAATTTTTTGATATGATGATATAAACGTTTAAAAGTTGCTGTAAGAGTGCGGCGAGCATAAAATCACAACCCCTCTAGCTCACTCACTATTAGTAAAAAAAAAAAATATATATATATATTTAGGACCCATACGTATAGTCCATTTGGTTAGTGTGCACATAACTTATAAACTAGTGTTAGTACTTACATCTACCTACCAGAAAAACAATAAAAAACTATTCATAACTACGCCACAGCGGCATGTAGACGTATCCAATGTCCCAGTATGGGACTGTCCCACCTATCAGCTATAATCTATAGGATGCTGTTGGCGCTGGTGCGTACCCTGCACATAATGGAAGCGCAACGCTTGCGCATGATGTCGTGGAAGCCATCTATTTTCGCCTTTGCGAACATGCCGGAAGCACTGCAGTAGCGCGGCAACCCCATCAACACCCTGACAGCATTATTGTATTGTACGCGCAGAGCGCTGTATGCCCTCTGCGTGTAGTTGACCCACAGACTGCACGTACAGAACGACTGACAGCGTAATGTCGTTTTTGTAGCAAACACAATAAAATTTAGCCACGTTCCGCTTGTAGCGGTATCTACATCGCCACATGCGATCTACGTCACACTGACGTCACGAA
The DNA here is from genome assembly GCA_937001585.2 of Brachylomia viminalis. NCBI lineage: Eukaryota > Metazoa > Arthropoda > Insecta > Lepidoptera > Noctuidae > Brachylomia > Brachylomia viminalis. Next base: position 24,391,388 of record OW443298.2, on the reverse strand, counting down.
AATCAAAATCGTAAGTCATTTATTCAAACTGGGCTGATAATCAGCACTTTTTGAACGTGAAAATCACATAAGACAGTCCCCTTAAAACGCCCGCCCTTCACCACTTCCTAGTGCTTTAGCTGGAAAGAAGATGTGGCGGAACAAAATCCTGCATCGCGCAAGCAGAGTTTACCGCGCAACTAGCATGTATACAACTTCCCTACATCAATCGCCGAGCAGTTGCCCACCAGACACGACACCCGTCTGGTCGGATGATCCTCCCATTACTATGGAGGTAATGAGTGAACTTTACCCTGTTCCTCATACCTCTGTGCCCTGTTTTTAACTCATAATTTCAGATTATTTAGTTATCACCTCCTTGTCAAGTCCCCCTCCAAGTCACCCTCCTTGCCAATGACCGCCATGACTACAACGTTTTTCCTTTATTCACAAACAGAATGCAATAAACACACAATACAAAGTTCTATCTGCAAAACAATTTGCCGAAGCCACAACGACTGCAGTTAATGCAGCAAATAAAAAGGCAGACAGCGTGCGTTTTATTTGTTAAATGAAACAATGGGTTTAGCAAAACAAGCAACTTCTCACTAAATTCACTTCATTAAAACAACGAATAACAGTTTGTTGCAAAATAACGATAAGCTTCGTTGCTGTTTCACAGGAAAGCGTGTTTTGGAATGTGAGTTGGGAAAGCGTTGAGGTTGTATAGATTTACGACATAACTACGAGTTGGGTCGCCCCTACATGGGACTATTAAAACATCATTGGTGAATTAATGTGGGCGTACTATAGATGCACCTCTGCCCAACCGTTTGGGGAATTAAGGCATGATGTAAGGTGACTATGAGTAGGTGAAAGAAAATTAAAATAACTTGTTCCACATGTAATTTAACTTTAGGTGTGTATGTATTTACATTGTGAAGATGCTCTTCAAGCAGCATTTATAAAAAAAACGGCCATGTGCGTGTTGAACCACGCATGATGAAGGGTTCCGCAGCGGGGATAAATTTAACATTATAGTTGAAAAACATGTTCCCCCATGCATCGATATACGCCAGGATGAATTTTCCAACTGCAAATGTAAGTTAGTAATCGCAAACAAAGGTGATAAAACAAAAATTACGAATTTCTTTTTCCTCTGCTTGTGCTGCTGTGCTTCACCTCTGCCTTGCTTCTTGCCAAATTTTATGATTCTATAGGTTTTGATTTATTTGCTTACATCAAAACACAGCGCATTAATGACCGTATTTTTTATGGCGTTGCCTGAGGCAACGCAATAATTGCTGCTTCATTGCTAGCTTGATTTTGAATGCTCCAAGGAACCGTAGACCTACGTACTTGATAATAATTTCAGCATGATATCCTCCACGTCTTCTCGAGAAAAAGGGTTTTAACAGATTGACAGACGTACGGACGGACAGCGAAGTGATCCTATAAGGGTTCCATTTCTTTTCTTTTGAGGTACGGAACCATAAAAACAGATTATTATTCAGATTGATGACGTAAATGCCAGTTACTTTTTATTACCAAAGTACTATGAATACCTATGAGAGAGCATGCAAGCAGATGCTTATAATTGATTGAAATTTCCAACTTTTTTTATATACACTTGTAATTCTGAAACCTTAACCTTTAAATCAGTAAAATTATATCCCTTCTCAGCGCGGCCTCATTTCCCACCATCATTCATAAATACGCGTCCGGAAACTTAGCGCCTGTCGGAACTCAAGTCAAGACAGTATCGCTCTAACGGGAACTAAGTCTAAACTCGCGATTAACGTGAAAATTGATTTATGGTTCGTTATTGAGCGAGTTACGTGGCGCTTGTAACCTCTTGTTATAGTGCCGGAATAATGTAGGGTTTACCGAGGCATTGTTTAATCTTGTTATTCAATATTGCTAGTGCCTCTTGTCTTGAACAAAATAGATAAAAGTACGATTATAGCTGTTTTTCAGGTGGTTTTCTGTATACAATAAATTACAGGGGTACCTATGCTGATTAGTATAATAACTAGATATTGTTTGACTTTGACTTCAAGTTACAGCTACATATATAAACATAATGCAGCATTGCATATGTAAGCGGGTACGCCTTTTATGCCTGGAGGCTTTTATTATGTATTAAGTTCTGTTTACGTTTTTATTATTTATTTCTACTTGAGCAATGTTTTTTTTCGTAGGTATAATGGCGTGTGCTAGCTGACATACTTGTATGGCAAATAATTTTATGTAATGTTTTGTGTTTCGTAATGTTATTTACATACTACGTATAGAATCCAGTTCTTCTACCTGAACAGACAGCAGTGCTGCTGGGTAGTTTGTTGCGCTACTTCTTCCCAGCTAAAGATCTAGGAAGTGTTGAAGGGCGGGCGTTTTGGGGGACTGTCTTATGTAATTTTGACGTTCAAAAAGTGCAGATTATAAATAAATATAAATAAATAAATATCGTCTGACATTGCACACAGCACCATCTAGTTCCAAGTTAAGCAACACTTAAGGCTTGTGTTATGGACATTGACTTATAATAGAGCTCAATGGTTATGGATACCAGATGGTTGCCTTGGATGGATTCTCAGCCTAGTTTTATTTTTGACAACATTATTTTGTCATGACAAAGAGTTTTGCACGCCTCTAGTTTGTTATTTAAGTGACAATATTTTATAATATCCTGTAGACTTGGTATTGATGAGAGAATCCTGTAGACACAGCAGTAGTGTGCCGTATGTTCACGATTACCAACTCAACGCAACGGATGTTATTAAATTGACAAAACACATTACCTTTCCTCATAATTGTGTGAATTTATATATTTATATACTAGCATTGTGTTAATGATGTAAAATTTAATATTTTAGTTTAAGACGTCACAATATCAAATTTTCCTCTTCTTGTTCTCACACACCAATGTCTACAATTCTTTTTCATTTCTCCTTTCGCAGGTCTGCTGGAAGAAATTTCTTAAGAAATAAGCAGTACCTTAGTACTCAATATTAATATGTCGTATCTTTATCTATTTTACTGTGTGTACATAAATAATAAAATAAATAAAGAAAATTTTCATAACGATTACAAACAAAATCAGGGATTTGGTCACACTTCAAAGTGCTTAATCAGTTTCTATTCAAACAAATCCATTCTAATCCTAACCCTGCCACATACAATGCTCTAAATGAACGCAGTACAAATGTGCCAACGGTTCTAAGTGTGTCAATGGACACACCGTTCCCCTTTCTGACCGATTCAACGTTTCCGTTCATACGGCGTACAGAATAGTACAGAAGGTCGACTACATTCTGCGAGGGAAAACTGGTGCAAAACATAGACGTTCGGCGATCGCGGCCGAATGCCCGTCGCGCACACGTTTAAGCTTCGGTAATCTTCGTATTTCCAAATTAGTACGCCTCGCGCCACCTATATAGGCAAAGTTTCTTTGTTTTGTACTGTAGCGCTTTGTAATAGTGCACATATCATTGTGGATTTGTATGAAATTTCTCTCAATAAAAAATTGTAGACTGGCAACTGTTGGTTTTTGGAATTGCCAGTTGTAGAACTGGCAATTCCAAAAACTTTTCAAAGCTTTTAAGTGACAGATGGCGAAGTAATAATAAAGTTTTATTGATTCATAAACAAGTGTTACAATATTTAGGTGTGACACTGGATCCCGCACTAGGATACCCTGTGTCGCAGGATCCAGTCTCTTTCGACAGATAATATGAATATGAGTATATAGAGTTGATGTGACAGAGGGGCATTAAATTACACTACGTATACTACACGTGTTTAGTATTAACTCGATACGGTATTAAAATAAAAAGCACCAAAACTAAGTTTTTTTTTTCAAACAAACTAAATGCTTACAAATCAGATTAAAACGCTGGTTGCGTTTTAATCTGATTTGTAAGCATTTAGTTTTGTAAATAAATTTTGTAAATAAATTTAACTGATCCTAGATACCTAGGTAACAAAGCGGCAACGTCGCAAGCGCACCGGAGTGCGGCAAGTGTTACCTCGTGTTAAAGCGGGCGGCCGGCGGGGAAGCGCCGAAGGCCTCCGCTGGCGCTGGTTTTTATGTTAGGTAAGGTTTTGAAGTACGCGCATAACAACAAATCACAACAAAAACACTTGATTTTTAAATTCTCCATTCGCATTAATGCACAAATTATACCGACGGAGAATATTGTTATTTATTTTTCTAATTAAATCACTGTCCGTTGATAAGCATTTTAATTTGTGAAATGCTAAAATAATCCAATTTTTTAGTTTAACAATTGTATTTACCTCTGAGGCATACACTTCACCCTTAATGTGCGCCCACAAAAAGAAATCCATGGGAGTGAGGTCTTAAACTTATTTAGTGTCCTATCACAATAACAAAACAAAATCACAATAAAATTGTCAGCGCGGAGCTCGACAAAACAAAAGCGACGCAGGAGCTTCCGTAACATACGTTCGGAAAGGATACCGGCCGTCGGCGCACTGAGGCCCCACTTACCGATCGCAAGGATCTAGGATGCAACAGCAACACACTGACCTATTTCTATTTCTTTTACGCGCGGGATGTTTTGCTATGATTGTCACTCTCGTAATGAATGTGCAAGTGTGTGTGTATTTATTGCTTCCTTGTTTGCATTGCCATCTTTTTAGCGAAAATATTTGATTGTACTTGTGACTTGCGTCAGAGCGGCAACAACGCATCGTAGGTTATACTCAGATTCATAGTATTAAGGTGCATGACCTATGCGTATAGACATAATCAGCTGTTAGGGAAGATACGAGTACATCGTGTTCAAACGGGGCAAAAACTTAAAAAATAATTTGCGACTAAACTACTGTTCCTATTTAATTGATTTTTGGTACAGAGCTTGAAAATGTTACCTAGTATAGGCAGTTTAAAGGAAAGCCCCTCTGTCGCATCAACTCTGTATAATATAACTTAACCAATGCAACGGTTCCAGTATAATTAATTTAACTTAGCACTAAAAGGTAACCAAATGTATGTATGTATGTGATGAGTGTAAGTATGTATGTGATGAGAGTGAGTGTGTATGTGATAAGTGTAGCTATGCATGTGATGAGTGTTAGTATGAGTGCGACCAGAGTAGAATACCCGATACTCTGATCGCACTTCAACATCTGGCAGTCCATAATTTTGTAACCATGGTAATACAAAGCAGGCAAGTACTTCCAGTGATAACAGCTCTTAATAAGATCTCATCATCCCGTGTTCGTATATCCGAAGATAGACGATGATTGCCGAGGTACATACTTTTGCTGAGAGATTACGTGAATCGTGTGTATGTGTGCGTGCGTTTTCGCTCGTTGTTTAGAGCAGCTGGCCTTCTACTTTATTCTGTATTTGACGTGTTGGTAGTGTACAGACAAGACCTATGCTCTGCGAACGTTCCTGATTGCTGATTGTAATAGATAACGATCGCCGCAATGGTGTGGAGAGACTAGAGGTTTCTGTCAGCATTTTGATGGTTTCGTGTGTTTTGGATATTGCAAAAGAAAAAGATGTAGGTTTCATTCAATCCCGATAAAAAACCTCGTGTAGTAGAATCAAGTTGTTCTCTAACGTAGTAAGAAAATTAAAATTAATTAATTAATTAATTTTTTTTTCCTCGAAGAAACGCTGTATGTAGTCGCTGTCTTGATGCGCTTTGATATCAAGAGCGCTACTCGAAACCCGTGACTACATGCGTGATACGCTATCTGGATAGGCTCTTTGACCAATAAATACACAATACAGTTGATGGAACAAACAGTAGGAATATTGAAATCATTATTTACACTGAAACGTGAACCCCGCCAACAGAAAATAACGAAATTACCAACACTGTTTTCAGTATCCGTTATCAAACAAACATAAAAATACGTTTATTCAAAAAACACTGATAATAATGAAAGGCGGGTTTCATTAGCGGAATCACGTTACGTGCGCAAACGTACTGGTTCCGGGCGAAATATAAAATAAAAATAAAAAAACGACCAAGTGCATGTCGGACCACGCACAGTGAAGAGTTCCGTAGTTGTGGTGAATATTTAGGTTTAATTTCATAGTATTTTATTCATTTGTTTAACATACGTATAATTAAAATGGTATTTATTTATTTATTTAAATGCCTTAAAACTATCATTACAGGTCTTACAGGTATGTAATATGGTATTTAAAGAGAGCGCTTTGTTTTGTCAGAGGGCGTTCAAATGTTTGCAATTAAGTAATCAAGCCAGCCGAGTCTCATTAATTTAATAAAAGTTAGCCTGGACACAAAAAAAAATTATAACGAATCACATATTTCATAATAATATATAGCAATAGAAATCAATGTCAATAAAAAGAGAATCATATTAAATTAAAAATTCAATATTTTCATAACTCACACAGACTGAAAACAAATAATTAGACAAAAACAAAAATGATTTACCTTCTCCTACAAACGGCGACATACCATGCTTACACATTTGGCTTTTCGTGCAATGAGAAGTCAGCTTATACTGAAAATGTATAGCTTGATATGTCGTTGTGCGTACTTAGCAAAGTCACGTTTGAAACATCTTTTTTATGTTGAGCGATGCGCAGAATAACCCCTTAAAATTTAAAATTCAAATTCATTTTGCAAACATAACGGTACAATTATACAGATGTCATACAAAATAAGTTGGTCCATGCTATGTCCCGCCAAAAAGCATACAAAATATTTAAGGTAATCGAATGTCAATTAACAAAATAAAAATAAATTCAATAGGTAAGTAGATGTCACAGTTTCATGCAATAGGTAATAGTATGTCAATAAAATTAAGACGGCACATGAACAAATAGGTAATGAGTCAACATTTCGTATTCAATCATTTAAAAAATGCAATAAATGTCAATAAAGAATATCATTATCGTATGACAGAAACATTTTAATTGTAGACAGATATACAATTATACAAATATTATTTTAATTTGTCACTAACTGAATAATAAGCCTAGTCATTCAATAATTTCAAAAGCTTACGTTTAAACTGCTTCATGTTGTTGGTTGATACAATTTGTTTAGGTAATTTCTTATAAAGTTCTGGAGCCATTGCATATACAACGTGTCGTTTTGCATCCTCGTCAAATTTCAGGAGACTGTTATGAAAGACATAAATAATCAAATAAAATTACGATCCTGCTCAATAATTAATACATACTTGTTTTTTTAGGTATTTAAGTTTGACAGTATTTCAGAATACTCCACTTTCAAAGAACAAAATCGCCCCGTTGCGTATGCGGTAGGCAGTGTCGTACGACCATGTCGCTGTGTGCATGCGTTACAGTTACAGGGCGGTATCACACGGGCCCTACACATGCCGATTTCCGAAAAATACAAAAAATACAAATAAATACCTACTTATTTTATTATGGATTCGTGTCGAGAATCATTAGCATAGTTACCTCCTCGAATTTGACGAGGATGCAAAACAACACCTTGTATACTATTGTAGAGAAATTTGGTTTTAGTGCATAACGGGTGCAACTTTTTTGAGGAACGTTGACTTTTGACAAATGCATATATACTATTGTAGAAAAATTTGGTTTTAGTGCATAACGGGTGCAACTTTTTTGAGCGACGTTGACTTTTGACAAATGCACTTAAACTATTGTAGAGAAATTTGGTTATAGTGCATAACGGGTGCAACTTTTTTGAGCGACGTTGACTTTTGACAAATGCATAAGTATGTACTATTGTAGAGAAATTTGGTTTTGGTGCATAACGGGTGCAACTTTTTTGAGCGACGTTGACTTTTGACAAGTGCATAATTATATACTATTGTAGAGAAATTTGGTTTTAGTGCATAGCGGGTGCAAGTTTTTTGAGCGACGTTGACTTTTGACAAATGCATAAGCATATACTATTGTAGAGAAATTTGGTTTTAGTGCATAACGGGTGCAACTTTTTTGAGCGACGTTGACTTTTGACAAATGCATAAGTATGTACTATTGTAGAGAAATTTGGTTTTGGTGCATAACGGGTGCAACTTTTTTGAGCGACGTTACTTTTGACAAGTGCATAACTATATACTATTGTAGAGAAATTTGGTTTTACTGCATAACGGGTGCAACTTTTTTGAGCGATGTTGACTTTTGACAAATTCATATAAAAAACATGTTGTTCCTTAATTTTTTTTAAAACCTTGCCCGACACTAAGAATGTGTCCTGTATCGTGGGTGCGTTTACAAACATTGAAACTTACTTAGATAAACAGCCAGACCGAATCCGCGAGAATCGAACCCGCGACACGTAACGCAGCAGTCACACGCTTAACCATTTTTTTTTTTTTTTTTGTTTCCGGGGTGGAAAATCCTCATGGATGTCCGCCGCCCTGGGGCGGGCGACAGGGTCTGTCAGACTCTTACTGACTAAAAACCACCCCGGTGTTCCATCTCACACCTACGCCGGGGGTCACGGGAACATACGATCCTTCCACAACCCCCGACTGGTGCCGGCCCGCCACTGCGGGCCTCTTCGGGTCTGGGGGGGGAGTGAGGTGTTTGACTCCCCCCGCGACGTCTAACAGGGGCGCGCGTGGAACACTACGCGCCGCCACCTCGGGTCCTGGTGTGTGGGGGGCGACGGACGTCCCCGAGTCCGTCGCCCCTGGACCCATTTAGGGGGGCTGGAAGAGGGCGTTGTCCGCCCTCCGCTGACTCCCGGTGCGCCTTCTGCGGGCCGGGTGAGAGGACGAGATCTCCCTCTCCCTTTCCGCAGCCTCCTTCTGCGAGACGACTGTCTCACAGAAGGAAACCACCGCGTCCCAGGACTCGTCGCTGCCGACCATCGACTCGACTACGGCCGGCAGCGACAAGTCACTGCCTACTTCTGAGATGAGGGCACGGCGCGGCTCCTCCCAAGCGGCACACTCTGCCAGCGTATGCCGCGCCGTGTCACACGCTTAACCACTGCGCCAACCGTGCCGTCATCTTTCCAATTTGGATCGATATAGTGCCACTAGTCTCCGAGTAAAATGGCAGTTTGACTTCCCGTAGGACGGGAAGACCGACAGAGGGACGGTCGGACAGATGGCCAAACAGATATGACGAATTTGTAAGGGTTTCATTTTCGCCATTTGGCAACTGAACCCTAAAAGGGCTAACAACAATGGCAGGACGAACGCGTGGAAAACAAACCTGGCACAATCAGGATCAAGGCTTATTTACCGAGTCTGTCCTAATTGATACAGGTTGGGTCGGGATGCGCCAGCAAGGAAAGAGGGTGTGGCCGCTAGGACGGTGGGTGGTTGATGGCTTATAGAGGTGCAAGCGAGGCTCTGGGACGACTCTTAGTTGACGGATATTAGTTATATTTATGCTCTGTACATGAAGAAATTTTTGTAGATATGAAAAAGGGGTTTTTCTTTTAAAGTTTGCAATAGCATTCTTTTGAACAGCATGAACAAGGATTGATTATAATGTGTTCACTGTAAATTAGTAATTTTAAAAGGGATGAGTTTCGATATTTTGAAATGTGGAGTGCAGTGTTTGAGTAAATGCTTGCGAACTTATCCATCAGAAGTTGGCCGAAACATCCCAGCGCTGAGTTGCTAGATTCGTTTTCTCCTCTACCGGTCGTTATTTCTCCTGACAAGGTTTATTTTGTTTATATGTATGTATTTATCTATGTATTAGTATTTGTTCTTGTATTTTATAGTCATTTCCGAGCTACCTATCCCATATGTTGCACCGGCCATGCTTTATCTCTGCATCACCCTAAGGTTGACTGGTAGAAAGACCGCCTTTTGTGCAGTATTTTTTTTACTTGTGCATAAAGTTGTAATAAATAAATAAATATTTTCTAAAACACACATATTAACATAACATCACGCATGTTATCCCCAAACGCTTAGGCAGAGATATATCTAAAGTACACCATAATTTCGCCACTTATGTTAAGGCCCATGTACTGAGAAACATACTGAGATACAGGCTGCTACTGAGAAAATGCACATAAAGGCCCCTACAAACAGGCGCGACACGCGACGCCAATCGCACGCGACACAAAGGCAACGCTCGCTCGTCGCGCGACAGGCGGTGCCTTAATGTCGCGTGCGATTAGGGTCGCGTGTCGTGCCTGTTTGAAGGAGCGTTAAATTGGACAATACCAGGTTATTGAACTTGGCACAGCAGTCTTGGATATAAAATCAAGCAGCCATTACATATTTTCTTCATAATCCCAACGACAAATTTAGAAAATTTATCGCCAACTATATGGCTCCACGCTGGCATCACAGTTCGTTACTTCGCATCATATCTATATCACTGTTACCTACACGTGACGCGTATTCGATCTGACAGTTGACTGTTGTTTGTGCTCCCTACAAAGAGAAGCCACCAAACTACAAGCAATTTTAACATGTGAAGGGTAAAGTTGAAAATCCAATGTTGTTTTTCCAAAAGATTTTTTCGAGAGAGTCGGTGTAAATTATTGCTCTGAATACGTCGGTATGAAATGAGACGTGTGACGTTACGGTGTAAAGATTTTCGAAGTATTCGTAGTGATAATAAAAAGAGAATATTGTGGGACAGATTCTCGTATGAACTTTGTGATAGAGATACTCAATAAACAGATAATCAACCCTACAGTCTGAAATAATTGCGTAATGCACTCGCAGTCAACCCTTTTGAAGTGAAACCTTTTTAAAGCACGTTCAGCGATTTTTGGTTGGGGACATTCTTATTTCATAGATTAAAGTTTTCACCCCTGTCAGCAGTCTATGCCTGCCCGTTTCATTTTATTTTGACGGTTCAACAGAATGATGTCAGAGAAACGGGTTGCTTCGCAAATTGACTGTCAACTTAAACTGACCGATGATGAAAATTCTCACAAAAAGTTTATGTAAACAAACTGTCGTTGTGCAATATTTTCTTTTATATGAACAAGGTACGAATTATTTTGAATAATACGTACCTTGTTATTAATACAATTTTACTTTCACGTTTAATGAAAAACATAACGTGATGTATTTTTGGTTTTTTTCCTCGGGGCATTATTTGTTTGCACGCGAATGAATATTGTGATTTTTGCAACGACTTTTATTAATTAAGCAAACTGGTACGGCGCCGTACTCTTCCGACTTACGTGGCGTGTATTCTGTGCACAAAACATTTGTAAATATATTTCAATAATCAGTGTTCGAACATTAAAGGCGGTCGATTTTATTTGCTATACCCTACATTTATTTTCGGTCCTTCGGTTCGGATCAATCAATCAACTCAGCCTATCGCAGTCCACTGCTAGACATAGACCTCTCCCAGGCTGCGCCACAACACCCTGTCCTCCGCCTTCCGCATCCAGTCTGTCCCAGCCACTTTCTCAAGGTCGTCGGTCCATGTAGCTGGGGGGCACCCCACACTACGCCCGGTGCAGTTCGATTCGGATGTATTTGTATTATTTTAATTAAACGAAAGAGAGAGAGAGGAGATATTAATAAGAATGTACTTATCATCAGCCTCTTGTTTTACCTGACTGCGCGACAGCAAAGATAGATTTGTTTTTGAAGTCGGTGCTGCATGTATCATGCCTTACGTGTATCATAAAAATAAGGTATCTTTCACAATCCATCCACCGTTTTATCGTTTTTTTTTTGTGTCTCCTACATGCAATGCAAGCTAAAAATGCGTGTATTCGGTTTAAAGACATTTATTTCTCAAAGAACAAATTACAGTTCACTTAGAGAGAAACTTAACTAAATTAACAATAAGTATTTTAAATTACGACGTTCAAGCCATTCAAGAAACTTAACACCATAGTTCCATTTATAAAATATAGCAAGTACTATGTTCCTAAGTACATACAAAACAGTTCAAGCCAAACTAATGTATCTAATAGAAAAAAAAAATTAATTCGGTAAGAGGATAATGAGCCTATAATGTTTCCATTGCTGGGACACAGGCCTCCTCTCGGTGAGAGAGAGTGGGCCGTAATCCACCACGCGGGCCTAGTGCGTGTTGGTAGATGTCACATGTCTTTGATTTTTTTGGTTCTAGGACATGCTGGGCTTCCTCACGAAGTTTTCCTTCACCGTTTTGCTTAGAATTCGCAGAAAGAAGAAATAACAGAAAATACAACAAAAAAAAAACACAATAGCGATTTATTTTCTTTCGTACCAAAATCAAGAGTTTTATACAAACAGTTGTCAATACATTTGATGTTCGTTTTAAACCTACTAAACCCTTAAGGGATGGACAGAAAAAAAGCCAATAAAATAGTAAAAGAGCAAAGTTGCCAGATCAGAGGTTTTTCCCACAACGACGGGAGAGTTTCGAATCATCGGGGATTTTTTGGAGCAAGATATTTATATTCTTGTTAGATTGGATTCTGTTTTGAGTTGAGCTGAATTATAAGTTGAATTGATACTAGCTTCAGCTCACGATGTTGTCCGCTTTAATGCAAAAATACCATAATCATATCCTATGACACTCGGAAATAGCGTAGCTTTTTATCAATGAGAGGGTTTCTGTGATCGGGTTAGTACTTCCAGAGACCTCTTATAAACTAAAAAAAAAATTACTTTTTCAAATTAACCAAATTTTGCAAGAAAAAAATGTTTGTTAATCAGACGGAATACTAATACTTTTCATTGAATAATTGAATTTTATTGAAGTACTTACTGCTCATTTTAAAATGGAAACGTTTTATGAATCTGTTACCTCATAGGTGTTTATTCATCTCCTTCCGGCTCAACGTCGGAGTCACCTGGAAGTGGTCCAAAGTTTACTTTTCTCATACAAATAATTATAACCCATGCATTTTTTTTAATAAATATAGGCTGATTCTTTTTCGGTTAAAATACCGTATTTGTATAAAAAAAATAACTAACCAATGTGATATTCTGGAACATTTTATAAAAGGATACACAACACAAATTAAAATGTAAGATCCATATGTACAAGTGTTTTATTATTAAACATGTTACAGACACAAATATTTCCTTAATGATTTGAAATGAACACACCTTTTCCAGTATATACATTTCTGTATTTACATTCTTGCACAAATACAAACCTGGTATATAGCAATATTTGAACAACTATTTAATTAGGTACTCAACATAATATCAATATAGACTTCTTGAAGACAATCTTTTGATTTTGAAGCTCGAAGAAAACTAACTTAGGAACTAGGCGATCCAAACATCATATTTCCATTCCGTTTCGTTATAGAATAAGTACATTTTCAGTAACTGTCAAATGAGATACTTTTAAACTTCATGAATACACTGATACAAAACCATTTAAGGCAAATCACATTCTTTTAATTTTATATTTAGTACCTATTATTTAATATTTGGTATTCAGAAATTAAAATTTCTGCAAAATCAGATCAAATCAAAAGTCATTTATTCAAACTAGGCTGAGAATCAGTACTTTTTGAACGTCAAAATCACATAAGACAGTCCCACCAAAACGCCCGCCCTTCAAGAATATAAATCTGTAGAATCTGTGAATAAATAGAATCTGCCGGGTTCAAGTCTCCTTTTTGCTGATACAAAAGCAATTCTTGGTTATGTGGAGGTCTACGAGACATTTTTGGTAATTTTTGTGTAATCAAAGAAAGTCAGGTGTTTTTTTACGTATTCGTATTCTATCGAAATAAAGCCTTATTCATGTTACAAAAAAAAAAACTCTTATAAAGAACATAAAATAACTAGCACATATAAAATTGAAATAAAAACCTCATAGCATCGATAAGCAATAAAGTAAATGAAACTTTCAAATTTTACGATTTAACGATATCCAATAGGATATAATAATAACCGACGGGTTTCACTCGTAAAAATAACATAAAAAATTGAAATTTTATTGTTTCTAATGTTCCCTTAGAACGTTTGGTGATTCTTTGAAGACAATAAAATGAAAAAAGAAATTGGGATATGTAAGTATAATAGCTTTTATATTATTTTATGGATGCAATAAATACCTACTAAGAATTTAGTGTCTTATGTAAAATATAAATAAATAAATAAATATCGTCTGACATTGCACACAGCACCATCTAGTTCCAAGTTAAGCACTTAACACTTAAGGCTTGTGTTATGGATACCAGATGGTTGATACACTACTTAAATACATTTTTTTTTTCGTAAATACATACATATTATAAATATACAACCATGACTCGGGTACAAATGTCCATATTCATCATACAAACATTTGCCCCTACCGGGATTCGAACCCAGGACCATTTGGTTTCGCTGACTACACTTAGCCACTGTAGCCACTACACCAAACGTGTCGTACTACTAAAATTGTGCTTGAGGCAGGTACCTACCTTGTCATAAACCTGTGGGTCAATTCTCGTATTCAAGAACGTTCAAAAATTTGTCACAATCACTTCTCAGCGGCAAGGAATGTCAAAAACTTGTCTAAAGTATAGATAAATTAGGCGCATTTTTGACAGATACTACGACTAATGCTAAGACTACAAAGCGACCAATCTTCGAGAATTCCCCCTCCTCCTCAAGACCGATTGTTTGAAGATTATTTAATTATTTATGTACACACAGTAAAATATTGAGTACAAAGGTACAATTATTAGAGGCTTTATGCATTTATTATAATTCATCATTTTTCAGTTTCCCTGTTAATAATCACAATCGGAGTTCAAGGGGCTACTAAAATAGAAATATTTGAAATTCGCGAAAACGACAATGGGCTTCAACTCAAAAATCTGAATTCCAATACCAAAAATAACCAAAAATCTGATCCATTACTCAAGTTACTTCGTGAACCAATATCTGAAAAAAATGAGAATAATGCAGTTAAATTCGCAAAAAACTTGATTAAGAAACTGAAGTCTTTGAGAGGTGAAGAGAAAACTAACAGGTTCAATGATAATACTCATATCTACATTCTGAATAGTGATGATTTTGATGATGACAGCTCGGAAGAAACCCTGTTTATTGATAAAACAAGGAATGATCGTGCTGCTAGCATTGATAAGAACGACATACGAGATATATTGCTGCAACTGTAAGTATTGCTATAAAAAAGCAATGGACCTGGGTTTTTCCAGAATTTGAAATATAAACTGATTTGCATACGATATAATTACAGGTTACAACCAAAACGCAAGTAAATATTTAGATCTTATGAACAGATATACTTAGCTACCATACGAAAATGTTATGTAAGCTTCAATAATCAAACGTTATAATATATTTTTTAAGAATTCCATCACAAAGGAAAAGGAAACTTCGTCAGAAACAAGTCATCACACTGGGAAAACCTTCGAGAGTTTTAAGAACCGATGATAATGGCATTCTAGGTGAACGTATGTACAGTTATTTCTACTTTATATACAAAGTGTCGCGTACCTTATCACATTAAATTATACCACGTATACTACATGGTATACTTAGACGATATATAAAATTTGAATGAAAACCATTCATTAAAAAAATCTGCTGTTCTATACATTTTGTCGAGCTCCATGTAACAAAATGTTTGGAACAGCAGATATTTTTTGAATGGATTTCATTCAGATTTTGTTAAGTATACCATGTAGTATACGTGGTATAAATGATAAATGATTTTATTTCTGTAAGTATGTTTGAACAAACACTTTTACACGTCAATCATATTTTTTTTTACACTAGATGTGGTCGGCGTTTCCTATCTGACTACTCTGAGAAGAAAGGCCGAAACAAACTCAGAGGTCACAGTCTCTTTTAAAGTCCAGACAAAATCTTGGTCAGGTCATGTGAAAGCTATGTAGATCGGTGTCTGCAATGGTCTTTTGAGGAAAGAACCACACAGATTGAGTGGACCGTCCAGTCAGTGCACGCAATTGTCAGTAATCGTGCAGCTCAACTTAGACTCAAGGAGCTCAACGATTCGACGAACAATACCAAAGAAAGGACATTAGAGTAGGCCGCATAAATTACTCAAACTGCCAGATCATGATTACGTTGAGAAAAATACAAAAATAAATATAAATAAATCAATGACCGACATAGTTCTCACATTCACAATAATTAGAATAATATTATAATAATCTTTGAGGACTATGTAGATTTATGTCTGAAATGGTCTTTTGAGGAAAGAACCACACAGATTGAGTGGACCTGTCCAGTCAGTGCACGCGTATAATTTAATGTGATAAGGTACGCGCCACTCTGTATACATAATATCCACCTCCAGCAGGCGAGAATGTGTACAACCAGAATGACATAACAAGTGCTCTGGACGCTACCACCACAGATCACTAAATGCCATTAGCGCTAAACATACTTGAAACATCATTTTGTCTCTGTCATCTTCAAACGATTGACAGAAACGGGGCGATGATTTGAATTCGTTAAACGTTCAACGTACTCGTATTTAGCGTTTTGTGGTGCAAGCGGGACTGGATCATTATAACTTTTTAATAGTCTCAAGCTCAAAACGAAAGTTATTTGAAACTAGCTTTGCCCGTGGCGACGCCCGCGTTTTAGTCGGATAATATTCCACGGGAACTTACTACCACAATGAAAAGTACGCTATGTGTTAATCCAAGTTATAAACTGTGTGAGTGAGTGTGAGTGACAAATTTAATCTTTGCGCCAATCTGGAACACATATCCAGACGAACAGACAAACGCACAAAAATTCCTCATTACTATTTTATTTTAATGTATAGACGAGTCTGTAAAGCGAATGCATGTTGATTTATATGCTGATTTCTAACAATGGTTATTTAAAAAAAAAAAAAACTGTTTATGTTTTAACGAAATATTTAAAATATATAATGATGCTATTTGATTTACAGCTAGAACGAGACCAAAACATGCATACGACTACGATGATGACGATGATGGACCAAACAATATCGATAAACATTATCAATAACGTGGACATAATTGTATAAGAATAAAAGTTGGACTTAAAAACGATTTTCAGTAAAACCATGTTACTAAGCAGTGGTAGCCCAGTGGTAACGGCCGTGACTTACGAGTTGCAGGTCGTAGGTACGAACCCAGACAGGCGCTTTACTATGTGTAAAGTATTCCATCACCACTGCTCTCAAAACGGTGAAGGAAAACATCGTGAAGAAACCAGCATGTCCTAGAACCAAAAATTCGAAGACATGTGACATCTACCAACCCGCACTGGGACCGTGTGGTGTATTACGGCCCACTCCCTCTCACCGAGAGGAGGCCTGTGTCTCAGCAGTGTTCCCAACATTATAGCCTGATTATGCTTTGCTATGTCATTGAAAAGTAATAATTAGTCTTTTATTTCTGAGCGTGGAAATTCAACAGAGACAAATAGTTAAGATTTGACTAAAATATTTTATCTTAAAGATAGTTTTATTGGCTGTCAATATGGCGGTAATTTGAAAAAAACATTCAACCCAAAAATGTAATAAAACCACAAATAACCCAAAATGAAAAACGGTATAAAATGGGATTTTTATCCCCGGGTGTGGCAACTCTCTACAGACAATAGGTAGGAATCGTGCCGGGCACGTATTGTGTCCGATTTCATTACCGGCTCTAACGAACTGAGATCCTAGAACAAACTGTGATTGATTTTACAATACGTGCACACAATAGATAGATACAGACCGCCAGCTACATACAACGAGCGAGAACTTACTCACACATAGACACGCTTCACGTACAGCCAGTGCAAGTGCACTCGCGACTGGTTTCGTTTAAGATCTCCGTACGTGTGTGGCTGTGTGTGCGTGGGCCTGTTCTCGCTCGTCGTATGAAGTGGACCTTCTATACCTTCCTGTCTATTTTCTGATACGTGTCTGTTCACAATCAGCTGCTCGGAATACCGATGTATTGTCACATCTTTCATGCATTTTAATGAGGGTTCATAGGGTATATCAGTAATTGAATTTTGTTATACTATTTGTACAGTCTGTTGATTTCATCAATATTATTTGGGATGTTTGGTAATATTTTATATGGTATCGGCGCCCGACATATGCGCGTGATTGACGGTGGAAAAGCGCGGCGTGTCAGGGTACCGAACCCTAACGCGCCGCTGTGCGCCCTCCACACCACTCAGCTCACAGACACACGACACTACGGGCATTTCTTTGTATTATTTTCTACGCTGATTATTCTAAATAATGGTATTACACCTAATTTAATACAGTCCACTAATTCATTCATTACAAAGTCCCACTTGAGCCTATTCATATGGAATACAATATTTTAGTTTATTACTCTGAAATAAAATTATTTTGAGAAAACTTCTTGGCAAATGATTCCATATAAAGTTTTTAATTTTGCTCTGTCATATGCCTTTTCTAACAGATGCCTTGCAAAGGCTCTCAGATCATCTTGTTTTTGCATATTGCAAGACAGTCACTGATGGACCTAATTCAAAAAAAACTATTGGCCTACAACTACATTTTTAATATTAAAAAAATCCCAAAACCCAAAGCCGTTGTACACAGAAACACGTGTTAATCACACTTGCACACAACCTACCTAACGCAAACGGAACATTTCACCATTTGAAGGTAGCTAAAGCAAATAAATCTCGGTGACGTAACAATCCCGTAATAGTGGGCCGCGCGTCCCGCTAATTGAATTAGCGACCGTGATCCCGGGATCGCGGGATTGTTGGATTCACCCGCTGTCTATTTACCTGGCTTTGTGCGAAGTGGTTGATACTGGCCGGCAATTGTTTAGACGGAATTACGTAGGTCATTCTGATGGTGTTCATTTTTGAAATTGGAATGGAGTTTTTTGATATTGACAGGCTTTTTGTGATTCCCATTGTTTATGGAAAGAAAAACAAAAGTTCCAGTCTTAGGTTATGTCAGATAAAAATAAATGGCAGAAAATTAAAATAAGAACAAATGCACACAGTCATGCAATAAATATAATTATCTTTAAGATAAGATTTAAGATATTATCTTTTATTAATTATTTTAAAGAAGATACCTACCGTTGTTCGTTTTAGAAATTACACATTACATTAATTACATTTTTACTAAGTATTGTCTCTGCATCACCCTAAGGTAGACTGGTAGAAAATGCCCAAGGCATTAAGTCCGCCTTTGTACAGTTTTTACTTGTGCATAAAGTTTTAATAAATAAATAAATTTCAGGTATTGGAACATGAAATTAATAGGTATTTAAATAATAAGTAGTCGCCATTTCAGTAACGCCACTCTAATGATCTGAAATCCTCAAGTTAACTACTTAAAGGTGTAATACACTGAGTAGGAAGTGAAAGTATCAGATTTCGAGATAAAAGCGTTTCTATGTCTCAGAGGAAAAACTTTGAGGCTGTAAACACTTTGTGTCGAATAAAGCGAGATATTTATCACGTTCATAGCGAATGTAGGGGCTTCATTATATGTTATTTTTGTTATTTTTCTGAATTTTAGTATATAGCTTTAATTGTTCAGTACGTGTCTGTGCTTTGACAAAGTTCTGCTTTCTGCAGTAAGCCTTTTAATCGACATTGATGTGGGTACAGTATAATCATTTATTATTTATAAATTAGAAACAAACTGCCATAACACAGGTATACTGATAACTAATGGAGTGACAGCCTCTTTTTAAAACTGAATGTGCCCTTTTAACACGCGTGCTTTATGCGAGTTTTCACAGGATTTGTTACATTAGATTTTCTGGAAAACTATACTTTAGGTTAAATTTATGTAGGTCCTACTATTTTAGACATCATTATTAGACTTAGAACAAAGCTAAACAGAAGTTATAAACGTAACAGGAGCGTGACAAAGACTTAATTATTGAACTAAGACCGAGTTGGAGTCAGCCTCAACAAGTTACAACTGCACCGCTTTTGGCTGCACTTCCTCAAAAGACAAGACATTTGCATATTGTATAATAATGTCAACGTGTCTTAGTTCTTAGTGCGCTTCCGTCAACTTTTAATTGACGGCACGTTGAGAAATTTACATGACTTTGTTTTAAGAGAAGCTGGCTTGGCTAACTTCCTCTTCCCGTGTATTCATGGGATATTTTGTAATGTATAAACAGCTCTACTCTGGTTAGCCAGTCGGTAGGATGGTAGTGGAGTTAGTCGCCCAGAAGGCAACTGAAACTATGGTTCAGTTACATGGAAATACACATAAATATTATGATTTTTATTTATTTATTTTAATATCCCTTACAACTATCATTACAGCCGAGCTATTCTGTAAGAATGTCACCCTGATAACTTAGGTGAAGTGAGCTTGAAGTGAGTTGTCGATAGTGTCGATCCCTAGCATCAGGTGGAATGATAGCTCACTTCACCTATGTTATCAGGGTGACATTGTTACAGATCTGACCGGCAGGTCTATGTACCCAATCGCCATGGGATCTGGAGGCAAAAGTCCTCGTGCACATTTGGGAGTGGCGCGAGGAGGCGAAACGCCGGGGCGTAGCTCCGCTGCCGCGAGAAATCACGGTACAGCGGACAGAGTTCCGGCGGGATCTCAGGGCGGCATGGAGAGTGCGATTGTCGCAACCCAGCGCTGGGCACGCCACAATTGCGGCGATAAGTCCCCTCTTTGAGGAGTGGCTAGAGAGGCGCCACGGCGTCCTCACCTTCCGCCTGACGCAGGTCCTCACCGGACATGGTTGTTTCGGGAGGTTCCTGCCGACCTATTCTGTAACAATCTCACCGTGAAAACTTGGGTGAAGTGAGCTTGAAGTGAGTTGTCGATTGTCTCAAACCCTAGCATCAGGTGGAATGATAGCTCACTTCACCTAAGTTATCACGGTGAGATTGTTACAGAATCGACCGGCTGTTCCGGATAAGGCGGGAGGAAACGCCCGGGTGTCACCATTGTGTGGATCGCCCGGAGGACACGGTGGAGCATACGGTGGAGGTCTGCCCGGCTTGGGCGGAGCACCGCCGTGTCCTCGTGGAGGCGATCTCTCGCGTCCGGCCTTGGTCCAGGCCATGGTACGGAGAGGGATCCCCCACAGCGCATATTTCCACGTAGTATCCCCCGGGCAACGCCGTGTCTGACCACCGTAACGGAGTGGCAGACCGGCGGCTAAAGTGCGCTGTGACTCACAGACATAAATGCGGTCGTCTGTGACAATGTCGAAGAAACCCATGCGTGACGCCTCCGGGCGCTTTTGTTTTAACCCGAGTCGCCCTTCTCAGGGCGATTCAAACGGCCCTTTTCAGGGCCAACGCAGTGGCCCTTCCCAGGGCCCATCCACCGGCCCTTCTAAGGGCCACACTGAAGCAGGCCGCGCACCATCCGCGGCCAGCTTATCCAGTCTGCAGGCGGAGTTTTCGGACTCCGACGAGTCCACCATGGACACGTCGGCGGCCGAAAACGACCGCCTTCAGCGGAAGCGGACCTACCTGAGGGTCGGGTCCGGGGGCTCCTCGGAGTCGGTGGGAAAGTCGAAGAGGAAGCCGAAGTCAAAAAAGGCTTCGACTTCTGCTTCGACCCCCACCCACGACGTGGGCCTGTTGGACGCCGAGCGTCAGTTAGGCCTGGCGAAGAGGGATCAGCTCCAGCTGGACCTCCAGGAGAAGGTCGCTGCCAGGGAGCAGCAGGCGCGGGCCGCCAGGTCGAGGGCTGGATACGGCACATCCATTGTGCTGTACGCCGACCACTCCCTGGCGGAGCTGGAGCGTATGGCGCTCCAGGACAAGGAGGAGGTACTGGAGGTCGCCTCCAAGTCCTCCAACCTGAAGGGGACCTTTCAGAAGGCCCTCAAATGCCGGGCCGTGAGCATGCACGGCATCGTCACCGAGCTGGTGCAGCGGACGGCCACGGACGAGACGCGGCAGCTGCAGGCGAAGGTGGATCGCCTGCAGTCCGAGGTCAGTCAGCTGCACCAGAAGCTGGCTGAGGTCACGGCTCGGCCTGCGCAACCAGCCCCTGGACAGGTGGTAGCTAGGCTCCACCTCCTCCAATTGCAACCTTGAGGAAATATTCCGAAAGGTTGTCATGGAGGAGAGGGCCTTCACAAGAGCCTGCTTCGCAGGGATAGAGGACCGGCTCTTGCCGGAAAAGCGGCTCCGCCCGCCGCTAGCGGCGGATAAGAGTCCGCCACCGACGGAGCCGGTACCTGTACCTGCACAGCCTGTGGGAGACCCGCCATCGGGTGTGCAGCCCCAGGCCTCGAAGCCCCCCAAGGGCAAGGGGAAGGGCAAGGGGACGGGCAAGAGGAGCACTGTGGCTCCTCAAACCCCCACCACAAGCGCGGAGGGAGCGTCTGCCACTCCGGCAGCCCACCAGAACACGCAGCGGGAGGACGCCATGCTTCCCTCCACCACCCCGTCCAACCGGGCGTGGACGGAAGTGGGCAAGGGGGGAAAGGCCAAAAAGCCCAAGCCCGCTGCGACTGCTTCGGCAGCCCAGAAGGCTCCGGCGGGCGGGAGGAAGTTGGTTCCTCCCAAAACTGCGGCGGTCGTGGTGACCATCACCCCGGAGGCCGCGGAGCGGGGCGAAACGTACGAGTCCGTCCTAAGACGGGCTCGTGCTAACGCGGATCCCTCCCGGCTGGGGATTGGAAACATCACGTGCCGCCGCACCCAGGCCGGAGCCCGACTTTTTGAGTTCGGGGGCGATCAGCGCGGCGCAAACGCGGACCTCTTTGCAACAAAGTTGCAGGAGGTCATCGCGGATGTGGCGACGATCGCCAGACCAGTCAAGACCGCATCCTTGGAGGTGATCGATATGGACGATTCGGTCACTAAAGAGGATGTGGTGGCGGCCGTTGCCGCCGCGGGAGGCTGCAGCGCTAGCGCGGTAAGGGGGGGAGCCATCAGGCCCGGCCGCCGTGGCATGGGCGCCATCCGCGTCGAGTGCCCAGTCGCCGCGGCGGCGGCCGCCCTTAAGGCGACCAAGGGACGCCTGCTCGTGGGCTTCAGCTCGGCTGTGGTCCGGCTGCTTGAGGACAAGCCTGCGCGCTGCTTCAAGTGCTTCGCGCCCGGCCACACCCGATCTACGTGTCCCTCCAAGTTCGACTGGGAAGAGTCTTGCTTCCGGTGCGGACAGGAGGGACACAGGAGTGCCACTTGCGGTGCCGCCACGCCACACTGCCCGGCGTGTGCTGCCAGTGGTCGCCCCGCGGGGCACAACATGGGGGGCAGGAATTGCCAGCCGCCCACGAGGAAGGGCATAGTGCCGGCGCAGGATCGCCCTGTCGCCGCCACCGCCGCTGTCACCGCCGCTGTAACTCCAGCTCCAGCGGCGGTAGCTGAGGAGGGGGGTGCGATGTCGGAATAATGGTTTCCAATCATCGCATCCTCCAGGCGAACACCAACCACTGCAGAGCGGCCCAGGACCTGCTGGTGCAGGCCGTGGCTGAGTGGTCGGTGAACGTAGCGGTGGTCGCCGAGCCCTACTCGATCCCCAGCAGTTGGCTGGGTGACGACGACGGCTTGGTGGCACTAGCGGCGCGGTCCTCCACAGACTCCCCTCCCCTCTCGCTATTAGAGAGGGGACCGGGATACGTGGCCGCCGCGTGGGGAGAGGTAGCCCTCGTGGGCGTCTATTTCTCCCCAAACCGCCCTCTTCAGGACTTCGAGAACTATCTCGGAGTCCTGGCCGCCGTGGTCGGCAGGGCGGCGCCGCGTCAGGTCTCCGTATTGGGAGACCTGAATGCCAAGTCGGTGACCTGGGGCAACCGGGCCACCGACCCTCGCGGGCGGGCAGTGGAGATGTGGGCGGCCTCCTCTGGGCTCTCCCTCCTTAACAGAGGGAACGTCCAGACATGCGTGCGGCGGCAGGGTGGCTCGATAGTGGACGTCACCATTGCCACCCCTGCGTTGGCCGCGCGCGTGCTGAACTGGCGGGTGGACCTGGTGGAGACTATGTCGGACTACCGCTATGTGTGGTTCGACATCTCCGCCAGTGGCCCCGGAGCGGTGCAGCCCCTCTCGGGGCGATCACCGTTCCCGCGGTGGGCTTTCACCCGCCTGGACAGGGAGGCAGCGGCGGAGGCGGCGTTCATCCAGGACTGGCTGTCGCCGCCTACCGCCGGCCTGGACGTGGACACCGCGGCGGGCCAGCTGAGGGAGTCTCTGACCGAGGTATGCAACTCCAGCATGCCCCGGTCTCGCCGCCCGGCACCCCGCCGCGCCGTCTATTGGTGGACGGAGGAACTGGCGGGGCTCAGAACCGCCCGCGTGGCAGCCAGGAGGGCCTACACGCGGAGTCGGCGGCGGCGTCGACGCAACCGGCCCGACGAGGACCGCCTCTACGAGGTGTACGTGGAGGCAAAAATGGGCCTCGATCGGGCCATCGCCGCTGCTAAAGACTCGGCGAGAGCCGAGCTGCTGGAGGGTCTCGACAACGACCCTTACGGGAGACCGTATAAGGCGGCGCGCAACAAATTGCGCCCCTTTGGTCCCCCGGTTGTCGAGACCCTGGAGCCCACATTTCTGGATGGGGTGGTTCAGTCCCTGTTTCCGTGCAGGGACAACTTCACCCCGCCAGTGATGTGTGGAGCCCCGCTGGAGGATGAGGAGGAAGAGGAGGCTGATCTCCTGTCACGGAGTCGGAACTTGGCGCAGCGATTGTGCATATCCGCGCCAAGAAGACGGCTCCGGGCCCTGACGGTGTCCCGGCGAGGGTGGTGGCAATTGCCGCCACCCAAATGGAGGAGCGGTTTCGGGACCTCTTCAGCGCATGCCTTGCGTCTAGAAGGTTCCCGAAACCGTGGAAGAAGGGGCAGTTGTGCCTCCTCTGCAAGGAGGGCCGCCCTGCAGACTCCCCCTCGGCATACCGGCCCATCGTTCTGCTCGATGAGGTCGGAAAAATGTTCGAGGGGATAATCGCTGCCCGCCTAAAGGGCCATATGCGGCGTATCGGGCCGGACTTGTCGGACGCTCAGTTCGGTTTTCGGGCTGAGCGTTCGACGGTGGACGCGCTGGCCTGCCTTAAGAGGCAGGTGAAGGAGGCGATGGATGTGGGGGACGGATTGTTGGCGGTGTCATTCGACATCGCTAACGCTTTCAACTCTGTTCCCCACAGCACTATCCTAGAGGCACTCCGATTCCACGGGGTGCCTCAATATATGCGGCGTCTACTGGCCAGCTACCTGGAGGATCGGGCGATCGTCCTCGTGAACAGGGCTGGCCAAGTCCGGCGGTACGCAGTCGAGGCCGGCGTTCCACAGGGGTCAGTCCTGGGACCTCTCCTCTGGAACGTCGGCTACGACTGGCTCTTGCGGGGAACTCTCCTTCGAGGTACGAGTGTCGTCTGCTACGCGGATGACACTCTCCTCACCGCCCGGGGGGAGAGTTTCAGGGAGGCGGCCAACTTGGCCTCGGCGGGCGGATCCTTGGTCGCAGGGAGGATCCGCCGCCTAGGATTGACGGTGGCGCTGCACAAGACCGAGCCTGTGTTCTTCCACGGGCCTCGGCAGCGCCAACCACCAGACGCCCACATATTTGTGGAGGGCGTCCGAATCGAGGTGAAGGCCCAGATGAAATATCTGGGCCTTGTACTCGACAGCAGGTGGCATTTCGGCCCGCATTTTAGCGGGCTGTAGACGCGCCTGCTGAAGGCTGCGGGCGCCCTCTCGTGGCTGCTCCCCAATTTGGGGGGCCCCAACGCGCGATGCCGGCAACTCTACGCCGGCATCTTGAGGAGCATGGCCCTTTACGGGGCCCCTATCTGGGAGGACTCCCTCCAAAGGCGGGAGAATGCCGCCGACTTGCGGGCCCCCCAAAGGGCCATAGCCCAGCGGGTGTCGCGGGCCTACCGCACGGTGGGCTTCGCGGCAGCGTGTGCTCTGGCTGGCACCCCTCCTTGGGAACTCGAGGCGTGGGTGCTCGCCAGAGTATACGAATGGACGGCGGGGCGCAGGGCGAGAGGAGAACGCCCCGCCCCGGAAGAGCGGGAGGCCGTCCGGCGGGAGGCGAGGGACGCCATCGTCGTCCACTGGACGAGGGACCTCGCCACCGCAGCCTTCGGCCGCCGAACCCTCGACGCGATCGGGCCGGTCCTGCGAGACTGGCTCGATCGGTCGCACGGGTTCCTCTCGTTCCGTCTGGTGCAGGTGCTGTCCGGACACGGTTGTTTCGGATCGTACCTGCACCGAATCGGACGGGAGGAGACACCGTCGTGCCACGACTGTGGCGCGGCGGAGGACGCGGCGCAGCACACCCTCGCGGTGTGCCCGTCGTGGTCCGAGCCGCGCCACGGTCTCACTGCGGTGATCGGACCGGACCTCTCACTCCCCGGTTTGGTTAACGCCATGCTGGGCGATGAGAGGTCCTGGGCGGCAGTGGCCTCCTTCTGCGAACACGTCATGTCCCAGAAGGAGGCGGCGGAGCGCGCGCGGGAGGACGACCCTCACGCGGCGGCGCTCCGAAGACGGAGGAGGGGTCGGAGAAGACGTCAGTATGACGGTCATCTCCGACTCCTCCCAGGTGGAGACCAGCAGGCAACGGGTGCGGGGGCACCCTTGCCTGTATTGCACAGGCCTCCACCAATGTCGGACGGGAATGGGCAGGTGTTCCCGGCCATTCCCGTAGCCCCCCAGTTAAATGGGGGGCATGCGGGGCCCGCCAAGTAGGCGGGCATACGCCGGGAGGGCTGTGAAAGCAGAGGCTGAGCCAATTTCCCATAGCCCTCCCATCACGGCGTCGCGGGAACACCGCTGAGTTTTAGTGGGTATACTGCCACTCTGGCAGGGAGTCCCACATACTCCGTCTCGTCCCCCGACGAGCGGAGATGCGTAATGTCATTTCTCAGCGACAAAAAAAAAAAAAAAAAAAAGGCCATGGTACGGAGCGCGAGGGTTTGGGAAGCCGTCACCTCCTTCTGCGAAGCAGTAATGTTCGCGAAGGAGGAGGCGGAACGCGTGAGGGAGAGGCAAAATTTGCGCCCTCACGCCCCTAGCCGCCGCAGGAGACGCCCTGGGCGTCGGGAATCTCAGGCCGATTCCCGGCCACCGTAGGCGCGGGCTTGTGAACGGCGAGCAATGGGCAGCTCGCCGTTCGATAAGGACCAGGCCCGGTCCACGCCCGGTGTTCCACGCGCGCCTCAAAGAGATGTCAGCACCAATGTTGGGGTTTGCTAGGACCGATGCCTGCTAGGGTTGCGGAAAAGTCAAAGAGGGTTACCGTGGCCCCTGGCACAGGCAACTGAAGGAACACGGGTGGGTTTTAGTCAGTAAGAGTCTGACACGCCCTCCTGCTCTCCCCAGAGCGGGAGAAGTTATTTGATGATATCCCACCCACAAAAAAAAAAAAAGGTCTATGTACCCAATGCGATAGTGCGGTCATTTGACAAATATTTACTAACTTATTATTTACAATTTAAATATAATATAAAGAACTAAACCACTTTTATAAAAAGTAATAGGAACTTTAACACCATACCTTTTAGATAGAATACTCAACACATTAATATACTACCTACACTAATCTGAATTATAACATAAAGTAAATAGCAGTGTCCTTACGAATTCACTCAAATGACACGTGAACACACCAATTTTGCATGAAGTTCGTTAATGATAGGCATTATTATGTTGTGTTCTTGCATTCTGTAGCGACAAACAATCGGCCGCAACCTGTGTTTATTTATTTCTCAGTATATGGTACATAATGTTAATGGTATGGTATGGTGTGGTATGGCTTAAAACGTAATGGCCAATACTATGCAACGGAGCCAAGAATTTTTCTATATTACAGAGTTATTCGTATTTTAAAAGTGGTTTAATATACATGGATAACTGTATCCCCCTATAAAAGTTTTACATTATTTTTAACGAAAATAACGGAGCTGAGCTGCACGAGACAAAATGACAGATTGTTGACAGGTTTCTAAAGAAATGTTTCTACTATCTGTCATTTTGTCTATTCTTCCGTCGACAAAACCCGTTTCTATGGTGGTCATGCTACGCGTGCAGTTCATATTATAATGATTGAGCACTATACAAAGAAAGTGCTAAAGTATGCTATACACATAATGCAATCTCAATTGTTTTAATTAATAATATTGTAACCACTTGTAACAGCTCCTTGATAGTAACTTCCCATCTCACGAAACAATAAGAATTTTCCGAATATCACGCTTTAAACCTTTATTTAAATTTAGTAGCACGCTAAATCTTCTCGACACTTCCAATAGAAATTTAAACCATCTTGAAATTTATTAGTCTTTCACTACAGCAGCTCAATAAATAAAGCAATATCGTTTGAAAGCATTCCCTTGTTCAAAGTATTGTTAGAATGTTGACAAATGTCCTCCCAGCTTTACCACGGGCATCAGAACGATTCGATTCTCTGTTGAAAGTGGAATTTATTAGGCGAAGTAGTTTGCTACTGTTCAACTGTTCATCAAGTCTATTGGCACCTACTTATTGGTAGGTAGGTGTAGATTTATTTGGCAATTTTTAATTATTTGCATGAAAATATATCAAACTCTGTGCTTTAAGCCCATTTTTCTTCATAGGAAACTGGTATCAGTGCAGTTCTCTGTTCTTTATGTACAAAATTGCCAGTTAATGATAGCTGATTGAAGAAATAATTGAAAATTGAACATATTTGAATATTGTGCATGTTAGTTACTGGTAAATAAATGTCACTGGATATTTATATGGGTCTCTACCTCACTTATCTTACCGTTAAAGTTTGGTTTTGTAGACGAGTGGTGGCCACCATGTAACGCCCGCAGTGATGGCTGTCATGAAAATGATGGCAGCGGGGTTTGACTATAAGGTATCAAAAAATAATATTCTTGTGTAATCAATGTTTTGGGAGGGTACATTGTTTATGCACGCACGGTGATACCGGCGGATTAATATTTTGTTATGTTATTGTATAATATTTATTCAAATAATTGGTTGTTTATATAGTTAATAAAAAAAATACATTTAAAACCTCAACCTGAACTAATATTTACATAATTTAGAAAGGCTAAGTCATAAAATATTAATATGTACAAGTATATTATAATCCCATCACAAGTATCTTCGGATTGCTTTCTGGGAAGCCCCGGCAACTTAATTGTATCTAGATTTAAGATAATAAACACATTTTTTTTATTTTATAAAAAAAAAATATATATACAGGGTGTTTGGCGCATGGACCGACACAATTTTTCCAGGGATTTGGGAGGTCATTAGCTAGGTTCTACCCATACACCCTTTGTCCCAAACGTGACGGTTGGTTACATATGATTTTTTTTTAATGAAAAAAACACCCAAAATATTTCCTTTTATTCGAAATAGTAAGTTTTTTGTTTGTGGGTGTAGTAGCAGTGATACAACTGGTTTCAAGAAAATTCCTTACAACCTTCCAAAGTTTTCTTTGTATGAAATTTTACAACTTCTAAATTCGTTAAAAAAAATTGGAACAAAGGGTGTATGGGTAGAACCTAGCTAATGACCCCCCAAATCCCTGGAAACAATGTGTCGGTCCATGCGCCAAACACCCTGTATATCAAAGGGAAACTATCGCACATGTGCTCTTCGAGTGCACAGGCGTCGCCCAAATTAGGTCAAAAACCCTCGGGACACCCAGATCTTACACAGATGTTCTTAATAGACCAGGAGACCTAATAAGCATCTGGAGGGAAGTGGGCTGGTTGGAATAAGCACCGACGGCCGACATGGCTCACGCACAATGGTCCACTGAAGGACTAAGTGCGGAAACCAAACCCATAACATAGAACATAGATATATCAAAGGGCATCAAAAAAATTCGCCCGCATCGCTGTCATCAGGAAAAGTGCGCAAAAGGCTGGCAGCATTGCTACGTTGTATGGCAATGCTGGTTCTTTGGCCAAAAAATAGGCCAGCCCTCTAGTCACGTGAAGAGTCGACAAACCGCTTGACGATGTCTCGATATAAGTAGTTGCTTTGTATTATAATTGTTTTTTTTTTTGTTATGGTACCAATTATTGAACCAGACTTGGTTTCCGTACGTCCTTTTCGGGTAACCACTGAAAATCAGCGCTGTGCTGTGGGTCCCCCATAGCACAGCATAATGCTGAGTGGAAGCCTTCTTGTCACAGTCATGAATAACGTGCAGCTGTCGGCTATTTCTGTTTTGTGCTCGTGATTATTTATAGATTTGTTCGTCGAATCGTTGTGCTCCTTAAGTTCTGAGTTGAGCGGCAAGATTACTGACAAATGCGTGCACTGACTGGACAGGTCCGCTCAATCTGTATGGTTTTTCCTCAAAAGACCGTTTCAGACACCAATCTTCATGGTCTTCACATGATCTGACCAAGATTATGACTGGACTTTAAAAGAGACTGTGACCTCTGAGTTTGTTTCGGCCTTTCTTCTCAGAGTAGTCAGATAGGAAACGCCGACCTCATCTAGTTTTTAAAATAATTGACGTGTAAAAGTGTTTGTACAAACCTACTTACAGAAATAAAACCATTTATCATTTAGATCTTTTTTTTGTTTTTATTTTTCTTAATTTGATCGAGATAATTATCTTTTTTGTAGGCACGCGTTTCTGTGACAAATAAACCTGTTTTCTTTCTTCTTTATAAATCACGTTTCAGTGACGTCATTCAACAGTAGATTGAGAAAGCTATGTGGCGGCCGCCGCTCTTTTAGGAAATCGTAGATTTCGTCCCTCGAATTAGACTTGTAGGAGTGGTTTTAACATCAATATTTCAATGAGTTGTTGGCTGTTGATTTTCTTTTGTTTTTCAAATCATTCTCGAACCCAAGTGTTGTCTCAAAGATCCAACATTGGCCAAACAAATGGCATACTATTGTAGTAGGTAGATCCTAAGCGTATACAACTTTCGTTTGGTAAACTTATGTCCAACATTTGTTTAGGATCGTGGGATTAATTTGTATCAATGTTGGTTTTGGAAGTTTTAATTAAACCCAAGGGTGATTTATTTTTAAGTGTGGAGTTCGTAGTAAGGATGGTTTATATTGTTTGTGTTTATAATGAACTAAGTACTTATGCTGACCATAAATCAGGTTTCTTTAGCTGAAAAACGCATAGCTAGAAATTACCTACAAATATTATTGCGCCACTTATTTTTAAATGTCACCGCACCATGCTGAGATAGGGTCCTGTTGGCCTCGTACAGGAATTTATTTTTTGTTTGTATAACATTGTAGCTTCCTGTGAGAGTCCCATTAAATACCTGTTCTTTAATCTTTTTTCTTCCTTTAAAGCGCTTCTCTAGTAAGATTATACATTTATCTACACACTTAACACACACATACATAAATAAGCTCACGCCTTAATCCCATGGGGATAGGCAGAAAACTGCGGAACGCCAGATGCATTTTTTTTATTTGTGTTCTGGTTTAGCTAATATGAAAATAAGTACCTACTTATCAATAAACCAAAAAGAGCTTTTACAAGACCATTAAAACTCATGCCTTAAGTGATTGCATGACATGCATTATAAGTGCACCCTTGTACAGTATTTTTTTACTTGTGCATAAAGTTTTAATAAACAAAATAAAATTTTAATTAAAAATAACAAACAGCAAAGTACAAAAAGGTTCATTCGCTAATCCCAAAACGCGGTAAATCTGACCTTAAATTAAACCAATATTGTGACGACCAATGCAAACATTATGTGGGTACGAACTACCCGTGAATACTCATATTATGAAAATTTTGATAAGCTTTTTCAGCAAAGCCCATTTTATAATCAGTGCAGCTACAAATAATAGAGTTTTTTAGGTAAATATGTTACTGGTTGTCGCTGAAAATGAGATTGTTTTATTTGGTATGTACGTGCTGTGTTTTTCCTGTCACCAAAGCCATAAAGCTAATTATTCCATGCGGGATTCAAAAATTAAATGCTCTCTGAATGTATGGTACTCTAACTAGCGACCCGCCCTGCTTCGCATGGTTTTATGACTTGACAAAACATGGAGTTTACTTTTTAAATGTTACCTTCTTCCATCGGTCATCTTGACGCACTGCAAGTTACCATCCTTACCTAGTTGGTATTCCACCAATTCGCACTAAACGTTTCCAATTAATGTCTTTTGTTATGCGCACAGCAAAAGAGTGGAACTCTCTACCTGCGTCTGTGATTCCGAACGCATACAACCCTAATCTCTTCAAAGTGAGAGTGAACAGGCTTCTACTGGGTAAGCTCACTCCATCGTCGACTCTGTCTCTGTCACTACTGACCCAGACTAGAGTCAAGAGCAAACCCATCTTAAATAAAAGTAAAGTAATGTTTAATATTAATTTATTGTACACCTAAACCTTTCGGAATATATTCTCTAAATGATGGTGAAAACCGCATCAAAATACATTGCACAGTTAAGAAGAACCACGCGTTCACACAGAGAGACACGAAAAACGACAATCAACTCAATCAACCGACTTCTATTTATAATATGTGTGGATATAGAAGCATTTTGTATTTCATCATTACATATTCAGTACATACGCGGAACTGCCAGTGTAAGCTCCATAATATTCCACCATAACATGTCATAACATGTTTATAACATACTCTATACTTGTTATATACATGTTTATAACATACTCTGTTGGAGCTGCTGAAGATTGTAAGACTACCTTTGCTTTGTATAAACTCAATCTCCTTTGTATTATATAATTGTATAGGACAAGTGTGAGTACTATGTACTATCGAGCTACCATTTACCGGGTAATGTCTTTCATTGACTTGAATGTGCCCTGGCGGCTGATAGATGTCATGCTCACTCAAATGTCTCGCTGACGGTGGCGCGTGTGTTGGATCATTTAGCTCCCTTCAAAATGGTTGAGCTGAATGGTGCTGATCCATGCGTCATGTTCGTGAACGGGCGCTGTCAGTTGGGACTGGTCATCTCTTAGCCACCACGGCTTATTTTAATTATTTTATTATGGATTGTTTTGTTTAAATTTATATTTACTGTACACTGGACACTCAACGTGTACGTCTTATTTACATCGTTCTCACATATAATTATACATATATTCAACATTAATGATGTAACTAATATTTATGTAACAATATAATTTAAAAGAGTGTCCATGGAGTTTCTTGCCCGTTCTTCTCCATAGGTACCTACTACGCTTTGGAATGGGCAACTAGCTTCATATTTCTGACTGACCGACCACTTGACAATTCAAAAGTGCCTGTAAATGGTTTAATTGAAATAAATGCTTTGAGTTTGAGTTTGATAACTAATAGAAAGAAAGAAAGAAAAATATGTTATTTGAGACACGCACAGGCAATACAAACAAGAAAAAAATAAAATAAAGAAGCATTTAAAAGTAACAAAACAAACATTAAAAATAACAAGAAAAAATAAAAATAAAAGACCACTCACTCACTTCCTCACTCATATCACTACCTCCCAAACCCTGACATACTCGTACATTCTTAATTTATCATAAAACTTGTAATATCTACATTTACGGCACATCCTATTTATAACCATTGTTTTTACGATTATATTTTATTTTCTAGTCTCTATTTTGGATTTTGTTTTACGTAATATTTTCAAAACAATGTTTAATAAATAGGTACATTAACAATACAATGCCGAGCATGAAAATTCAAATTGTTTAAATATCTCAAGGATTCCACGATACAAGCTCGACCTAGTGTGGAGTCCAAAAGTTAAAATATTAAAATTATGTTCCCTTTATAAAAATAATTTTAGAATTAGTTTATTAGAACGTTAGTTATAAGGAAGTGTAGCAACACTATTTGTTAAACGATTAATTAACTACCCGATTGTTTAAATAAAAAGGTTCCTTGCTTTAAGACTCAAAGCTAACCTTAACGCTATCAAAAATGACCTGTGTCTGGGTGTGTATATGTATATAAGTATGTATATCAGTCATCAGGTTACCGTAGTACAGGCTCTGCCTAGTTCGGGACCTGAAGAACGTGTGGATGTTGAAAAAAGAAAAAAATGTAGGTATATAAATAACGCAGTGAATGTTGTTGAACTGTTAAAATGAAAGCATTGCCGTCGTAAGAGTGTTTCGTAATTACCCAGTAGACCGTCTTTCACGAAAGAGGGGCCGGGAAGTAATCCAACATGGTGCAGTGCAACCAACACTGTCTGTAAATGTCACAGAATATCTTTGATTTAGTGGTTATTGGACTTACCAGTTTCCCTTTTAACGTTTTAAAAGCAGAGATAATGATATTAAAAAAAGACAAATTAATGCTCATATTTTATTTTATTTTTTTTAAAAACGTTGCCCCACACCTGGAATTTCTCCTGTATCGTGGGTGCGTTTACAAACATTTAAACTCACATACACAAACGGCCAGACCCGGAACAACTACTTGCAGGTCATACAAATACTTGTTCCGTGCGGGGATCGAACCCGCGACACGTAACGCAGCAGTCAATCGCTTAACCTCTGCGCCAACCGTGTCGTCAAAAATAAAAATATTAAAATTTTAATTGTCGTAAAAAATATTATTTCCAGTCACCATCAAAATATAAATCAAGGCCAAAAATCAGAAAAAAACGGACCAAACACACCCTCACCATGTCCCTGGCAAGAAGTGGCGCAACAAACTCCGCATCAACATTAAGTTTGAAAAGCACCCATGATTGATATTTGCCGATAAACGTACATGCGTACGATGTGTAGATTATATGCTTACATGTATAGATACGCATTCGAAGGCCGATAACGAGCAGACATTAGCCGTGTGCTTGACATGGTAATGCGCAATCAGGCTAGATCAGCGATGGGTACAAGTTGCGTCAGTGTGGCCATGAATTCCTCTGGGAGTATGGTTGAAAGTCTAAACTGTACTATATTTAAACGTGCAAATAAAATGTGGTTTATCGGCGTCGACGTCGATACTGGTAACCACAAAACATAGTCGATGACCTTTTGATAAACGTATTCCAGCTGCCATGCACTACACTCCGTGATCGTTCGACTCGGTGATCGAGCTGCACGATTCCTGACAAATGCGTGCACTGACTGGACAGGTCCGCTCAATCTCTATGGTTTTTCCTCAAAAGACCGTTTCAGACACCAATCTACGTGGTCTTCACATGATCTGACCAAGATTATGTCTGGACTGAATTTGTTTCGGCCTTTCTTCTCAGAGTAGTCAGATAGGAAACACCGACCTCATCTAGTTTTTAAAATATGATTGACGTGTAAAAGTGTTTGTACAAACCTACTTACAGAAATAAAATAATTTTTCGTTTATATTATGACGGGGTTATCAATCGACGTCTATATAACTAGATTGCGGTCGATCGACTGGAAATTGACCAAACTATGTAGTCTGTGGTCGACGTATCTACTGATCGACGGTCTGTCAGTCTTCTGTTGGATATGGACAATCGATTATGTTTTGAAGCGATCAATATCGATTAGTGGACATCGATCTACCGCCATCTAGTAGCATAATGAGGCTAAGAATTCACAAAGCGAAGTTCAATCGCGTGAGTCACGTGATTAGAAAGAAAGAAAGAAAGAAAATGCGTTTATTTGCGGTAAACATGACGCAAAAAATAACACAAACACAGAAAATATGAAAAGATGATGATGAGATGATGATGGTATGATGATATGATTGCTAAAGCGTAGCCGCGAACGCAAATATTTCTTAAACAGACCGCCATCTGTCGATCGAATTTATTAAGCTCGGTAACAATAGACAAGTAATCGTGTCTCATTAGCGCCCGTTGAGTTCTTATTGATCAAAAATATACAAGGAAATTGATGACCCACAGTCTTCGTGGCCCCCTTTCCGCTGTCAATCACTCGGACCTGGCGCAGTAATCCGGTTATCTGTCGCACAAGATTGACGTACCATCTACACGTGTCGTGAGCCGTTATCTGGCCACAAATTAGCATTGTTAACTGTACCACCTCCTCTCGAACGTTTTACGACCGATCTTGGATTATTTCTTTTCGGATTGTCGGTACAGTTGAACAGACTGTTTGGTACTCGAGTATATCGGTAGCTGCACAAAATGAGCATCATTTGGTTAATTTGACCCTGTATGGTTTAGCTAGTAACTGTTGTAGCTAGATACTGATTGTAGGTAACTACAGTCAAACAAGCTGATTGGTGTACACACGAATAACTTGAAACTACTGTTAAACAATGTTGTAAGCGGGCTGAGTAGTCAATTATTTTACATTACTCTCATAAGTATGCCATAAGATTAAATACTTTTTAACTACGTACACAATAAAAGTTTATATTGGCTATGTAGTTAGGAGATGAACATTTTTGCCTGTACACCAACCTAGTTTTTGTTCGCGACTTCATTTTGCGTGCAATTCAATTTTACCATAAAACATATCCTAGGGCACTCGATAATAATAGTGTAGCTTTCTATCAGTGAAAGAATTTTTGTAATCTGGTTAGTACTTCCAGAGATTGCCTCTTACAAACAAACAAAAATTTTAACAGATATATAAATATTATTTATTATTACTAGCGACCCGCCCCTGATTCGCACGGTTTTTACGACAATCAATCAATCTTTATTTGTGAACACAGGTATTACGACTTGAAAAAACATTCAGATTTCATTATTTTGTGTATATTTACATATATATACACTTTTTGCATGTATGTTTTATAAAAATAAATCTTCCGGAATAAATTTTCTAAAATATGGTGAAAACCGCGTCAAAATCCATAGCGAAGTTTTGAAGAACAAAGGTCGCACAGCCAGACACGAAAAGCTACTTTTATTTATAATAGTAGTTTAGATAGCTGGTTCGACTGTACTTCATTTGGAAATAACCAGGATACATTGACCTCAGTTTCACATTCAATTGTTTTGTTTCCAGGGGTCAAGTAACAGTGGTTGTGTTTGTTATTGGTAGGTATTAATGAAGTTATAGAGCCATAGGTCAGTCGCTTTATCGTCTTGACATTTTCTTGATTAGATAATCATGAAGATGTTTATTCTTGCTACTTATTTCATTGGGTCAGTGTGTTTATTT
Organism: Brachylomia viminalis; assembly: GCA_937001585.2. Lineage (NCBI taxonomy): Eukaryota > Metazoa > Arthropoda > Insecta > Lepidoptera > Noctuidae > Brachylomia > Brachylomia viminalis. The sequence goes on along the minus strand of OW443298.2, from coordinate 24,354,560 downwards.
TATGGAGATGGTATTCGTTTTTGTGGTGTTTGGGCTATTAAAATGTTATGTCTGATACTGTCTTCGTTTTATGCTAACTGAGTTGACATAATGCTAATGAATGCTTATATAAATGCACTGCAGCATAATGTTAATGGGAAGTTGGTCATTAATTTTTTATTGTTTTCTGGCTAGTGGAAATGAAATAAATTGCACAAAGTAAAGTGCATGTCTGGGTTTGCACCTACAACGCATAATTCGAAGTACCACTGCACTTCTATCTATGCCGTAGCATTTTTCTAATATTTACCTAAACATATGAAATCGACTCCCCACCTTATATTTATTTTCACCTCTGTAAAAAAGCGTACGATAAAAATAATCGATATCACACCGTTATGTAATGCGACCCCTATCCCCGATGTCCCCTGTGAGCTGTGTATCCCGTGCTTCCCCTCAGACATGTCAAAAGATACTGTCAACTTGTAAATTATACCCACTTTTCTATCTGTGCGCTCACACTTGAGTAATGACTAGGCCTTTTTATTGAAAACATCCAGATTTTTTTATTTCTTTATTATATTGTAGCGGCTACCACCATTGAGTTTATTATTTTCCTTTAAAATAATACTAATAGATATGAGACAACCTCCACACAAGGTCTTCAGGTCCCGAACTAGGTAGAACCTGTACTATAGTAACCTGATGACTGATATACATACTTATATACATATACACACCCAGACACAGGTCAAACAGACATGTTTATGCACACAAATGTTTGATTTGTCCGGGGATCGAACCCAAGACCAGCGGCTTAGAAGGCAGGGTCACTACCAACTGCACCAAAATCAAAATCTAATCAAAATCAAAAGTCATTTTTTCAAACTAGGCTGAGAATCAGCACTTTTTGAACGCCTAAATTGCATAAGATAGTCCCCTCAAAACGCCCGCCCTTCACCACTTCCTAGTGCTTTAGCTGGGAAGAAGAAGTGGCGCAACAAACTCCCCAGCAGTGCTGCTGTCTGTTCAGTTAGAAGAACTGGATTCTATACAGTAGTAAGTAATTGACATTAAGAAACACGATACATTAAATACAATTATTGGCCATGTCAGCTAGCATACGCCAATATTGAAAACTATACACAAGCAGAAAAAAAACTAATTGAATATACCTAAACTAATAACTAATTGACAATTTTTTTTAAATTGTAACACTACACATTACCCAACACATTGCTTACCCTCATTCTTATAATAATCTTTGTTTGTCATGTCAACTGTCATATCAAATTGACGTTTCGACCGTCATAGACACCAAACGAGGATTATTATCATTATCTATTGCCTACAATGACTAACAAAATATATTTCACAACTAGTACATCTTATTTACTATTGTATTTTACAACACAACCAATATCTATAAACATATCTAACAGGACTAACAATTATTTACACTACACATCGTCAATTGAGTCGTGTACATATATCAATGAGAATGGAACGTGCGTTCGTCCGTAAAATGAAACACGTAACATATAATTTGCATAAAATGATATCTAGTAGCAAACGACCTCAGAGTCGACCTTGCCAGTTGACCAAAACTAGGGTATATAAAGTCCTACGAATCGAACGCACGTCCTTTATTCCGCTCCAACTTCTAGCCTGAATATCTCCTAAATTAGCTCTCAAATTAGTTATCATTGTGTCAAGTATTTATCTGTTTTGTTCGTACAAGTCTCTCCTCAGTCTGCTCACGTGTTTTTGTGTAATTTACAATAAGGAAGTGACGAGGTAGGGAGTTATACAAGTGCTTTACTTTTACGTACTTTACTTTTATTGTACTCTACCCTGTAACACTATAATAAATATAACTAAAATATTTATTTATTATATAAATGTACACACAATAAAATACATGAGATAAGACATAATTATAAATTGAGTACAAAGGTACTGCTTATTTCTTAAGAAATTTCTTCCAGCAGACCTGCGAAAGGAGAAGTAAAAAAGAAACGTAGACAATAGTGCGTGAGAACAAGAAGAGAAAAATATGAACGTGTGAAGTCTAAAGCTAAAATATTAAATATACCTAAATAAAAATAATTAACATGTATACTTAAATAAATACATAATGCTAAAATATATAAGCATATATATATATATATATAAATACTCACAGTATAGAGGAAAGGTAAATATATATATATTGTGTACAAGTTTATAAAGGGGAAAAAAAGGGAAGAGCTCATTGGTCATCAAAGAATTCGTCCGCATCGCTGTCAGTGGGAAAAGTGCCCAAAGGGCTAGCAGCGTTGCCACGTCGGATGGAATTGCTGATTCTTTGATCTAAAAATAAGCCAGCCTTCTGGTCTCGTGAAGGCTCAACCAAGCGCTTGGGATGTCCCGAAATACTCGATAAGCACTCGGACTCCACGGCCCTAGTGTTTCAACCCCAATTGGGTCAAACATACTGGGTGGCAGGAACATCGAAGCTCAAACTGTAACCATGAATACATCACATGACTGGACGCATAGCGTAGCAATTTTTGGTCGATTGGTATGTATACATACATACGAAAATACAAACATACTTATTTATAAAATAAATATCATTAGAATTTTAATCAATATAATGTAATTACTACATAATAATAATAATAGCGAACCGATAAGGATCGAGCGAGGCATATTTCAGGGCGATAGTTTAAGTCCGCTTTGGTTCTGCTTAGCCTTGAATCCTCTAAGCACATTGCTGGAGGATTCAGGTCTAGGCTATCGGTTGAGGAGAGGTGGTCAGGTTATATCGCACCTCCTCTACATGGATGACCTAAAACTCTTTGCCCCCAACAATTTGCAACTGATGGAGCTACTGAAAGTAACTCAAACTTTCAGTAGCGCCATCAGGATGGAATTTGGTGTGGACAAATGTGCGGTCATGCATGTAAAGCGAGGGGAGATTGTTGAATCCGTGGGAACCCAACTCTCGGATTCCACAAACCTTAGAGCCCTCTCCGCATCCGAAACCTATAAGTATTTGGGTATGTCGGAAACGTTAGGCATCAATGTTACTGACATGAAGCAGTCGTTGAGGGAACGCTTCTTTGGCCGCCTGAAAAAAGTACTTAATAGTCTTCTATCAGGCGGAAACAAGGTGCGCGCCTTCAACGGTTGGGTCATGCCAGTTTTGATGTACTCTTTCGGCATACTCAAATGGACTCAGACCGAACTCGACGCCCTGGATAGGAGGGTCCGTACGCTGCTGACTGCAAATCGAATGCATCACCCACGATCATCGGTAATGAGGCTGTATATCCCGCGAAAGTGTGGAGGTCGAGGCTTTTTAAACGCTAAGACCCTCCACAATTGCGAGATATGCAGTCTCAGGGAATATTTCCTAGAAACCGACGTGGGTATGCATCGAGATGTAGTCACGGTGGACAAGGGCCTCACCCCGCTCTCCTTGGCTAAAGAGAACTGGCGCAAACCTGTAGTGCTTGACACTAATGATCGCATGGAGGTATGGCAGAGTAAGGAGCTCCACGGACGCTTTTTCCGGGCCCTACATGGACCGGATGTAGATCTACTAGCGTCCGTTGCCTGGCTGCGTTTCGGTGACCTCTTTGGAGAAACCGAAGGTTTTGTCTGTGCAATTATGGACGAAGTTATGATGACGAACAATTACCGGAGATTTATTGTGAAAGACGGCACGGTTGACATCACCGGCCGGGAGAATCAATCAGGCATATCATCTCCGGGTGTTCTCGTCTAGCTAACGGAGAGTACTTGCATAGACACAACCTTGTAGCCAGGATAATCCATCAGCAGCTTGCTCTGAAATACAACCTTGTGGAATCGGAGGTACCGTACTACAGGTATGTGCCCGACCCAGTTCTCGAAAATGGTAATATCACATTGTACTGGGATCGATCCATCATCACTGACAGGACTATTGTTGCCAATAAGCCTGATATAGTGGTGGTGGATCGATTGGAGCGACGCGCAATGATTGTTGACATAACCATCCCGCATGATGAGAACCTCGTGAAAGCCGAGAAAGATAAACAAATCAAGTATCTTGACTTGGCTCACGAGGTTGTCGACATTTGGGATGTGGACTCAGCGGTCATTGTGCCGATAGTCGTGACAGCCAATGGGCTAATACCCAAGAGCCTCGACCAACACCTAAGGAGGCTCTCGTTAGGCAGCTGGATCAGGGGCTTGATTCAGAAAGCGGTACTTCTGGACACGGCCCGCATTGTTAGGAAGTTTCTCTCTCTGGAGCCCTGACCGCCGGTAGCTTGGACCCTGTTCCCGATACCGGTGGGCTACTATTTTTTATATTTTTAAATGTTTTTGGTATCTTTTTGTTTATAAAAATATTTAAAAATGTAATTCATATGTATCTAAATGAAATAAAGGAAATAATAATAATTACATACATAATTTATAAAATGAAAATGTAAAGGGTTGGGATCCTGGGGTATTGAAACACAGGCCAAGAGCCTAGCTTAGGTACCAGTCTCCCACAATATATACTTACCTGAATTATGTAACATTGTCGAATCTGACCATTGTAAAATAATTTATGTATAATCCGATGGGAAAATAACGTTGATTGATTGTTTTTTTTAAATTATTTTTTTATTTAGGTGGGTTTGCTCTTGACTCTAGTCTAGGTCAGTGGTGACAGAGACAGAGTCGACGGTGGAGTAAGTTTACCTAGAAGAAGCTTGTTCACTCTCACTTTGAAGAGATTAGGGTTGTATACGTTCGGAAACACAGACGCAGGTAGAGAGTTCCACTCTTTTGCTGTGCGCATAACAAAAGACTTTAATTGGAAACGCTTAGTGCGAATTGGTGGAATAGCAACTATGTAAGCCAACGGCCAGACAGAAAAGACGCAAGACGAGGGCAGGGCGCGGACCCGTCGCAGACCGGGCGCCGTCACGACTTTTTAACATATATAGAAAAGACACGGACCCGTCGCAGACAGGGCGCCGTCACGACTTTTTATGGCGCGCACTAGAGGCTTTTCCCGCCATTCAACCGTCCGATTTTGATACGACAACATGTCTTCTTCTGAAGATGAAGATGTATTGGCACTGGTATATCTCGCTAATCTGCAGAAGGTTAGACGTCACTGGGTACATCCGGTATGGCTAAGCAATGGAAAGAATAGATTTTTTTAAATAATGGAGGATCTACATTAATAATAATTTACATTTTTTTTTTTAATTATTTAATTAACATTAATTAAAAAATAATAGAGGCGAGCGCTGTGAGAACCTGCCCTCCACGCCCTTTCCGCTCCCCCGCTTGCGCCCGTGCAGGCCCGCGCCCTGCCCGCGCCCTACTGTCCTTTCTATATGTTTTCCAATAGGGCGCCGACGAGTTAACGTCGTGACGGCGTCCAGTCTTTTCTGTATGTTTTACGTCGCGACGCCTATATACATTTTATATGCAAGTAGATTAAACGGGCGCCGCGACTGCGACGGGTCCGTGCCTTGCGTCTGTTCTGTGTGGCCGGTGCCTAAGGATGGTAACTTGCAGTGCGTCTAGATGATCGATGAAATTAGTGATTGTTAACCGATTAGTGTTCTTTTCATTGTGTTGCCATCCTAGAGACAGAGCTAAAAGTCTCATGTGCCTATAATTACACGGGCAGCCATGCCCTGTGAACCGGCAACACAGTAAAGCTATTTGATAGTGGAAATTCGTATGATGGTAGTTGTTTCCAAGGAACTTTATAGTCCAACGTATTTTAGGAACTAGGTAGTTAGTTGTGCTACCATTTCTATTAGTCTCTATGGGGCTGACAACAGCTGAAGCGCTGCCAGACTGCATAGAAAAGAAAGCGAAGCGCGATGACACAAAGCTATTCAAGCTATTAAAGCAATTCTCTATTTATAAAAAATCTATTGATTGGACTAAAAAATGAAAACACTATCACGTTAATATGTTGCTTGAAGAATAATCTGAAAAACGAAACAGAATTATTGCATGTGTATCAGGATTTTAATCATTAAAATATTTTTTTTGACTTTTTTCTATCGTACCAAATTAGTTGTATTATATTTTCAACACACTATCTAACTAGCATCCTGAAGAATATCATATATTTTTCTGATTTTATTTACTGCAGTGGGTCATATACTTTTAGGCGTTATAAAACTTACGTTTAGGTCATGTAGTCCCCTCAAGTATACCACGACTTGTGATATTTACATACCTATATTTTTTTTTTTTTTGAGGATTTGAAATCGTCAAATGACTCCTCCCGCTCTGGGTGGAGCGAAAGGGAGTGTCAGACTCTTACTGACTAAAACCCACCAGTGTTCCTTCCTTGGCCCTTTATGTTCCGGGTCAGCGGTACCCCTTTCTAATGATCCCGCTTTCCCGGCAGGCTTGGGCCCTAGTGGGCCCCCTCTTCGATGCTGACATCTCTTTGAGGCGCGCGTGGAACACGTACGCGCCGTCCAGCACGGGCCTGGTCCTGATCGGACGGTGAGCTACCCATTACTCACCGCCCGCAGGCCCGCGCCTACGGTGGCCGGGAGTCGTCACGCGGCTCCCGACGCCCGGAGCGTCCACCGCGGCGGCTTGGACGGGAGACTCTCTCCCTCTCCCGTCCCGCCACCTCCTTCGCTAGCATGACTGCTTCGCAGAAGGAGGCGACTGCCTCCCACTCCCCCTCGCCCCGGACCATGGCTTGAACCAGGACCGGGCGTGAGAGGTCGCCGCCGCTGCCGATCGCCTCTACGAGGACACGGCGGTGCTCCGCCCATGCAGGGCAGGCCCCCACCGTATGCTCCACCGTGTCCTCGGGGCGATCATCGCAGTGGTGACACCCGGGCGTTTCCTCCCGCCTGATGATGTGCAGGAACCTCCCGAAACATCCGTGTCCGGTGAGGACCTGCGACAGGCGGTAGGTGAGGACGCCGTGACGCCTCTCTAGCCACTCCTCAAAGAGGGGCCTTACCGCCGCTATCGTGGCGTGCCCTGCGCTGGGTTGCGACAGTCGCTCTTTCCATGCCGCCATGAGATCGCGCCGGAGGTCCGTCCGCTCCGCCGCGATTTGCCGCGGAAGCGGGGTTTCCCCCCGGCGTAGTGCCTCCGCGCGCCACTCATACAGGCGCGCGAGGACTATCGCCTCCAGATCCCACGGCGGCAGTCCGGCAAGGAGGCTTGCCGCCTCGCCCGAGATCGTGCGGTAGCCCCGGATCAGCCTTACGGCTATTACCTTTTGGGGCGCGTTCAGATAGTGGGCGGCTCTCCGCCGCAGTGAACGCGCCCACACCGGGGCCCCATATGTAGCCATGGACCGCACAACCCCCGCGTAAAGTCTCCGGCAGGAGCCGCTTGAGGGCGGCCCCAGTCCGTTCCAGTTTGGGGGCCAAACGTCGGAAGTGCTCCACGAAGTTCCACCGGCTATCGAGCACGAGTCCTAAGTACTTCATCGTGGACTCGACGCTGATGTGAACCCCCGCTGCCGTTAGTTGGGATCCCGATGGTGGCCTGTTCCGGGGCCCATATATGGAAAGACATGGCCTCGGACTTGTGCAAAGCCACCTCGAGACCCAACTGCCGGATCCTCTCCACGACTATCGCAACCCCGCGTGTCATCGCGTCGGCCGCCGCCTGATGCGACCTCCCCTGCGCCAGGACCAGCGTGTCGTCAGCGTAGCACACCACGCTGACGCCATCAGGGAGGTCGGCCCGCATACATACCTATACCTCGTACTGACACAAGACTAGAATAGAGGAATTCTGATATCAATAATTTTATTATACGTAGGTGACACTATAAGTTTTGCGTAACTTAAAAAAACCACATGTTATAACAAAAATTTTATGTTTATTGCTTTTCAAAATACTCTCCTTTAGATTTTAAACATTTTTTCATGCGATCGAACCATTTTTTAAAACAGGAGGACCACAGATCTGAAGGCATGTTTTCTACGTGTTGATTGAACGCTATCACTGCCTCTTCGGAGTTGGTAAAAGTGAAACCTCTCCTCAAATCTTTGATTTTGGGGAAATACAGAAATCACAGGGTGCTAGGTCGGGGCTATGCGCAGGACGGGTGACGAGTTGTACTTTTTCGGAAGCAAACATGACTTTGTTTTGTTGGCCGTGTGTGAAGAAGCTCTGTCATATTGTAGGAGAACGCGGCTTTTGGGTCGTCTTTCGCGAACTTTTTCTAACACCTGGGTAAACAAATGGTAGAATACCACTCGCATTAACACTCTTTTGATCCTCAAGTGGAATTGTACAGATGGGACCTGTAGCTGAGAAAAACAACGCGATAATTTTTTTACCAAATTTCTCGCCTGCCTTACTTTTGTTGGCCTGTTCTCATTGTCAAACATCCATTCACAAGAGTGCTGTTTTTTTTTCGGGTTCAAAACAATAAATCCACGTTTCGTCTCCTGTGACAATGTCATAAACAGCATTAGAATGTCCGTGGTCGTACTTCAGTAGCATCTGTGAGCACCATTCCACGCGAGCCCGCTTATGCTCCGCTGTCAGTTCATGAGGGATCCAACGACAACAAAGTTTCCGAACTTTCAATTCTTCGTGTAAAATTTTCTGAATTTGGCTCATACCAATCCCCAGTAGTCCTCGAATTGTCTCATAGGTAATCCGCGGGTTTTCTTCAATTAGCCGCTTAACAGTAGCCACATTATTTTCGTTGACGGCAGTTGAAGGCCGCCCTTCACGAAATTCGTCATGTAAAGAATCTCGACCTCTCTCAAATTCAGCAAACCATCGCCACAAGGTGCTTCTCTCCCAAAAGCATTTTGAAGACGAGCGGCACAGTCTTGCGGAGAGAGAGAACTTTTAAAATCATAAAAAATCATCGCTCTAAAATCTTTTCGACTTAATTCCATTTTCGTTGCGTACGTAGAACTTTGATGTGTGATAAAAAAACAATTGACAAATGATTTCCCGCCAGTTGCTTTTTTTTATTACTAAAAAGGTTGCAACGTTTAAAAAAATATAAAATTCGAAATTCAAATAGTTCCGATTAGGTAGAAGTGCAAAACTTTTAGTGTGCCCCATGTATGTATGTGTAAGTACTTGCGTAAAGTGTTTGTATAAGCCTTTTTTTTTTTTTGAGGGTTTGAAGTCATCAAATAACTTCTCCCGCTCTGGGCAGAGTGGGAGGGCGTGTCAGACTCTTACTGACTAAAACCCACCCGTGTTCCTTCAGTTGCTTGTGCCAGGGGCCACGGTATCCCTCTCGGACTTTCCCGCAACCCTAGCAGGCATCGGCCTTAGCGGACCCCGTCATTGGTGCTGACAACAACACAACACAACGCGCCGTCGACCCGGGCCTGGTCCTTATCGAACGGCGAGCTGCCCATTGCTCGCCGTTCGCAAGCCCACGCCTACGGTGGCCGGGAATTGGCCTGCGATTCCCGACGCCCAGGGCGTCTCCTGCAGCGGCTAGGGACGTGAGGGCGCGAATTTGGCCTCTCCCTCACTCGTTCCGCCTCCTCCTTCGCGAATATAATTGCTTCGACCGAGAGGAGGCCTGTGTCCCAGCAGTGGGAACATTGATGATGATGATAAATGTTGTCTTTTGTATAAGCCTACTTACAGAAATCAAATCATTTATCATTTATTTAAAGGTGGCGTTCTGTATTTTCTACCTATCCCCATGGAAAGAAGGCGTGGGTTTATGTATGTATGTATGTGCTTGCGTTTCTGCAGAGATACCATGTCTCATGCGTGTCTCATGTCGGTCTCGTCTAGTCTCGTGCGTGTCAATATAGTTCTAGAAGGGAATAGTCAAACGAACACAATATAGATAGGAAGTGGGAACATCGCATTGTTCTATTGCTACGGCGTAGCCGACGTGATGACGTCACAGCTACGTCAGTAGCACTCTCGTAGCAGATAACTAAACCGCTACGCGTTGAGTCAATTTCCAAGGAAATTGGAACATTGTTGTGCAACTAACTGACTTGTAAGCTATAATTAGAATTATAAATATATGTATATATGTTTATTTATTTTAGAATTATGTATTTATTTAAGTTTAGTTTTTTTTTGGTTTACATGTAGGTAGGTGTACCTATCTAATATTTTAGTTTAAGACGTCACAAAATCAAATTCTTCTCTTTTTGTCCTCACACACCATTGTCTACATTTCTTTTTCATTTCTCCTTTCGCAGGTCTGCTGGAAGAAATTTCTTAAGAAATAAGCAGTACCTTTGTACTCAATACTAATATGTCGTATCTGTACCTATTTTACTGTGTGTACACAATAAATAAAATAAATAAATAGATAAGATAAGATTTCTTTATTTGTTTAAACATGCAAGATATTACATCATTTGTCCAGTCCAATCATGATTAGCTGTATGTATCGGCGTACAAATATTTCCATAACATTGTTAAAAATAAAATTAACAATAAGAAAAATCTAAAAATTACCTCAAATAGTCACTCACAATCACAAACTTTATAAATCATAAAATTAATATATCATATTCATATACATTTAATATTAGCGTCAGAAAATAGATAAAATTATTTCATTTAAAAACTTTTTCGGTTAGATAATCGGAGACACTTTATTACGCTTTTTGCGAAAGAAACATTTTTAATTGATGCTTGAATGCCTGCTCCTTAAAACGTTTAGGCAATATGATATAGTAGGCACCATGCATGTTTTATAGTATTTGAAGTAGTCGTTTAAACAAAATAAACACTTTTCACACGTGTTTTTTATGTGAAACATTATTTTATAACCGCCTCTTAATATTGAAATAATTAATATAAATTAATTTATTTCAAAAAATGTGCTACAGTCGGTTACATAAAATATTATTTTACAATTTAGGGATCAATCGTAAACAGAGTAACAAATTGCAGAATTGAATCTGGCGTCCTAGCTAGGTAACCTGTATTAAGGTTCGGCAGCCCAGGTTCCCACAGAAATGGCCCTTTACGGGGCACCGGTGTGGGCGCGTTCCCTGAGGCGGCGGCCAGCCCGCTGGTTGAATGCGCCCCAAAGGGTCATGGCCATCCGGCTGGTCCGGGGATACCGTACGGTCTCCGGTGAGGCGGCGAGCCTCCTTGCCGGATTACCGCCATGGGATCTGGAGGCAAAAGTCCTCGCGCACGTTTGGGAGTGGCGCGAGGAGGCGAAACGCCGGGGCGTAGCTCCGCTGCCGCGAGAAATCACGGTACAGCGGACAGAGCTCCGGCGGGATCTCAGGGCGGCATGGAGAGTGCGATTGTCGCAACCCAGCGCTGGGCACGCCACAATTGCGGCGATAAGTCCCCTCTTTGAGGAGTGGCTAGAGAGGCGCCACGGCGTCCTCACCTTCCGCCTGACGCAGGTCCTCACCGGACACGGTTGTTTCGGGAGGTTCCTGTTCCGGATAAGGCGGGAGGAAACGCCCGGGTGTCACCATTGTGTGGATCGCCCGGAGGACACGGTGGAGCATACGGTGGAGGTCTGCCCGGCTTGGGCGGAGCAACGCCGTGTCCTCGTGGAAGCGATTGGCGGTGGCGATCTCTCGTGTCCGGCCTTGGTCCAGGCCATGGTACGGAGCGAGAGGGCTTGGGAAGCCGTCACCTCCTTCTGCGAAGCAGTAATGTTCGCGAAGGAGGAGGCGGAACGCGTGAGGGAGAGGCAAAGTTTGCGCCCTCACGCCCCTAGCCGCCGCAGGAGACGCCCTGGGCGTCGGGAATCGCAGGCCGATTCCCGGCCACCGTAGGCGCGGGCCTGCGAACGGCGAGCAATGGGCAGCTCGCCGTTCGATAAGGACCAGGCCCGGGTCGACGGCGCGTTGTGTTCCACGCGCGCCTCAAAGAGATGTCAGCACCAATGACGGGGTTTGCTAGGACCGATGCCTGCTAGGGTTGCGGAAAAGTCCAAGAGGGTTACCGTGGCCCCTGGCACAGGCAACTGAAGGAACACGGGTAGGTTTTAGTCAGTAAGAGTCTGACACGCCCTCCTGCTCTGCCCAGAGCGGGAGAAGTTATTTGATGATTTCCCAACCACAAAAAAAAAAAAAAAAAAAAAAGGTTCCCACAGAAATAGTACAATTTATTTAAAGACTTCTTCGGACTAAAAGATGCTAACTTCGGACTATTAGATGCTAACTTCGGACTATAAGATGCTAACTTCGGACTATAAGATGCTAACTTCGGACTGTAAGATGCTAACTTTGGACTTAAAGATGCAAACTTATAATAGTGTGATGTGTTAGTACGTGCGTGTACTTTGTGATAAAACTTTGTTTCATGGACCTGCATAGATAATAATATAGTTAAAAAAATAAATTAAGGAAAATAATGAATAAATCTAAGTATCACAAATACCATTATTTTATTAAAGTAAAACATACAGATGAACCAGCTTTACCTCTATCGTTAATCGATATTTACCTCACAAATTTACAGGCCTCCTACCAGTCCACGTTCAATCCATTAATTTTGTCAACGTCAGATACAAGACCCATCGAAAAACAACTTAGTACTACACCTTACTTTTACCTAAACAAGAAGATTAATAGTTAATTTTCTCTAGTCTGTACAAACACCGCTCCGTTTTCCCTTCAAAATCCAAATTCTTTTGAACAAATAAATCAGAGGCAGGTGTCGTTGACATTTCCTGCCTCTCTTTCACTGTAATGCCGTCTCGCTCTAGCAATTAATTAGAGTTTTCATGCCTTTAAAATAGGCTGCAATTAATTCCGGAATATTGAAAGCCGAATGTATTTAATAGGTTTTATGAAAAAAATATTTATTAAGGCTTTAGTCTCGGCCCGTTGAAGGCACTTAACGTAATTACGGTTTTTAGATCTTCCTCTTTAAGTAAATTGGCTTCTTCCTTGGAGTATAAGTAAGATCTTTTTGACTTGATTTATTTGATTATGGAATATTCAAAATAAATGTCGTTTTGATACAAGTTTCTTATTTTCTGTTAATGGGAGACCCAAACAACTAATTACGTATTTAAACAGATTGCGAATGCTACGTTTGATAGAATATAATTATGCATATTTTTTTATTGTCTGCAATAACTATTTAATATGTGGAAAATGTTGTGGTTATTACATTGATTTGGTTTTATATAAGAACCTTACTGATATATTTAATGTAGTATCGTTTTTTTCCCAAATAAAAAATAAAAAAAATAACTAGGAACGAATATTATCCTAATGCCATTATTGGTAATAGGTATTGCTTATAGGTAATAGTTATGTTAAAAAAGATGATATCACTAACAGTGTCACCAAACTATTGAATTTAAATTGTAAGAAAATAATTTTGTGTGCTTTTCCATACTTTGAGCACTTTTCAAACAGGCAAAAAATAACTAAATTCACATGTTAAATAATAACATGTATTTCTTAGTTAGTGACAAGTTTATATTTTTTGTCACCAACATTTTTGATGATAAGCTAAGGTCGACTAGGGATACTGTGTATCTGTCCATTAGTTTTAGACGTCAAATAGCTAGGCTATTAGCGTTAAATATTAACCCAGACATAATAAGTATGTCGAAGCCATATTAAGTTAGCACCACAATTAATAATAGTACTAAAGTTAATGTGATTAGCTCAAATAATTTAAAATAATAATAATTTAATTAAAATTTGTTTGTAAGAAAACAGAAGGTATCACTAACAGTAAGTATAGTTATACTAAATAACAAAAAGGGTAGTCCAAACTGAGTTCAATAATTATTTTAAGAAGAATACTAATTGTATCCGCCCTAAGATTTTATTTAATGAATGGGCAACTAAACGACTAAGGAAAAGTAGTGAAAGACTTTTTGAGCTATATGGCTTTAAGCCTTATATTAACACGGAAACTTTTAGTAAGCATGTTGGTACTTACTGTAGAACTTTTAAGAACACTTGTAAGGCAGCTAAAGTCTTATACATTAGCAACAAGGTCAAATCAGCAGACACTGAAAAAAGACTGTTTGGAAAATTATCAATAATTAAAGAAACAGGAACAAAAAGCATAATATGTCTGATTACACACTGGAGACGTCATGTGGTCTCATTTGCGATAGCAAAGAAGTTGCTCAAGAACTTGTTAATTTATTTAACACTATCCCATTTAAAACTACCGAAACCTTAAATTCCTCGCCCTCGCTTGCTTTTGATTTAGTAAGGGCGAACGTTTCAGCCTGCCCGATTGAATTTAACTTCAAGCATACTAACCCCATAATACTAATAAAAGCTTTTAAGCAAATCAAGATCAAATTGACCGAAGATCTTTAAGGATGGTCCATTAATGTCTATACATCCATTGAGACTATAGCGCCTTAGTATAAATATTTGAGTTGTATGTGGATCAAGGAGTCTTCCTGGATTTAATAAAATACAATAAGTTAATACCACTTTTCAGATCCGGGATCAGTTAAAATATTAGTAATTATAGACCCGTATCCGTGTTGCCAGTTTACAGCAAGGTATTTGAAAAGGTAATGCTTAAACAAATGCTCAATCATTTTAACACCAATAAAATTGTACACAATCAACAGTATGGTTTCACCAAGGGACGTTGTACGACTGACGCCGGGGTCACCTTATTAAAACACATATTTACGGCGTGGGAAGAGGCCCAAGACGCCATAGGAATCTTTTGTGACCTCTCCAAGGCATTTGATTGCGTCGATCACGAAACCTTGCTCTTGAAACTTGAGCATTATGGACTTTGAATACTTGCGCTCAGTCTAGTAAAATCTTATTTAAATGATAGGTAGCAGCATGTTCAAATAAATGGTGTCAATTCACTTAGTTTAAAAGTAGAAATGGGAGTTCCACAAGGCTCGATATTGGGTCCTTTCCTCTTTTTAGTGTATATTAATGATCTACTCCATTTATTAAAAAATCAACCACAAATGGTGTTATTTGCTGACGATACTTCTTTAATTTTTAAGGTAGAAAGAAGTGCTACAAATTTTGACTACGTTAATAACGCCATAATGCAGGTCCATAATTGGTTCACTGCTAATAATTTAGTATTAAATGGGAAAAAAACAAAGTGTATACGATTTTCTTTACCTAATGTCAAAAGTAGTGATTGTGAGATAGTATTGAATCAAGAGAAACTAGAATTCGTCGATAAAACTGTTTTCCTGGGGATCACGCTTGACTCGAGGCTACAATGGGGTTCTCATTTAACATCTCTGGCGGGACGGCTAAGTTCAGCAGCATATGCTGTCAGAAAAATCCGTCAATATACCGATGAAGATACCGCGAGGCTAGTCTATTTTAGTTACTTTCATAGTATCATGTCTTACGGTATTTTACTTTGGGGACGGGGTGCAGAGAGTCTATTTTTATTCTGCAGAAAAGAGCCATCAGAGCCGTCTATGTATAATATCCGCAGCCGCCAATCTCTAAGGGAACTGTTTAAGGTTATTAAGATCATGTCAGTACCTTGTCAATTATATCTAGAAAAAAAATTGACACTACCTTGTCAACATATCTAGGAAAACATCATGGCGTAAGAAAAAAATTACATCTTTTTCACGGAACAGAAAAAAACAGCTTTTTAGTAATAGAGCTGCCAGGGTTTATCCTAATTATTTTATTTATGGATTCTGTTTGCTGTTCTCTGGATACTCAACGTGTACGTCTTATTAACATCGTTCTCACATATATAATTTTAAATTCAACATTAATGATGTAACTAATACTTATGTAACAATATAATTTAAATGAGTGTCCATGGAGTTTCTTGTCCGTTCTTCTCTATAGGTACCTACTACGCTTTTGGAATGGGCAACTAGCTTTATATTTCTGACTGACCGACTACTTGACAATTCAAAAGTACCTGTAAATGGTTTAATTGTAAAGAATGCTTTGAGTTTGAGTAAAATCTTTAGTATTTATGTAATGTGCAGTGGTGGTCCAGTGGTAATTGCCGCGACTTGCATGTTGTAGGTCGTAGGTTCGAACCCAGACAGACGCTTTACTTTGTGTAAATTATTTCATCACCACTGCTCTCAAAACAGCGAAGGAAAACATCGAGAGGAAACCGGCGTGACCTAGAACCAAAAATTCGAAGACATGTGACATCCACCAACCCGCACTTGGCCCGCGTGGTGGATCACGGCCCACTCCCTTTCACAGAGAGGAGGCTTATGTCCCAGCATTGGGAACATTATTGGCTGGTTATGTAAGCTGCAGTTTCCTAGAAGAGCGGCCGCCACATAACGACTGCAGTGACGGCTGTCATGAAAATGATGGCAGCGGGGTTTGATTTTATGGTGTCAAAAACTATTAGAAAAACACGCCAGCTTACATGAATAAATAAAGTTTCAGTATTGCCATTCGACGGTAAATTGCAGTCGCTATGTGGTGGGAACTGCAGTCGTAGGAAACCCTAGATCACTTACTTAAACTGCTTACTTTTGAATAGTGTCGTGGACGACGGGCCTAAGGTTACCGTCAGAAGTAAAATAACTGTGAGAGTGCGTGAGTGTATTGACAAGCGAACTAGCTGAAGATAAATTGAAAATGGCGGCCATTAATTAATTCTACTCTACCGGTGAATAATAAAACATTAAACAGTCTGAGAGCTATTCAATGTTGTTCCCGTTGAAAGTCCGAGTTGTATTTTAATTGGTATCACGATTGACGTCCCCCCTTTAAGTAACAAAATTGAGACTTTAGATATCATCTTATTGCAAGTAAGTAAAGTCCTGGTTTCAGTTATGCTGCACGAGAACAAGATTTGGATTCGGAAGACTGGGCCTTTATCCAGCTGGTTTGTATTGGCTCACAATTTTGACAAAAGGTGCAGTTGCCGTATTTTAATTCTAATTTCAAACTCAAACTGTCAAGATCCTTTAATTTACCTATATATTTTACATTGATTGTTATTGAGATGAGATTGCGAATTGAATTTGAACATACTTTTATTACGAGAACTTACTTTTAGATTGCAGTTTAATTGACGTCAATCAGTCGATATAAAATCGCCTAAAGCGTAATCAATGATTAATATTAATTCGACTGCTATGTACCACATTGGATTGTTTTAGAACGGTCAATATCATTAATTGTAAAGAAATAATGTGATGTTATGAACATCTGTCTTCAATATGATTTTAAACAAATGGTTACTTTCTATGTTAAACAATGATAGAAAAATACAAAGTAAAATATCCTCCACTGTTTACAAGCTAAGTGAAAACTAACAAAGCCAAGTACAAAATGACATAGTACCAAATGACAGTCTTCACCACGACTTGTGTTAAAATATTCAAGGGTCTAAAAGCGTTCCCATGTAGTTGTAACACGGACGAAGTCCGACTCGGTACGTAATTGGTACTGCGACGGACGGCCCCCTCATTTGTTAATAATTATTGTGAATTTATTAGGTAATGGAAGGCACTTTGTTTATTTTCGTTTTGTCTGACGAAACTGAAAAGTTATTTCAATTGTTTTGTTGTTTGGCTGGAGATGGTCACGCCACTCAGGTTTGGGTTCCTTATTTGTAGGTTCATTTTGATAGTTATGGTCGTGTAGTTTTTGACAAAGCTTAGGTACAGGTCACATTTAGTTAGTTCAAAAACAACCCGCACTGGGCTCTTTTGGCGACGGAGGTAATGGCTGATCTTTGCGTTATGCTCGTGAACGGATGCTGCTTGTGACGACAGGTCATCTTGCTGACTATGGTTTTGTTATTATTATTAGTAATTAACTGTTTCTTTATTCTACTTCGAAAGTCCTAATTTATCATTTGTGACTTCAAGTTACAGCTATATAAACACAATGCAGCATTGCAAATATAAGCGGGCGTGCACTTTATGCCTAAAGGCTTTTATTATGTATTAAATTCTGTTTACGTTTTTATTATTTATTATAGCTTGAGTATAGTTTTCAGTGTTTCTGTTGGCAGGTAAATTGGCATGTGCTAGCTGACATATGGCAAATAATTTAATTTAATGTTTTGTGTTTCGTAATGTTAATTGCTTACTACTGTATTGAATCCAGTTTTTATGAACACTGATAGAAAGCTGTGCTGCTGGGGAGTTTGTTGCGCAACTTCTTCTTCCCAGCTAAAGCACTAGGAAGTGGTGAAGGGTGGGAGTTTTGGGGGACTGTTTTATGTAATTTTGACGTCCAAAAAGTACTGATTCTCAGCCTAGTTTGAATAAATGACTTTTGATTTTGAATTTGTGGTGCATTACAGACTCTTACTTCAGAGAGGCCTGTTATGTCGCAGCAGTGGAAAATTATAAAGGCTATCAATGCTTTTATGATTATATGCAGGTTACTTATACTATCTCTTAATTCATTCATATAATGTCTATATTATGTGAAGGAACATACTGTTATGTCTAAGTATTCTGATTAAGGAAATATTATTCTACGACGTATCATTGTTCGAGCCACAAAGGCATTAGGCTATGCATAAGGTCTATTCTTAATAGGGGACACAATTAGTCATGTGCTTATATTAACCGTGAGAGCCAATTATGACTAAGTAGGTGATAAATTATATTTATTATTGTAAGTAAGTATATACAGACACTTATACAAGTTATTAATATTTTTATAAACTAGATGAGGTCGGTGTTTCCTATCCGATTTCTCTGTGAAGAGACACCCAAATAAACTCGTAAATCATAATCTGTTTTACTGTTCAGACATTATCTTGGTCGGATCATGTGAGGACCATGCAGATTAGGGTCTGAAATGGCCTTTTAAAGAAATAACCACACAGATTTTAGTGGACCTGTCCAGTCAGTGCACGGATTTGTCGTAATCATGTAGCTCAACTAAGAAATTAAGGTGCCAGTTCACAGATTCTGCTTGTTTTTGAAGTCTAGCTTATTTCAAACCGCGTACATTTCCTGAGTGGAATTTCATTTCACTATAACACTTTTCGCTAGCAAAGAAACACAACAAAAACTTGTTCTCAATTTTTCCCCACAAAAGTACATTCGGTCAGAGTGCCTCATAACTGTGGCGGGTTTTTTTCATTCATTCGCTGTGAGGAAAATATCGCCTTTTCACTCCGGAGGGCGCTTCAAAAGTGAGAGTCACCTCCCAACTAGTTATGGGAAACTTTGCCGGAGTTGGTAATACAGTGGGGGGACGGTGTTGTTTATGATATTTTATTTGATTTATGGTAGTAGTGTAGTTATGATATTTATAGTTTGTAATTAAAATAGCGTGTATGCGAACAAGGTGCGTGTTTGATATCTCTTAAATTCTCGTAGGTTCATTGATACCAGAAGTTTGTATTTATGTTCAGGAGAACCAGCTGTAACGGAAGGATAATGATTGGATAAGTGACACAGAACCAAGCTCAGTAGGCCAATTCTCGTACTTAAAAAACGATCAAATTCAAGTCGCAATCTCATCTCAGCGACAATCAATGTCAAAAACCTGTCAAAAATGTATGTAAATTGATAGTAATTTTGACAGATTGAGACTGAGATTAGAATGCGAACGGTCTTAAAAATACGGGAATTGCCCCTCAGGTTTTACGGTTAAAAACAGAAAAAAAAATATGCAAATCTCAGGATTAGTAAGAAACATGGTGAAAATAGAGTTCGCGCGGCACCCTAATATCGTATACCCAGACTTTTTCAAATGGGTTAAAAGTGTTTTGTGGTCAACCCCTTACTCTTCAGCTATGTCGTAACTACTACGCCATTCTTGCTCCACTTTTTCAAAACTGGCATTGTCTATAAACGTAACAGAGCTACCAGAGCGAACTACATCTTTGACATCAAAATTCCCGCACTGAAAACGCTTGAACCAACTTTGTGCTGCTCTTACTGAACCTGCGTAACGTAAACGTCACATATTTTTTTCGCGGCTTGTGTCACACTTTTCCCTTTTTTGTAATTAAAATTCAAAATTGGTCGATTTTTTTTCGTTAGTTCACTCGTTTTGGCGGACAGAAAATGAAATAAAAAATTTCGGGAAAACGTTTTTTTTTTTTTTTTTTTTGTTAAATGTCATCTATTTAATGGTATTAAAACCAGCCAGATATAAACAAAACATCCAAAGAGTTTTTACTACAACTACCTGTAAAACCCATAAAGTAGGAAAAATCTTTTCTCTGGGCCTATTAATTCATAGGGTAAATTTTGGTGACCTCATTGCAAATCTCACGATTTCTCAAACAAGAACACGCTGAAATAGGGTATTGAAACATCTGAAGTTCAATATACAAACATCCAATCTTCCAGAAAAAAATTGAAACCACTCGGTGTGCTCCAACCGCGTGACTCAGCGGAAGTCGTACCTCAAGTAGTGTCGGCGACACTCCGACTTACCAACTCTCAAACCGTTGCGTCACGCTCCTAGGGCCAACCCATGAATGTGTACAGATTTCTGTAGAGGCTCTCTGTTTGTCGGTAATCTTGATTGGCTGAAATACGAGTATGTTTGTTGTTTTTGAACAATTTCCATGTTAAAAAATTGCTCATGGTTACGATGGATATGCACGGATTTCTATAGAGGCTCTCTGTTTGTAGGTAATCCTATGAGACAGGAAGAAATGTTATGTCGTGTTTATACTTTACCTGAAACCGAAACCTTGTCACGCTGTCGAAACCTTGTCACGCTGTAAGGACCAACCCATGAATTTGCACTCATTTCTATAGAGGCTTTCTGTTTGTAGGTAATCTTCATTGTTCGATACCGGAAGAACGTTTTTGAGTGAGAATACTTTTTAGTAAACGTGAAACTTTGTCACGCTACGCGCTCTTAGTACCAACTCATGAATGTGCACAGTTTTCTATACAGGTTCTAAATATTTAGGTAGGTAAGTAATCTTGCTTGTATGAAACAGGAGAAAACTATCATGTTACAGTTTTGTTTGATAATACATACTTTAACTTAAACCTGAAACCTTGTCACGCTGTAAGGGTTAAAATGTACCGCCTGACGCAGGTCCTCACCGGACACGGATGTTTCGGGAGGTTCCTGCACATCATCAGGCGGGAGGAAACGCCCGGGTGTCACCACTGCGATGATCGCCCCGAGGACACGGTGGAGCATACGGTGGGGGCCTGCCCTGCATGGGCGGAGCACCGCCGTGTCCTCGTAGAGGCGATCGGCAGCGGTGGCGACCTCTCACGCCCGGCCCTGGTTCAAGCCATGGTCCGGGGCGAGGGCGAGTGGGAGGCAGTCGCCTCCTTTTGCGAAGCAGTCATACTAGCGAAGTAGGTGGCGGGACGGGAGAGGGAGAGAGTCTCCCGTCCAAGCCGCTGCGGTGGACGCTCCGGGCGTCTGGAGCCGCGTGACGACTCCCGGCCACCGTAGGCGTGGGCCTGCGGGCGGTGAGTAATGGGTAGCTCACCGTCCGATCAGGACCAGGCCCGTGCTGGACGGCGCGTACGTGTTCCACGCGCGCCTCAAAGAGATGTCAGCATCGAAGAGGGGGCCCACTAGGGCCCAAGCCTGCCGGGAAAGCGGGATCATCCAAAAGAGGTACCGCTGACCCGGAACATAAAGGGCCAAGGAAGGAACACGTGTGGGTTTTAGTCAGTAAGAGTCTGACACTCGCTTCCGCTCCACCCAGAGCGGGAGGGGTTATTTGATGATTTCCCATCCTCAAAAAAAAAAAAAAAGGGTTAAAATGTAATATTTTCCCATTAGGAAATTCTCAATTGGAAGCATTGAATTTGTGACCTGTTAATGACGAGGAACGTACCTACCCTTTTATCTGACCTGACAACTGACTTAATGTAGGTGCACTATAATGAGTGTAAATATAGCTTTAACGAAGCTGAGAGTCACGTGCTCTTCCTGTTATTACGATTTTTTTTTGTACTGGACCGAACCTTTTTTTTTTGTTTGTCCATGGGGAAATCCTCATGGATACCCTCCGCCTGGGAAGAGCGGAGGGCTATGTCGGACTCCTACCGACTAAAACCCCATTGTTCCTTTTAGGACCATGAGTCTGGGGCCCCGAAGATACTAGTACATTCGCGGCGGGGGTGCGGCGAATGTACTAGTATCAGTCTGCTGTGCCTAGCGGGCCCCATCTCCAAGTGAGGTCGATCCCACGTGCTTCACGTGCCACCTCTTTGAGCCTGACTGCTCGAGCGATTACACCTCCCTGATTTCGCCGCTCACAGGCCCCTCCTTATGGTGGCCGGACATCGCTAAGCCACACCGGGGAATCTCCTGTTTACGGAGATATTGAGGGTTGAAGTTCCAACTTTTTTTGATGTTTTTTTTTACGAAAACCAGTTTTAAATGTTATAACATAACTCTAAATACCCACAATCCCTGTACCCGTTGCATGCACAGGTACAATGAATACATGCGTGCGTGTGTTTGCGTGCGTTACATTGCGCATTGGGTACTGTAAACAGCGAATTATCATACCAAAAATAATAGTCGTTTCCCAGAAATTATTTTTGCACAAAGTTACTTAGTTTGATGTATACATTGAGTAGATGACGGCTTCGTGAAAGGTCTTGTTGCAGCCTGTATAGTATACACCTCTGGCTACCACTTCGAGGGATATAGGCGTTATGTTATGTTTCTCATTCTGGAACACGTCACGCTGTGAGCACTAATTACGTAGTCAGTGAATAGACTTGCATTTCAAAAGTGACCTAGTTCTTGTGTTTGTGGATAAGTCGGTAAGATTGGCTCAACCCTCAAGGGAATGAAATGTGTCACGCTGCAAGCACCTTTAAACCGCAATTTTGTTCCGTACTTTTTGTTTTTGCGATACACGCTTCGTTATGAAATTAAAAATATCCTCAGGAATGTGAAAAAAAACACAGTGCATAAAAAATCTATAATGAAAAATACATAATATATTCATAAAGTCAGGTGTGACTTTATGAATATATTATGTATTTTTTCCCATTGGGGTAGGCAGAAACTACAAAATTCCAACTGTTACGTAACAGGTGGCATTCTGTAGTTTCGTAGTTCAAACATCATAATGACAAAAACGATCTTGAAAAATCATGTTTTTCATCATCAATAAAGTTGAAAATCCTTGTGTAATTTATGTGGAAGGTAAGGAAAAGCAATGGCAATATTAGCATTACTAGGTACGTTTTTATTAGCACCATGTATGCCAGTCAAAATGCTGTCATCCATTCTATCAAATGTATTTATGTAGTATCAACCCGTGTGTCCGATGGCATTACCCATCGGCAAAAACTTTAATCTCCTATTTAACCCCTGTAGGCGATGAATGTTCATAAATCCTTCCTTAGTGCTCACCATCACTTGCAAGAACTCATATGAAAGATTCTATACCCAGAAGTTTAGACTATGCGTTGTCTTCATTGAGTGAATTTAAGATGCAGATGAAGCAAAAGTTGTACCTGCATTACTGGGATAATATTAAAACTAAGTTTTGCATTAGTAACAAAAGCAAACAGTATGAATTTACCTACATATATGCTACAGGCGGATTTTACGTGGCGTGAACTATATAATACAGCAACGCCACAGAACCGTACAGAAAGTTATCTCTATCCATAGAGCAAAAACGCATACACAAATAGACACGCTTCACGTACAGCGAGTGTAATCTCACTCGCGACTGATATTAGGTTGAGGTTGTTATAATTATGAGATCACTATACGTATCTTTCTGTGTGTGCACTGAGCAGGCTGATCTTCAGGAGCAGCGGTGGTAACGGCCCTGACTTACGACTTTTAGGCCGTAGGCTCGAACCCAGGCAGGTGCTTAACTTCGTGTATGTAATTTAATTCATCACCACTGCTCTTAATAACGGAGAAGGAAAACATTGTTAAAACCGTTGTCATGTCCTAGATTCAATATTTTGAATACTTGTACCAATCCTCACTGGGCCCGCGAACTCGATTACAGGTACAACCTACTCCCTCTCAGAAAGAAGGCCTGTTACCCAGCAGTGGAATCACAATCAAAATAAAAACTCATCTATTCAAATTAGGCTTAGAATCAGCACTTTTTGAACATCAAGATTACATAAGACGGTCCCCAAAACACCCGTCTTTCACCACTTCCTAGTGCTTTAGCTGGGAAGAAGAAGTGGTGTAACAAACTCCTCGGCATGTCTGTCTAATGGCTGAGTTTGCTATAACCTTCTGCATCATTTTGTAGCAGCACATGATTCATTGACGTGAACACAGCACAACAAACAATCGAACACATAAACACACATACAACATCTCTATGCTGTTTATTCATATGCTATGTTGTTGTTGTTGTTTCATATGTTTTTTTCAATAAAGGTTGCAAACACGATAAAGTGAAATTTATTTCATCTCAAATCAGCCAATCGGTTGTGTCGCAACAAATCGCATGCAGCATTCATAAGTCATTTTATCACCATTTTTATTGAACTGTGATGTAAGTCGTGTTTTGCCACTATTTCGCGAGCTGAATGAAAACAAGATTTTATAAACAGTTTCAATTTGAAATAAATTTGTTCTATGGCTTCTTCGACCGAGCTAAGTACAAAAATTATACATTTCTTTTAATAATTTTTGAACTGACTGTGGTTTCTTTTTAATATTTATTTAATTATTCATGTTTAATTCAGGCTTACTACCTATCATTTGTTAGTATTACTTAAACTACGTTAGAATAATTAATTATGACACAAAGATAAACAAATCAAACACAATAATAATAATACAACACAACCTAAACATTCATGGCAGACAGTTTGGTTTTAGAAATAAGTTATCAAACGAGACTGCGATAGAGCACATTGTAATATTACATGGAGGAGGACGCCTGTGTATGCCTGTTTTCTGGGTTTTGGGGGCTGGCGCTCGAACAATACGGACGTGTGACCTCTACTGTTGTACAAAGAATTGGTTCCTATAACGTGGTAAACACCACATGAAACAAGGTCCAAAGCCTCGGATAAACCTAGAAATCATGCATACACAGGCGTCCTCATCCCAATGTAATATTACAATGTGCTCTATCGCAGTCTCGGTTGATAACTTATTCCTAAAACCAAACTGGCTGTCGTGAATGTTTAATTGTTTGCCTAGATAACTGTCAATTAAACTATTCATCATTTTAGCTGTAATCGTTGCTAAGAAAATTGTTCTGTAATTGGTTATATCTGACTTACCACCGGTTTTATTCGGCAGATATTTTTTTTTCTTTTTTTTTGTGTAACTTTGCATTGAAAATAGCAGGAAATCGTAGTGGATTTATAATTTGACAACGTTCCATTTTTGAATTGTTTGGGGAATATAATATTTATCTGCTTCGCAGCTTTAATGTTCAGTCAGGGAAATGTTACCAAATTGACACACTACCGTCAATTTGTCGTGTTATAGCCATTTCATACCACTGTCAAAGAATTAAAGTTATGATTTGAATATACGTACAATTTAAATTGGTGGACAATTCATTTCCCTGACTTTACATATTAATGAAGTTACAGATTTTTTTATGAAGGTGTTATTAATCAAATACAAAAAGTGATAGGAGATCTAATATAAAATTGCACCATCACTAAAATTTGTATACATACATTTGATATGTGTACGCAACAAACAGTGGAGGGGCGTGCAATTTTAGATTAGATTATCTATACTGTATGTATCCCATGTGGAGGGGCTCGTAGGTAGCTTAGTATTAATAGCTGCACAGGTCGACCGATCAGGTTAAGCGGCTGTGTGACCATCTTTACATACCGAGATCCCTCCGTGCCTCAAAAAGCACGTTAAGCCGTCGGTCTCGGCTGTCATTACTGGATCTTTGACAGTCGTAACGAGTAGTCAGAAGCCAGAGAGTCTGACAACCAGTCTTATCAAGGGGTATTGTGTTACCCAGTAACGGGTTGTGAAGGTCAGGTAGGCAGTCGCTCCATGTAAAATACTGGTATTCAGCTGATTCCGGTTAGACTGGAAGCTGACTCCAATATAGTTGGGAAAAGACTATGCAGATGATGATGTATTTATCCTACCTATTCCGCCATATTTCAGAAATCTGAACATAGTATTTCCATGATATTTCCATATAGCATATCGAGACAATAAAATCAGATACAATGTCACAGTGACATCAAATACTTTTGGTACAAAGCGTGCTTTTTCCTCATCTCGATTTAGGAAGAAAAATGAGAATATATGAAAAATGTGCCCCTTTTTTTCACGATAGACACAAGGAAAACGAGTTGTTGTTACGGGGAACCGTTACATCACGTAGGTTTGTCAAACCTTACGTTTTCGATTCTTGTCTTTTTTTATAATACAAGCTTATAGGTATGCGTGATCTATCTTTTATCTCACTCTCTCTACATATGACATTTGTTTAGAATTCGTATTTTGTTTAATAAACTACAAAAAAATATCATAAAATCGACTTCATTATTTCATCTTTTGATAAAAAATCTACTACGTAAATAAAAATACTTCTTTGTCATCTTTTTCCATTAATCTTGCACGAAACAATTTTTTTTAGTAGTAATCGTAATGATAAGTGAAGGTGAACGGAATTTGCAATAATTTAAAATTATTCATACAATCAAATGTTCTTCTATCATTAACGACGATGTCCCTCGTATACTCGACCGTTCATGCTTTACCTCCGCGGTCTCGTTCAACTCTTCTACTCAATAAATATCTTAACCACAGCCTAAGCCGCTGGGTCTAAAAGCATAACATTTTGCACAAGAGTTCCCTATACAGGGTCAAATTAAATTAGCTAGTTAAACTCCGAAGACGTGATGGGTATCGATATCTAAACATATTAAAATAAAATAAAATTGACTAAAGAAATAAATTTACTTGTATTAATTGTTTCAGATAGTGTTGATTTTAATAAAACTTTTATTTGGAGCTGTTTAATTTTGTAGTTCTATGTTGTTCTATCTAGTTGTATGCATAGGTACTTTAAAAAAATATTAGATTTACAGAGCAACGTTCGGTGGAGCCCTATGTGTGGCCCAAAGAGTATAATAACTATAAAGGGTGTGGCCACACACAAAATACTGGCGCTCGCTGCTCGCGGTGAGTCGCGCGCCGGCTTGCGATGGCGGGGGAGCAAAGTCGCGGGGGTGCGTCGTCGGCGGCGGTTTATGTGTGTGCGTGCGCATTGGGAGTTGGCTTGAACATCCTCCAGCGCCTTGAAACTTCGTTTCAAACTTCCATGATTGGACATACACTATTCACAGCTCTTCGTTGTGTGCCTCTTGTGGTTCTGATGTCAGCAACATTGCATGCTCCATCCGACCCTGGATATACGGCTTCTATTCGTCCCAAAGACCATTTCAGCGGTGGGGACATCTCTTCCTTGATTGGTACTAGCTGACCAGGTTTTATGTCTGCTTGGCGCTTCTGCCACTTGGTGCGCTGTTGTAGCTCGCAGGGTATTCCCGGGTCGTGTTTTGTCGGGCTTGCTCAATCCTCGCATAGCGATGCAGGCGGCTTGGGTTAACTTCCATCAGGTCTGGTGCTGGCAGTAACGTCATCACTCTTCCGATCAGGAAGTGCCCTGGGGACAGGTCATGAGGAATGGAATATATAGAGAGGAAAGGGGCCGTGAATTTAGTATTGCACCAATCTGAGTGAATAGAGTTGCAAGTTCTTCATAAGTCAGATGGAACTACCCAAGGCCCTTTTCATATGATATTTTTCAGATTTTACAGCTGCTTCATGGAGTCCGCCGACTATGCAGGTGAGAATTTAAATGTAATGCCTTCCTCTGCAAAAGATCTGACACAGAGTTTTTCCCGTTTAGATGACAGAAGAAGTCGAGGAACCGCATGCATAAGTTTTACATGGAAATGATGGAAAATTAGCCTTGACAAGTGATGCCTAAAATCTATAATAATTGGATGCCATTTCTCATAATCGAATGTTGAGTTTTCCAGACGGCCTCCAACCCTTATCAATCCCCTATCATCAATAAACGGTGTCAAACTTAATAGCGGAGCCGCTTTACTTTGTGTTTCAAAATTAGGAAAACTTTCTTGATGAGAAAGGTACACCAGCTTACTTTCGGCTATTGGTAATTCTTCTACAGTTAAATTGTCTTTAGTTTGATTGTTAACATTTTTAGTATTCTTATAGAACTGGAATATAGAAGATATGCTACGACGTAATTTTGAAAAAAAAAATAATATCTTGTTATATCAATAACCAAATTATCTGATTGTGACGTGTCAACGCATGGAGTGTGGACAAGTACCTTCGGTATTGTTGTGTGGGTTACGTTAGTACTTCGGCATGGCTAGTGTTTCTCCCCTTTTTGTATGAATAACAATTCAATTTGTATTCCTCTTGTTGTCCCTGCCGCCATAATGATAATAATTGTAACTCATTTGGATTCACACCTTGAGATGCTATATCAGCAGGGTTTTGTGATGTGGGGATATACAGCCACTTACAGTTATTACATAATTCATGAATAGATGCGACTCTGTGTGCTACAAACGTTTCCAACTTTAATGAAGGCGTGCACAACCAACCCAATACAATTTTAGAATCTGATTAAAAAGTTTTCCAGGCTATTTCACAACGCAGTGATTTAGCAATTTTATTACATAGTCTTGCGACTAGAAGAGCATCGCATAACTCCAGCCTGTGTGTAGTTGTAGTCTTCAGTGGCGTCACCTTTGCTCTAGCGCATAATAGTTTCACGGTACAGTTTCCTAGAGCATCACAGTTAACTTCATGTAGATGCACCCAGCATAAAACTTCATGAAACACCAGAAAAAGACTGCGATTATTATTCTTACAGGATTACTACAACTGTTATGTCGAGGTATCTTAACAACAGCTTATAAGCATCCAAACTACTACCAATTCAAAAAAACAATTATTCACTGGCTAGACAATTACGATTATGAGGAAACAGAAAATCTGTTCGGCAGCGTAACATGATACCCAGTCCCATTCTCCATACACAACACATACGCACACACCTCACACACACAAACGCAAATACCCTCAGACACACACACACACACATGGATGGGCACAGAATGAGGCCCTTTGTTTCGGCATAATTTCTGAGACGCTTATAAGCCTCTCAAAGATTTTACCGAGAACATTGAGCAGGCTGATGGGACGGTAACTCATGAGCTCGGACTTGGGCTTGCTGGGCTTAGGAATACCAATGATGGTGGTCTTTTTCCACGCTTGTGGGAAGATGTTGTTGCTCAAGGCACCATTGAAGATGGTAGCCATTAGCATTATTACATTATTAGGTGGGCAGGGAAAAGTTGGAACACCCGATTGGTGATTTCATCTGATCAGAGGCTTTGCGGGGTTTAAGAGCCTTGATAATATCGTGTACTTCGTCTGGAGTGACTGGAGGCAGAGGATACTCAGGGTCTTCGACGGGGGGAGGGAGGCTCTAAGTTCTCCTCCATCGACTTCAGAGAGGTGAGCTTGGTCTACTGGTTGGGAGCTGGGTGAGCATTGGGCCTCATCGAAAGCGATGGTCTTATCGGGGCGGATCGGGGTGGGCATCCGGAGACTATTTTTCGGGATTTGACTTTCCTCTGAAGCTCCCAGAAGGCCAGGTGAGTCGAACGCGGCCGTCGTGTCAGCGATACAGTCAAACTGGTCGGGGATGGAGGGCTCGTAGGCAGGCCGCGTGCGGTATATATAAGGTGTATCTATTCATACAAGAAATATTTTAAGAGGTACATTTTATTAGGTATTTATAGGTTTATTTTATTTTTGTCTGAGTATAGTACTTAAAAAATTCAATAATTTTAAATTACTTGACACACATAATAAATACTGGCTCCTTCTTATTAGTATCATCCATTACGCTAGTTTCTACATAGTATTTACTGGCATTGAAGCGGGCGGTGGCATAAAATGGCGCGTGGTTTTCGTGAATGATCAAAGAGTAAACGCGAGCCCACCGCGCGCGCATCTTCCTCCCTCGCGCCTTTTCCTTCAGTCCCGCCAGATCCGAGTGTTGATAAAATATACGCGTATATAAAACACTCAATAGTCGCACGCGCCTTTGCTAATACGCGTCGGGCTTTGGGCAACAAACGCAACAATGCCAAACTATAGGTATACTAACCAGAACATAGCGGTGCGCTACAATAACAAGTATCAGGCACTAAGTACCTACGTCGCGAGTGCCGATCGTGATGAAGTGATGTCATTCCTCCGGTTCAATTCGGCAACGATATTGAGTTTTCTTTAGGTAAGGAACTCAAAAACAGCGTTTACCTACAATAATAGGTAAGTTCACGACTGCCTATCTCTGGTAAGATGTTTGAAGCTAATAAAACCGAGTCAAAAAAAAAGTATTATTTAGGGTTCGAGGACCGCTGGTAGTGGTGTTACATGAGGTATGACTTGAAAAAATATGTTTCGTCGTGTTTAGATATCGAATACCAATCACGTCTGTGGAATTTCGCTAGCTAATTTAATTTGACCCTGTATAGCGCAAGGGAGCACTAATTATGTATTTTTGTAATTTTATCCCCTAAAGGGGTTCAATGGGGTTGAAAGTTGGTATGGAAGTAAGTGTTTTTGCTGACCGGAAGTCCCATCGGACACATGCATGGCTGGTTAGGCTATAATATCCGTTTATCTGTGTCATCACTACTTAAGGCTCCTTCAAAACAAGCGCGACACGCGACGCGAATCGCACGCGACACAAAGGCACCGCCTGCCGCGCGACGAGCGGTGCCCTAGCGTCGCGTGCGATTCGCGTCGCGTGTCGCACTTGTTTGTTGGAGCCTTTATAATCATAATTCTCCTGCCTTTATCCTAATTTATTTGCGGTCGGCGGCAACATGTTCGTCTTTTTCTTCCATACTTATTTCTCTCTCAGTCGTCATCTTGGTAGTCTCTTTCTTTCCCACAGTCCTTCCATCATTTCTTTAGCCTTCCCCTACTCGAATAGCTCTCCACATTCACACTCAAAACTTTCCTGACGACGACGAGTAGTCGAGTAGTCGTAGTAATTCATCACTAATTATAATATCAAAACAAATACTTTCACCCTGAACAACGCACTCAATAATGTTTATAGTTCCGACACTGATAGCGGAGTTTCTAATATTATTTCAACTCGCAAGGGCTCGAGATCAAATACCATTGTTCTTTGAGTCGTCGACCTGAATGGTGTCTATGGGTGATACACAGTGAAATGAGGTCTCTGCTCGCCGTAACTCTGTTGCTTGTGTGCTTTATGGACCATAGTGATGGTACCTTCGCGGACTTTATGAATAATTTACCCACAGAAATCTCGGTAAGTGTTTGTACATTATACACTAGTTGGGTAGTAGGTACGGGTCTCGTCGCGTAAAAAGAACGTTGATCGACATTGAGGGGATGAGTTATAATAATATACTAGCTGACCCCGCGAACTTCGTACCGACTAACATTTTTTTTTTTAAATTCTTTTTACCGTATGAACCATCCTTGTACTTCAAGGATTATTCTAAAAAAAGAATTAGCAAAATCGGTCCGGTACATCCGTTCTTGAGTTATAAAATTACTACGAATAGTGGCATTGATTTTTATAGACAAGGATATTGTTACTATAACTATTGTTTTATAATATAAATTATTGTAGAATAATAACAGGTACTTTACTTACTAGCTACTTATTAAATGCTTTGGAATAGGCTGTAATTAAATTTTTCGCTCAGTGCACAGGTACAGGCCAACGTTCTTTTTATGTCGCGGGACCTACGAGTATAAGTCAAATTATAACAAAATCGTAGAACTGTTTTTAAATCGACTATTTCTTTATTCCAATTTATTTTTGACTGACCGGTTGGCGCAGTTGGTAGCGACCCTGCCTTCTGAGCCGCTGGTCCCGGGTTCGATCCCCGGACTAGTCAAACATTTGTGTGCATGAACATGTCTGTTTGACCTGTGTCTGGGTGTGTATATGTATATAAGTATGTATATCAGTCATCAGGTTACCGTAGTACAGGCTCTGCCTAGTTCGGGACCTGAAGACCTTGTGTGGATGTTGTCCCATATTATTATTATTATTTATTTTCTATTCTAGTAGTTTTACTACTATTCTGGGTTATACTTAAAATAAATGGAGTTAAAATAATCCTATAAAGTAATAAACAAAATGCATGTATTCAAAATGAAATAAATCATTTAAAACAAGAAATAAATTAATCAATTAACTGTAATTAGTGGTAGTATTTCTTAGTATTAAAAAAAGTATATTTACTTAGGTAGGTGTGTAGTCTTAGTAGGTAGACTAATAATATGACGGGGCTGCATGCTACTAAACTCCCACTTACTAAAACAATTATTTTGTCATATTAGCGTGTTCCAAATGTACATAATATATTGTATCGTTAGATCAAATATGGCGAACGGTGTTTATTAGAAAATAATAATAATCAGCCTGTATTGCTCCACTGCACGGCAAAAGCCTTCCTTTCCTTTTTACACTCAAGTCGTTCCTGAGCCGATATAAGGGTCAAGTTCGTCCCGCCATCTACACCAATTATCTTCCTATCCATTATTTTTATTAGAAATAAATAGATTCTGAGACGTACTTCTTGTCCTTGTAATTTTCGCGTAAATGAAGTGAGATGGCAGTATTTTACTACGAATTTATTTAGCTATTATTTAACGTATTTTTACCCTTTTTAAAAAAGAGAATCCCGCTTATTACCGGATTCCTTGCATGCAAAATGGCAGTGAATGAATATTTTAAATATGGTATGGCGAGTATTTATTATGAACCAATACTGAATAAGCAAGCTGAAGTGGCAGTAGCCGGCCATGCTTGTTGAAGGTCCGATGGCTGGTGGAGCAGACGAGTCTTGAAATGGAGACCCCCCAGCTAGATGGGCCAACGACCTTAAAAAGGCGGCTGGGACAGGCTGGATGCGGAAAGCAGAGAACGTTGGTCGTCACTGAGCATGGAATCGCCGCGCCGAAGTATCTAGAGGCGGCAATACTAAAAATTGTGGCGCAGAACGTGTGTTGATCGCACAACTTCTGTCACGGACCGCCTTCAGAGCAGACAGTACCTATGCGCTATTTTATGTCAAAGTGCGAGTAAAGGGTGACACACTTGGTTTGTACGACGAGGGCGAGGAAGAGGCGGCATTGTCAACACTCTGTTGACAATGTCGCCTCTTTTGTTTTTGTTTAGTAATTTGCCAATTATTAAGTCTGTATGGGATCAGTAGCTAGTCCTACTGTAGTTTTGCTTGTAGTAAACCCTAGCAACAACAAGGCATATGGGTTATTCTAACAAAAAATAAATACGTAGGAGATAGTTTAGTCTATAACATGGCAATTATGGCATATTATGTACATTTATGTGCTTGAAGTAATAAATAAATGCTCTCGTATATTGCTTGTAGTGGTAGATACCTAACAGCTGAACTGAATAATTTATATACCTACTTCAAATAAAAACACTACTTTATAAAGATACTGGTATCTTTAAGCTCTGGCCAAACTGAAGCTAATCCCGCGCAGGATGCGAGACGAAATTCGCTTGCGCCGATTGTGTCATTTAATTGGAATGGAGGTGTTCAAACTGGCGCGATTAGTCTCTAGATTTCCTAATCATTAAAATAATCGACTCGCATAGCGCGCGGGATTCAGCTCAGTGTGAGCAAACATTTAAACGAATACCACACAAAAACAACATACCTATTAGCGGAACGGTAAGTTCTCACCCATTAATTTTGAAATTTGGCCTAGTTTTGTTAAAGCGAACCAACCCACAGAACGTAACAAGCCACTACAAGCGTGGCATGGTTCAGCTATTTAATTTGTAATGTGCATTGGTTACTACATAAATAGCGTTATTTTCATCGTTTTTGATTGAATTAAGTGTATATTTGATTGCACACAACCTGGAAGATAAACTGGTAGTGACTATTTTCAGAAAGCATTCAGCACAGCTTGGGGCTCTTTGCAGGATGCCATAAAAGAGCCCGTTAAAATAAAACGTCTCGGCAAGGGAGGAAGTGAGTATTATCCAAAACGATTTTTTCAATGTTCTGAAACCAAAATCCCTTACTTATGCACGCTTACACAGCCACACGATCACGCATATACACACACACATAGACCTCTACACGCACACACAGCACACATGCACACACGCGCACACTCACACACACACACACACACATGCGCTCGCGCACTAATATCTGTATTTAATTATTACAATTTTTATTTTTTTATATTGTAAAAATAAACTTATAGTAAAATAATTAGACAGGATCGGTACTGTTACTCCTTAATACACGCTATTTCATAGCCTAACAAGTAGAACAGCACGTCACCCACTTGATTGCCAGAGATTTAATACTACCCACTTTATGAAAACTGTTACATGTACTGCAATCTGTTTATAGATATATTATTATATTAAATTTTTCGTATTGTTAAATCTACGCCGTCTGTCTATCTGCCACAATGCCGTGTGTATTTCAAACCGTAGTAGGTAGTTATTTTGAATTTCACAGACTACGTGTTATAGCCTCTTTGACAGTCGTTATCGGTAGTCAGAAGCCCAACAAGTCTGTCAACTAGTCTTATCAAGGGGTATCGTGTTACTCAGTAATTGGGTCGTGGAGTTCAGGGCACTAGCTCCATGTTAAATACTGGTATTCAGCTGCATGCGGTTAGACTAGAAGCCAAAAAGGCTACGCAGATTGATTGACGTGTTATGAAAAAGAAAGTAGGTAAACTTTCAAGCCACAAAGCCCGACTCACACCTGAGGGGCAATTCCCGTATTTTTAAGACCGTTCGCATTCTAATCTCAGTCTCAATCTGTCAAAATTACAATCAATTTACATACAACATGGGGGCAACGTTTAAAAAAAAAATGACAGGTTTTTGACATTGATTGTCGCTAAGATGAGATTGCGACTTGAATTTGAACGCTTTTTAAGTACGAGAATTGGCCTACTGGTCAATTTTTTATTCTAAATTTTGTTTTTTTAAATCTCTAATTTAGTCATTGCCTGTCCAAAGTAACAATTATGAAGAACTAATCACGTTAATAAGCATGATATTGGAAATGTTCTTTCGATATCAATTAAGATACGCTTTCCTACCTAAGAGATAAGTGAAATTACTCCTTTTTAGATACGTATAAAAATATGTAAGTACCAGGAAAACCAATTTTCTTGAAAAGTATTTATTTTTGTTTTATTTATGTAATAGGTAGCTCCACAACAACTGTCAGTAAGTACTTATAATATTTTAAATCTTTGACATAAAAGCGGTTCTAAACATAAAGCCGCAAATACACATACTGGGTGGCAGGGACACATCGACGCGCAAACTGTCACAATGGATTCAGCACATGATTCTAGACCCCTTTATTGTTTTTTTTTTGTGTGAGAAATCATTAAATATCTTCTCCCGCTCTGGGCAGAGCGGGAGAGCGTGTCAGACTCTTACTGACTTAAACCCACCCGTGTTCCTTCAGTTGCCTGTGCCAGGGGCCACGGTATTTCTTTCGAACTTTTCCACAACCCTGGCAGGCATCGGGCCCTAGCGGACCCCGTCATTTGGTGCTGATATCACTTTGAGGCCCGCGTGGAACACAACGCGCCGTCGACCCGGGCCTGGTCCTTATCGGACGGCGAGCTGCCCATTGCTTGCTGTCGGCAAGCCCGCGCCTACGGTGGCCGGAAATTGGCTTGTGATTTCCGACGCCCAGGGCGTCTCCTGACGCGGCTAGGGGCGTGAGGGCGCGAATTTTGCCTCTCCCTCACGCGTTATGCCTCCTTCTTCGCGAGCATTACTGCTTCGCAGAAGGAGGTAACGGCGTCCCATGCCCTCTCGCTCCGTACCAAGGCCTGGACCAGGGCTGGACGTGAGAAATCGCCACCGCCAATCGCCTGCACGAGGACACGGCGGTGCTCCAGCCAAGCCGGGCAGACCTCCACCGTATGCTCCACCGTGTCCTCCAGGCGATCCACACAATGGTGACACCCGGGCTTTTCTTCCCACCTTATCCGGACCAGGAATCACCCGAAGCATCCGTGTCCGGTGAGGACCTGCGTCAGGCGGAAGGTGAGGACGCCGTGGCGCCTTTTGGCCTCTCCTCAAAGAGGAGACTTATCACCGCAATTGTGGCGTGCCCAGCGCTGGGTTGCGACAATCGCACTCTCCATGCCGCCCTGATATCCAGTTGTGTTCCACGCGCGCCTCAAAGAGATGTCGGCATCAATGACGGGGTCCGCTAGGGCCGATGCCTGCCAGGGTTGCGGGAAAGTCTGAGAGGGAGACCGTGGCCCCTGGCACAGGCAACTGAAGGAACACGGGTGGGTTTTAGTCAGTAAGAGTCTGACACGCCCTCCCGATCTGCCCAGAGCGGGAGAAGTTACTTGATGATATCCCATCATCAAAAAAAAAAAAAAAAAGGCGGAAGTTGAGGACGCCGTGGTGCCTCTCTATCCACTGCTCAAAGAGGGGACACATCGCCGCAATTGGGGCGTGCCCATGATTCTAGACCCCTACCGTCTTATTACAAAACACGATCTAACTTTAGCCCCAACCTACACATTCGATTTAGTTTTTGTATTTGGAACTTTATGCCGACTTTAGTAAAGTTCTTAATACAAAATTGACAATCTTAGACCGGACTAAGTTGACAGTTTTGTAAAAGGAACTGTATTTCGATTTCAGTTATGTTCTTATTTCAAAAACAGGCTCGATGGTTTAAACCATGTCAAAAGAAAAACCTTGTTTTGTAATAAGGCCGCTAGCATAGAAATGTTTCGACGGTTATCACCTGTTTTATAGAAAATTGTAATACCTTCGCGGTCAAAATGAACATTCAGAATCATGTACTGAATTTATGGTAACAGGTTGCGCGTCGTTTTCCCTGCCAACCTGTATAAACACTCACTCACAAAAACATGCAATAAAATTAACCATAATTATTATAACCACGAATGAGTTCTCAATTTATGTTCTTTTACAAAATGAATGAAGAATTAATGTATTATGAATTTATGATGTACCTACTTAAAGAAAGAAAGATTTTTTTTTTAAATCAACACTAATTTTCTTGAAATACTTTTTTAAATTTTATATTGTAATAGGTAGCACCACAACAGTCGGTAAGTATAACATAATTACACAAGAGAATGCAAAATATATAACCCTAATATTATAATGATAAATAAGCCAATAAAATAAGATTGAAAATGATCTTTCAAAATCAATAAAAAAGAATGTACGCGGTCCTAAACAATAGACATTTGTGAGTTCTCTCTTTTTTAGACACGATAAAAAAAAATGAGGAAAACTAATTTTCCACAAAAGTATTTATTTTTATTTTATTTATAAAATAGGTAGCACCACAACTGTCGGTAAGTATAACACTATTGCGATTCCAAAAATACAGCCGCAAATACACATTATATTAAATAAGATTATAAGTAGCTACATTTATTCATAAACACTTATCTGTATAAAAATATATAGATCTATTTATAGGGAAACCAATTTTCTTCAATTTTTTTTTATTTGATTTATGCAAAATAGGTAGCTCAACAAACATTAATGACAGTAAGTATACTGTCAGTAGTGTTTGTTGAGCTACCATAATCGTGAATCTAATTATGTACGAGTATGTATGATATCACCCATTTGCAAAAAGGGTGACATAACAAAAAAATCTGCATTTTTGAGTTAATTAAACAGGTGAACGCAGCAAATTCGATTATTTTTGTTATTTGCTATAAAACGACATTAAACCCTAAAAATGAGGGAGCTAGAAAGATGTGACTATAATATGCTTCGTTGCACTCTTATTGCTACTTTTACTCTTTTAAATAATCATACCATAAAATTGGTCTTTATGTCAAGCTTTTCGCAAATGAACGAAATGTAGAAGTAAACCAGAAAAGGTATGCGCTTCGGTAATCTTCGTGTTTCGGAATTACGAGTAGCTCGAGCGCCACGCTACAGAGTAACCCCCCACAGAGGCAAAGCTTCTAAGTTTTGTACTGCCCGGCTTTGTAATAGTGTACCTATCATTAAGCGTCTGTATGAAGTTTGTTCTCTGTCAGGTTACCTACTCCAGTCGCAGATCGTCATCTGACATTCAAATGTTTATTGGAATTGCATAGAGTTGTTAATCTATAATTTTGTAATCATGATAATACGAAATAGGCAACTACTTCCATGGTCGTAACAGCTCTATATTAGATCACATGGTCGCGCTTTTGTATTTTTAAAGATAAACATAGATTCCCGAAGCTAGCTACTGATTAAGTTCAACCGCGAAATCGTTAAAAAATCGTAAGAATTTGCAGTAATCTGAGTTCGAAATCACATTCTAGTTTCGCATCATTTGATATCTATTCTAATCGTCTAACTTGAAACCTCTAACATTGATGTTAACATCAATGCTAATGGCAATGTTGGCTTAAGCCCAACCTAACTCTGAGCATCGTTCATAATGTTTTCATCATTTCACTTTTAATTTTTGTTTTTTGTTCCCAAATAAATGTAATTCTTTCTTTATTCATTTTCAGAGCGCAAAACTACAACTACAGTCCCTTCTAATGAGCCAAAGCGGCGATATGACACAGTCAAGATCGATGTTCCTCATCCTCATCATCCTCTACCAGAGTCAACCTTACGCAGTGGCAGAAAGCTCACGATACCTCATCTGCAAGCACCACCGAGGATCCTAACCATCGGCAACATGAGATACATCTGGCTTGACTACGATCAACGAATAAATAAATGTTGCTAGTAAGCTACAGTTCCCGTTCTCGGTCTTAAGCGAAGTGACTTGTGACAAAACTTACGTCAAGCGACTCGCGCGCGCGTCACCTGTTTCCGTCCGTCGCTCTGCAAGTCGCTGTGACCCGTGGCATGCTCTAAACAATTTCTTTCTTTCGATTTCTCCACAGTAGCTGTTGCACGACGCGTGTCGCTTGAGCGTACAGCTCCTGGCCACAAGTCATATGATACAAAAAAATAATCGTAGTCACGACAAACATATTATTTATGTTTAAGTTTTAAAACATCGTTAAAAATGTAAATTGTCTATGCTAAAATATTGAAGTATCTAAAACGGTACACGGATCTTTTGGAGCGGTCAAAATCGAACCTAACACCATCAAACACACACACCTTCATGTTTTTTTTAAAACAAATTCTGTAACGATTTCACGAGTATTTGTAACATCAACACCAGCCTGTCAATGACATTCAGGCGGCAAAAGATCCCTGTAGCACTCTAGTAAAATTTTAAATCTAAATGGTTGGACTTCTAGCGAAAAGTTTTGTAACATATGAAATGCAAAAGACAAGTACCTACGAAGCAAGTTAAGTTACTCGTAATATCAACATGAGATTGAAGGAAAATTTTACAGAGATAATTATTATTAAGATAAAAATTAAACAATCACATTGTCTCATATTCATTCTAATAATATCCGTTTCAATGTGACACCTGCTATACGAATGATTAGATGTTAAAATAATAATATCATATTACCCTGGACCCCTGTTTTGCCTAGCATGGGGTCATTGATCATTTATTTTGTACCAGGCTATTCGCCCGCTTAAAGTAAGTGGTGCCGATTCCCTTGTTCACAAACTAAACTAAATTTAAGTTGAGTGCATCTTTTTCTTTCTATTTCATTATGAAAAGGACAGAAGATAAATTTTAGTTTAGTCCTGTGAAATTAATCAGCGCAACAATGTGAAAGGAAATAAGATTATTTCCTTATAACGAAAATGAAACTATTTAAATAGTTTTATTTTCGTTCTTAAAAATATGAGTGGTTCGAAAACCGCGTGAATTAAAGACAGGTTGTAAAGTCAACCAAAACTAGAAAAAGTCCATAGAACCATAATCTTTTTTGCTATAACCATATACTTAAACTATTTTCGAGTCCTACGGTTACGATGTAAACATTTTGCTGTTTCATAGCTTGAAGTCTTTTTAATTTTGTACTAAAGGACATTGTTTAGTCGATTTTGAAAAAAAAACATTGACAATGATTCTTTTTTCCCTGTACCCTTCAAATGTTGCCAGCAACATGTTTCCCGCAACACATAAGAATGTTGTTCAACTTTTGTTTACCATGAATACGGGGCTAACTGTCGCACTCCGAGATATCATTTAGTAATATGCAATCTTTAACTAGAGTTGACCAGTGAATCTTAACTCAAAAATCAACAAAGTGAAAATTACAGCTTTCCAAAAAAATGTTAGCAAGAAAGTTGGAAACGTCGCGAATAGCTGTCAAATATTTAGCTGCTTTCATTAAATTGTCTGAATGATATAATGGACTATCGCTCTGTAGTGCACTACCATATTGGTTATAAATTGCAATAATGACACTGAGTTATGTGTAACAAATAGTAGATTATTAACCAAGGGGATAAAGCAGTGTCTTCTGTCGCGGGTGACGATTTAAATCACGAGCGTAATGAAGGACTTGAAGTTTACTCCCGAGCGTAGCGAGGGTGTTGCAAACTTAAATCACGAGCGAAGCGAGGGTTTTAAGACGAGTCCTGAGTGTAGCGACGGATTTAAGTTCACCCAAGACTAAGACATCTTTATCACCGAGGAAAATACTCTACTTTTCGTACCATTTGCGAAAAAATAACACAATAATAATATGAGGGCATTTATTAAAAATAATGACAATTAAACGTATTTTTAGAACATTAACTTATTTATAATAATAAATTACGCGGCAAATTCCTAGACTAATATTTTTTTGTCGGAAAAGCAAAGGCATCAAGCTCATACGGCTTCGTGGGTTTTCGTAATTTTATTTAATAATCCTATCTACATAATAAATGCGTATTCCTTTTTCAAAAAGATGTATAATGCTTTATATAAAAACTCAATGGTGTAAACACAGATGTAGTTCAGTATAAATTTCGGTAAGTATTCCAAATTTAAATCACATTCTCCCCCTAGAGGATGAATGAAATTCAGTGCAATTTTCTTTCCCTGTTTTTAACAGATTAAAAATGACTATTGTTATGTTCGCTTTTTGTGGCATAGAATGTCACTTTTTTGAGCAAGTGGTACGAAAATATTTTTTTTACACCTAAAATGAACTATTCTGTTTTTCAGTGTTATGATTGCAATTCATAATCAATATTTTAGTTCACTACGTCGCCACGTCGTGATATATTCAATGCAGGGTGCATTAAGCTAATTCTGATTATTGTTATCGAACTTCTCTGAGTGCGCAAGTAAGTCTTCTTGTAGAAAACCCCATACTTTATAATCTATTATTAATTCTTTTTTTTTGTAACTTACAGCAGCAGAGAGAACACAATTGAAAGAAAAACGAAAAAAACACAACGAGGCAAAAAACCATTTTCCTAAAAATAAATTGTATTGACGAATGAATACATGTTGTTATTTTAACTTAAGTTATTGGTTAACAAAAATACTTTAATAGAGCTTTTAGGTGTAGCTAC
Source organism: Brachylomia viminalis (assembly GCA_937001585.2). NCBI lineage: Eukaryota > Metazoa > Arthropoda > Insecta > Lepidoptera > Noctuidae > Brachylomia > Brachylomia viminalis. Next base: position 24,313,220 of record OW443298.2, on the reverse strand, counting down.
GGTAGTCACACGTCAGTGCTAACAAAACCAGTATAAGCTGCCTTCTTCACCATAACCTATTGGCAAAAACAGACAAACAGAAAGTACTAAAAATAGTATTGTATGCATCACGGCTGCACCAAATAGGCCCAGTTCAGCATAAATGCCAGACAACTAGTGCCAGACGCTGGTTTTCTACTGGACCTTATGTTACGAGGACGTCTTACGGATGTAAATCTGTTGTATAGTGAAATATTGAAATAAAAATAGATAGATAGTGTGTAACAAATAATAATAAAAACGATTAGATATTTGTTAAAAATCGACAAATAAAATAAAATGGTATGGTAAGGCAGATGTGAATGTGAGTGGAAACACTGGAAGGAGACGACCTAGGAGAACATATATTATAGTGACCTTATTCGTGATGTTCTTCAGGAAGATCAGGTGCGTAGTACTAGCAACTGACGTGCAGTCGACCGGACGTCGTCGGTGGCAGCTCTTTGACCTTCAACTGCTGGCCTAGCGTAGTAGGTACGGACTAGCAATAGAATAAGAGACCAGCTTATACTGGTTTATTTACCAATGACGTGCAGCTTGTGCGGCCTACTCAAATGTCCTTTCTTTGGTATTGTTCGTCGAATCGTTGAGCTCCTTAAGTTCTGAGTTGAGCTGCACGATTGCTGACAATTGCGTGCACTGACTGGACAGGTCCACTCAATCTGTGTGGTTCTTTCCTCAAAAGACCATTTCAGACACCGATCTACATAGCCTTCACATGATCTGACCAAGATTCTGTCTGGACTTTAAAAGAGACTGTGACCTCTGAGTTTGTTTCGGCCTTTCTTCTCAGAGTAGTCAGATAGGAAACGCCGACCTCATCTAGTTTAAAAAAAAATATGATTGACGTGTAAAAGTGTTTGTAAAAACCTACTTACAGAAATAAAGTCATTTATCATTTAGCTATCGTAGGCCGCACGTCAGTGGTAACAAAATGACGAAAAATTATGAAATGATGATGAATGTGGTGACGGGGTCTGCTATGGCTGATGTTTGATGAGGCCGGGTTACCGTGGCCCCTGGCACAGGCAACTGAAGGAACAAGGATGGGTTACCCTAAATATCACGACAAGGTCCACAGCCATCAAGTGTGACTAGTACACTCGTTTAGTCTCGGACTTTTTTCCGTTGAAATGTCACAAAATATGTACGCAGGTTGTGAACCTAACATACTTTTCTTACAATTCCACATGTTGTTCGGAGCTGTCTGCGAAATGATGCGTATAAATGAAGAGGGGTGAACGGGAAGGGAATGTTAGGGATTGCTGGGTTCGTTCCGAGATTCCCGGCCGGGTTATCACTTTCTGAGACAAACGACGTACGAGATTCGAGAGAATGATGAATCGAAGTGGCCGTGATTTAGTCTTTCATCGGCTTCGAGATAAGAATTTTGTAGGGTCAACCGGTATTAGTACAATATAGTTCAAATGCAAAATACTATCAGTTTGAGTCCGGATAGGATAATTTGAAGACTTCATTAAAACCGTTCGTCATTTTGATTAAAGTAGGTACTTGTGTATGTCGCATTTACTAAATGATGTTATGGTTGTTATTTATAAATGATTTAGGTATTATAAAATCATTCATATTTCAGTCTGTCGTAAACCTAAACATATGATCAGCCGGCCTATTCCGTCAAAAACTTAGGTGAAGTGAGCTTGAAGTGAGCCGTCATTCCACCAAATTGGTTTTGAGAATGTAATCTTACCGCCTCCATCTTTCTTCCTCTCTATACCGGTAGTGGGCAGAATGTTAAGGCGTTTTTTCTTTAGGTTACATCAGGTAAACTCAGGTTCCTTATTATTTATTATACAGGGTGATCCAAATAATGACAACATAAAAAAAATGCCTTTAGCCTAGGGGTATCCGAAAATACACCATGTATATTATGTTCCGCAATAAAATTCTCGATAGTTTTCGAGTTAAAATATTTTTTTTTAATTTCTTGAAAATGATAAGGGGATCGCTTTCAAAAAATTCAATTTCTATTTTTACACGGTTTCTTGCTTTATTATTTTGTAATTTTCATTGTTATGGAATATTCTTTCGTAAAAATAATCATCTTGCATGAGAAATCAATTTCTTTTTGTGACGTAATTTTTAAACCACTCTGTATGTATAAAACTAATAGATCTATGTACAAGGTCAAATTAAATTAGCTCGCAAAACTAAAAAGACGTTATGGATATACTTAACCAAACAAGATATTATAACGATACATTTATCACGTTTGTGGAGTTTCGCTAGGTAATTTAATTGGACCCTGTATAATATTTAAGTACGTACCTATGTTTTTCAGGAGGCTTTCCAGCATGCGTGGAGAATTATACAGGAAAAAGTGCCAGTGCCTCCGATAAGCCATAATGCAGGAAGTAAACGAATGGGTAAACATATATATAATTATACATATTTATTGCAATACTAGCTTTTGCCCGCGGCTTCGCTTGTGTGGAGGTCAGAAATTACCTCACGGGAACGTACTACCGGGAAAAAAATCCTGTGTTAATCCAGGCAAACTACATATACAGGGTGGAAACTTTCAGCGCGGCAGTAAGGGGAAGTACCTTATCCGTTGCTGCTACGCGAAAATGGTCTTAGGAGACTATCCATAATTTTTTATGGAATTTTGATCCCCATTCACAGATTTAAAAAAAAAAAATACAGTTAGCAAGAAAATAGCCATTTACACACAAACATTTTTTGATGCCAATCGATCCTGTTTCTAATTCTGATCAAAAACTTCTATGGGACCAACCATCGTTGGAGTACTCAAAAAGTCACAAATCAAGCTAAGTCTTATCTTCAACACTGATTAGGTGTTACATCTTTATGTAGATAATTGTAATTATAATAAAGCTAAAAATATTATACTCTTAAGACTCAATAACAACGTTTCGTGAAACATTTTGAAAGTTCAACATTCCATTCTAAAATATATTTAGTAAATAGTTTATGGTCGTAAATATGGCAAAAGCAACGAATTACACGGTTAATTTAGTATGAGATCGAATCAGAGCTTCTTAATTAGGTAGCGTGATAGATTGCTTGATGTTTAATACGTACTAATTTTAAATTTAAAGGAAACATAACAAAACACTACGCCCGGAATCCTAGATGGGCTAGGCAGGGGTATGGAAGCATGTAGTCATTAATTAACGAATAAACACATACATGAACCCCATTTTGTATTCTTAGTGCACTATTGCATAACGATAAGGTTACTTAAATCTACACCCACAAAATTTGAACAGTCATGTTATATAATAATCCCGTGTACCTGCTATGGGGCGGCTCATTGCCATGTACAACTAATATTTATTATTCTATTATACAAGGCGAGGCAAAAGTAATGTCATAGTTTTCACGGAAAGTTTATTTACAGCCAGTCCAAATCGCCAGAAAAGATAGATCTCTCGGCCCGAAAATAGGTGTTTAAAAATCTCCCAATTAATTCTTTATCTATCTTTAAATCACAATAATATAGTATGACGCCGTTTGCAATACTTATGGTACACACAGCAGCAGGTCGTGTTAACATAAGCTACCGAAAAGCTTACTTAAATCCTGTTGAAAATTGTTGCAGAAATACTTAACACTTTGAAAGCGATTGCCACTTGTCTAGGCCTTCAGGTGTGGCTATATGTACTGCGTTCGGCATACCCAGGGCAATAACCCCTAATCTTTTTCTTCTTAGCATGTCGATGGCAATCTAAATGGACTCGGCTTAGAATTCCGTTACGTGTTTGGCTCCATCATTAGCGTCCATCAGTTCCTGTAATGTGCAGACGACAGGACACGCAGGACACGATATTAAGTGTCCCATCGTTTGTGTAACAGCACCGCATGTGCAATCCAAGGCAGAGTCGTCTATGAATCTCCACCTGGAGCAGGAGCCCCGTTAACATGCTAGCAAATATTTGTTCCGCTGGATGCAAGTAGCATAGGATCAGTCGATGTGGCGATGCTTAGGGGTGTAGCGATATCTACATCGCCACATGAGAACTACCTACGTCACACTGACGTCACGCAAAATCCTGCATCGCGCAAGCAGAGTTTACCGTGCAACTAGCATATATACAACCTCCCGACAACAATCGTTGGGCAGTTGCCCACCAGACACGACACCCGTCTGGTCGGAGGATCCTCCCTTTTCTATAGAGGTATGAGTGAACTTTACACCCTGTTCCTCGTACCTCTATATTGGTGAAGCCTATGGCCAGAAATTAACGTTTTTCGGTGAAAATGATGGTAAAAATTAAGCTGGTTGTGTCAAATCTAGAGAATAAGAGGCTATTTCACCAATTCGCGCTAAGCGTTTCCAAGTCTTTTGTAATGCACACAGCAAAAGAATAGAACTCTCTACCTGCGTCTGTGCTTCCGAACGCACACAACTCTAATCTCTTCAAAGTGAGAGTGAACAGGCTTCTTCTGGGTAAGCTCACTCCATCGTCGATTCTGTCTCTGTCACCACTGACCTAGACTAGAGTCAAGAGCAAACCCATCTTTATTAAAAAAAAAAGATAACAAAAGGGAGTTAACCAGATTCCCAGACAAAAAGTTGATACCTAATAATTTTAATTTCTAGTTTCAGGGGTACGTAGGAAGACTCGAGTCGCAGCAACTACTGAGACAACGCCCGAGACAAAAGGAGGACGTGTAATAGTTATAGATATCAACTCGGCTTGGAAAACATCAAAAAGTCGACTTTGAAGTTAAATTTGTTATTTATCTCTTTATTTTATTTTGATACATATTGTTTATATTATTAATTATTTTTATAAGGTGTTAATGATAAATGACAGATTAAAAATGTGAGTACTATAATTATGTGTCTATCCATCCCATGGGAGAAGTGTATGAGCTTATGTCTGCTTCGTGCATTAAGTCTTTTAATCTTGTGTATAAGAGGCAGGACCTTAACCATTAGGCCATAGATAACTTTGATAATCATGTCATAGAATTATTTTGATTATTCGCAAATTCTGTCAAATGTAGGTAAGCTACACCTACATGAATACCAACACTGTGCTGATAATATTTTTTTTTTTTAAAGTAATTTTATTAGCTACAATTTACGAAAAAAAAATACAACACATCATAATAACAGATAAGTAATATAGAAAAAGAAATCAATTAGTCTATCCACGTACGTCCCCCGTACATTTCTTCCTATAATAATGAAAGTAACATAAAGGAGGCTCATTAACAATAACCGAGTCGGTATAACAAATATTATTAGATTTATTAACACGCAAAGGTCAGTTGGCTTAACGAACATGTGACGTCACGGTCGAGCTTACGACTGATGATCACGCAATTTCTATGTGGGGGTGGGCATAACTGTTGTTATTGGTATTTTTACCCTTAATTAGGAAGATATTGCGTCTCGTAGACTATGGGACAATCTGTAGTAGTTATACAGCGTTCTCCATGGAGCCAACATCGTAATCGTGAATAAATAATCAGCCATGCCATACATTTGGGTCGAGTAAGTATTTAAGTTTTATATAGGAACGTTGTTTTTTTTTGTTGCGATTATGATGTTGGTCCCGTGGCGAAGGTCGTTCCGTTTGATGGTCTGCACCACACCCATAAATATGACCACACCTGTCTAATTACAGAAAGTATATTGAAAATGGTGGCGCTAATCATTCCTTCTCACACGGCGCAGGGCTCCGCCCCAGTCGGGTAGAAACTTGTAAAAAGTTAAATAGAAATATTTCGTTTGATTTAAAGATAATGTCGATGACCTTTAAAATGACTTAAACAGCCAACTATGGTGACGTCTAGACAACATGTCGATAAACTGAATTATCTCGATATTCAATAGTCAACCACAATTATTTACTCAGTACTCACGCACTAAGAAAAAAGAGGGTATGTTGGTTTTGTGGTTGGTAGAGATGGTTTTCACGACAGAAGCGTATACATACCTACGCGATTCGGTGCCGATTATACGTGATTTAGCGTTACCGACCGACTGAAGCCGAGTGTACCCGATTCAGCGTCGCCGACCCGAGAGTGACATTTCAGTTTCGTTCACTGTTCAGAAAGAGCGCAAAGTGCGCCTACAGAAGTTTTCACTTCAAAAATGCGCCTGTAGGTAACTAACGACGCGCGACGTAAACGAAACCTAAATATGAATGATTTTTTTCTCGAAATCCTATAGAATTTCGGTTTAGTTTTAAGCTACAAGCACAATTAGTAGGTATCACATGACATAAATAAAGTCTTAAAACGAAGGAAACAAATATTACCTACGTCTGAAACGAGTATTTTAATTACTCAAATTAAGGTTAATTAATATCAAGAGTATTCAACCGTCATTTTCTTTGTTGAGTTCCTAAAGTTCTGAGTTGAGCTACACGATTACTGACAAATGAGTGCTCTGACTCGACAGGTCCATAACTGTGTGGTTCTTTTCTCAAAATACAATTCCAGACACCAATCTACATGGTTCTTACATGATCAGACCAAGATTATGTCTGGATTTTTTACCTCTGAATTTGTTTCGGCATTTCTTCTCAAGTAGTCGAATAGGAAACGCCGACATCGTCTAGTTTTTAAAATATGACTGACGTGTAAATCTACTGACATAAATAAAATTGTTTATTATTATCATTTATCATACTCGTCATTGTCAGCAACTACAGTAGACGGCAGTAAATATGACACAAAGTGTTTCAATGAAAAAAGTTCGATTTTTAGAGCATCGCATTCTGACACCATTTACATGCGACCAGCACCTGTCCTGTCCTATCGTCGGCAATTAACAAGAAGCGAGTAGAGATAGTAACTAAAAACGAGTTGGCAAGCAACGAGCAACGAGTATGCGACGGCGACGGTCGCTGGTTTGCATAAATACCAGGCGTGAATCTCTCGGCAAGTGTTCTGCCCCCAAGCAAGCGTCACTCAGTCAGTGTTCTGCCCCCAAGCAAGCGTCACTCAGTGAGTGTTCTGCCCCCCAAGCAAGCCTCTCTCAGTGAGTGTTCTGTCCGCCAAGCAAGCGTCACTCAGTGAGTGTTCTGCCCCCCAAGCAAGCGTCTCTCAGTGAGTGTCCTGTCCCCCAAGCAAGAGTCTCTCAGTGAGTGTCCTGTCCGCCAAGCAACGTCTGTCAGATATGTGGAATAACGTGTTTTAGTTAGTAAGTTCCAACTTGATTACTCGTATGTTATGGATCTCTGGTCTGAAAATAAAGATGTATTTATTTTAAAACCAGACCTGTAGGGCAGACCTATAGTACACCCACATTTCGCCACTTTTGTTTTAAGTCCCATGTAACAGGGGGCGAGCCTATTGCCATCATCCGGGCACAAATCCTGCTTCTGAGAAATCCCAGATGGAAAACCCCAATAACACTTTGCCTGAACCGGGACTCGAACCCACGACATGCCCAGCGGTAGCGCTTCTGACCACCAGACTGACGAGGCAGTGACGTCAGTATTAAAGAAACAAAATATAATTACTACAATTTAGGTATCAGAAGAACCACGCAATCATAAAACCGGTTACTTAAATATAAACATTCCATCATAGCGGCTCATTCCCCACCGCGAATAATCACAAAACATTTTTTTTTCCCATCAAAGGAGAAAAATAAAAATAAACATGACATTTTTTGAGTTGACAAGGGTAGGAAACTTTGGACATCTGCTTCACCTGAGGCGGATCTCGGTTAAGCTATGAGCGATCGATTCAGGGGGATAGGATTGGAATGAAATTTAAGGTGTAAGGAGAAATAAATGTGATTTATATTAGTATATACTTTGTAGTATATACTTTATAGTAGATACTTTGTTTTGCTCGAAAATAGTCAAGGAATATTGTATTGAAAACACTCAAACCTCTAAGCATTTATTTCAAATAAACCACGTACTTGCGCTATTGAATTGTCAAGAAGTTGGTCAGAAATACGAAGCGAATACCCATTCCAAAGCGCAGTAGGCACTTAAGGAGAAGACATGAAAACTAACTAACCTGCTTATTTTAGAATTGTATTAATAAAAGTCGTTTTTACATTTTTCCTGCATAATCTACGATCATTAAAAGATATGTCAAGGTCTGTTTTGATTTTATGATAGAATTATTGAACGATCAACTTAATTTAAAGTTTATAAGTGACAAGCTGTCTATTCTTTACCGTTTAATAATATCATTAGCCTGTTCACCGTTAAACATGGCCACGATAATGATAATCTCATCTACTTTTTGTTCATCCACCGCCCGGTTCTTTATTAAAATGAAAAAGCGGAAATTATGACAAGGTAAGCCTGGCGTCCTTTGCTACCAATTTACAAGTAACCGTATATTGGGTTTAAACGCAATCTTTTTTCTTTGCTTACGGCAGACTTTGTGCTAAATTATGGCAGGACTGACCAAGGGTGGAGGAATATTGTAGTTATTATCTCCGGGAGTGTGGGGACCGCTGATTATGTATTCAATGGTTTAAGGGTCGGTTGTTGTGAGTTTGGTAGGGAAAAGTGAAAGCTAGCATGCACCTGATTACATGATTTCACAACCATTCGATACGCTTCCGTTTCAAATCAAATATCAAACAATCATCAATCAAAGAAGTCCTCTAAACGTTGTTCATATATCGGAATTTCCCAAAATTTTGTCAGTTTTAGAAATCAAACAGGCGACCATTGTTCTTCCGACAGATATTCGACGTTGGGGCGAATCAGGTAATCGAAAATGTGTCATTTTCGACACGACAGCCTGTCAAATGGTTATGAAAAGCTATGCAGTTCTTCCTTCAGATCCGTCTGATCGGACCAAAATTCATATCGTGTACTGTGATGGCCTCAAGATCACTAAATAAGCAAATCGTAGAAAATAAACACTCTGCGAGATATTTGACTGTGAAGTTTGACATTATTGTCAGAAGTCTGTACATCTATACAAATCAATAAAACTGTAGTGCCTGTTTGTAATGTCAAAATAACAGCATTTTACTAAATGCATATGAAAGTATATTTATACGCCTGATCTCTCTTCGGTCGTGTCGGATTGCCGTCCCATCGGACTATGAGAGTTAGGGAAGAGAGCCCAGATCGTATAAATATATGATCTGAGGAAGAGAGAGTGCCCCTGTGTCTGAGCACACACTTGTACACTATAATATCTCCCGCGTCAATGGCTGAGATTGGCCGCCAAAACCTAAATTAGGTCTGGAGGACTAACACAACAATATTTTTTTTTAATTTTACCGATTTCGATGGGACTTTCACTGGCAGATAGCTGATGTTGTAAGGAGTATCTTGGGCTACTTTTAGTCCCTGAAGAACGTTCCGGTGGGATAATTTCCGACGTCCACGCGGGTAAAGCCACGGGCAGTAGCTAATTAAAATAAAAAAATAAGTATATTTCATATATCTATTTGGCTTAAATTACATGTCAATTAACAACAAGATTCTCTGTTCGTGCATATATATAATAATACCATACACGCTCCGCTTATCACCGTACCTCCACCTTAATTCCTAAGTCCGGCCAAACTGAACCAGTCTGATAACAACCACTGCGCTCATGATTCCTATTGGCCGCATAAACTATACAGGGTTTCCCATAGAAATATCTTTCCTACAGAGTCCCGATATAAAGTCAGGGATTAAATTCAGAATTTACGCAGTGGGACATCGTAAAACATGATTTTATGCGATTTCTGTAAATGGGCGACGATTTTTATTAGAATTGGATTGTATTGGAGATTATAGATATTTGAGGTCCGGATTTTTTTTGGAAGGTTTATATGCTTTATATATAAGGAATCATGGAATATGTAACTTGATATTTCTTTAAAGTATCCCTACTTTGTCTAGAGATAGCTTAGCTCTGGAGTTGAGGGTAAATTCAAACTTATCAAATCAATTGTTATAGACTTGCTCTATGATTCTTAAATACATTTCTGATTTTTGGTAGGTAGAGGTGACTCAAGAGTTATAATAGTCAAAGGGGTTCTGGCTAACTGAACGACTAATAAGAATTAAAAAAAATACTGCATATGTAGTCAACCGCACATCAGTGATAATGATAACACTTGTACTACGAAAGGCATACTCACTGCTATGACATAAAAAAGCTGGCCCTGCAGTCTCGACATAGTTAGCAATCGTTTTCGGTTGCTAAGTCCTAACAATCCAGATGTAAATGTTGATGTAAATGTTTGGTAGTCTCGAAACTCAAATTTAACGGTTGTTACCTACCGGTACCTACCTAAAATACCAGTAACAACCGATAAATTTGAGTGTGGAGACTACCAAATATCGTTACATCTGGATTGTTAGGACATATCAACCGAAAACGATTGCTAACTATGTCGAGACTGCAGGGCCTGGCAATGTCAAATTGATGTGCAGGTGACTGTATTGTTGAACACACAGAACAGATTTATCTGTTCTGTGGTTGAACACACGCAGTGATACTTTTGCAAAGAATCTTAGTTTGATAATAACTGTGAGGTTTTTTTTTAAACGTTGCCCCACACTACGTATTTATTTCCCCTGTATCGTGGGTGCGTTTACAAACTTTTAAACTCACATAACACAAACAGCCAGACCCGGAACAACTATGTGCAGCTCATACAAATATTTGTTCCGTGCGGGAATCGAGCTCGCAACACGCAGCGCAGCAGTCAATCGTTTAACCACTGCGCCAACCGTGCTGTTTGAAAAAACAACGAGCCTTTGGCATCCCTATCTTTTTAAACACATCGTTTTCCTATCGTATTATTACTATGTAAAGCGGTTTGAAACGGTCTCAGAGCCGTGTATTGTCGCCATTAAAACCCCATTCGCTGCATAAAGGACGGAACTACGGACTGTATGCATAACCTACATACGAAGAAGTGAGGGTTGGTTCAGTACGCATTTACTACTCTCGTGTGTTCGCTTGAGAATCTACAGTTCAAAACAAGGTGCAACAGACGTGACGTCGAGAGAAATGAATTTCAAATACCTAGTTAATTAGGAAAGGAATGAAACGGCGGCGGCGCAGGAAAATCTTTTGTAAAATAAATGATTAGCAATATCTTACGATAGACTAATTAACGAATTGTCTTGTTCTTCTAGTAAGAAAAAAAAATTTGGTTTATTTAATACAGAAACACATAGTATCAAAATGTGGGGCTTGTGGCTAAGTAATACCAGCCGCAAGGGTCGATCGATCAGGTTAAGTTACGCTTGTCCCGGTTGGTCCATGGATGGGTGACCATCTTTACAGTATACCAAGAACCCTCCGTGCCTCGGAAAGCACGTTAAGCCGTTGGTCCCGGCTGTCATTCGTGAATCTTTGACAGTCGTTATGGGTCGTCAGAAGCCCGAAAGTCTGACAACCAACTAAGGGGGTATTACCTAGTAACTGGGTTGTGGAGGTCAGATAGGCAGTCGTTCCATGTACAATACTGGTATTAAGCTGGATTCGGTTAGACTGGAAGCTGACCCCAACGTAATTGGGAAATACAAAGAGATACATAAGTACAAAAAAGAAAGTTAACTCGAATAAAAAAACAAAACAGAAATAGTCGGTAGCTGCACGTCATGACTGTGACCAGGAGGCTTCCACTATGCATGATACTGTGCTATGGGGGACCCACAGCATAGCGCTGATTTTAAGTGATCACTGAAAAACGTCGTACGGAATCCGAGTACCATTTAAAGATTTGTACAAATTAAACAAATAGGTAACCTAGGAAATAATGTAACTATACAACTAATAAGATGAAAAATACTATAAATTTACTTAAAAGTAAATCTGCAGTCATCGCCGTGCATAAATATGTACATACATAGTTTACTGTTAGTGAGTAAACTAATAAGGTAGGTAATCGAAGTTTTTCAATTCGAAATGACATTATCCGGGAAAGGACTAGGAGTCCAACATACTCGTAGCTTGCAGAGTTAGCAAGCTGAAGGACCGCAAAAGGACCGCTCTTGAAGCTGGCGAGACCTCAAGTGGAGGCGTAGGCGGTAGGCGCAAGCGTAGCGTGTGACGCACCGCAACCAAGGACGACTGGAACAGACTGGATGCGGAAGGCTGCTGAGAATCGGGTGTTGTGGCGCAACTTGAGAGATGCCTATGTCCAGTAATGGACTGCGATAGGCTGAGTTGATTTTCCTTGACTTTTACATAGACAGTTAAAGCTCTGGCGCATCAATTATTTTAATTATTAGGAAGTCACGCGATTATTCGCGTCAGTTTGAATACCTCCATACGTAGCTGACACAAGTGCGAGTGAGTGTCATACTATATCCTGCGCGAGATTCCCTTCAGTTTGGCCATAGGATGATTGAACTAAAATTATCGACTTCGATAGCATTTATGTTCTTTGTAACGTAAAAGGCGCACTGATACACCTCAACTTAACAAAAAAAAAAAAAACTCAAACTGTCCAATTTACATTCTACAAAACTAAATCAGAAATCGAAGCATCTTCAAATAAAGATAGAAATATTGGATACAACCAATATGAGCGTCTACTTCAACCGATACGAGTGCCCGAACGGATTTAAATAATGCCATACCAGTCTGGCAAGTGCCTTCGATTCGTGCAGTATTGAATTTACATTCTGCCTGTTTCGCTGGCAAAGCGCCATATTTTCCCTGATGAGTTATGGCACTCATATTTGTCTTTTCCGACTACTTTTTTTTTCCAGGACTCAGCCAAGGTTAGGTCTAGGTTTATTTTTGTTGAAAGGACATAAAATTTAGTATAGATAAAGAAAGAGATTATGGGTGTAAGCTATGGATTCTGTCTGAGTAGTGGTAGGGTGATCGTGTTATTTTGTGAACAATGTGAGATTCGTGAAAAGAGGAATGGTTACTGCGACCAATCGAAAAATATATAAAATCCTACAACAATTTGTTGATCTTTCGATTTCCCACCAGATTGCAAGTTTACAGTAGATCTCGCAGGTGCGTTGCCATTCTAAAAACAAAACTTATAGAGCTCATGTGCCCTGTGAGAACCTGAGAGAACTGCATTACAGTTCACATTAGTGAACTGTAATGCAGTTCTCTCACAATGTTAATATTTATAGTTCAAAACTGTTAAGTGCTGCTAAACCATTGTCAGAGAAAATAAATAAACTTACTCCTATTAATATCTAAACTGATATTATAAAGAGAAAATATTTGTTTTTTTTTATGATCGATTGTTACGTTGTTTTTTTTATGATGGTTTGTTACAATTTCACGCTAAAACGGCTAAACGGATTTGGATTAAATTTGGCATAGGAGTAGACCATGAACTGAATTAGGACTATGGATACTTTTTATCCCGACATTCTTACGGGATCGAGACTTATGCGGATAAAGTCGCGGGGTGCAGTTAGTTTATTATAATTACACTGGCACAGATACCCTTTTTTTTTTTTTTTTTTTTTTGAGGATGGGAAATCATCAAATGACTCCTCCCGCTCTGGGTGGAGCGGAAGGGAGTGTCAGACTCTTACTGACTAAAACCCACCCGTGTTCCTTCCTTGGCCCTTTATGTTCCGGGTCAGCGGTACCCCTTTTGGATGATCCCGCTTTCCCGGCAGGCTTGGGCCCTAGTGGACCCCCTCTATGATGCTGACATCTCTTTGAGGCGCGCGTGGAACACGTACGCGCCGTCCAGCACGGGCCTGGTCCTGATCGGACGGTGAGCTACCCATTACTCACCGCCCGCAGGCCCGCGCCTACGGTGGCCGGGAGTCGTCACGCGGCTCCCGACGCCCGGAGCGTCCACCGCGGCGGCTTGGACGGGAGACTCTCTCCCTCTCCCGTCCCGCCACCTCCTTCGCTAGCATGACTGCTTCGCAGAAGGAGGCGACTGCCTCCCACTCCCCCTCGCCCCGGACCATGACTTGAACCAAGGCCGGGCGTGAGAGATCGCCGCCGCTGCCGATCGCCTCTACGAGGACACGGCGGTGCTCCGCCCATGCAGGGCAGGCCCCCACCGTATGCTCCACCGTGTCCTCGGGGCGATCATCGCAGTGGTAACACCCGGGCGTTTCCTCCCGCCTGATGATGTGCAGGAACCTCCCGAAGCTTCCGTGTCCGGTGAGGACCTGCGTCAGGCGGTAGGTGAGGACGCCGTGACGCCTCTCTAGCCACTCCTCAAAGAGGGGTCTTACCGCCGCTATCGTGGCGTGCCCTGCGCTGGGTTGCGACAGTCGCTCTTTCCATGCCGCCATGAGATCGCGCCGGAGGTCCGTCCGCTCCGCCGCGATTTGCCGCGGAAGCGGGGTTTCCCCCCGGCGCGCGGCGTAGTGCCTCCGCGCGCCACTCATACAGGCGCGCGAGGACTATCGCCTCCAGATCCCACGGCGGCAGTCCGGCAAGGAGGCTTGCCGCCTCGCCCGAGATCGTGCGGTAGCCCCGGATCAGCCTTACGGCTACCACCTTTTGGGGCGCGTTCAGATAGTGGGCGGCTCTCCGCCGCAGTGTACGCGCCCACACCGGGGCCCCATATGTAGCCATGGACCGCACGACCCCGCACAGATACCCTTCATACCTAAATAGAGCAACGTTCCCTGCTTTTAGAATTAAATATGGTGGACGTATTTCCCCGGACGAGCTCCTTCTCAAAGAGCTTCAACTGTTTCATAGAAAAGGGCGCCTTTACCTGACCTGACTTTTTTTTTGACCTGCGCGGTCAAAATGTATGGAAGAGCATTTTTTTTTTAATTTACCGACAAAATTTATTATTTATTTATACATTCTTTATTGTAAATCACAAATACATAACAAAAAATAAATCGAACACTACACAATGGGCGATCTTATCGCTTTCTGCGATCTCTTCCAGGCAACCTTGGAATGGCCAGTGATTTGCCTGGACATAAAATGGGGCTGTCGTTATTAAGTTGAAGCGCTTCACAATATATCTAAGAATAGAACCAGCCGCAATCTTGATATCATATAGGAAATTACATCTACCCACATGATCGTAACTCGAAAACTTATCCCCGAAAGGCTTCGAACATTTCAAAGCGTTTTCTGAAAATATCCCTTTTATCAAAATTCCTTACGATATCCTAAAAGTTAAGGTCAACTTAATCTACCATTTGAAGTTATAATGTACCCGAGTTATTATGGGTAACGGATTTCCGTAGGCGAACCCGAGTTTATTATAATTCCTTTGATGTTTTTTTTCTAGTTCCGGGGTACATTTTTATGAAGGGGTTTTTCATTCGTTTTTTTCAGGGTGGAACTACTTTTGATTGCCGCGAGTGGTTTATTTGAGTTAAGTCATATTGAAATGAATTTTATATTAAAACGTTTGAGACCGTATTGCAGTTGAAGTTTTAGAAGGCGAGAACCTAATAAGATTAAAACATGCGCGTTTATACTATAAATCCTTACTTTACTTTATTGCCTTCTAGAACAAAAATTAACCCCAGTAGGTATTAAAACAAAACGACAGACAATTAATTTAAAATGCTGATAAACAGGTAAGGAAAACACAACAAGCAACACAAATTGAAATAACAATAAAACTGTAAGTAATTTAAGCGACTGCAGTTATCAGAGTGATATAATTTCATTAGGGTATGAACATTCGAAGTTAATTAAAGTAATTAAGGGTGGAACTCAAACACACCCCTGCAATCTTAGCCCGCGAACCGTGAGCCATTTTTTTATTGAAATAAGCGTATCGCCACCTGCAGTGTGCCTATTCTGTTGTTTACTCGAAATATTCTTTTATTGCGGTTTGTTTTGTGAAAATATTCTTTTATTGATGATTGTTTTGTGAAAATATACTTTTATTGATGTTTGTTTTGTGAAAATATTCTTTTATTGATGTTTATTTTGTGATAATATTCTTTTATTGATGTTTGTTTTGTGTTAATAATATTTTATTGATGTTTATTTTGTGATAATATTCTTTTAATGATGTTTGTTTTGTGAAAATATTCTTTTCACTCTTGCTCAAAAATACCGTCATTGTGGCATACCAGAGCGAAGAAAAAATAGCAACTCTTCCCCTAGGGGAAAAAGTTTTTTTTTAAATTTTTGTGTGTCAAATGACAATGAGCCTACAAAAACGAAAAAGTCTTTAGTCATAAGTAGAATAATCATGAATATAGACTCGACTTATTACTGTTTCATAAAAAAAGAACTTCATTTTATTTTTGAAAATGGAACTGAAATCGGCGATCTGTTTGGTAGAATGCATGCAATGCGTTGCGGCTGCAGAAGAAAAAACAAAAAAAAAGACATTGGCGCGAAATCTTTATAATTTTTCTCTAATTGCAAATTGAATTGGTAGTGGCCGTAATTAATTTTACAATAGTGAAAATGTCATCATCTAGTGAGAATGGAGACCCTAATTTGCAAATAGAAGAGAAAGGAAAAGAACCACTCAACATTCATCTTCACAGAGGACTGAAATTAAGTTATCGGGAAAAAACATCTCGTTAAATATCCAGAATTGTACAAATTGTACATTTAATTTTTAATAAAATAAACTACATATTTCATATTGTATTGGATTGTTTTATTTTCTCGCAATCGTAGTGAAAAGTAGAGTGTAACACACGGCGCTAAAAACACATTAAAACTCGGTTTCTATTTACTCCCTCGCTAAGGCTCGGGAGTAAAACTACCTCGTATATAATGGGTCATTTTAGCTCCTTGTATAACAATCTACTATTTACTGATGTTTGCTTTGTAAAAAACTAATTTTTTAGCACACGGCTTCGCCCACGTGGAGGTCGGAAAATACCCCACGGGAACGTACTACCGGGATTTAAACCTACTGTTATTGTATTTTACCCTTTGTGTTAATCCAGGTCATAAACTATTTGTGTGCCTTTTATTGAATATTTACGCGGCACACGCCAGTGACGCTACCAGTCGGCATGATTTTTTCCTACATCTTCAACAATCATCGTCATATTTCAGCCAATTTACACAAAACCATAATTAATTATATACCTAAACCTTCCTCAAGAAACTCCGTCCATTGGTAAAAACCGTATGAAAATCTTTTCGGTTGTTTTTGAGTTTATCGCGTTCAGACAGACAGAGAAACGCGGCGGGGGACTCTGTTTTAAGAAAAGTATTTTTGCAGGATGTAACAGCCCCATCAGATAGCCGGTGTCTACGCATTCTGTTCATCAAACTAAGTGGGTTATTGCTGGGAATTACGACTTTTATTTTATGTATGTATAATCTCAGTTTACGGCAACGGCAGCCCGCAATGTAACGCACGCAAAACATTGTGATGATGGGTGCATGCAACAGTACAAGAGTTGTGGGGGTATTTCTAAATTTATAAGAATTAAAAGTTGTTTTCGAGAAAAAAATATTACTTTAACAATTTTTCAGATATTCAATATCTCCGTAACCAGAAAGTTCACAGGTATAGTCCAGTACAAAATAATTATCTCAATGGTGGGTGTATAAGTGAATTTCGGCTTAGTTAAGCGTCTTTGTACACCCGTTAAATAAACAAGGTAAACTTTGACGTTTACAACAGCAGCGTAATAGATGCGACAATTGAAAGTTTAGGAACTTCATCAAGGTTTATAGGTATCAACAGAAAACACTTTGTGTAAATTCAATCAATTTGAAAAACACACTTTCAAACAACACATACTTACTCATAAACTCGCTTCTTATGGGGTTAGACAGAAACTACATACCTACCTAACGCCACCATCTGCGACATTGACATACTACTTTTGTTTCGTATACGTTTATATTACGACGGAGAAATAAATCTTTCGTATTCTATATACAAATTCAAGACAGAAATAAAATCATTTATCAGTAAGTGTTCGTGTGGCACCCAAATATCGAGTTATTTTGTACACCCAGGCTTTTTCAAATGGGTCAAAACTGTTTTGTGGTCAACCTCTAACTCTTCAGCACTTCTTCTAACTACTAATATGCCAATCTTGCTCCAGTTTTTCAAAAATGGCATCGACTTTATCCGTAACAGGGCGACCAGAGCGCGCTGCATCTTTGACATCAAAATTCCCGGAACTGAAAACGCTTGCACCAACTTTAGGCTACTCTTACTGATACTGTGTTAAGTCCATAAACATCACATATTTTTGTCTCGGCTTGTGTTCATTTTTCCTTTTTTTGTAATTGTAACGTTACGATTAGTCAGTCGGAGGCTATTTATAAGTCACATTTAATAAAATAAGAGTAGGTACAATACAAAAACATAAAGTATAAAAAGGTGAGTATGAGTTTCAGGTTGGCTCAGGCATAGAATCAGGAGGGGTGCATGTTGAAGAGCCTCCTCGTGGCGCACCCTGGGCAACGTAGGCTCCAAAAAATAAGGCATAGAATCAGGAGCAAGACGTAGCGGCAGATAGCGGTGGAGCTGGACAAGGTCGTATCGTGAACCATCGTGGAAGAGGTCGTGTCGTTATTGAGTCACGTGGGTGGAATGTCCCGGCACGTGTGACGGGTGCCCCAGCGTCGGAAACCTCTCGGTCCAGGAGTGGCAGGCTGCAGTACCCCACGCTACGCTATATGAGAGCAGGGGGAACGAGTCACACACACAACAATTGCATGATTCACTAGGAATGAAACACTGACTGACACTTGACTGACCGGTTAGCGCAGTTGGTAGCGACCCTGCCTTCTGAGCCGCTTGTCCCGGGTTCGATCCCCGGACAAGTCAAACATTTGTGTGCATGAACATGTCTGTTTGACCTGTGTCTGGGTGTGTATATAAGTATGTATATCAGTCATCAGGTTACCGTAGTACAGGTTCTACCTAGTTCGGGACCCGAAGACCTTGTGTGGATGTTGAAAAAAAAAAAAGAACATTTATTTTCCGAAAATAACTGAATTTATCATTCATTTGGGTAATACAAATTACAAACACTGAGTTATGAACTGCACTAAGTACTACGCTAAAGACTGTACTAAAGACTGATTCAGAACTGATTAAAGACTTACTAAAGACTGAGCAAACATTGATAAAATACCTTTTGCCAGGACTGACGGTCGCTTTTATAGCCCCTGTGAGACGTCCTGAAAGTGTGTGTTCAACGTTTAAAAAATAAATCAAATAACTTATTATTTGACTGTCGGCTAGAAACAACAAGAACGGCTTTCAGAGAGAACCTGACCTTATCACACAAATTACTGGCTTTAATATGTAAGCTCTATAGAAAAAGAAAAACGACAGGTGACCATTTACGAAAAAAAATTCAAGTGTAAAAAAAATCTAAGATTATATAAAAAGGTAAATTTAATAGTTTAAAATACAGATTTGGATGTAAAACAGACAATGGTAACTAAAGGATTGCTTTTCAGCGGTAACAGTGTTCAAAAACAAATAAAATGTGAGTAAAATAATTATTGTCTTACGATTTCATATTTGAAAATATTGATTTAGGTATGGGTCTATAGCAGGAATTGCTGGGCACAACAGCTCCCAACTGAACTTGACGGCACGGTTGGCGCAGTGGTTAAGCGATTGACTGCTGCGCTGCGTGTCGTGGGTTCGATTCCCGCACATTGTTATTATTTTTTTATTACGGATGCTTTTAACGTGCACGTCTTTCTACATCGTTTTCAAATGTATAATTTCAACATGAATGATGTAACCGCTTTTTTGTAACAATATTATGATTTAAAAGAGTGTCCATAGAGTTTCTTGCCCGTTCTTCTCCATAGGTACCTACTACGCTTTGGGATGGGCAACTAGCTTCATCTTTCTGACTGACCGACCCCTAGACAATTCAAAAGTGCCTGTACTTGGTTTATTTGAAATACATGCATTGAGTTTGCACGGAACAAATATTTGTATGACCTACAAGTAGTTGTTCCGGGTCTGGCTGTTTGTGTATGTGAGTTTAAATGGGCGTAAACGCACCCACAATACAGGAGAAATTCCTAGTGTGCGGCAACGATTTTTAAAAAAGAAAGAAAAAGAAGAAAGAACATGGGTGGGTTTTAGTCAGTAAGACTCTGACACGCCCTGCCGCTCCGCCCAGAGCGGGAGAAGTTATTTGATGATTTCCCACCCTCAAAAAAAAAAAAGCTCCATACATGTTAAATAAAAATGATGTAGTTTTGGTGTTGCAAAATACCACATCATAAAACTTCAAATTGTATCTAATTTCTTCCTTAGATTCACTAATTTCGGCGGACAGAAAAACAATAGAAAAATGGCCGGGTAATCGTTTTTACTTGTTATGTTCCTTTTTTAAATATCATCTATTTAATGGTATCCAATACCAAAACCAGCCAGATACAAATAGTACAGCCAAAGAGAGTTTACAACAACTTTATGCCTATAAAATACGAAAAACAAAATCCCGACCTATTTATTCATCTGGTCATTTATGGAGACTCACTCCGCCGCACCGGTTACGACTTTCAAACCAAATATAAAAAAAAGGAAATCACTATACAAAAATGCCTCGATTTTTTCTCACTGGAAATTAAAAATTTACTTAATTATCCATCTAAAAGTCATCAAGCATGAGAGTAGTACACACTATAACGCCTAAAAGCTCTTTATTTTCATACTTCGTCGCTAATGGCTTTCGGTTACTAAGCAGCACTCAGCTCAAACTGCAAAGTGCACACAAATTAGCTATCAAACTCCTACATTAAAGAACCTTCAACCTGTGCCAGCGACAACTAAAATTCAATACCGAACAATTATCGAACGGAAAATCGCTTTGGTAATAGTCCCCTAGTTTAAAACGTTAATAGGGTTGAGCCCACTTCACTTTTAGATTACCTATCTTAATTACCTTAGAAGTTTCGTGTCACTTCGTCTAAAGGAAAACGTTTAAGGAAAAATATTACGTGAACCCTTGAAGTAATTTTTTGGTTAATTTTTAAGCTTGGAAGTGACTTGCCTTGTGGTAGGTACGGCATTCTCAAACTCAAACTCAAACTCAAAGCATTTATTTCAATTAAACCATTTACAGGCACTTTTGAATTGTCAAGTGGTCGGTCAGTCAGAAATATGAAGCTAGTTGCCCATTCCAAAGCGTAGTAGGTACCTATGGAGAAGAACGGGCAAGAAACTCCATGGACACTCTTTTAAATTATATTGTTACATAAATATTAGTTACATCATTAATCTTGTATATAGGTATAATTATATGTGAGAACGATGTAAATAAGACGTACACATTGAGTGTCCAGTGTACAGCAAATATAAATTCAAACAAAACAATCCATAATAAAATAATTAAAAATAAGCCGTGGTGGCTAAGAGATGACCAGTCCCAACTGACAGCGCCCGTTCACGAACATGACGCATGGATCAGCACCATTCAGCTCAACCATTTTGAAGGGAGCTAAATGATCCAACACACGCGCCACCGTCAGCGAGACATTTGAGTGAGCATGACATCTATCAGCCGCCAGGACACATTCAAGTCAATGAAAGACATTACCCGGTAAATGGTAGCTCGATAGTACATAGTACTCACACTTGTCCTATGCAATTATATAATACAAAGGAGATTGAGTTTATACAAAGCAAAGGTAGTCTTACAATCTTCAGCAGCTCCAACAGTATTTTCAAATGTTAATCAATTAGTTGTGGTTGTGGAGCAGGACCAGCATTGAGCCAGGCATTTTTATCAGCGATATAATCCCCCAACTTATAATATGCCCGGCTGCATAGTGTGCGTTTTATACAAACTTTGAATTTCGTCTCATTCAGTTGAAGTATGTGGGGGTATTTTATTGTAACATTTTAAACAGTACCCCATGGAAGATGAGTCCTCTTTAGCCAGTCTGAAACCTGGTTGAACTAATAGGTCCCTATTTCTGGTACTATAATTATGTCTATCACCTCTTTTAGTAAAAAGATGTACATTTTTTCTTACGTACATGATGTTTTCATAGATATATTGACAAGGTACCGTCAAGATCTTAATAGCCTTAAACAGTTCCCTTAGAGAATCGCGCCTGCGGAGATTATATATGGCTCTGATGGCTCTTTTCTGCAGAATAAAAATAGAATCGACGTCTGCAGCCCGTCCCCAAAGTAAAATACCGTAAGACATGATACTATGAAAGTAACTAAAATAGACTAACCTCGCGGTATCTACATCGGTAAATTGACGGATTTTTCTGACAGCATATGCTGCTGAACTTAGCCGTCCCGCCAGAGATGTTAAATGAGAACCCCATTGAAGCCTCGAGTCGAGCGTGATCCCCAGGAAAACAGTTTTATCGACGAATTCTAGTTTCTCTTGATTCAATATTCATTGGAATGTTATCTCTGAAATATTATAATTATCAAACGGTATTTATTTGGTATTTGGTGTCGCTTCGTTATAATAATTCTGGTAATTATATTTTTAATACCTACTGATATTCAGCTGCATCCCGTTAGACTGGACGCCGAATTCCCCGAATATTTATACTTATATATGCAATTATTATAGTGTACATACTAAACAGCATTCCAGATTAATTTCGGCCAAGGCGGTCAACTTCAGTGGAGAGTAGCCATCGACGCGGTAGATATTATGGTGCACAAGTGTGTGCGCAGAGACAGGTGCTCTCTCTCTTCCCCAACTTTCACAGTCCGATGGGACGGTAATCCTACGCGTCCGGACAGAGATCAGGCACAGGACCAGCGGCTTAGTGTGCTTTCTGAAGCATGGAGGTTTTACACAATAAAGAATATTATTAGGTCAAGGAGAAGTTAAGTTAAGTAAGATTAAGTCAACCCCAACATAACAGAGAAAAGCCAAGGCAGATTAGGGAGATAGTGTAGTTTCTATTAATAAAAAAAAAAAACAAAACGTAGGTAAGGCTCTAAATCATTCTCTATTTCTCGTAAAAGAGATCCCGTTGCGTCTTCGTAAGTGGCCGTTAATCCACAGGATTCTCATTATTATATATTATTAAGCCTACCCGCTGCGTGTTTCTCAGAACAATAAGGTCATTACCAAACTATCCCTAATTAATGCACAGCTACGCAGTTCATTAACTAGATTATTATAATTATCAGAAATGGCTGCCTACGTACGACGATTCTATAGTCATGAATTTTATGATGTTTTATTGAGTTCTTAACACGTCAACAACTTTTTATATCATTTGGCTCCATTATTATTATCTATAACTTTCCTTTTTTATAAAATAAGTAAAAATGCATACTTTTTAAAATAAATAAACTTGATAACAACACAAATCATATTTAATATGGTTTCTTAATAATACAAAAAGCATAGGAGACTTGGGGCCCTACCATAACCACTCGCAGGACAGGTGATGAGCAGGACACGTTAATTAGACTGCTAATAGTTTTAAGCACACAAAGTACAATATCGCATACAACTTTTGTTTTTGAGTAATATCGACCTTGCTATAAGAGTGTTTATATAGAGGGTAACCCCCTGAAAAAAGGGTGTAAAGTTCACTCATACCTCCATAGAAAAGGGAGGATCCTCCGACCAGACGGTGTTGTCTCTGGTGGGCAACTGCCCAATGATTGATGTCGGGACGTTGTATATACTCGTATATATGCTAGTTGCGCGGTAAACTCTGCTTGCGCGATGCAAGATTTTGCGTGACGTCAGTGTGATGCGGAGTTCGCATGTGGCGATGTAGATAACGCTACATCAGCTTAGAAGTCCCTTAATACACAGAAAGCACGCGTGCTGTACTTAGCCAAGAAGAGACTAAGACATAGAAAAAAAAATCGGTTGTATGTAAAGTCGGTTTACTGACGATTGTTGAACGTGACAACGTCATAAGAAAATACTGATGGAATGGTTGCATTTTTTTAAAAGAAAATTTTAGTTTTATTTGTTTGATTGATATTTTGTATGGATATAGAGAAGGCGGTATATGGAAATCACAATTGAATTGATCAAGTTACATTTATTTGTACGCATAAGTACAATTATGTCAATCTTTACCTTTATCGCCGCAATTATCGTTGCTATAAACAATTGACACCACATTCACTTTTCACTGCACTTCATACTTGACGAAAACATGTAAATGTAATATTGTATAGCAGCTGTCCACGCGGACGCATCGCTCACTCAAGTAGGAGAGAGATAGATGTCGAACGCTGCCGAACGCGGAGGCCGATTGTGCCTCTTTGTCGCTCGTTCCGCACTCTCGCTTGCACTTCAAGCCTTAAATGGAACGCCTCAGAGCGAGGTAACGCCGCACGAGTCACGTTTTTTCGTGCGTGCAGCCGGCTCCATCGAATTATAAGACGTTGTCACGTCAATAACAGAATGACAAACTGCCATGTTGTCAGCGATATCGATAATGGAAATGTCAGAAATGGATTGGATTGACGTAAGCTACCGAAAAGTTTAAATATATCAATCCTGTTGGAAGACGTAGAAATACGAAACGCTTGGAAAGTGATTGTCACTTGTCTAGGCCCTCTTTTACCCTTTAGTGGGACAATTACAAGTGCTTCTACTTTCAATCTACATCCATCCTTTATTCCTCTCACTGCCGGCGCCGGTCATTACGTCGCAGCCCTACGTAAGTCATTACAGCTCGTTGCCCGCACTATTTGAATCAGAAACGGTCCGCACCACAAGTACAGCGCCGTCAACCTTTGAGTTTGATAATTGTTGAGTATGTAGCGTTGGTAGTATGGTGCTTGGACCAGAGGCCCTAACACGAACGCGGGACGTAAACGTAATGTAAATTCGAACAATTTTTAAATCGAAAATACTAATATCCAATAGGTAGCATTTTGGTTACAATTTTTGCGACAAGTAAAACTAGTACAGTATTTTATCTGACGAAGTGACGCGCACTTTACTTGTGGTAACCAAATTGTGGTTTATTGTAAAAACAAGCAGTGAATGTGTGCGTGAAGATGAGTGGTGTAAGCACATAACACACACTTCCAACTACGCCGTCGTCTCGGACCGTACCGAGAGCTTCTGCGCTCACACAACCATCCACAGCGTATTTCTACACTTTGTAACCACAAGTAAAGCGCGTGTCGCTTCGTGAGATAAAAATACTACTCATCGTTCATAAAGTCATAAAACTTAGTAAATATTATAATTTTAAAATCGTTCGAATTTACGTAACGTTTACTCCGCGCGTTTTGATTTCAGTCATAGTCTGTCAAAAGTACCTCTAATTTATCTACACTTTTAACAAGGTTTTGGCATTAATTGTTGTTGTGATGAGATTGCGACTAGATTTTGAACAATTTTTATTACGGAAATTGGTCTTCAAGTATTTAGTGAGTTGATAAATTTCAAATGCTCTGAAGTTGAGAACAGTGGTAACGGCCCCGATTTCGAGTAATAAATAAATAAAATAAAATCTTTTTGATTCAGACTTTAAAAAAAAATCCATAGTGTTAGGTACAATAGAACTTAAATGGTAGTGTTAGTAGTGAAAACAGCACGTAGCGCGAGTCCAGCCTATCCGCTATATAAGCCAGGATGCTGTTGGTGCTGGCGCGCAGCCTGCAGAGCCCCGCGGTGCATGACTTGCGAAGCACAGCATAGAAGCCGTCAACTTGTGCTTCCACGAACATGCCCGACGCACTGCACAAGCGCGGCAGCCTCAACAGCGCCCTGAACGCAGTGTTATATTGGACTCGTAGAGCGCTGAAGGATCATTGGCATTGGATCACAGGCAGCAAAAGCAATAATAGGCCGTGGATTCGAACCCATGCAGGCGCTTTATTAATGTGTGTAAATATTTTCACTATCACTGCTCTCAAATCGATGAAGGAAAACATCGTGAAAAAAAAAAAAGTGGCCTACAATGTTCTCACATTCACAAAATACAATCAATTGATAAATAAGATAAATAAAAAAAAATTAAACCCTATTTAAACATAAACATTGCCATAACAACTAGATATACCGGTTATGTCAAAGAAGTAGGTATGTAAAAAAAAAACATCGTAATTTGGCAGTAGTCATAGTGATGCCGTTAATGAGGTACCAGGGTAGGTATGTCCTAGACCTACAACTTCGACGACATGTGACACCTACCAACCTGCGCGCCCGCGTGGTGGATTACGGTCCACTCCCTCTCACAGAGAGGAGGCCTGTGTCCCAGCAGTGGGAACATTATAGCTGATTCATTCATTATAACTGATTATGATATGCACTGAAATTTATTGATGATTGATTTGATGATTATTAATTGTTTATGTGTTTTTTTTTAACTAGCCCTCATAAATGTCCATAGTTTTTTTTGCTCCTCTGCTGTTCTTTTCCAAACTATTTCGTTGATGATTCTAAAACAGTTAAATCGTTCCTTTCTCATCGCGCTTCATTGGGTCGGCACTTTTCTGCTGCTCTTCACTGTTGATCCTAGCTAGCCTTCACGAGTTGTAATAATTGGAAATAGTGTGGCGGAGAAATAAAAAAAAACTATAGATTCCACGTCCATTGATATAAAGCGAGAGACCTAAAATTGTTTTACACAAGAGTCGTCCACAATTGGTATTTAAGCTCAAATGCCTTTAACTATATAACCACGAATAAAATTACAATTGGGATCCCAATATTAGAGTATTGAAAACTAAAATATGCTTGAATATTATACCTAAAATAAAATCGACTATGATGTAGCCCCTTTTTGTAAATATAAAAATAATATAAAAAAAAATATATATAAAAATAGGGAGCTTGGGACCTGGAGACAGACATAGGTTTTTTTTTATTTTATCCATGAAAAATTATAATACACTTGTATTCTTTGATCTGTGACGCAAGTGAAGTGGTAACCAACAGCAAGTATTATCTAAGTTGGTTAACTATAGGGAACTTGGGACCTAGAGACAGACATAACCTTTTTTATTTTTATCCATGAAAAATTATAACTTGTATTCTTTTATCTGTGACGCAAGTGAAGTGGTAACCAACAGCAAGTATTATCTAAGTTGCTTAATTATAGGGAACTTGGGACCTGGAGACAGACAGGCTTTTTTATTTTATCTATGAAAAATTATAATACACTTGTATTCTTTGATCTGTGACGCAAGTGAAGTGGTAACCAACAGCAAGTATTATCTAAGTTGGTTAATTATAGGGAACTTGGGACCTGGAGACAGACAGGCTTTTTTATTATATCTATGGAAAATTATAATACACTTGTATTCTTTGATCTGTGACGCAAGTGAAGTGGTAACCAACAGCAAGTATTATCTAAGTTGGTTAATTAGATTAATCCACTAATACCCTATAAAATTTAAGCATCCACCATTTTAACTATCATATTGTATGTTTTTTTTCGTTTATTAACTAGAAAACATTAAAAACGCGAACCAGACTGAATCAACTCAGTTCGTTAGCTGCAAGAAGTGCCATTCTTTGCCTTCTATTTTGTTGCATGCTTAATTCGTTTAGCAGTTCATTAGCTTTGTTTGTGGTTGAACTAGAATTTTCTTTTAGATCCGTGCTCTGCCAGCTTGCCTGGTTGTGGAGTAAATTATCTAAATGGGGTAAATTAAGAGGCTTGGTTAGTTTTGATTAAAATGTTAAGTAAGTTAATTATGGTGAGGTTTTGAGGTTTAATATAATTTTGGGTATTTGAAGGTTAAAGACTGTCATGTAAGTGGCATGTTATTAAAGTGCATTAAAGTAAACTCAAACTCAAAGCATTTATTTCAAATAAACCAATTACAGGCACTTTTGAATTGTCAAGGGGTCGGTCAGTCAGAAAGATGAAGCTAGTTGCCCATTCCAAAGCGTAGTAGGTACCTATGGAGAAGAACGGGCAAGAAACTCCATGGACACTCTTTTAAATCAAAATATTGTTACAAAAAAGTGGTTACATCATTCATGTTGTAATTATACATGTGAGAACGATGTAGAAACACGTGCACGTTAAAAGCGTCCGTAATAAAAAGATAAAAACAATTATGGAATTAAAATTAAGCTGTGGCAGCTAAGAAATGACCAGTGCCTACTGACGGCGCCCGTTCACGAACATGACGTATGGATCAGCACCATTCAGCTCAACCATTTTGAAGGGAACTCAATGATCCAGTATACACGCCACCACCAGCGACACATTTGAGTGAGCATGACATGTAAAAGGAAATAATCAGTTTGGACATTACTAAAATTACATCCACGACCTTATTCCACCGGCCCCCCTCTTCCATCGGTCATCTAGACGCACTGCAAGACACCATCCTTACCTAGTTGCTATTCCTCCAAATCGCACTAAACGTTTCTAAATATCTTTTATTATGCGCACAGCAAAAGAATCGAACTCTCTACCTGCGTCTGTGTTTCTGAACGCATACAACCCTAATCTCTTCAAAGTGGGAGTGAACAGGCTTCTTTTGGGTAAGCTCACTCCACCGTTGACTCTGTCTCTGTCACCATTGACCTAGACTACAGTCAAGAGCAACCCATCTTAAATAAAATAAAAAGAAATACATAAAATTATCATCGTATGGACCAGCTCTTAGTTTGTTATTGCTTTGCTTTAGTAAATAAAACATGATACTCTGCCCACGTCAATGAAAACAAAGAAACTTCAGTTACTGTGTTTTCACTTGTTTTGGTTCTTTATAATAACAAGACCGAAAGCAACCTGAGAACATTTTCTACCACAAGTAAGGAGATACGACCGACAGATGAAACACAGCTTTTTGCTAGAAATCAAGACATTTATAATAAACACACAGTACGTTAGAATTTAAAGTTTGAACACAGCAAATAATTATTTACTGTGTTGTAAATAATGTTTTACTTGGCTATAAAGGGCTATTTTCACATACTGTTGTTTTATGTAAAATTTCCATAAAAAATATTAGTTATGTTTTACTTAAGTTAATCACAGTATCGTTGTTATGGGGCTGAAAATGCCTGCAGTATAATATTTATTTCAAAAATACATAGCTTATCCACAGTAACTATTGATTTCACGGATATCGATGATTTATTGGGTTTTAAGCTAACCGTTTGCATGTAACAGGTAAGGGAGGGGTTTTGTGAGACTGAAACGAAAACGTATACAGTTATATATGGCATGAGCCTGTATCTGGAAAAGAAGACAATGCCAGCATTTTTCACCAGTTTTTCAAGCATAAAAGAAACGTTGAAAACATTTAACTTTTTAACGCAAGTCATTAATAGCAAAGATTAGCTGCTAAAACTATATCAAAAAAACACAGCTTCATGTCAATCGATAGCATTCATCAAGTAGAACAAGCAATGCAAAGTAACCCAAAAATTCACACAATTCAAGTTGACGTAAAGATAATGGCCGTTGGAGATATTTATGATTACGAGAACTGTTCACCTGCATACCATCAAAAATAAACTTACCACAGTTTACTTGCGTGAAATCGTAGAGGTTAAAGTTAGGCTAGGTTTTAAAAAAAAAATTGTTGTTGTTCTTTTATTTGATTTCATTAAACATATAAAGAAATCATTCTGAGAAAGTGTATCATACTGCACGTTAGTTTTTGAAAATGAAATAGTGCAATACGCTACTGCTTTTTTTTCATCAAATAACTTCTCCCGCTCTGGGCGGAGCGGGAAGGCGTGTCAGTCTCTTACTGACTAAAACCCACCCGTGTTCCTTCAGTTGCCAGTGCCAGGGGCCACGGTAACCCTTTCGGACTTTCCCGCAACCCTGGCAGGCATCGGGCCTAGCGGACACCGACGACGTTAGTGCTGCTATCTCTTTGAGGCACCGTGGAACACAACGCGCTGTCGACCCGAGCCTGGTTCTTATCGGACGGCGAACTACCCATTGCTCGCTGTCCGCAAGTCCGCGCCCACGGTGGCCTGGATCCTATTCCAAAAACTAAAGCGCTACAGCACTAGAGGTTTTAGTGAGCAAAGAAAATTCGATATTATTATGAAATCAGAACCTCTCATTCAAGTCGATCTTTGTTTTGGTGAAAGAATTATCAGCTGCCCCAAACAAAAAAATAAAAGAGTATCAAACAAAAATAAAAGATACAATGCAAAATTAGACTGGTTTAAAGGGAAATATATGCTTTGAGTTTGAATATATTCAATTTGCCGCCCAGCTGTGCCGAAGCATACCGAACCAAAAACGTGTGTAGCACTCCTTAGCTCTGGAACTCTCTGAATACTAGCTATGAGGTTACCATGGCAACGGAGTCACTATTCTCTGCTATCGGTTGCAGAAAGGGGTAGTTTAGTAAGTACCCTTTTACATAGGAATATATTGCTGAGAATGTATGTTTGGATTTATTGAAAGTCTAACTTGGTGCTAACATATGAATATGTAGGAAAAGCTTACGTGAGTTCACAGACGGCCCTCTTAAAGAAAAATATAGTAACTCCAAAAACTTCATTTTGTAAAAAACGCGGTTAAAGTCCAGTTGTTAAATCGTTTTGTTATGAACAAAATATTTAAGTTAGGTTAAAAATTACATTTGTATATTATATTATGTTGTATAATAGTCAACGCTTTAATTCACTGCATAAATAACTAATATTCTATTGTTGTTTATTTAATGAAATCAGTGAATGTGTTAAAAAATAGGAGTAGGGTATATATTTTTTTTCTTTTTTTTTGTTACCGTGGTCTAGGTTACTTTACATATAACCGTGTATTAACCATTAAAAGGCAGTACCCCCAGTGAAATTACAACACAGTAACTGTGCACTTAATGGGTTGAAACCTGATAATAGTAGGATTCGAGTACAGAATCTACCACTAAGTATTTAGCTAGGTATAGCTAAATACTTAGTGGTAGATCCTGTACTTATGACTAATGTATGATGATAAAATCTAAAATGGAATAATAAGCATCTAAATAAATCAACTTTGTTGTGTGCGTTGAGGAAAATAAGAGATTTACCCAGAGTGACGGCGAGTTGCCGGGAGCTGAGGAAATTCTCATCAACAATCAGAAACTGTGTGTACTACTGTACTTTACAACAACTACTGTACTTTACTGTACTTAACACTTTTGAATTGTCAAAGAGTCGGTCAGTTAGTTAGAAAGTTGAACCTAGTAGCTAGTATGTAGATGTTGTTGCCGCGAATCGGCAAACGTAAGGTATGACGCCCTCAGGCTAGGTGGACCGACAATCTTCGCAAGCTGGCTAGTACCCGTTGTATGAGAGTTGCCAAGAATCGAGCTAAATGGCCCGCAATTGGATAGCCCTATGTCTAGCAGTGGCCTGCTGTAGGCTGATGATGATGATGGTAATATGTTCGGACAAAGTTTACTCGGCTTAGTTCAGCTCATAACCATGATTCAGGGAGGTTCAATGCCGAACAAAGTATTCCAATCGGCACGAGCCGAATAAAAGCACGATATTTGTGTCACAATTTGACGGCAGCAAAGTACAAAGAGAGAGAGTCTCTTGTATTTTATTGTGTGTACATAAATAATAAATAAATAAAGAGTCAACTGCACTTTTTACGAAATTCACTTTATAACATAATTCGTCTCAGAATTCTTTGTTTTATCTTATGTTCTTTTTGTGTAAATCCTCAATTTTTACTACTATTGAGTCACGTATATTATAAAGACACCTACACCTATTTTTACAAACTGACGAAGTAGACATGGACATTATACCATTAGTCAGTATATACGTCGGATAATTGGCGCGTTAACCAGTTGTAAACAAACATATCAGTCACATAGCCGTTGTAATGTCGGTTTTTTAAAATTTAGTGCAATAAAAATAGTAAGACACGTCGGCGTTACAAATACTTAATAGATACGGGTAGCCCGCGAAATTAAAATTTTCTTACGTTTTTTTGCAATTTGCAGGTCAGTATCAGGTTATAGTATGTTGAACAATACATAATTCGCGACCGTAACAAGTAGGTATGTATTTACAGAATTATGATCATTCAAATCATCAATACAACCCTCTAAGTTTATATAACCCCATTGAATGAGTTTTTCATGAAATTGTCGGCTGTGTTGATCAACAAATACTGCCGAATCGAATATCGACCCAAACATGACGTGTACGAGTATGTAGCATCCCTTACATAACTACCCACTCTACAACTGCCGGTCGATTCTGTAAAAATCTCACCGTGAAGACTTGCGTGGAGTGAACTGTCAGTGTCATTATACTGTTGCTAGGGATTGGCCAACCTCACCTACCGCCTGACGCACCTGCGTCAGGCGGTAGGTGAGGTTGGTCAATCTCCCGAAACATCCGTGTCCGGTGAGGACCTCCTCACCGGACACGGATCTTTCGGGAGATTCCTGCACATCATCAGGCGGGAGGAAACGCCCGGGTGTCACCACTGCGATGATCGCCCCGAGGACACGGTGGAGCATACGGTGGGGGCCTGCCCTGCATGGGCGGAGCACCGCCGTGTCCTCTTAGAGGGGTTCGGCAGCGGCGGCGACCTCTCACGCCCAGCCCTGGTTCAAGCCATGGTCCGGGGCGAGGGGGAGTTGGAGGCAGTCGCCTCCTTCTGCAAAGCAGCCATGCTAGCGAAGGAGGCGGCGGGACGGGAGAGGGAGAGAGTCTCCCGTCCAAGCCGCCGCGGTGGACGCTCCGGGCGTCGGGAGCCGCGTGACGACTCCCGGCCACCGTAGGCGCGGGCCTGCGGGCGGTGAGTAATGGGTAGCTCACCGTCCGATCAGGACCAGGCCCGTGCTGGACGGTGCGTACGTGTTCCACGCGCGTCTCAAAGAGATGTCAGCATCGAAGAGGGGGCCCACTAGGGCCCAAGCTTGCCGGGAAAGCGGGATCATCCGATAGGGGTACCGCTGACCCGGAACATAAAGGGCCAAGGAAGGAACACGGGTGGGTTTTAGTCAGTAAGAGTCTGACACTCCCTTCCGCTCCACCCAGAGCGGGAGGGGTCATTTGATAATTTCCCATCCTCAAAAAAAAAAAAAAGGGATTGACCAACGTTACATTTACAATCATAATATTTATTACCAAAAAAACTTTGTCAAGTGGGGAAACGCGTATTCTGAAGAATATTCGCTTAAGTGTGGAGTGAGGCAAGGGGGACTGACCTCTCCAAGACTTTTTAATCTGTACGTCAATCAGCTGATTGGTGAGCTCAGCAACAGTCATGTCGGATGCCATATAGATAACGTTTGTGTCAATAATATCAGCTACGCGGACGACATGGTGTTGCTGAGTCCATCTGTCGGAGGGCTAAGGAAGCTATTAAGTATCTGTTAGGCCTACGCTGAGGGTCACGGCTTGAGGTACAACGTTGGAAACAGTGAGTATATGCTCTTGAGAGGTAATATTAAACAACCTGAACATATACCACCAGTGTATCTCAACGGGGTATCTTTGAGTCGGGTCTCTTGGTTTAGGTATCAAGGGCATGTTGTGACCGAAACCCTGCATGATGACGCAGACATTGAGAGAGAGCGGAGAGCATTGTCGGTGCGCGCTAACATATGTTGGTACATAGGTTTGCGAGGTGTACCGCACAGGTAAAAATAACTTTGTTCAGAGCCTATTGCCAAAGCTTTTACACCAGCGCCCTATGGACCAACTACACGCAGCGAGCCTACAATGCTCTCAGAGTACAGTATAACAACGCCTTTAGGCTTCTGGTTCTTAGGCGACTACCTCGATTTTGCAGTGCCTCGGGCATGTTTGCCGACGCGAGGGTGGATGACTTTTACGCTATAATGCGCAAAAAGTCAGCCTCATTAATTCGACGAATTCGAGGGAGCGGCAACGGAATCCTAAGGATGATTGCAGACAGACCAAATTCGGCAGCTGTGGGAAGGCTCATCAGGCTGCATGTCACCTGATGCTTTTGTATTTTAATTTAATCATTTATATTAAGTAATAATTAATTGATTAATTAATAATTAATTAATTAATAATTTGTATTAAGTTATTTAGTTAAGTTGCTAAACATTACTATTTTCGAGGTTTTAAAATAAAACAGCGAAACCGAAATTCATTGAGAAACTCAATGTAGTTGTTTTTTTTTAGACTGTTCGATACTAGCTTTGAAATAATATAAAATTATCGATTGAATTTGCGTAAAAAATATGATTAAAATCTCGATTATGATTGTAAATGTAATGCTTGGTCAATCCCTAGCATCAGTGAGACGACACTGACAGCTCACTCCACGCTCACCTCACCTAAGTTTTCACGGTGTGATGGTTACAGAATCGCAATGCAGGTCACCGATTGATCTTTTAATAGCGACTCCGTTGCCATGGCAACCTCACAACTAGTATTCAGAGATTTTCCGTACGAAATGCATAAAGCCCATTCAGATTTCACGAATGAGCTGTCTAAAGAATTCCACAGCCCAGTTATATGTCTTTGAACGATTTCTTTACGGACAGGTGGAGGTATAAAAGTCAGATACTTATAGAACGATATTATTATGAGAAAATATTGGAAGCCCAAGTTAGGAATCAAAGGGTTTTTGAGAATTTATGTATAAAATATGCTAAGAAGAAGTTCGAAGAAGCATAGTTGTTCATACTCTTAACTAGTTTGAATCAATCAACGTGCCCACTGTTGGGAGACACGTCTCCTCTCTTTAAGAGGAACTGGGCCACGCAGAACCAGTGCGGGTTGGTGCACTCTTTGATAAATCATAATTTTACTGACGACCAAATATTTTTCGCTAAAGACAGTTATCAAAGAAAAAAAAGAAGGAATATACACTTATTTAGTACAGACTAAAAGGCACAAAACACAATACATTACATATTGTACTACAGGAAAAAAAATACAAATCAAAAGTCTAGAGTGCGTTGTAACAATATAGCAGGAAATCACGTCAAAAGAATAAGCGCTCTACTGTAAAAACAAAACAACTGCCCTACTAATTAATTTCAACTACTTTACCAGTCCCACGCAGTCAAACTAAAATAAACCTTAAATCTTCCACCGAAAGCTATGACTTATGAAGACAAATCATAAAACAGTGGGCGAGTGGATGAGGGGACAGGACGTACGGATATAAATCAGAATCGCGCCGGAACTCCGATTCGACGATGTGATTATAGGTAAGCTTATATGAAAGATATATGGGACACAGAATAGGTAGTTACAGAAGGCCGGCTCTGAAAACCGCCAAACGCCCATGTATACTCCGTTCCAAAACAATTTGATGAAAATGTTAACGAATGGATCAGAAAACGTACTGAGGATGTCAATTTGTAGTGCCAATTACAAATTCAGTGTTTGATTTGATCAGTTGAATACGTAAACCCGAAATTCTAACTTAACAAGACCTTAAAGGTGTTCCTCATTTTACAATTGAGGTTATTTTATTAACCATAAAAAAGTAATTGAGATTTTTTTTTATTATAATTTAATAACGTTTTTCAAACCGTATTATTGTTTGAAAAAGTGGTAAGTTATAAAGCTGAAACCTTCTAAACACAGATGAATGTGTTTAGTGAGGGATTGCGTAAGAATTTATTCTGAAAAGAGTTTGTTTACACTTTTGTCAAAAAGTTTTGGAACAGATTATAGACGCGTAGTCACATACGTCTATCTCATACTATGCCGAACAAATGACATGACAGACGCCAGTGCGCTTGCAGTCGCTGTTTGCCAGTATAATATAGTAGTCTTTGGTCGCTGTACTGCATAGATGCGTGTTTATGAGTGAGTGGGTATTTTGCTTGTTCTAAGGAGCCTGTCTATTTCCTTCTGTACCTATCTATTCTGTGTACGGGGTATATTCTCGTAGAAAGCGATGTTGATACACCAACGGTAACACGGGAAATCGAGTCAGTCGCCGGAAGTGTTACATGTGTTCGTTTTTATGCCGACCTCGCCACGTGGTTATCCATTTACGTATACGTAAGAAATACGTTTTAATTAAATTAAAAATGCAGTGTGGGTATCGTGTTAATTTTAAAATATTTTCTTTTCTTTTTTTATAAACATTGCCTCACACTAGAAATTGATTTCTCCTGTATTGTGGGTGCGTTTACGACCATTTAAACTCACAAACACAAACAGCTAGATCCGGAACAACTACTTGTAGGTCATACAAATATTTTTTCCGTGCGGGAATCGAACAATCGCTTAACCACTGCACCAACCGTACCGTAAAATGTTTTGTCTACTTATAGCATTGCCTTAGATTAGCCTGTGAGGATGTTATGATAATGCTAGTAAATAAAACAAAATATGAATAAACTTTTGATCGGCTGCTTAAATCAATACACTAATGCATTTACGGCACAACTGACAAACTGCTCCTTGTATTTAATCTATCATCTGTAGTAGGTATGTAATCTGTAAAAGAAAAGAATTGGTAAAAAAATACCATTTCTTGTATTAAAACGAAATTTCGCTAATCCACAATCTCAATCAATTTCCGCATCTTTTGAAACCAACTCGAGCACAAAACATCACGTTTTATTTAACAAATACTACCTACACGTGTTATAACGTTGTTACAAGACTAACAACTTAACCAACGAGCCGCCACCCAAATGACAACATAACCATAACGTAAGATGCGTACATGAAATTTTACGAACGAAGATACGAACAAAATCAATGTTTGCCGAACGTTGTTTGAATGTCTTTGCGTCATGTAAACACGGCCATCTGACTTTTGGAAGTCACGATACTTCGACAATCATTTGTTTGCCATAATCCTATGCCTATTTCACAAGCTTTCGGCGTTTTTTTTTAAGTAAATAAGATCGGTTTCTATTCACATACACACCTACATACATAATATACCACACACACACCCACACATTCTCATATACATACACTACACACACAGGCACACGCACCACTATCCCACACACACATGAACACACTTACAGTCTATTAATTTAATTGATTAGTTTAAAATTATGTACTTACCTATTTTTCTAATTACTTATCTAGATTACTTATCAACCTATAATCTGTATTTCTGTAGTAAGATTTAATTATATGTGCCTCTATTGCTTGGCACCTATTTCTTGTATTTTATTACTCGAGGGGAATGCTGCTGATAGCCGAAATACAGGCTTTGCCTAGTTCAGCTACAGACGCTAATCTCTTTTATTTATTAATGTATTATTAAGGCACATCAACAACACAAACATTTACAAATAACAGAGGACCGAGACATGGACTAGTGTTTACGTCAATTACAGACGTGCACAGCATTCACAACAAAATAGAAGAAAAAACACAGTTTCACGTTACAAAAAAAAAAACAAAAAATTATATAAGAACAAAATCTCTAGCTAAAATCTCGGTAGTATTGAGAATACCCGACTAGACTTAAACATTGACTAATTATATTATTTATTTTTGTTGACTTCAGTCTTCGCTTCATTTATAATCTTAGGTCTAAAACGCTTGGGGTGGTCGTGGAAGATATCCAAACAATAAAATTGACAAAATTGTTGTACGTGGACGTTAGCCTAGCCATCGGAGCATTCATGCTTAAGTTGGTTTTATGACGAGGGACATTGAAAAAGGACGAACTCTTTACCTTATTTGAAATTGTTGCCACATTGCTACATTGAAATAAATTTAATTGAATTGTCATTGTATAGTAGCACTAAGTTTTTGGAAATAAATAAACTATTAAACTATTCAGTTGTTTTGGCACCTTCACATTGATATTTTCTATGCACGTTTACACGCAATGCAAGGAATAATTACTCTAATATATGACTGTATGTGACATGTTCTAAAGATAAGTTACTAAGTAGGTGTGACATAAGCTTTCAATGAAAAAAAATGTAAGCATCACTAGATCTATTGGGAATCGGAATGAGTAAAATTTTATTTTAAGTGGTTTTTTCCAATTGAATAAAAGGACAGACTTGTGTCGCCTTTAATTCTACTACTTCACAAGTTTTAGAAATAAACTGTCACGTGAATGATGGTCAGAAATAAAGCCAGCTCTACAAAGTCGAACTTTTTCTAAAACTCGATGTACCCGTGGGCCAAAGCCTTTCGTGTTTATACGAGCGAGAATTGCTAGTGACAAGAATATTATCTCATTAGAAAGTTAGCAGGATCGATCCAGGGTACACAGGAAATTAGGTACTTAGTTATTTTTTCTCGCGAAACCACTCCACGAATAACGATTCTTAGACGTAACTCGTGGAGTGTCTTCGCCAGAAAACGAACTCCTTTTTTTTTCATATTTTTATTAACATTTGTTAGCCTTCTTTTCATACATTGTAAATTTTGGCAACCGCTCCCAAATTCCGAAGGATTTTTTTTATCTTTTTTATGTCTTGCTGCTTTTTTTATGCGTGTCTTTTTTATGCGACGTCGAGCATCGCAGTCCACTGCTGGACATAGGCATCTCCCAGGCTGCGCCACAACACCCTGTCCTCCCCTACAATTCTAATTTCAACCCATTAGTAATGACTTTTATAAACAGGACATTAATTCAGATGTTTTAATGGCAATCATGTCATTTTGTTTATTTTGTTGGCTTTTATTTATTTATTTATCTTATAGGTATATAGTTTACCTACCCACCCACACTACAGCACTCACAATACGGCCGAGCTATTCTGTAACAATCTCACCGTGATAGCTTAGGTGAAGTGAGCTTGAAGTGAGTTGTCGATAGTGTCAATCCCTAGCATTAGGTGGAATGTTAGCTCACTTCACCTAAGTTATCACGGTCAGATTGTTACAGAATCGACCGGCTGGAGAAACTCCTAGTGTGGTGCAATGCTTAAAAAAAAAATCGTTTGTATTTTATGAATGTGAGAAATGTTGTAGGCCTAACTTGTAAACTTAAGAATCTGTAAACCATTTTCTTTCTTGTTAAGTACCAGGTACCTGTTGACAGGCCTACACTGTGCTCCCATACCTATAAACACTGTAATTGGAATAGGTACTTTGTTAAAGTCAATTATTTTTAAAAGAATAACCATGGAGTTTCATGCCGGCTCTTCTCCATAGGAAACGACAAATTGAAACCGTGCACCTAGCTTCTGACGTTTCATAAGTGCCCGTTATGTGAAATAAAATATTAGGTATGATTTTGATTATGGGCTGAAAAAAAAACTTGATTCAGGTTTTACCTATTGTTTTAATTATCATCATCTTTCTCCCGTTCTCCCATTTTTGGGTCAGTGCAACATTTCTTATTTATTTATTTATTTTATCATTTATGTACACACAGTAAAACAGAAACAGATACGACATAATAGAATTGAGTACAATGGTACTGCTTATTTCTTAAGAAATTCTTCGTACATCCATCTCTGTCAGTCAACATCTCGGTAGTCCTAGTCACTCCCTTCTAGCCTTCTTTTTTGTTTATTTTATTGTTGAATATTGAAGGTACATGTAAATTACATTTTCAATTATTTTTTTAAATAAAAAAAAAAGAAACATAAAATAATACTTATATCATCATCATCTTTCACACAATACACAGTTTCGTTGGTCTTCTCTTAGTCTTAAGCTTTCCACATTTGTACTCAAAATACTCAAAGCTTTCCTCACGACATGTTCCTCATTCCTCCTAGTCCAAGACCGACAAGCAGGCGACCTTGCGGCGATGATATCGCCGCAAGGTCGCCAGCTTGTCGGTCTTCTACAGGTTGTACTTCGGAGAGTGTGCCCAAGTACTCAAGTACTCCACGACTTCATTCCACCGGCTCCCATTTTCCATCGGTCATCTAGACGCACTGCAAGTTACCATCCTTACCTAGTTACTATTCCACCAATTCGCCCTAAACGTTATGAAATGTATTTTGTTATGCGTATAACAAAAGAGTGGAACTCTCTACCTGCGTCTATGTTTCCGAACGCATACAACCCTAATCTCTTCAAAGTGAGAGTGAACAGGCTTCTTCTGGGTAAGCTCACTCCATCGTCGACTCTGTCGCTGTCCCCACTGACCTAGACTAGAGGCAAGAGCAAACCAAAAAAAAAATATATATATATGCAAAACATTTTTTGTCAAGCTCACACACATGTTGTTATCACCCAAGGTAACAACTACCTTAAACTCTCCCATTCGGAATCAGACCCGCATCCTGCAACTCAATAATTCTACATAAAATTTTAGGGTGTTACTGAAACGCTTCGTCATGAAATATAAAAATTTCTGTATGCATCACGTACGAAAATAAGTGATGGTACATTATCCCGGAGAAAGATGTTTGAGGGTTAATACGGGGAGGATTTGGAATCCCGGGGTCCCGGGATGTCGGAAGTCAGTTAGCTAAATATTGAGAATTCGTTTGATTTTGTTTTTTTTTGCAGAGCAAGTTTTATTGATGTTTATTGAATGCTTCCTTTTTGCTTTCATCGGCTGTCAGGTCGTTTATAACTTGAGAAACACTTACCCGACTTTCGTGTTCTTTTTTGCCCTTTTGGATAAAAGTCAAAGTAATTTATATTTGCTCAGGTATACTTTCACAACGTTATCAGTCTTTTCTGTATACCAACCGCTGTGGAATTTTTGGATCCATAACAAAAGATAGAACGTCAATGCATTGCAATGGGGTTGTGGAAGTATGAAGGTAGTTTCAGTATAAAATACTTATGTCTAAGTTATATATTTCGTAATAAAAAGATAAAAACAATTCAGAAATTAAAATAAGCCGTGGCAGCTAAGAAATGACTGACGGCGCCCGTTCACGAACATGACGTATGGATCAGCACCATTCAGCTCCACTATTTTAAAGCGAATTCTATGATCCAATACACACGCCACCACCGGCGACACATTTGAGTGAGCATGACTAACTCTCAGCCGCCAGGGCACATTCAATTCAATGAAAGACGAACCCAGTAAGCTTTATAGTAGGTACATAGTGCTCACACATGTGCTACATATTGAATGGGTACCATTCAAAAATGATATTGTAGCTGGCAACTCAATTGCGCTATGGACATAAATTAAAAGAACTTAAGTCAACAAAATAATTAAAATGATGAGTGATTTATGAATACTAACTTACCATTATTTTCATTTTATGCTTAGAAAACGTGTCTCGTTAAAATTTTACTATGACATTAATTGTACAAATAACTAAAATAAACTTTTTCAAATGTCTTAAAAATATTGAATTTCGGCCATACATACATAAAGGGGTTCAATGTATTTTACTTTTGCCCCCCTATCAGCTCCTGACGGATATACGTCGAATTACAAGTAACCCTGTATAAAGTGTTATAATATAACATCAAGCCTGTTCCCCCGACGGGTTAGGCCAAAATAATATCGTAAGTAACAGTTTTATACGCAATAGATAAAATGTGCCTTAGACAAAAGGTAGCTACTCATTTTTTCCCATCCTTTGAAGTTAATTAGGGTTGAACCTATTACTATTAACGGGCCATAAATCGGGACCGTTACCTGCTACTGAAAATATCTTGATGAATAAACTCATTGACACTTTGATTGACCCAGGACCACACCACAAACCAGAGAAACACAATGAATGTTTCCATAAATTATTATCATAAGGCTATTAGAAACCACAGTAGGTATTTTTCTTATATTTTAGTACGTGTTCTTACCCTAAATTCGAAAATGGTGACAAGATGAGAAACCGCCATTTTCAAAACAAATTCTATTCTCGACTGTATAAATAAATGAGGTGGCTTTCGAGTTGTGTGCGGTCACTGGAGTTAAGCTACGATTTCGTAGAAGAGCGGTGGCCGCCACATAACGGCGGCAGTTACGGCTGTCTTGAAAATTATGGCAGCGGGGTTTGATTTTATGGTGTCAAAAAACGCTCTCTTGGAAAACACACCAACTTAGTTTCATAAATAACGTTTAATTAAAGTCATCCGCGTAAATTGTGGACGCTATGTGGTGGTCATCACCGCAGTCTTCGGATACCTTAGCTTTATGTTCGTCGGCGTCGGCAACATTACAGTCTCATTCACCACCGGATAATTAGATAGCAACCATTCTGATAGTATATGCAGTCATAATTTATTGAAGCAACACATGGTACTAATATGCCAAGTACATTAACCGTAGAGCAGTATAATTATGACTAGCTGCGCCGCGCGGCTTCACCCGCATTAGTCTCGATCACGTGGGAATATCGGGATAAAAAGTATCCTATGTCCTAATCCAGGTCATGGTCTACTCATGTGTCAAATTTCATCTAAATCAATTCAGTCGTTTTAGCGGGAAAGCGTAACAACGTACCATACAAAAAATAGAACATTTCACTTATTATTATTTCCTTTATTTCATTTACATACATATCAATTACATTTTTAAATATTTTTATAAATAAAAAGATACCAAAAACATTTAAAAATATAAAAAAATGTAGCCCACTGGTATCGGGAACAGGGTCCAAGCTACCGGCGGTCAGGGCTCCAGAGAGAGAAACTTCCTAACAATGCGGGCCGTGTCCAGAAGTACCGCTTTCTGAATCAAGCCCTTGATCCAGCTGCCTAACGAGAGCCTCCTTAGGTGTTGGTCGAGGCTCTTGGGTATTAGCCCATTGGCTGTCACGACTATCGGCACAATAACCGCTGAGTCCACATCCCAAATGTCGACAACCTCGTGAGCCAAGTCAAGATACTTGATTTGTTTATCTTTCTCGGCTTTCACGAGGTTCTCATCATGAGGGATGGTTATGTCAACAATCATTGCGCGTCGCTCCAATCGATCCACCACCACTATATCAGGCTTATTGGCAACAATAGTCCTGTCAGTGATGATGGATCGATCCCAGTACAATGTGATATTACCATTTTCGAGAACTGGGTCGGGCCCATACCTGTAGTACGGTACCTCCGATTCCACAAGGTTGTATTTCAGAGCAAGCTGCTGATGGATTATCCTGGCTACAAGGTTGTGTCTATGCAAGTACTCTCCGTTAGCTAGACGAGAACACCCGGAGATGATATGCCTGATTGATTCTCCCGGCCGGTGGCATGCCCGACAGATGTCAACCGTGCCGTCTTTCACAATAAACCTCCGGTAATTGTTCGTCATCATAACTTCGTCCATAATTGCACAGACAAAACCTTCGGTTTCTCCAAAGAGGTCACCGAAACGCAGCCAGGCAACGGACGCTAGTAGATCTACATCCGGTCCATGTAGGGCCCGGAAAAAGCGTCCGTGGAGCTCCTTACTCTGCCATACCTCCATGCGATCATTAGTGTCAAGCACTACAGGTTTGCGCCAGTTCTCTTTAGCCAAGGAGAGCGGGGTGAGGCCCTTGTCCACCGTGACTACATCTCGATGCATACCCACGTCGGTTTCTAGGAAATATTCCCTGAGACTGCATATCTCGCGATTGTGGAGGGTCTTAGCGTTTAAAAAGCCTCGACCTCCACACTTTATTATTATTATATTTTATGTAACATTTATCGGGACCATTGGGTCCCGGACCTTTGGAAGGCGTACGAGGGACCGAAACCAACTCGCAGAGGCCCGTTAAACGCTTTTAATGGAATGATTATATTATTATTAAGTTTAGATATACCTATAAATTATGATATGAATATAGAATTTACACATGTAAAGAAATTTTCTTTTTTGTGTTCTGACTAAGGAAGAATAGATTATAATGTATATACATATGTAGATTCTGTGTAACGGGTTTATATCTATTTTGGTCTCAACAAGGAAGATTATTGTAGTTCTATTTGGGTCAAACAGTACACACGTGTATTCATCGATTTGTCTTTAGGGCTACATTTTGTGTAACAATATTTATTTTAAATGAGAAATGACGGTGCCTCTACAAACTTTTTGACGTTCTAATGATGGACACTTTTTTTAAATTAATGAACCTCTAAATACTTTTGGCGCTTCTAATGATGCACACATTTTAATAATTGAGCCTCTTTTTAACTTTCTGCAATTTTCTCACAGTTGATCGCAGTAACTATAATAGGGTACTCTCACCAAACGGGTTTTTTTTTGTATTTTTTGTTTTGTTTTGGCAGCAGAGTGAATTCCTCATGGATGCCCAGACTGCCTCACTTGCGAGCCAGCGTTTAATTAGCTTACCTTCGTATTATTTTCTGTATTTTATAAATATTGACATTCATTTTTGATATTTTTTACGCATCCGTTTAAAAAATGTGTTTCTTCTATAAA
The DNA here is from genome assembly GCA_937001585.2 of Brachylomia viminalis. Lineage (NCBI taxonomy): Eukaryota > Metazoa > Arthropoda > Insecta > Lepidoptera > Noctuidae > Brachylomia > Brachylomia viminalis. The sequence goes on along the minus strand of OW443298.2, from coordinate 24,269,279 downwards.
TTATTACTTAAAAATAAATGTTTGCTAGGTAAAATCTTATGGTAGTGTTATAAAGTTTCGGTATTGAGGCCAAGGCTGGTTATTATTACTGGCTGGCAATCGATAAAAAAGTAGATTGTCAAATGTTGTAATATTCTGAAAATCTAGTATATATATACATAAGCTGTAAAAATCGTAAACAAAGACAGTTTACAGTCTTGAGCCTACAAGCTACATTCAAATATGGAGTTTTAATTTCTAAATCCTCAAGAAGTCCTTAAGCCTCCAAAAGTACTCATACATAAAATAATCGATCGGCGATAAGGCCGCCCATTGTATATTAAGTAGTGTTCAATTTTATTTATGTTGTTATGTTTTTTGTGGTGTACAATAAAGAATTTATAAATAAATAATCCCAACGCGGCCTTTCTGCTACGAATGTCCGCGTTTGTATCTTACACCACACATGTGTAATGTCCTGACGTCAAAGGCTTCTCTGCCCGGGAGTGGTCAGCTGTGGCCTCTTACGCCACGCGGCTAGAGGTACTCATTCTTCAAACAGTGCTCCCACAGCGTAGAAGGGCATCCTACGCTGTGGGAGGACTTACTTTTGGAGGCTTGAGGACTTCTTGAGGATTTAGAAATTAAAACTCCATATTGGATCGTAGCTTGTAGGCTCAATACTGTAAACTGTACTGTCAAACAGGGTAAATAGGGATGCAGGGGTGAATACCGACGAAACTTTAAAAGGGATTTTGACCTTGAAATAATATAGTTGATTGCCAAAAAAGACTCTTAATGTGTTTACTGTAATATATATAACGATTAAGTGCCCTTGTTGGCATCAAACTATATTATTATTTCTAGGTTAAAATCCGTTTTAAAGTTTCGTCTCTAATCACCCCTGCATCCCTATTGACCCCGTTTGACGGTATTTATTTAGAAATATCGCTGCTTGACCGTCATAACATATTACTGGATCTATGTGCTAATGAAATACGTTCCTTTATAGAAATACTATAAATAATTACGTGTTAAGAAACTTAATTATAAAGGACACTGGTGTTAATATTATTGACATAACACCACGCCTGTACGCCTTGGAGGGGTAAGCAAAGCTGTAAAAGCCCCCATAATATACCAAGTTCCATGTAGTAATGGGCTTAGCCTATTGCTATTGACCAGGCCCTAATCCTGGCTCCAGGCTGCTGCTGGTAAAATATCGATACAAACAAGAGTACCTACTAGCAGTACAAAGAGGAAACAGGAAGAAATCGCTAAGTACTCCTCGCGCCTGGCTATAGAAACTAAACGCTTTTGTTACTTTGAAACGCCAGTCACTTGAAACATTGAAGGGCCTGACAGGACTCTATTATAAGAGCACTCGTGAAAAGAACTCCATTCGAAATAGTAGCGAACGGTTTTTTAATATATTTCTGTCGCACTCTGAGATATCTTTAAAATAACCAATGATTAACTTTGATTGTCCAGCATATCTTAACACAATTCAGTAAAGCTGTTTTTTAGACTAAGCCTACGTTTGTTGAAAATTCAACTCTGTACTTTTTTGACGCGCTAAGGATGCACTATGTTGGATTCTCAACGCTTGGTTCAACGCAGAGAGCACGGTCATAAACCTCCCGTTAAAAAATCCCCGTTTGTATGAGGGCTAAATATAATTATGACGGCGTAACAACAGCTAGCCTATTCTACTAATTTAAAACGTTCAAAATCTAGTCGCAGTCTCATCTCAGCGACAAACAAAATGTCTAATACTTGTCAAAATGTATGGGAAATTAGAGATACTTTTGACAGATCGAGACTGAGATCAGACTGTGAACGTTCTTAAAATTAGTAGAATAATTGCCCCTCAGGCCGTCCATTTTGTTACAAAGTTACTGGAATCACCGAAAGGGTCGGATAAGAGTGACACTGGCTGGTGACTGTCACACTCACGGAGTATCGTATCGTTGGTTGCGTGGCGGCTGTCTTCTGATGACAGATGATGTCAGGGGCAGCCGCTGTCGTACCACGTCCACGGTGAACTGCTATATTCCGTCACAGTCTTGATGATATTGAAGCTCCTGAACCACTAATACGATGAACACTTCTGGTAAGGGCTATCCAGTGCCGTTGTATACTTGTATTTGTTTTTCACGACGTTTCTTAGTGCGGCTGTCAGACTGATAGTTAACATAACCAGACGTCATGTTGTATTATTAAGTTGACAATCTGGGAGGGTATTTTTGAGTATGAATGTGAATGGCTATAAGAGCTAGGGAAGAAGAAAGAAACGGCGATGCATGGATTGTTTGAAAGGTGATATTGCCCCAAAGGGGCATGCTCACTCAATTAATGTGTCATTAAGTTCCCTTCAAAATGGTTGAGCTGAATGGTGCTGATTCAAACGTCATGTTCGTGAACGGGCGCCGTCAGTAGGCACTGGTTATCTCTTAGCTGCCACGGCTTATTCTAATGCCTTAATTGTTTTTTTTTATTTTTTATTACAGACGCTTTTAACGTGCACGTCGTTATACATCGTTCATACATGTATTATTCGTACATGTATAATTTCAACATGAATGATGTAACCATTTTTTTATCAATATTTTGATTTAAAAGAGTGTCCATGGAGTTTCTTGCAAGTTCTTCTCCATAGGTACCTACTACGCTTTGGAATGGGCAACTAGCTTCATTTTTCTGACTGAACGACCCCTTGACAATTCAAAAGTGCCTGTAATTGGTTTATTTCAAATATGCTTTGAGTTTTTAGTTTGAGTTTGGGGGTGATTAAGAATTAAAGAAATGTATGCAAAAAGAAGATATGGTGCGCCAATCCCTAAATAATTTGGAATTGGAATAATGATGATGACGTCACTGTGTGATATACCATAATACCTACCTTTCATTTGTTTTTTGGTGATATCCACAGACCATGTTAGTAATGCATTTTTGGAACTAACGTAGTATACCTAGTTTCATACATACGATACTAAATCATCAAACAACATTTTTATGAATACCAATATTTCATAAAAAGCCGCTGCAGATACAGCTGTTGTACTGTAGCTAACCTTTTTTTATCGCCTGTAATAAAAACGCAATCAAATCAAAAAAAATAAACAAAGAAACATTGGTATTTACGATTGACGCATACATCGCTCGTAACTAATAAAGCTACCTGTCAGTTGTACCTACATACTCGTAGTTTCTTCAAAAAGTGCTGATTCTCAGCCTAGTTTGAATAAATGACTTTTGATTTTGTATGTAGGGGGTAATCTTTGGAACCACTGAGCCGATTCCGAAAATTCTTTCGCTAATGTGTCGCTTTTTTATTTTTATGTTTATTAATTATGGAACAAAACAAAATGTAAATAGAAACATCACAAAAACCACAATAGGTTTGTCTGGATGTTGATACACTTTTTAGGAATCTTAAAAACTAACGAAGTATCAATATAGAAGGTAAAAACAATACAGAAAAACATTGTGGGTAGTTCATAAAGAATAACTAAAACAAGTACAAAAACGACGACGGATATATTAAAGTAGTCTTTGACGACGGCGCGGGTCCACAGCCCGTCGATGCTAATTACTAATTGAATGAAATTTACACACAGTGATGCATTTTCAAAGAAAATCCAAGATTTTTTTGTATTTATTTTTTATAATTATTATTTGTTATTTCCGATAGAATTTTTGTTGGAACACCGTTAATTAGAGTAGGTATTAAATAAGCGTTCGTTCGTTTCCCGTAGTAGTTTTTGTATCTCGTTACTACCAATTTTGCAAGTCCCTTTTCATGACTGTCTGTGTGATCGCGTTTCTCTTCTGAACTACGCAACAGTATGTCGAAATGTATGTAAAATTCTGTAAAAATGTGACCGTGAAGTGAACACTTAGGTGGAGTGAGCTGTCAGTGCCATCCCACTGATGCTAGGGATTGACCAAGCATTACATTTACAATCATAATCGAGATTTTAATTATTTTTTCTGTTGATCATTTTATATTATTTCAAGGCTACTATTTAAGTGGCTAAATATGACTATTTACGGGTTTTTTTAATAAAACAGCAATTCAGTTTGAAACTGAAATAATTTATTTTATTTTGATTTCCTAAACTAGTTTCTGACTGGATTTCTGTGTTGCTGTTTTATTAAAAAAAAATACTCTAAATAATAATATTTAGACACTTTTATACTAGATTACAAATAATATAAAACATCAACAGAACTAACATTAAAAAACATAATTAAAATCTCGATTATGATTGTAAATGTAATGCTTGGTCAATCCCTAGCATCAGTGGGATGACACTGACAGCTCACTTCACCTAAGTTTTCACGGTGAGATGGTCACAGAATCGCAATGCTGATTTTAATATGGTTTTCACCATGGTTTAGAGAATTTATTCCGGAAGGTCTATGATCATTAACCGTTAGTATTAAACTTACATTTATTAAAGAAATCTCGATGTTATGTCAACTCATAAAAACTGTGCGAAGCAGGGTTGGGTCGCTAGTCAGCTTATACAGGGTGTGGCGTAAATAATGGATAACCCTGAAACTGTCGATCGGCCAGATTATTATCTATCAGTTACCCCAGTTATATGGCCTTATGCCCATGGATGACCAAATTATTGATATTTTTGATACTTTTAATAAAAATCGTACTTACTCTTACAAAATCAGCTGCTATTTCTACAATCGGTGATTTGTTCTCGTTATGTTTTTTTTTTATTTCACTCCTGAATATTTGTATTATCGGACCAGTACCAAGATTTTTTATTACAATCTAAGATAACATTGCAAAAAATACTTATTCTTAAATTTTATTTTTTTTTCTACGATAATTATGCAATTTTGGGCCTCTATATCGAAAAAAAAAATTACGCGTATGTAGGTGATATAAGTGGGGTAAATGATAGATGATAATCTGGCCAATCGACAGTTTCAGGGTTATCCATTGTTTACGCCACACCCTGTATAAAGTTCCCACTGCTGGGACTCAGGCCTCCTTTCTGGGTCAGGGTCGTTATCCAGCACGTGGCCCCAGTAACCAGCATGACCAAGAAGACCAAGCTGGTTATCTCATCATATTGTTTCTGATTGTGACTGGTTCGAGAATTGGGAACCATAAACAAGTATTCGTCATCTGGATCACGACTTTTGGCTCGATGGTAAATAGAAATAGACAGAATTTGTTTTAGTTTAGTAAAAGCATTTGAACACTAATTGATATTAAAATTTACCAATTAAAAGTTAGGGTAAAATGTACTGTTTTAAAAGTAAATTATGCATGGTAATGTTTAACTTCAAAATACCTTATGACGTTGCTATAATTTTAGTTTTTACCTGTACACTATAATTTATTACATTTTTACTAGGCCAAGCACGTAAAGTTCCTACGTAGAGTTTATTAATATTTTTAAAGTCCTAAAATAAAAATTTTATGCAAGTTGAAAAGTCATGTCCTATACAAAGAACTAACAAAACTTGTAAAGAAGCAATACAAACAACCTTTTAATATACTAGAGTAACGGTATAAAACCTTTCCCCTTTTAAAGAAGTTAAATATAGAGGAGCACTTTGTCGGTGACGTTTCTAATATTGATACTAAGGTCAGCGCTTAAACGGCCGCAAAAATATGAAGAAAAAAAAAGTAAAATACTCGAGCATTTTACATTCAAGCTATTATGGCATGTATTGTTATGACGTGAGTCGTGGCTAAATAATAACCGCATAGGTAGATCGAAGGTTAAGGTACGCTGGCCGCGGTCAATTCGTTGATGGGTGACCATCCATTAAATATCAAGACCGCTCCGTGCCTCGGAAAGCACGTTAAGCCGTTGGTCCTGGCTGTCATTCGTGGATCTTTGGCAGTCGTTACGGGAAGTCAGAAGCCCAAATTCTGACAACGAGTCTTACCAAAGGTATCGTGTTACCCAGTAACTGGGTTGTGGAGGTCAGATAGGCAGTCACTCCATGCAAAATACTGGTATTCAGCTCGTCCGGTTAGACTGGAAGCTGACCCAAACATAATATGTAGTTGGGAAAAGGGCAGATTGATTTTTGAGTGAAAATATACGTGAGCATACGCGCACACAGTGCCACTGAGGATTACCAGTTAGAGATGATTATCTTTTGCATGCTATTTTGACCTCTATTTCAGTTGTGATTTTAGTTTTTTTTCCTTTGGGGAAATCAGGCGTCATGCTTATAAAGATAAAAACTGCTCGTGCATTTTGTTGCTTTGTCTGCGCTGGTCCTAAGTTTAGTGTACATATAGTTTTATTTCTGTAGGTACATACCGTTTTATTTACTCCGACTCTTTTTCTTGCGTCTGTTTAAATATAGTTATCAGCAGTTTAATATTTACCTTTTTGTTATGAAGCGAAGAACCTTTTATAAATTTTGTTCTATCTTTTGCCTGTAGCTCGAGAAATTTTCCAGTCCCTTTCTCGTTATAAAGCGAGGTAAAAAAACTCAATGAATCCTATATGCTTATCTTCTTCTTCCGTTATTTTTGCAATATAAATATTACAAGATTAAATTGTAGAGGTGTTTGTAATTGTAAATAAATTATAGGAAATAAATAATAATAATTATAAATGTTAGGAATTTACTTTAACTAGATATTTGAAAAGCATGTTACAGTTGTGAATAAATGTTTATTTTTTTCTAATAATACTTTATTAACTGATTAAATTATTGTGAATAAATATAAAACAATAAATTATAACTTAGGTACATATTTAACAAAATTTCAAATCAAAGTTATTTAACTATTTAAATTAAATACTTGCATATTTTTCAAAGTAAAAAGGACTGCAGAATGTGTTGCATGGAATAAAAGGGTATTGTTTTATTTTATCTATGTATATCTTTGTTTAGCTTTTGCTGAGATAGGTAATCAGTTAGTTTAATAGTGGAACTGGTTGCGTATGAAATAACGAGTGGACTTGAGGGCTGCCGGTCGAAAGAGTGCTGAACTGTCTTAAGGGGCCGTGCACGAAATCGACTGATTTTGATCAATTTTGTGCATTATTTGTAGGGAAGGAAAACATTATTTATACAAAATTATTTGTGATACGAAAACTTGAGTTCTTTGTTTTGCATGTAGCTGAAAGGGATGTTTCAAATAAGTTAAGTATTCATAGAAAATCGCTAATATTCGCAACAAGTTTTCCAAAAAAAGATGCGAGACTGACGTTTGATAATTTTTTTACTAGAAACTACGTTTGATTTTGAACATTAAAAATTATGATCAACATCATTATTATGGTCAACTTGCATGTAGCTGGACCACTTTTTTCAACTTCGATACAAAATATAGCAGAAAGATAATGTTGAAAAAACCTATTTTTCAAAAAAATCCCTGGTTTTAATGTATTTTTTCCTAATATTGAGCAAGCCGTTTCAAGAAATTTAAAAATCACACATTAATCTTCAGCTAATCTTAAAATAAAATTAAAATTTCATTTTATGAATATACAATATTTTCATTTAGTAAATCAAAGTAAAAAAAACTATATTTTCGAGAGCGCAAAAGTGATGAAACTATAACAGGTGCTGTGACTGACACGAATGGTTTAGCGCCATGAAAACTGTACTTTTGTAGTCACACAGACATAATGTTTCAATTATTTCCAGCTTTGTCACAATTATATAAGAAATTGACAAAAGAGGGATTTTTATGTGCACGGAGCCTTAAGTAAAACATACCTTAATTCTACTTTCGCTATATGATAGTAAAAACCCGATGGTTAGTTTATAGAAAACTTATATCCCCTTTGAACTTAGAAGATGAAACCATGTCTAACCAACACTTCGATCCTCCAAATTTGATGGAAAATTATCTCGTTATTAAATTCCTCTGTCAAAATAATCACTGCAAAAATGTAATATCCCCCATTTTATTCAAAAATGAGCGTACAAATGAGTGCCTTACGATATTTAATAAAGCGATGCCATGCTATAATATTCTGCCCCGAGGTCGCTCGCGATGCAATGTGAACGATTTTAAAATTAAAAAATTCTTATTCTTTAGGTGGTGCTACTGGAATGTCAGACACGGTTCGTACCTTATATTGATTCTTGAAATCATGTCTGACGAACTTGGAAAATGTTAATGAGCATTTTTCAAAGGAATATTTGAAGATTTTTTTGTGTGGGACTAAAACAAGCCAGGTTTTAATTATAGGTATTAGAAGTTACAAAACCAATGTGTAAATTATTTTATGTACACTAGGTACTACATTAAATGACTAACTAACTATAGGAAATTTAGGCGTCGTGTACACGCTGTCATCCAGAAACGTACTTAGAAAACTGGCAGCATTGCCACGTTGAATGACCATGCTAATTCTTTGGCCAAAGAACAACCTAGCCCTCTGGTCACCAAAGGAGGAGGCGGAACGCGTGAGGGAGACGTAACATTCGCGCCCTCACGCCCCTAGCCACCGCAGGAGACGCCCTGGGCGTCGGGAATCCCAAGCCGATTCACGGCCACCGTAGGCGCGGGCTTATGGACGGCGAGCAATGGGTAGCTCGCCGCCCGATAAGGACCAGGCCCGGGTCGACGGCACGTTGTACTCCACGCGTGCCTCAAAGAGATGTCAGCGCCAATAACGGGGTCCACTAGGGCCGATGCCTGCCAGGGTTGCGGGAACGTCCCAAAGGGTTACCGTGGCACCTGGCACTGGCAACTGAAGGAACACGGGTGGGTTTTAGTCAGTAAGAGTCTGACACGCCCACCTGCTCCGCCAAGAGTGGGAGAAGCTATTTGATGATTTCCCACCCTCAAAACAAAAGCAGAAAAAAAGCCCTCTGGTCACGTGAAGTGTCGACTTGTCGGCGAGAAATTTATGTTAAATTTATGTTTAAATTTTATGTGAGATCTTCGTTTTAGAAGTGTAGAACACCTATGCCTTGCATCGGGGACTACAAGCATTTAATATGATATTTATAACTAAGCTGTAAATATAGTATTGGTCTTATGTTCTGTTTCGAAATGTTTATTTCTGTTAGTGGACCTTTTAAGACACCTTTACGTGTCAATATTTTAAATCATTTATTCATTTGTTTAACATAGGTACTCAATACTTAATTTATTTATTGCTTCCACATGTGTACTTAGTTGGTAGGTTTACAAAAATGATCATTGTGGACCCTGTCGGGCACAGCAAAAGTAGGAGAGAGGAAGAGGGCTTTTATTTGACAAATTAGTTAATAAAAATATTGTATTGTAATTATTTTATAAAACATGTAATTTAAAATTTGTCATTTAAATATTAATTGATATTATAATAGCATTTAGATATTAGAAATTGTTTTAATTTATTTGTGGATGTACTAAATTTTTGTTCTTCTCAATTTTTTTCTGGTAATTTATTATATATTTTAATTGACATGACTACTCAATACTCAATTCTTTGTTGCATTCCACAATGTAGTCTTAGGTGGTAAACATTTTTAGTAACAATCGTGGACCCTGTCGGGCACAGCAAAAGTACTAGACTAGTGTACTCGTTGAGTGCATTTTTAGCTTAGAGCTTGGTATGTTTAACCTATTTTTGTGGCGTAATGTATATTTAGACTGTATATTTTCCCTTGTCGTGTAAAAGTGATGGTAATTTCGAACGAATTTATGATACAATGATAATAAAAGTGCGCTATGTTAAGCCAGAGAGCATACAAATGTTTGAGTGTTACCAAGCAAGCCAAGTCTCAGTAATTAAATAATAAAATAAAATAAAAATCAAGCCGTACAGTAAAAAAAACAATAATCACACATTGCATCAGACAAATAAATTATTAATAAATAGCAAAACGAGAAAAAAAAACACATAAACTGTCAACACAGTACATGTACATGTCAACACACAGAACAAATAATAATACAAATGTTAATAAACAATACTAATGTCAATATTCCAAAGGGAGCGTCGTGTGACGGGTCGTTGAGCTCCCTAAAATAGGGTTGAGCTACACGATGACTGATGCATGCATGCCGTCTGTTAATACAGTTCAACTCAAACCTGTAATGGCTCTTTCTTCAAAAGGCCCTTCCGGACATGGCCCTGCATTGTTAGACTCACATAAAATCGTAATAATACAATGTTTGGACTTTAAAAGAGACCATGACCTCTGAGTTTGTTTCGGAATTTCTTCTCAGGGATCAGTCAGCTAGGAAAGGCTATAACATCTAGTTTTAAAATATTGACGTGTATGTAAAAGTTTCTTAAAAGATCTACTTACAGAAATAAGCATTTCATTTCATTTCATTCATTTAAAATTTATGTCAAGGACATACAACTGTCCCTTGACAGTTGTATGACAGTTGTGATTTGAATATACGGATAATTTAAGTTGGTATTCAATTTGATAAACAATTAATTTCCCAGACTGTACATAATCAAGGGAATTAAGGCCTAAGTATCTTTTTTTTCTTTATATCGTTACTAAAAGACGACCTTTTCTTTCTCTCTTATTTACTTTATAAAGAAATAAAAGTTATCGTTTATAACTTGGTAAAAATAAGTATAAAAGAAATCTCTCCAACTTCGGTACTTTGAGTAAGCCCAGGACTCCGACAAAAGCAGACAAAATGCTGAGACGAAGAAAAAAAGTGCTCGGTAAACAAAATATCAGCGAGCTTTCTTTTTTTTAATTTTAAACTTTAATATCTTTTTAGACGAATTCTGCGGTCCCGTGTTGAATTTAACGCGGATGTTTTTGGTGGATCGTCTGAATGGGCTTAATATTTTGACATGAACTGCAATTTACTGGGTGTTAATAAAGAGGAAAACGGATAAAAAATATTGCACGCATCTAATAACCTCAACCTCATAATTATTTAGTTATTTTTTATTTAATAAAATCATGAAATGTCAGGATATTTCAATTTCTAGATATTGTGTATGCACTGGTGTTGTTTGCGTAACTCTGTGGTTCGTGCAATCATTTTAACAACAAATAAATTCATGTTGATGAATTTTAAAATCACTCAATAAGTTAAAAATTTTTAGGTAACTATAAAACAAAATCACTAAATAATAACAATTAATGCAACAACAACAAGCAGCACAATCTATAACACATTAAATCACCAAAAATAACATTTTAAAGAATCAATAACAGTCGGCTGGTAAGCGTGGCCGAAGCTTGCTTTAGTTGTCTGGGCGCCGTAGCGCGGAGCGGTCGCCTCTACGAAACACGCTACGCCGTAGCACGCGCTACGACACCGATGAAAAAGTGCTACGGGCCAAAAAATATGATACGAAAAAGTACACTCGTGTAAAAAAATTGCTCAGTTACATTTTTGGTTTATTATCTGAAGTGTTGTGACTTATTGTGCTAAAAATGGAGTGGACTTTGTTACTGGTGGTCTGTCTTTTCTACACGGCAGCCGGTAACCCGGCAAAAATGGGTCAGTACAAGTTAATAATTTAGTTTCAGCGCGGTTAGCTTATAGCATAGATTGGCAGTTTGACGGCTAGAACAAAGGAGCAGTTGGGGGCTTCTAAATTATAGCTTCGATGTTTGTCTTGGATGTACTTCAGCCTGGATTTGCTGTGATTGAATATTCTGTTTCACATGCGATTCCGTGTTCGGGTGGTAAATTATTCGTTACATGTGAATAATTTCCTGGTTCATTAACATTATTTATTATGGTACTTATTAAATAAAGCTAGAAGAAGTATCTTTTATTTACTCACCTAAGTAAATTCTCTTTGTTGCCGCGAATTAATACCGCAGCTTAAAATGCGACTTCTAGAAAAACAGCTATCTGCTTAGGATTTGAAAAACGCCAGTATTTTATAGCCTGATAACAGTTTCTTCCAAATTTAAATAACATAAATAGTGATAAATGATTTTATTTCTGTAAATAAGTTTGTATAAACACTTTTACACGTCAATCATATTTTAAAAGCTAGATGAGGCCGGCGTTTCCTATCTGACTGCTCTGAGAAGAATCGCCGAAACAAACTCAGAGGTCACAGTCTATTTTAAAGTCCTGACATAATCTTGGTTAGATCATGTGAAGACCATGTAGATTGGTGTCTGAAATGGTCTTTTGAGGAAAAACCGCACAGATTGAGTGGACCTGTCCAGTCGTACACGCATGTTTTAGTAACCGTACAGCTCAACTCAGAACTTAAGGAGCTCAACGATTCAACGAATAATACCAAAAGTAAAAAAGATTGAAATTCAATAAACACCCACGAGGTCAGTGATAAAATCAGATTTTTTTAAACTTAAATAGGTTTCTTCTGCAAGTTTACGCGCTGGAAAAAATACTATTTCTGCCGCTAACCAGCAATCCTGCATTCAAGTTTCAAGGGTTATATAGGCTTAGCACACACAGGAGGCTCTTTGACTTTTTCTCAAAGTCTCTAGTCGTAATGCACACGTGCACTACATCCTGTGTGCACGTGACCTAAGAGCTACTGCAGCTATATCGACTAGGGGTTACTTAAGGGGCTTTATTTAAGGTAGGGAATTTTGATAGGTATAAAAAAAAACTAGCTATGTTCTTAGGGTTCCAAGCTACCAAAAGTATTGTAGATTGTATTATTAGATTTTGTTTTTCTTTATGATTGAGGCTACATTAACCAGTCACCGCCATCATTCTCTGGCTCTAACTCAATGTATTTGAGTCTTCTTTCATAATTCTCTTTTAGTTGTCGATATGTTAACAATTATCTTGAGAAAATTTCCTGATTTTCTGATACTGTTACTAGTGACTGAAAATTTGTGTGGAAAGCGGTCCATATTTCATATTGAAATATGGACATGTGATGCGGAGGAATCAAGAAAATGACATTGAAAGTTTTGAGTGTGAATGTGGATGGCTATGAGAGTATGGGAAGAACAAAGAAATTATGGATAGACTCAGTGAAAAATGATAAGACTAGAAAAACCGAGATAACGATTAATAGAAAAAAAAATTACGAGATTACGATTAATAGGAAATAGGGGTATAGGAAGAAAAAAAACATGTTGCACCGACCACTAGTGAATTAAGATGAGGGCAAAAGAATAATGATGATATCTCAGGAAAATTTCAGCTGCCTATCTACTACGGTAAATAAGAAGCCCTATGACAAAGGATAGACAGACAGACGGCGTAGGCTTCCGTTGGCCACAATTGGGCACGGATCTCCAAAAAAAACTTGACTACCAATGAAAAAAAAACAACGAGACAATTATTTTGCTTTCTTGTGAAGTATAGTGCTTTGTTTATCTACGTAGGTACCTACTTTCCACATGTATACTTCACAAATTATCAACATCACAAGGAGACAAAAGCCATTTGAAAAATGATTGGGTGGTTTCTGCGACGCCATGTATTTAAGTTTTGGAAGTAGCTACAACTCAAGAAACAAAATTAGTGTTTTTTTTCAAAATATCCGAAAGTCAGATCAGTATTATGACGGCAGAGTTCATTGCAATATCAGAAGCCCTTAAATATCTTCGGAATATTAGAAGGGATGATTGTGTTATCTTTGTAGATAGCAGGAGTGCTCTGCAGCATCTAGCTCGAAGCACCTCAGGCTACAGAGGTGTTTCGATAGCTTACTTCATATTAAAACAGATTCATCACTTTACATCTAATAATGTTAACCAGGCTTTGCAGTGGGTTCCGTCCCATATTGGTTTGCCAGGGAATGAGGAGGCAGATCGCTTGGCAAGGAAAGCTATTTCAGATGTTACCGAAATCAGTGTCACATCAAGTAATTACGAAATTTTGATAAAATATGAAATTATAGGTCATAACAATTGGAAAGAATACTTTAATCAAAGATCGTTAGAAAAGGGAATCTGGTATCGAACGATTCAAAGTGAACCCCCCCGTGTTCCCTGGTTTACCAACAGTGGTCTTCGTAGGAAATTTACTGTAAGAGCTCATAGGCTACGATCTGGGCACGCTCCACTTAACAAGTTTAAACATCTCATGGGAATAAGTACTAACCCAAAATGTGCTGAGTGTGGTACTGTGGAGGATGTCTATCACTTGTTGGTAGAATGTGGCGAAACTAGGGCTGGAAGAGAGGTTCTGATAAACCGGTTAAATATAAGTTTGACAGATGTAGGTATTTTTCAAAGTATTTTGTCAGCGCCTCTGTCGGAAGCAGCCATTTTAGTTTATAAAATAGTTAATACTTTAGAATAAGTACTTACTTGTTTAGGTTACGATGGGGCTGGCATGGTCGTATTTGTGACTATAAGCCTCTAAATAAAATTATATAATAAAAAAATAAATAAAAAAGTAGCAACAAATTAATGGAACCCATTATTTTTAGACACATAATATAATTTAAATTATTGACCATTTTACGGATTTCTAACGTCATTCTATTCAGTAAGTTTTTAAATATAATTTCTTTACTTATGCAAACCGTTATTCGAATGCCAATCACTCATAATTTAGTTTTCGTAATGAGCCAGGCTGGAATTCATTTACTTAATTACTGTAGACTTTGGATTATTATCGTGGATACCAAAGTGCTTTCTCAGCGTAGATTAATTTCTAACTCTAGCTATTAATTTACCGAGTAGTTCTAAGAAATAAACATTATTAATAAAAGATAAAAGTTGAATACTCTTTGTTAGTAGAAGATTAAAAACAATATTATTGTGATGGCCCAGTGGTTAAGGCCTCGCCCTCTCATGCATGAGGTGAGTTCAAATCCGGGCAAGTACTAATGTGACTTTCTCAATCCAGTCTATCTTGTACGTTACTAACATCGGGGAAGGAAAACATCGTGAGAAAAACTGCACGTAATAGTTAATTTATGTCTGAAATCGCCGACCCTTCTTGAGCAAGTGTGACGATCAATGCTCCTGCCTTCTCTTTAAGAGAAGAGGCCTTTGCCTGCAGTGGTATTATAAGATTGACTGATTAATATTTTAACTCTCTATTTGGTGACAAGTTTTTTTTTTGATAATTATTTGACTGTAAACTCCTATAGTGAGGAATAAATCATGCTAAATACTATAATAACATTTCTATTGGAGAGGTATGAGGAACAGGGTGTAAAGTTCACTCATACCCATAGTAAAGGGAGGATCCTCCGCCAAGACGTGCGTCGTGTCTGGTGGGCAACTGCCCGACAATTGATTTCGGGACGTTGTATATATGCTAGTTGCGCGGTAAACTCTGCTTGCGCGATGCAGGATTTTGGGTGACGTCAGTGTGATGCGTATTTCGCATGTGGCGACGTAGATATTCTACACTGTGAAAAAAAAATAGTAACTCCGATATGGTTGAATTGTTTACTTATTGTTCAATTAATATTATTTATATGCCACTTCAACGACTTACTAAAACAGACAAGTACAAAAATCACAAACAGTTTAAGGTATTGTGAATTTGTCACTTACAGAAGTGCACACTAGCAGAGATCTTAAAATTATTAAAGAACGTGTAATGTACCTACCGTAAGTGAATTACATAAGTTATAAATAAAATAAACTGAAAATGATCTATGTTCACAAATACGATGGGAAGCACAAAAAAATATTTACCGAAATAATAAAAAATGCCTATACTTAATGAAAATTCAAAGTATCAACTTATTTATTCTTAACTAGCTGTGCTGACTTCGTTCGCGTGTATGTCGGAAAACAAATTGGAATTCATGGGTTTTAGTTTATTTTGGGCGAAATCCTAATTATTTTTTTAAAATAAAGTTACTCTTTCTAACATTAACTATCTGCCAGTGAAAGTCTCGTCAAAATCGGTCCAACCGTTTTGGAGATTAGCCGGAACAACCAACAGATTAAAAAAAAAGTTTTTTTTTTTAAGTGTAGTACTTTCATATGCATTTAGTAAAAAGCAATTTTTTTGGAATAACAAACACTTCAATTTTATTTATTTGTATATTTTTTACATGTATGTATGTACACATTTATTTTACTTTTGTATCAAAATTATGCATAAGTGGTAACATCATTAATTAATTCAACAAGCACAGCTCATTCAAAAACCACTGTGTGTTCTCTTCATCTCTTTGTACCAAAAAAACAAAACCTAGTGTGTAAAACGAGCAGTGTGGACCAAATTAAACTTTTTTCATTTAAAATTAAATTATTCAAAACTAATTTTCTGTGAGCAAATTGTTAAACAGCAACCATAAAAAGTTAACTTGTGTAAATAGATTAAGTTTAATTATATTTTTAACTAGATTTTCTGTAACCGTGATACAAGGAAAATGTTACACTCTTTCTGACAAATTAACATCTCTGTTGTACACGCGGCGACAATTCGAGCTAAACATTTCCAGTTTTAGCTGACTTCGCATTGTATAGGCGTTTCGTACAATGAGAATTCAGCTTATACTGGGAGTGTATAGCTTAATATGTCGCCATGCGTACAAATCACAATATTTCTATTGCTATACAGAGTGGCGATTCAGTCACCTGCGACCATCAAGAGGGTGATTCTACCATATTAAAAAAACAAACCACTCACCGCACACCAAGGCTCTTCAATCTGTGCGTGTCGGTCTGTGTGGTTCTGATAATATAAAGATCCATTTTGTTATTCCAATATGCAAAGTGAAAGAGAAGCTCGCACCGCACCTTTGAAGTTACCGACTCGCAGCGGATCCGGCGCGCTGCTACGACGGACTTGCCTGCGCTTCCACAGACGATACTCTTCCCATGGCGCGTCCGTGCGGGCTGGTCCACGTCCGTTCGAAATATCACGGACAGGTCACCCCACCGCCTTTGTTTTGCTGATATCCATAGGAGGCGGTGACTTCTTACTATCAAGCGGGCTGTTGTAGGCTTGTTTGCCAAGCAATTATAGAAAAAGCAATACCAATTATGGACAGATTACTCAGGACAGCAAGACTGTCAGGACAGCAAGACTGTTTTTGTATAGAAATTATGTCAAACTGCAATATTATTCTAACACAAGCTCCTGCTCGCAACTTAATCAGCGTGAAATTTATTGTTTTAAAATGAAATATATACTATGAGACTCGGCGGTGCTGTAGCTTCCAAATAGTGAAAGAATTTCAGAATCGAATCAGTAGTCTCGAAGATTAACCCCATACTACATACAAAAACAAAATGTTTAACTCTTTATAGTAATAAGATTCGTATATATTACGTTGCTACATAAAATAACATGTGTATACAGGGTGCTAACATAACCATCACATAGCCGTCAACTACGCATTCTGTTCATCAAACGAAGGAACATTGCACAATAATAATTGTTGGGAATCGAATTATAGTTTTGGTGTCTAAAATCGCTGTTTACGGTGGAGCGCAACGTAGGTAATGCACGCAAAGAATTGTGCTTATGGATGCATGCAACGGTACAGGGGTCGTAGGGGTTTTTAAAACTGTGTTGTAGCATGAAATACTTGTTTTCGTAAATAATCAGTAAACGTTGGCATTCGACCTTCAATATCTCTCTATCTCAAAAAATATTTTTGTTCGTTGTTCGTCACTGATTTTGAAAAGTAATTGTATTTTAATTGCCGCGCATTATTTGAGAAAAGTACCATACAAGCCTTGGCCACAACTAGGCATTCATGGACTAACGTATGTACGTGTTACGTACGTTTACACGTTTGTCCATCAATGCCTCTTTTACTGGCCGCTGCAGTAATGTACTATACGGCTGCCTCATGGGTATAGTCGCAAGTGCGACTGCTGACAGTAGAATCCTGGAGTCAATTCCTAGGTCGGGAAAAGTGTTATTAGGCTTTTCTATCTGGAATTTCTCAGTAGCAGCCTGGAGTCTAGATTTGTGCGCGGTTGATGGCAATAGGCTCGCCCCCCCCCTATTACATGGGAATTTAACATTATTGGTCTACTGTTGGTGTCACCATACAACTCTTTCTTTTTTTTTTAATTGTGGGAAATCATCAAATAACTTCTCTCGTTTTAGGCGAAGCGGGAGGGCGTGTCAGACTCTTACTGACTAAAACCCACCCGTGTTCCTTCAGTTGCGTGTGCCAGGGGCCACGGTAACCCTTTCGGACTTTCCCGCAACCCTGGCAGGCATCGGCCCTAGCGGACTCCGTCATTGGTGCTGACATCTCTTTGAGGCGCGCGTGGAACACAACGCGTCGTCGATCCCGGCCTGGTCCTTATCGGACGGCGAGCTGCCCAATGCTCACCGTCCGCCAGCCCGCGCCTACGGTGGCCGGGAATCGGCTTGTAATTTCCGACGCCCAGGGCGTCTCCTGCGGCGGCTAGGGGCGTGAAGGCGCGAATTTTGCCTCTCCCTCACGCGTTCCGCTTCCTCCTTCGCTTGCATTACTGCTTCGCAAAAGAAGGTGTCACCATACACCTCTAATAAACTTTTCGAGAAACACAGGTGTAATTATACGTTTTTGTAACGAACATTATAGTGTTACACAGTATATTATCATAGGTCTGATTAGTTACATTTAGCACAAGGTCCTGGGTTCGTTTCCCAGGTCGGACAAAGTGTTATTGGGTTTTATCGTAAGGGATTTCTCGATAGGCAGCCCGGAGTCTGCAGTATTATATTAATTTGTGCCAGTTTGTTGTCAATAGGTGCGCCCCGTAGAATTCTGTATTTGTGTTACGTTGTTTTCAGTAGACTCGTCCCTTATGAGTCTATATTTATGCTAGATTGTTGTCAATAGGCTCGCCTCCTAGGAGTATATATTTATGCTAGATTGTTGTCTATAAACTCACCCCCTAGGAGTCTGTATTTGTGCCAGGTTGTTGTCAATAGGGTCGCCCCCTAGGAGTCTGTATTTGTGCCAGTTTGTTGCCAATAGGCTCGACCCCTAGGAGTCTATATTTATGCTAGATTGTTGTCAATAGGCTCAACCCCTAGGAGTATATATTTATGCTTGATTGTTGTCTATAGGCTCGCCCCCTAGGAGTCTATATTTGTGCCAGGTTGTTGCCAATAGGCACGCCTCGTAGAAGTCTGTATTTGTGCAAAATTTTAGTCAATAGGCTCGCCCCCGAGGACCCTGTATTTGTGTGAGGTTGTTGTCAATGGGCACGCCCCCTAGGAGTCAGTATTTGCGCCAGGTTATTGTCAATAGGCTCGCCCCTTATTACACGGGACTAAAATTATAACAGGCAAAATTTGGGTGTGTTATAGGTACACCTGTGTCTCGTCCTTCACGAATTACAGGCGTAATATTATGTATGTTATATTATGTTTAATCTGTAATTTTGAGAATCTAATAATTGTAATTCTAACACAAATTTCAATAGCAGCACTAGATAGCGACTATTTGCTTCATGTCCATGCTACACTGCATGCTCTCACAAGTCCCACTACAACTACTTACAAACATAAACTGCAATGCACTGACATTTGTCACTTATATCGCGTCATTTACACCGAGACAGTGCTAGCTCCCCCGGGGATGCAAGCTACGACGTCACGGCGAATTTCTAGTTTTCGACTCAAAACGGGTTACTGCTAACATTTATTGAATGGTTGTACGTGCTGGTTGGATTGGTTTGTTTTAGCATTTTGGTATGCGTTTTCTTGCGGAATAAAAATGGTGTAAGGTATGTCGGTTGAGTGTGATAAGTGGCCAGACCATTGGCTTTGGGTACTTTGGATAGCTGCTTAATTGTTTTTGAATAATTCTATTATAAAAAATCAAAATAAATACCTTCACTTGTAAAGAACCACTTATTTAAACACCATGCAGCGTTATACAACTAAGGGAAAGAGTGTTTTCGATGAACTCTGGCACCCAAAGTAAGATTTAACCTGTGTTTAGGATGCCAGCGTCCTGGCCTATAATTTGAACATATATCAGTAGTTGTAGGACAAGCACAGCTTATTAGATAACTACTTACTAGTAAATGCATAAATGATCTGGCCTTTTAAAGTACCTATGGGTATGTGTATGTATAGAGTGAGAGATAAATATGGTATGGTGATGGTATGGTATAAAGATTTTGGTAACTAAGGGAATAATAACTACATAATTATGGCATTTGGTACTTTTCATTTCTTTTAAAAATAGTTCCAGATGTTACTGAAACGAAACTGAAATCCAACCCATTTTTTTACTATTTGTTATTAACTTAGTGCTAAATCATTTACAAAAGCTATTACTAGCTGACCCGACAGATGTTTGCCTGTCCAAATTTCAATATGGTCTTGAGTTCACACACAATCCTATAGAACCGCATTTGAATACTAAGCGGCATTTTTTTCTAAATTTTTACTCGACTGTCGATAAAACCTAATTATATTACGAACATTTTAAAACAAAAAAATGCCAAATCTGTCCATAATTCAAACTCAAACTCAAAGCATTTATTTCAAATAACCCAATTACAGACACTTTTGAATTGTCAAGGGGTCGGTCAGTCAGAAAGATGAAGCTAGTTGCCCATTCACGTGTAATTCAGTTGTAATTATACATGTGAGAACGATGTAGAAAGACGTGCACGTTAAAAGCGTCCGTAATAAAAAGATAAAAACCATTATGGAATTAAAATGAGGCGTGGCAGCTAAGAAATGACCAGTGCCTACTGACGGCGCCCGTTCAATATGTTCTCAAGTGATGCGTACCAGTGCGTGAGTGTGTGTGTGCCAGGCCCGGGTCGACGGCGCGTTGTGTTCCACGCGCGCCTCAAAGAGATGTCAGCACCAATAACGGGGTCCGCTAGGGCCGATGCCTGCCAGGGTTGCCGGAAAGTCCGAGACGGATAGCGTGGCCCCTGGCACAGGCAACTGAAGGAACACGGGTGGGTTTTAGTCAGTAAGAGTCTGACACGCTCTCCGCTCTGCCCAGAGCGGGAGAAGTTGTTTGATGACTTCCCACCGTCAAAAAAAAAAAAAAAAATGATCCGCTTACCAATGAACAGCATTTCATTTTTATTTATGTATATAAGAAAAACAAGTTTGCAAGATTGCAGTAGTAGGTATTAGTTATTTTACCAAAAACACACTATGAAGTTAAAAACCGTCGCATTCAAAATCAAAATAAAAACTCATTTTATTCAAACTGGGCTGAGAATCAGCACTTTTTGAACGTCAAAATTACATAAGACAGTCCCGCGGCACGCCCGCCTTTCACCACTTCCTAGTGTTTTAGCTGGGAAGAAGAAGTGGCGCAACAAACTCCCCAGCAGCACAGCTGTCTGTTCAGTTAGAAGAACTGGATTCTATACAGTAGTAAGTAATCAACATTACGAAACACAAAACATTTAATTATTTGCCATTTATGTCAACAAGCAGACGTCAATATTACCAACGAACAAAAACATTGAAAAATAAACTCGAGTAGAAATAAATAAGAAAAACATAAACAGAATTTAATACATAATAAATACCTCCAGACATAAATTACCATGTAAAGTGCAATATACTGGGCGTATTTACAGTGAAGTGAGATGGGGTGAGAGGGACGCTGATCAGATAAGAATATTTAAGTAACTGTGTACAACTACATTAAGGGACATTGATTTCCCGGTGGAACTTGGTCTGTGTGCTGATAATGTTTGTACTGATAATTTGCATCATGTAATTATTGATAAGTGGTAGGTATAATAGTATTGTTAGTTGTTTGACGGAAGCTTCGCGTAGGAGCCATAGTGTAAGGAAAAGGACAAAGCAAAAATATGTTATTGGGTGGAACAAGCATGTGCGAAAGTTTCACGTAGACGCACGAAACAGCTTTTAGGCTTGGTTGCTTCATGGCAAACCAGAGGCTTAAATTTAAGAGAGTTTTAAATCTAAGTTGAAATGGTGTCAAGACAATGAGGATAAAATTAAAATGTATATCTTAGCAACACACCACAAAGAGATAGATTTCAATAACTTTTGGAAGCACACCAAGAAACTGGAAGCTGGTTCGTGTATCCCTGAGAGTGTTAAGGGTAGAAGTAAGCCCCGGGAAATAGCTGTATTAGTTAAGGATCATTTTAGGGTAGGGTCTCCCCTAGGATGTGTGCAGCAGGTGATCGATGCTGAGGTTGCAGGTTGTGAGCGGTTCAGATTTAAGGCGAAAGAAGTCGCTCATATTATCCAAAATATGACTATAGGTACCTAAGTCTCCAGGACATGATGTGTGTGACCTTGGCATCGAGCACTTGCAGTTCGCAGGTGTTCATTTACCTAGGGTGTTGGTCATGTTTTTCAATTTGTGTATGTATAGGCCATTCATATTTACCTAGAGAGCTTATGAAAACCACTGTTATACCAATACCTTAAAAGAATACGGCTGATGCCTCCGACAGGGACAACTACAGACCTATCTCACTGGCTACAGTGATTGCCAAGGTGCTGGATAGTTTGCTTGATGGTCAGCTAAGTGAGCGAATAGATCTCCACGAAGCTCAGATTGGTTTCAGGGCTGGGCTATCGACCGAAACTGCGGTGCTGCGACTCAAGCATACTGTTCAGTACTATGTGACGAGGAAGACGCCCGTATACGGTTGTTTTTTGGACCTGTCGAAGGCATTTGACCTGGTGTCTTATGACGTGCTGTGGGATAAGCTCCTGGGGGAAACCAGCACACCCAGAGATGTCATTAATTTAGTGAGATATTGGTACGGCAACCAGACTAATTATGTTAGGGGGGCGGGTTCATGTTCGTCAGAGTACAGGTTGGAGTGTGGAGTGAGACAGGGTGGCCTAACTTCACCACGGCTCTTCAACCTGTAGGTTAATGGACTGATAGGTGAGCTCAGCGCGGCCGGTGTTGGCTGTTCAGTGGATGGTGTTTGTATGAACAACATTAGATATGCCAACGACATGGTGCTGCTGAGCCCATCACTCACAGCCCTTAACTACCTCGTAGGGATCTGTGAGAGATACGCGGGGTCGCATGGCCTCAGGTATAACTGTAAGAAGAGTGAACTACTTATTTTCAAGGCGGGTAATAAGAGTCCGAAAGCCGTTCCACCGGTCAGGCTTGGAGGAATGCCGTTAAGAAGGGTCACATTTAAGTACCTGGGGCACTGGGTCACCGAGGACCTCTCAGACGATTTGGATATTGAGCGGTAACGTAGGGCGTTGGCAGTGAGATGCAATATGCAGGCGCGCAGGTTTGCACGGTGCACAAAAGAGGTTAAAATAGTTTTGTTTTAAAGCATACTGCCAGACATTTTATACCTGCAGCCTGTGGGCCCGCTATACGCGTAGATCTTTCAATGCCCTACGGGTCCTGTACTATAATGGTTTTAGGATGCTGTTGGGGTTGCCTCGCTTTTGCAGTGCATCAGGTATGTTTGCTAAGGGCAGCACCAACAGCCTTCTGAATACCATATTGGGAAAGGTTGATTGTCCGGTTGTGAGGCACTGGAATACTGTTCACGGAGCAGGAGGGGTTCTTTTCAACGTGAAAAAAAAAATGTAATAAATTCATAATTTAATGTTGTCATTGAATAGTATTATACTAACATAGTTCTAAGTATCATTTACTAACAATCTATGGAATATTTTCTTTTTTATTCTGATTAAATGAATAATAATAATAATAAAGGGCGTGCCCGCTTTCGGTTGCAATGCTGCATTATGTTTACATAGCTGTAACTTGAACTCACAAATGATAAACTAGCACCTTCGAAGTAAAAAGAAACAGTTCATTACTAATAACAATAACAAAATCATAGTCACTGCTTTACATTAGCCACTGAAACAAAGACCACCAACAAAACAAACGAACAACAAAAATATTAACTATAGCTTACAGCTAAGTTGACCGACGGAATGTGTAGTCGTTAGTTAAACGATGATTAACGAGCAGCCAGCGAGTAGTATTTTAATCTTTTAACTTAATATGTTATTGCTGTAACTTGCAGCTCGTGATCCTTCATTGTGCTGGCTTTTATAAAGCGAAGTAGTTAGTTTGTGTTATACCTCTTTTGTAAACTGGATACTTTATTTAGGGCCGGTTTTTCTATCGTCATTGTCCACACCATGTCCACTGTACGACCACTCAATGCATTATCGTCAGAATAGCTGTCAAACTGTTATAAAATTTCTCGGATAAAAGTTTGTTTATTTATTTGGTATCTCCAACAAAGGATACACAGATACAGTAGAAATCACAATACTGCATAAAGTTATTTTATATGTCCTCCTACAAATACAGGAGATCATAACAGGCTTATTAACTAGAGAAAATAAATGTAAAAATTATAAAAACATATCAATTCAAGACTGAGAATATTCATAATACAATGGTTAAGTATAATAATAATAATTCCACATTTGTTGACTATTGAAAGGAAGAATCACAGTTACAGATATTTAACGGTGGTAAAATTATTTATGTATTTGAAATGGTGAAGAAGAAGTATTTAGAAAATATCTGACGATTGTAAAATCGGCCTTTAAAAGAATATTTGTTAATAGATTAGCTAACTTGATCAGTTACTTATTATTCAATCTTCTTCTTTAACATCTTACAACCAATATTTTTGAAATGAAGGATAAGACCACGTTTGCACGGACTGGATGGACACGCATTGGATTTTCAACTTTCAGTGTTGAACCAAACGTTGAGAATCCAACAGAGTGCATCGCAGCGTGTCAAGAAAATACACTGGATCGGATTTTCAACTCTCGGTGGTACACAGTGCGGTGAAGATCCAGTGCGCGAAAAAGTCCCGCCGGGATATTTTGACGTCCGTCTGAACGTGGTCTAACACTGTTTTCTTTTAATATAATGTACTAGAAGCTTGCAATTTTTAGCTTCGTAGTCGCTATACCATAAAAGAAAACAAACACATGCAGGTTATTGTTTTCCTACTTGCTTTTAAAACCAATAGCATTTGTTTTCGTTTTTAAATTCTACAAAGTAATCAATTCCGATCAGTTTTTCCGAAACTATTACTTTTGTTGGGTTTAGACGTTCTGTTTGTTTAGAATTTCCACACCTGGCGCTACCCTTTAAGGTTGTACATTCTGAAAGTTGGCAACTTCGCAAATGTCTGTCAAATATTTCTCTGTTTTAACTATTTATTTATTAACTATCATTACAGGAATCTCTTAATTCAATAGTGTGGCCATAATTACAGTTTCATTATTTACCATAACATATTATGTACATCGTGGTTTTTGTGAACTCACTCAGAGAACAAGTAAAAATATCTATGCTGTCTGCTACGTCATTAAGTACACGCAAGGTACGCGTTATAGGGGCTCTACTCTGTAGATTGCTCCTACTACTGGGTACAGCGAAAAGACGTGGCTGTCGCCTTCGCAACACATACTTGTCGGGCACACACAGGTTTATTTCTCTCAATATACCTGGGTTTGAAGTCTTGTCACGCAATAATTTAAAAATATAGGTAGCAAGAGCTATGTCCCTCCTTGTTTCCAATTTATTGTATTCCATCATGCCTATCACAAACAAAGTTGGATACATCAATGGATAAAATGGATATACACCATACCACCTTATGTACAGAAACCTAGTAAATTTATTTTGTATACGCTCCAACATGAGACTGTATTTAGCTTAATGCGGAGTCCTTAGAATTGCGTTACATTCGAGCTGACTTCTTACCAATGCATTGTACAAAGAAGTAAGAGCAGCGATGCTTGTAAAACCCTAGGCTCTTCTTAGGACGAAACCTAAGCTCCTATAGGCTTTTTACAAACATTTACGATGTGATTACGAAATGCCAGGCCCGAGTCAAGGCGTACTCCTAAATCACGCACCGTTTCCGTTCTTTTCAATAATGTGTTGTCCACAAAATAGTCATATTTCTTAGGCATTTCCATCCTACTAAAAGTTATTACCGAATACTTTGACTTAATAACAACCAACTTATTCTTCTTTCCCCATTCAACAACCCTGTCTATGTCTTCCTGTAAGTCCTTAAAGTCCTTTTGTTCTTTCATAACTAGTACTAATTTTAGATCGTCAGCAAACAACAGGCACTTGGCATTCCTGACGACCTCGGGCAAGTCATTTATCATTATTATGAATTGTAGTGATCCTAAACGACTGCCCTGACTTACGCCTGATCTCGTAAAATAAGGCTCAGATCTGTACCCAGCATATTCTACATACTGCTTTTTGTTACTCATATGATTAGCAAAGAAGTTAATATTTTTTATAGCAACTAATTAATATTACTACATCGTCACCTGTCTGGCATTTTCCTAACTATATATTACACTATGTTGGGGTCGGCTTCCAGTCTAACTGGATGGAAGATACTCAGTTACTGGGTAATACGATACCTCTTGTTGAGACTGTTTGTCAGACTTTCAGGCTCTACCAGGGTTGCGGGAAAGTCCGAAAGGGTTACCGTGGCCCCTGGCACAGGCAACTGAAGCCACACGGGTGGGTTTTAGTCAGTAAGAGTCTGACACGCCCTCCCGCTTCGCCCAAAACGAGAGAAGTTATTTGATGATTTCCCACAATTAAAAAAAAGAAAGAGGGGTATGGTGACACCAACAGTAGACCAATAATGTTAAATTCCCATGTAATAGGGCGGGGGGGGGGGGCGAGTCTATTGCCATCAACCGCGCACAAATCTAGACTCCAGGCTGCTACTGAGAAATTCCAGATAGAACAGCCTAATAACACTTTTCCCGACCTAGGAATCGATTCCAGGATCCTACTTTCAGCAGTCGCACTTGCGACTATACCCATGAGGCAGCCGTATAGTACATTACTGCAGCGGGCAGCAAAAGAGGCATTGATGGATGAACGTGTAAATGTGGGCCGAACCAAAGCTGAGGCACACATACGTAAGTCCATCAATGCCTAGTTGTGGCCAAGGCTTGTTGTGTAGTACTTTTCTAAAATAATGCGCGGAAATTAAAATACAATTCCTTTCAAAATCAATGACGAACAACAATAATTTTTCCCGCATTAAAGTGTTCATTTGTTTTTTTTTAAATAAACAGCTTTCTATTTGCAAGCAAGTTCGAAATTTAAATAAAACCTTTGATAAGTTACCTCCTTGTTGCCATGTTTCGCAGTAGAAGATTGCAGGCTGCTGACGACCCGTAACGACTGAGAAAGATCCACAAATGACAGCCAGGACCAACGGCTTAACGTGCTTAACTCATGGAAGGGACTTAGTATGTAAAGATGTCACCCAAACAACCAATCAACCGCAGCAAACGTAGAACCTGATCGATCGACCCGTGCGATTGTTATTACTTAGCCACAGTCCCTATATTACTTTATTTTAATTTTGGTTTTCATGTTACGTTTAGTTTTATAAGTTTGCAACTTTATTTTATTTTGTACTATGACTTGTGTAAAATTTTCCTGTGGATATTTATTTATCTGAAATAATATTAATCTGAACTAAATGATTTGATTTGATTACTAAATTAAATTATGAAATATTACTAAATGTAATAATAACTCTGTGTTGTAATAAAATATTAAATACTAGGTTCTGCTCGTGACTTCGTTTGCGTGAAATTTCTTTTACTTCCGTCCTACCCGTCGCATGGCATCGCCTGCCCGCGCTATTATGTCGTTTTCGCTTAGCGTTTTTACTGACTTTTTTTCACTTTGTTCGGTTCCTAAGGCTCCTAGCGTGATGTTTAATAGCCTTCCTCAAGAATTGGGCTATCAAATATAAAAATAATTTTTCAAATCCGATCCAGAGATTATATACAAACAAAAAAATCTTTATTCTCAATTCTTTATTGCTTAAATGCGTACCATAATATACGTATTATGGTACGCAATAATGAATTGAGAATAAAGAGGTAATTTACGCACCTAAAAAGTTGGTAGGGAAATAATTATATGAGTTACAATTATGAACCCTGTCGGGCACAGCATAGATCAAGTAGGAGAGAGGTGGAAGAACACTGGGTGTTTAATGTGATATATTTTATTATTAGTTAAGTAGTTAGTAAGTTATACCGCTACTCTCAAAACGGAGAAGAAAAACATCGAGAGGAAACTGGCATGTCCAAGAGCCAAAAATTCGAAAGACATGTGACATCTACCAATCCACACTGGGTCCGCGTGGTGGATTACGGCCCACTCCCTCTCACCGAGAGGAGGTATGTATCCCAGCAGTGGGAACATTAAAGGCATTATATATGATGAAGTTATACCGTTTTATTAATATAGAATTGAATTTAAGAATTGTTATTGTTTTATAAATTTTATACATTTATTTTTTAAATATGATTGTATACTAAAAAAACAAAAAAAAAAAATGGTTCTATATGAATTGCAATAACTAATATCGTGATACTGAATATTTATTACATTATTGCAATTCGCTAATAATATTTTAGTGTTCTTTGCCACATTGGCAACTTTCAGCATGCAGCCTATTAGACCATTATTTATTAGATGAAACTTGAAGGTACAAAATAGCTCCAATGATCCATCAGGCATTTCTTTCCCCCTTCTCCCCTTTGTCTAAACAACCCTTACCCACAGGACACCCGTTTACAACACAATAACAAATAACAGTACACTAACTTCGAACATAAATTCTCTGTAACATCGCAGTAAGGACCGTGTTGCACCGCGGACACTATAAATCATAGCATAGCAATTATTGCGTGGCCCACAAACTGTTAACACATAAATCTCATGTAAAGTTTGTAACTGTGACAATCCTTGCCGTAAGGAGAGAGATAAGTTAAGCGATTTGTGTTTGTCATTTGTTTTGTGTGTACCAGGCTTTATCGTAAGGCTTGGGCAGAGCACCGCCGTGTCCTTATGGAGGCGATTGGCGGTGGCGATCTCTCGCGTCCGGCCTTGGTCCAGGCCATGGTACAGAGCGAGAGGGCATGGAAAGCCGTCACCTACTTCTGCGAAGCAGTAATGATCGCGGAGGGAGAGGCAAAATTCACACCCTCAGGCCCCGGGTCGCCGCAGGACACGCCCTGGGCGTCGGGAATCCCAGGCCAATTCCCGGCCACCGTAGGCGCGGGCTTGCGGACGGCGAACAATGGAAAGCTCGCCGTCCGTTAAAAGGACCAGACCCGGGTTGACGGCGCGTTAAGTTCCACGTGGGCCTCAAAGAGATGTCAGCAACGACGGGGTCTGCTAGCGCTGATGCCTGCCCGGGTTGCGGGAAAGTCCGAAAGGGTTACCGTGGCCCCTGGCACAGGCAACTGAAGGAACACGGGTGGGTCAGTTTTCCCACTCTGGGCGGAGCGGGAGGGCGTGTCAGACTCTTACTGACTAAAACCCACACGTGTCCCTTCAGTTGCCTGTGCCAGGGGTCACGGTAACGCTTTCAGACTTTCCCGCAACCCGGGCAGGCATCGGCCCTGGCGGACCCCGTCATTGGTGCTGACATCTCTTTGAGTTGCGCGTGGAACACAACGCGCCGTCGACTCGGGCCTGTTCCTTATCGGACGGCGAGCTACCCATTGCTCGCCGTCCGCAAGCCCGCGCCTACGGTGGCCGGGAATCGGCTAAGGATTCCCGACGCCCAGAGCGTCTCCTGCGGCGGCTAGGGGCGTGAGTGAGGGCATGAATTTTGCCTCGCCCTCACGCGTTCCACCTCCTCCTTCGCGAGCATTACTGCTTCGCAGAAGCAGGTGACGGCTTCCCATGTCCTCTCGCACCGTACCATGGCCTAGACTAGGGCCGGACGCGAGGGATCACCGCCGCCAATCGCCTGCGCGAGGATACAGCGGTGCTCTGACCAAGCCGGGCAGACCTCCACCGTATTCTCCACTGTGTCCTCGGGGCGATTCACACAATCGTAACACCCGGGTGTTTCCTCCCGCCTTATCCGGAACAGGAACCTCCCGAAGATTAAACGAAGTCCTGCCATACTTATTTGTTTCTTGGAGCGGGTGCGCAACCGCTTGACAACTTTGACCTCGTCTATACACTTGGCAGGGTGTCCACTGAGCCGTGACAATCGGCGCTTCCTTACCACCCTCCGCGCAGCTACTCTGACGCACAGCCTATTATAACGATTTATCACTAAAATATCGATCGATTTATGTTGGTCTGAGGGTGCTACACTCAACCTTACGCTCGCAGGGTTAAGGGACGTTTAAACGTCAAAAAAGGCAAACATTAACGGCTGGCGGTGCGTGAGTCGTTCTTCGGTACGTTATATTTTATAAATATTACTTTTATATAAACATTAAAAACTAGGTTTTGTGTATTTATGTTATATCTTATTTTTATCTTATCGTTTGCTGCATTGGTGAACGTCATCACGTCAGCGCCGGCTGTCGCTGAAAGCCAGCTTTGGGGCTCTGTCCCGCATAGGGTCGTGGCATTATGCTGAGCGATGGCCGTTGTGCGTGCACATGTGACGTATTATTTTCCTAACTTGTTCTTTTTTGCGTTTGTGTTCTTTCTCTGCGTCATGTTTACCGCAAATTATTTTTTTTTTCTATCTTTAGTCTTTCAAACGTTAATCATCTCATAAGTTTAAGCAACGTTTATTATAAGTAAACCATATATCGTGATTCTTTTGGATATGGGTTATTCTAAAATTCAGAAGCTAAAATGCTCATTCAAAAATGTACCTCGTTCTATGGAGAAGAACATACAATAAACTAAACAATAACACCAACACAAATAACCAAAATCATCCATCTTACCTGTATTCGAAGCCCCACATTATGTCGGGAGCTGTAGGATCCCATCTTTCAGCCATTATGACTGTGCACTATAATAATAACAATAATTTCGCTAAAATGCGCTGTGTACATGGCGACAGTTCCAAATCTTACATTAGTGCGATTGTTTGTAGGAAACACACGGTAAGGTAACCTGTGCGTGCCGGAATACTCACGACATTATTGATACTTAAGGCATAATCATATGCATTTGCAGGACAGGTGACACGTAGGACAGGTCAAGGTGACGGACACCAAAATCACAATATTTAATTTCGTTTCATATTGACTTCAGGGGTAACTACGTAGTACGTAACACACTCAAAACCCTGAAGCTATTCATTTCGACCATTCCATAATATTTTATTGCTTAATATTATACGTTGTCGACAAGCAGAAGATGTTTCAAACATATGAAGTAATGTATTACAAATTTCCTCCAAAACCCTTTGGATTATAGTAGAAAGCCTGTTACGCAACTGAGCCGCTGCTTTAGGAGTAAATGTTAATCTATATTTCGTCCTAACTCTCTTCTTCCTTTCTTTCTCTAAAACCGTACATGCCGCAAATATTTTAAGCAAAACAGTATCTTTTGACAACCAGCGATAACATCCCTTCCCCTAACCCGTATATTTTAAGTGGAACATTCCAACATTTCAACAAGAAAGCGCGTTTGGAACAAACTGCAGCCACGTTCCATTCCCTCGGCCGTACATTTTCATTGTGTGCCATCTATTGTTTGACATTTGACTGAAATGTTCCCCTGTAATTTGGTATAATAACATTTGCCGACACGGCTCTGTATAATTGAGTATGCACGTATATATTAAAGCATTTATTTACATAATGCGTGTACATAATGTAAGTTGAGCTGAAGTGAAGATTATTTAACTGGCGTCGCAACGTTCTGGTATTAAAATGTTAGGCAAACATGAAAATATATTACGACCATTTTGCCTCCATAAAATGTTCCAAATTTAAAACGACGATTTGTAAAAGCGAATTTCTTTTGTTTCGTGTTTTCCTGGTACTTGCTTTGTTGAGTTTAATTTGATTATTACAAGAATTCAGTTACGGTAATAAATGAATCGTTGCTAAGCTCTGTTTTCAGTAGGAATAATAAAAATGGAGTATACTTTGTATAAGTAAAAATAGGTTAAAAAGGAGTATGATTTCTACTACCTTGTCGATCAAAATGAGGGCGTATAAAAAAGGAAGCCTGTGAAAAGACTGTGTCTAAAACTTATAGTGAAAACTTCGACAGGCATGAAAGTTTACATACATTGAAAATAAAACATAATCCCGAAACTTACCACTGCAGGACTAAAGCTTCATCTTATAAAGAGAAGGAATGATCATTGATCGCCACGCTTGCTCATTGTGATTTGACGTCCTGCCCATCTGTTCTCTAAAAATCTTATCGTGAAAACTTAACTGAAGTGAGCTGTGATTCCACCAGCTGGTCGATTCTGTAAAAATCTGACCGTGAAGACTTGCGTGGAGTTAGCTGTCAATGTCATCCCACTGATGCTAGGGATTGACCAACGTTACATTTACGGTCATAATCGAGATTTTACTAAAAAAAATATCCAAACTCTATTGATCATTTTATATTATTTCAAAGCTGGTATGTAATCAAGTGGCTAAACATCGCTATTTTCGGGGTTTTAAAATAAAATAGCAAAACAGAATTTCAGTTAGAATCTCAATGTTGTTTTTTTAGACGCTTATAAACTAGCTTTGAAATAATATTTAATTATCGATAGAATTTGCATAAAAAATATTATTAATATCTCGATTATGATAGGTAGTATATACTCACTTCACCTACATTTTCACGGTGAGATTGTTACAGAATCGAACTGCAGATGCTAGGGGTTGATACTTGACAGCTCCTTACACCTAAGTTTTCACGGCGAGATTCCTACAGAATAGGTACATCGGCAGGAAAAATGACAGCTCACTTCACCTGAGTTTTCAGGGTGAGATTTTTCAGAATAGATCGGCTGTTTCCACAGTGCCTTCATACACTTTTATTTAATGCTGTACAAGATCAAGCTAAAAACGAAATTTTTTAAGTTGTAAAAGACAGAATAGTAATAAAACTCTTTTTAAATGAAATTAATAGCTAGCCTCTACCCGCGGCTTCGCCCGCGTGGTAATCAGAATTTATCCTACGGAATTTATCCTACGGTAATGTGCTACCAGGACAAAACGTCCCGACAAAATTGGGACAGCCGTTTCGGAGATTACCCGGAACAAACAGACAAACAGATAGACATACAAACATTTTTTAAATAGATTTTTTGTTCTAAGTATATACTTTCATATGTATTTAGTTAAACCTGTTATTTGTACATTACAAACAGACTCTTCAATTTTATTTATTTGTATAGACAAGCATGTACACAATATTTTGTTTATTTATTCGCTTATTGGGTGGAAAACAAGCCGACGGCCCATCTGATGGTCATTGCCGACTATGAACCTCTACAATTGCTAAGCCATTGTAGATATGCGTTGCTATCCCAGAGATCAAACTTAACTAAACTCTCTCATGTCCAATTACACCACCACCTTCCAAATATCTCGACTTTTTACCCGCCTACGGCGAAGCAAAAAGGAGGGTAAGGTTTTTTACCGGTATGTTTGTATGTTCATCTGTTTCCTCGTGACTTCTAAACTTCTTATCATAATTTGACAAATTAGGTATGGTTGGAAGCGTCTGGATCGTCCGCTAGTCATAGTTTATCTGACGTCACAAAAAAACGTCACAAACATAGCGAATTATAGCGTTTTAAAAGCGTTATCGGAAAAAAAAAGTTTAATATAATGTCGTGTTTGGTATCGAATTAAAGGTCTTAAAGAGTATCGGTTATTTCACAACTCCCACACTGGTTCGCAAATACTATGGACATGGTATTAACATCATATCCCTCGCTCCCATTTCACAACTCCTGCCTAATATAGCATAACACATTAATTATCTGAGCTGAGTGAAGTGGTGAGCGGTGGTAATGTATTACAGACACGGCTGTAGCCACGTCCTTGCGATGTGGGGAACCGAGTGACATAGTCATTTGATTAGCAGAAGGTTAGGTGTGCATGGCTGTTGAATTGTTGGTTTATATCATTAAAGGGCTTGACTGCCTCGGTGGTCTGCTGCAGAGCACGAAGTCAAGGTGTTATTGGGATTTCTCCATGTGAAATTTCTCAGTAGCAGCTTGGAGTCAGGATTTGTGCCCGGTTCATGGCAATAGGCTTGCCCTATGTTACATGTGACTTGAAACTCAACTGGCGAGATGTGGGAGTAGGTATCTATTAAAGAGACAGCTCTGCATGACCTGTCAGGAAACACAGGCGTGATGTTATGTTATTATTATATGCGGCCTACTCAAATGTCCTTTCTTTGGTATTGTTCGTCGAATCGTTGAGCTCCTTGAGTCTAAGTTGAGCTGCACGATTACTGACGATTGCGTGCACTGACTGGACAGGTCCACTCAATCTGTGTGGTTCTTTCCTCAAAAGAACATTGCAGACACCGATCTACATAGCCTTCACATGATCTGACCAAGATTTTGTCTGGACTTTAAAAGAGATTGTGACCTCTGAGTTTGTTTCGGCCTTTCTTCTCAGAGTAGTCAGATAGGAAACGCCGACCTCATCTAGTTTAAAAAAATAATATATGATTGACGTGTAAAAGTGTTTGTTCAAACCTACTTACAGAAATAAATCATTTATCATTTATTTTAGGGTTGACTGCCTCGTTGGTCTATCGGGGTTTGTTTCTCAGGACGGGCAAAGTGCTATTAAGATTTCCATCTCTCAGTAGCAGCATCAGGATAAGGATTAGACTCTCCCGCTATATGGTACAGTTGGCCGCACGTCAGTGGCAAGAAAACCAGTGTAACCTGGCCTTTTATTCTATTGAAACTCCGTACTCCGTACAAGGTTAGAGTGATACCACCGACGTGAGGTCGTGTGTACATTGGACCTGTAAAATAAGGGTGTTAAGGCTCCTTCAATTAGGCGCGACATGCGACGTGAATCACACGCGACACAAAGGCTACGCTCGTTGCGCGACAGGCGGTGCCTTTGTGTCGCTTCGCGTGTCTCGTCCTGTTTGAAGGAGCCTTTATAAAATACCTCCGGCTCTCTTTTAGCTACTTTGTATTAGTGTATGTATTTTATTTATTTTTTTGTAATTTTCGTCTTATTTCTGCAGAATGATTTTTTTTTCTTTCTATGTCTGCCTTCCCTTTGAGGAAACCAGACAGTGTTTTTTTTATGTTATTAAGTGACAAATATACCTAGATAGGTCACAATCACCACGCAGTAGCATGCTTGAGAACGCCTGGGGATGCAAGCTCGTTTACATTGATCTGATCAATGTAAGTCAATCAAAAATAAATTATGTGCCATCCATAGAATATTATAAATTAAGTTCTTGTGATCCCATCCATAGAATGTTACAAAGTATGTTCTTGTGATCCATCTATAGAATATTACAAATTAAGTTCTTGTGATCCATCCATAGAATATTACAAAGTATGTTTTTGTGATACATCCATAGAATATTCCAAATTATGTTCTGGTGATCCATCCATAGAATGTTACAAAGTATGTTCTTGTGATCCATCTATAGAATATTACAAATTAAGTTCTTGTGATCCATCCATAGAATATTACAAAGTATGTTGTTGTGATACATCCATAGAATATTCCAAATTATGTTCTGGAGATCCATCCATAGAATGTTACAAAGTATGTTCTTGTGATCCATCTATAGAATATTACAAATTAAGTTCTTGTGATCCATCCATAGAATATTACAAAGTATGTTTTTGTGATACATCCATAGAATATTCCAAATTACGTTCTGGTGATCCATCCATAGAATGTTACAAATTCCCTTCTGCTACATCTGAATAAAAATAAATTTTGAACACATTACATCATGCTTGTTATCCCGGAAGGGTTAGGCAGAGGATTAGGTTAAAACATTCACATTTCGCCAGCTATGTCTAAGTCCCATGTATTAGGGGCGAGGCAATTGCAGTAACAAAAGAAACAAGGAAATGAAAATATACATTACATAACGTTATACATTAGCTTTCGTCCTTCAAACAAAATTGATTGCTAATGGTTTCAAATTCCCTCTCAGAATGGACAACACGAAACACTTGAAGTGGATTAATGAATTCCAACTGACAGAATGGAATTTCAATTACCATTAGAATCAATTGAATGGCGGGAAATCTTGCTAGAGTACTTGGACGCATTAATTCTACGGAATATCGTGTATTTTGCTTCGTATTTTGCAAAGTTGTGAAATTTTTCTTGAGTTATTCAACCAAGAAATGGTTGATGACCCGAATCGTATTAGTACTATACTAAGCAGCATTCTAGATCTCTCATTTCAACCTTTTTGTTTGAGTTTTTTTGGTTTACCTTTTCCCTAGATATTAAGTATGATAAATCTAATCATTATCCATTCAACATTCGAAAAATGTTTATTGTAATATTCCTATTTTACAAGAAACACTTTAATAGAACGGTTTAAAAGTTTGTATTCTTAATTACGTGTTCTTTTTACAAAATTTTATATTACTTTAAATTTAAATATTTGTAGAACACAGGTAAACAAAAATGTCAACTTTCCAGGGACACTTTCATCTATATTAGGTACCTAATACTTACAGTTGACTCTAATGAAGCCCTTAAATCCAATGCTTTCTTATTCCATCTTTTCGTCTCACCTTATATTTATTTTCATCAAAATAAATGAACTTACTGTATTCACCCGAACAGCTCATATGACTGAATATTTCTTGAATTCCAGTAACGAGCCTCATTGACATGAAATTCGCCTTTTTTCATGGAACATGTATGAAAAATTTATTTTGTGAACTGTACGCAATTCATGTTTGAGGATTATGGAGTTCTTCTTTTTCGTTTTTTAGGCTTATAGCTAAAGTTTCATACTTGTCACTAATGAGCCACTTCTCAGACTTTGAAGTGTCTACTTTAAGATGGAGTTGGAGCTCAATACTTAACCGTATTAATGATCTGTATGAATTTACTACCACCGTATATATGTATTTTTTGGTTTCTGGGTTGGAAAATCCTCATGGATGTCCGCCGCCCTGGGGCGGGTGGCGGGGTCTGTCAGACTCTAACTGATTAAAGCCAATTACAAAAATTAAAGACAAGAAATATAAAATCATCAAGCTCAGTCCATAGTCATATTCATTGGTGACTTACCATCAGGTAAGCACAGCTTAGCGCCGATTCAGGTGATAAAAATGTGTGTAGTACCTTTAATTAGGGCATAGGTTCTCAACGTGGGCGATAACACACCCTCGTGGGCGTTTGAGACTTTCAGGGGGGCAGTAGAAGACCCAGAAAAGTTAGGGGGCGTTGAGATCGGATCTTACGACTATATGTATAATATTACATATTTAAATATAATCGTGGCAATAGCTGTTTCGGATTCACGACAGATAGTAAGTAAAAACAATTGGGGGGCTCTAGAAATATAATCTCAAAGTGGGCGGTGGGCAATTATTTTTCCGAAGCATGCATCATTATTTGGCGAAGCCGCGAGTTATTAGGATTAGTCACTACAGCTGGTCCGCTGATTCGCAGAAGCCATAGCAGGCCTATCACTACTGTTTAGATTGTTTGAAAAAACATTTTTTGAACTACTTTGTTTGTATAAGGTAAGTATTTTAGCTCAGGTAAGTATCTCAGCTCTCCTTAAAGTGACCGACGATATAAGGCGGGGAATGGAAGACACTAAAGTTACACTCCTAGTGTTAATTGACTTTTCAAATGCTTTTAATACCGTCAGTCACGAAGTCCTTTTATCCATCCTTTCTTATCTTATGGTCTCTGGAGGTACTGAAGTGGTTTTCCTCTTATTTTCGGGGACGTCAGCAGTCTGTTTATGCTGGAGACTCTTCGTCGAATTGGTGTGATCTTGCAGCTGGCGTCCCTCAAGGCGGTATATTATCTCCTCTTTTATTCTCCATTTTTATTAACCTCATTACCACCGAACTTCAGACTGCGTATCATCCTTATGCTGACGATTTGCAGCTTTACTGCCGGGCAAGTGTTGGCAACATATCCGATGCGATAGAGGAGCTAAACCGGGATTTAAATGTTGTAAGAAACTGGTCTGATCGATTTGGGGTGGCGGTTAATCCCGCCAAGTGTCAGGCTATCATAGTGGGGAGCCCCTACAGCATGAAGAAGCTGAACGGCTTAACTGTGCCACCTGTAATCTTCGACAACTCAGTCATCCCGTTTAGCTCTGATGTTAAAAATCTTGGTTTGCATGTCGACACTTGTCTAGACTGGCGAAAGCAGGTCACGACTGTAAGTCAGAAAGTCACCGGAACGTTGCGGTCGCTCTATCGGTTGAAAAATCTTCTCTCATCACACATAAAATCAATGCTTGTACAGGCCCTTATATTTCCTATAATTGACTATGGGGATGTGTGTTACTATGACCTGAATGCAGAGGGGCAATTCCCGTATTTTTAAGACCGTTCGCACTCTAATCTCAATCTCAATTTGTCAAAATTACAATCAATTTACATACATTTTTTTTGACACTGATTGTCGCTGAGATGAGATTGCGACTAGAATTTGAACGTTTTTTAAGTACGAGAATTGGCCTACAGATCTCCTCAATAAACTTGACCGCCTTCTCACCATCATTTATTTATTTATTTAACCATTTATGTACACACTTATATAAACAGACAAGAAGAAAAAACAGAAAAATTGGTACAAAGGTGATGCTTATTTCTAATGAAATCTCTTCCAGCATACCTGCGATAGGATAGTAGACATCATTGCTTTGTATTTATCGTGAAATAGCGGTATTTATCGTCATCATCATCAGCCTATAATGTTCCCACTGCTGGGACACAGGCCTCCTCTCAGCGAGAGGGAGTGGGCCGTAATTCACCACGCGGCCCAGTGCAGGTTCGTAGATGCCATATGTCTTCGAATTTTTGGTTCTAGGCCATGCCGGTTTCTTCACGATGTTTTCCTTTACCGTTTTGAGAGCAAGTGGTGATGAAATAGTTTACACAAAGTAAAGCGCCTGTCTGGGTTCGAACCTACGACTTACATCTTGTAAGTCGCAGCCATTACCACTGCTTGCTTCTCGGCGTTTATACAACGTGTTGTTTTGCATCCTCGTCAAATTTCAGGAGG
The DNA here is from genome assembly GCA_937001585.2 of Brachylomia viminalis. Classification (NCBI taxonomy): domain Eukaryota; kingdom Metazoa; phylum Arthropoda; class Insecta; order Lepidoptera; family Noctuidae; genus Brachylomia; species Brachylomia viminalis. The sequence continues at coordinate 24,230,542 of OW443298.2, read as the reverse complement.
CTGTTATGAAATACATAAATAATCAAATAAAATTACGATCCTGCTCAATAATTAATACATACTTGTTTTTTTTTTATATTTAAGTTTGACAGTATTTCAGAATACTCTACTTTCAAAGAACAGAATCGCCCCGTTGCGTATGTGGTAGGCAGTGTCGTACGACTATCCGCTAGGGCGCAGAGCGCGGGAAAAATAATCGAGTGGGTGAATGCCAGATGCGTCACCGGCGTGCCGGCGCTGCTCGGCCGCCCGATAATGTAAACAAAGCATTTTTACGACTTGGGTTTCATTGAATGGTGCTAACACTTGTGTTTTTTGTTATGGTAAGGAACGGGGCTTTAAGATAGCGGAGTTTCGTTTGAAATAGGATAGTATTCATGTAAACAAATCGTTCGTTAGTATGACGCAACCATAAATCATAACTTTGTTTTCAAATAAATGGTTATAGTTCGAAAAAACGAGCGATGACCTATATTGTTTAAGGTTTTAAATACATTATGTGTATATACTTAACGCAAAACACTAATAAAACCACAGCATTAGTACAATATGTACTATTTACGAGCGCCCAAAGTTGAAAAAATTTGCCGACGGCCAAAAAATAACAATGGCCGCCAAGACAATGGAAACAAAATGTTGTTTTATAAATATAAATCTGATACGTAGAATAAAAATATTGGTACCTGTGGAAAGCTTATTTAATGCTTCAACTTTGTTATAAAAGTAGTCGTATTAGAATAACACACTGTACTAAAATAAGGATCTGAAAACACATACACGTAATAACAATAAACATGAATCGGTCAGCGCCGGTTGTGGAATAAAACCGAAATTACGTAATATTTTTTCACTCACCGACCTTGAAATCCTGCAGTAATTCACTTCACTATAATATTTATCACATACTTAAACAGGCCATAGCACTTCAAACACTTGAAAACCCACTTAAAACACAAATTATTTATCATGTAAACAAAACACGCGCGAGTCCGTACGTCACTGACAAGACGCCATATTTTTTTAATTATTAGATTTTTTTGGTTGAACGCTTGTAGTGTTGTCATACATCTGAGTAAGCGGCCTTTAAGCACAAAATCGACTAAGCAATCGGATACAGTGTGCCACAGATCTTTTAAAAATGAAAAATTGAATAAAGTTTATCGGATTTCGATTAATTAAAGGGTTACTTAGGTGAGAGCATGCATTCCGCATTACTTTTTATGCGGCGATTTTGGTCACCTCATCCACTCCAGCGGCTATGTCACTGTGTGCATGCGTTACTGTTACAGCGCAGTTACAGGGCGGTATCACACGGACCCTACACATGCCGATTTCCGAAAATGACAAAATTTAAAAATAAATACCTACTTATTTTAATATTGATTCGTGTCGAGAATCATTAGCATACTTACCTCCTCGAATTTGACGAGGATGCAAAACAACACCTTGTATATACCCAAACGAGTTGGAACATCTAACGTATCATGTTTATAAATAAGTAAAGTATGTGGAAGTTGAAAACTTACTTGACCTTTTTGAATTTTATATTATTCGCCAGTTTTCATGAATTAGACGAAGTAAGTATATTATTCGTGAGTTGGTTTACATACGTAATTACTTTGGAGTTATTTCTAGAGTTTAATGACATAATTTATACTTTGACTTCTATTAGGTATACGAAGTAATAGTTTACTAATACTGTATTTACTACTGGTTTTTCCTCAAAATATCGTTTCAGACACCAATCTACATACATGGTCTTCACATGATCAGACCAAGATTATGTTTGGACTTTAAAAGAGACTGTGACCTCTGAGTTTGTTTCGGCCTTTCTTCTCAGAGTAGTCAGATAGAAAACGCCGACCTCATCTAGTTTTTAAAATATGATTTACGTGTAACAGTGTTTGTACAAACCTACTTACAGAAATAAAATCATTTGTCATTTGTGAGACGGAGTAAATTTTAGAACGAAAGGCGTTTCAGCTTCACAAAAAAATTACACAAATCCCGCTTTTAATTATTCAAAGTATATATCTATATCTACCAACACATGGTATAAAAAATGTCGCTTTTCGTGTCTGTCTGTGTGACAGCTTAGATCTTCTAAACTAAACAATGAATTTTAAGGTAATCGATATAGTCTCCAGAATTTCCAAACTCAAGTGGCATTGCTCGCAGAATAGATTGCCGATGGGGCCGAAAGGTTCTGGAGTGGCGACCACGTACCGGAAGACGTAGCGTTGAAAGGCCTCTTACAAGGCGGACCGATGACTATATTAAGGCTGCAGAAATCCACTGGATACGAGAAGCACAGAGCTGGTCGAAGTGGCGATGCTTAGCGGAGGCTTATATCCATCAGCAGACGTCTTTTGGTTGAAATGACGGGTGCAATGGCGACCATGCACCCGTGCGAATCAGGGGCAAGTCGCTAGAAACTGATTTGTAGATTTTTTTTACAATACAATGCCGAAATCTAGCAGGAAGCGATCTACGGGCAGCCCTATAGTAAAACCACGTACATTTTCTGGCCCACATGCAAGCACGAAAAATAAGAATCATGCACCATAATAAATAACCTCAATTTTATTTATACTTCCATTATAATTTAACTACAAACTTTAACAACGTAGCAATTTTGCCGAAACTCCTTTATTAAAATGTAAATTGAGCTTACAGTGTAAGGGTTATTCACCTTGCAATAAAACGTGATAAGTCTTTTGCGTTAAGTCTGTTTAGCAACAGAGCAACGTCTTTAAATCTGTAGGTAACTATAAAAGCATAGATTCTTGTAAAAAAGCTCTTTCAAAGGAGTAGGTAATTTAAAACGGTGAAGGAAAGCAACGTGAGAAAACCGTCATGTCCTAGAACCAAAAATTCGAAGACATGTGACATCTACCAACCCGCTTTGGGCCCGCGTGTTGGATTTCAGCCCACTCCCTCTCACAGTAAGGAGGCCTGTGTCCCAGCAGTGGGTACACTATAGGCTGATTATATAAAAGAGTAAGTAAGTACATAGATATACACGCGCGAAGACACATAAATCAAGCTATACTTGCTCCTTGATATTTCCAGTTTATGCTTATCTCTAATTATATGGAAAGCCTATACAAAGTGAAGTCAGTCTAAACTACATACATATGCACTTATAGCTTGATAAGTCGTCGGTATGAACACTCACGGCAATTTTTCCTGCTCTACCATAGAATCTGCTTTACCAACTCAGAAGAACTAACTATACACATAAATACAAAAACAAAAGGACACTTTGGCGTCGAAGTATTCGTCCGCATCGCTGTCATCCGGAGATGCGCCCAGAAGACTGGCAGCATTGCCACGTTGAATGGCAATGCTAATTCTTTGGCAAAATAACAACCCAGCCCTCTGGTCACGTGAAGTGTCGACCAGTCGGCGAGAAATTTCCTTAAAAAGGAGACGAGCACTCAGGCCCCATGAACCGAGCGTTTCAACCCCAAACGGTTCAAGACTGCACTTACCCATATTTTCTCAGAAGTAGGTATATTGTGTCCTAAAGCCGTAGAATGACAGATTTCATGTTAGACTGAATTAAAACGTGACAATGACAGCCACTAACAATTAAAAAAAAGAAGATTTTTATTTTATAAAATGGCCGGGCCATTAAAGAAGTTTTAGGTTGACGTCAACTCGACATTTGTGAAAGGCGGTAAGCTATTTCGATCTTTATTATGAAGTAATTGAATATAGTTTTCCATCCAGTAGTCTGCTCGGTGCAGTAATCGGTATTGTATCCTGACTCCTGATTGTCCTGATAAAGGAACGTGAAAAGAAAAATTGTATTTCCTATACTATTCCACGTACATTTTCACCCTAGCAACATCAAACGTTGAGATTCAACAAAAAACATAAGGAAAACGTGCCTTATCTGATGACATCAAAGCTTCTACTAACATCAGTCTTGTTATTTGTCACGGGAGCAGCAGAAACAAATCAAGGGCCTGTTTATCTGTCACGCGGTTATATTTTTCACGCGCCCTGTGGCCTGAGCTATGCGTGACCCGTGTTCTAATGGGCAAAGAATAAGTTGGCAAGACGCGACGGTTATTAAAGCTGAGCTTAGACAGGCGGTTGACGTGTTTTTGTAAGGCTTTAATAAAAGGGGGTTTTTTGTGAACGTTGTAAGCAGTTTTTGTAGGTAGAAACGTGATAATAACGGCGTGAGGTCAGAGTTTCCTGTCTGATATTATTTGAATAAAATAAGTAACCTAAAAACGACTTCTACATAGTACTTTGGCTAGTTTTTCGGTACCTACTCTATTTAATTTGGTTTTCCTCAGCGGTTTTTCTTTATTTTGGGAACATTTATGTACCTCACAATGTACTGGACTGTATAACTTTACACGCTACACATTTTAAACCACAATTTATTGTCAATATTCTTGAGTACCAATATTGGCGGAAAATTAAATTTTTAATAAAAAATCTAATTTTGTTAAAATAACAAAAATTTTTATGTAGGTGATAAGCATACCTACATTTAAACAATTGGAAATGTTAAACATTTCCATTTGTTTAAATGTATGCTTTTAAATGTACGATTTAAATTACAATCTTATAAACTTTATAAGATTGTAATATTGCAAGAAATCAACGGCTTTTTATTTTATTCAATTTACCCATATTGGTATGAATCCGTTGGCAGCCTTTGTTCGATATTACACTGCCAAAACAATATCGCAACGCTACCAGCCACTCCAATTAGCCGCCCCCCAACACAGTCTCGCATATTTTGATTACTCTGTGCCCCTCTTCCGTCACGAACGTGTCACTTTCCATATAAGGGGCCCTACAATAAACATTTGCAGGGCAGTTTAGGGAAGCCAATGTGGCAGGCTAGTTGCATTGCATAATAATAAAATCTCGCAAAAAAAAAACGCTTGTCGCTCTGCATGAAAGTTATTTTTTTATCTGAGTGTATGTTTTTGCGTTTCAACATTTGAGGATAAAACAATAATAATCTTATACTATCATTTTACTTAAATACTGTTTCCTTGATAGACAATAGACACAATAATATGCCTATAATATGGCTATATATTGGCTGCAGTAATAGGCCATTGACGACAAGCGCTCAGCAGCCAAAACAATATCGCATCACTACCAATCCGTCGAATTAACCGCCCCCCTCCGTATCACATCTGTTGATTATTACTCTGTGCCTCTCTTCCGTCGCGACACTTGCGACGCGTCACTCATCGTCGGTCCTGCCCCCCGGTTACACGTCATGAATGTTGATGTCCGTCTAATTTATTTAACTTTCCTGACTTTCCTGTAATTTTTGCCGACATAAGTCGCTTTAACATTGGCTCTTGGGACGTAGGGAGTACAAAGCTTGCCATTCACGAGCTCGGGGCATGTCACTCTTATGTCGGTGTTATTAGGTATAATTTGGAATGATTTACGCACGATCGTGAAATGAAACAACTGTACATACCGTTTGTTTTGTGTAGTAAGTTGATTGCCATATGAGGATTTTGAGGAAGAGTTATTGCTTTACCGGGATAATCTTTTAAGTTTCTGAGTACTGAGTGACCAAAAGTTATGATCATAATATTATTATCATCTACACATCTAACTGGTACAACAAACAGAAAATCCTTTAAACAGGATTATTTGTAATACGTCAGCAATCCATTAAGGGGATGTAAGGGAAGTCATTTGCAATCAAATGACCCTCTATGACCTTCATGCAAATGTCAACCATTTTCCAGTTATTTGATATGGTATATTTTTTTGAAGATATCTGGTATCTTATTGTATCTCATTGGTTAGCTGAGAAGTTGTAGGTACATATTTTTGTAATGTTCTTTCGATAAAGGTTATCCATGTTTCTTTGCTGAAATCAACCATTTTAGTCGAATGACCTGCTCAAAATGATGAAAATTATGAGCTCTGATTTAAAAAATATTAAAGATAGGTAATTGTTATTTTATGGTTGATTATTATGTGTTGAAGTAGAAGCAGATAAAAATAATGTCAAAAAAAGTACGCTTTTTTTTTTACTAATTTTTAATGTTGCAGGTATACTGCCAAAAAATATAAAATGTCAAATTACTCGGAAATGGTGGACATTTGCATAGGGGTCATTTGTTTGCAAATGACCTCCCCTACATCCCCTTAATGAATTGCCCACATATTACCAATAACCCTGTATAACAAAACCGGACAGTGATGAGTACAAATAACATTACCAAAACCCCAACGCAACAGTCAAAGGTAATGAAAGCGAACCATAACTAGCTGGCTTAACAGAATCATTGAATTTTAGTCACGGCCTCGGTCCCAAGGGTGCCGTGGTGATTGGTCGCCGCCTGCATGATTCGTGCACAAAATAATAAGTACCTACAGAACCAGAAGGCCAGCTCCATTCAAAGAAACAAAATGCACGCACACATAGACACGCTTCATGTGCAGCGAGTGCAAGTGCACTCGCGACTGAAATTCGTATGAGACAGAGATCGCCTTACGTAAGTATAGTACCCAAAGGTATATATAGAGATAAGAATTATAGAGATATAGAGATAAGAGATATAGAGCAAAGGTTCCATCGGTTATGTTCTGAAAAGCCAAAGTTCAGTGCGTCAACCTATTATGATTAAGGCGGCAATATAAATTTATCTATTGGTCAGAATTGTTTGCCAAAACTCGACTTACCCGAAGATAACCGATGGAATCTTTGACTGTGGTCGTAAGTATTATAGAATATAATATGTATCATGTTTGTATTTCGCTCGTTGCCTGGAACCAGCCTTCTGTACTTATTTATTTTGTGTGGTTCGTGTTAGGATTAAACTGCACATTCATTAAACCAGGCCAGCCTTTCGGCAGTAATTTCGCCATATTTTTGGACCTAATAACAGATTCCGCCGTACTAGCAGATGCATTGGAATCGCAATTTAATATTAGCTTAATCGTCTATACATCAGTCTGCTGATTAGGTACATCACTAGTCGACAGAGAGATGTGTTGCTAGGGAGTTTATGCGCCATTTCTTCTTCCAACTAATACACTAGGAGGTGGTGAAGGGAGGGCGTTTTGGAGGACTATCTAACGTAATTTGTTGTTCGATTAAACGTGCTGATTCTTATTTGAACAAATAATTTTTGATTCGACAGTATACCCATTTTATTCCTTTACTAGTTTATTGATTGAAATGGGCAACTTGAAAACGATGTGGAAGGTTTTTGTCGTGTTAATCTTTCTTTTAAACGTTTGCCCAGATTTTAGGCCTTTGTCTCGGACCTTTGGGGTGACAAACCTTTTTGACGTTTCAGATGTTATGGATAAACCATAGACCTTTGACACAATTTGAAGTATAATTTTTCTCTGTCCACGGTATAATACCTACCTATAGATAAATGTTGTTGACTTCTACAATGATTCTAAAAGTGGTGAAAAAAAAAACCTTTTCGTACCACTTGTTCAAAAAAGTGACATTCTATGCCACAAAAAGCGAACATAACAATAGTCATTTTTAATCTGTTAAAAACAGGGAAAGAAATTTGTACTGAATTTCATTCATCCTCTAGGGGGAGAATGTGATTTAAATTTGGAATCCTTACCGAAATTTATACTGAACTACATCTGTGTTTACACCAGTGAGTTTGTATATAAAGCATTATACATCTTTTTGAAAAAGGAATACGCATTTATTATGCAGTTATGATTATTAAATAAAATTACGAAAACCGACGAGGCCGTATGAGATCGATGCCTTTGCTTTACCGACAAAAAAAAATTTGTCTAGGAATTTGACGCGTTTCTGTTTTCTTCAAATACATAAACGTTAAGTTTATTTTAATTTATTTTTATAAATAAGTTAATGTTCTAAAAATACGTTTAATTGTCATTATTTTTAATATATGCTTATCTCATATTATTATTGTGTTAATTTTTTCGCAAATGGTACGAAAAGTAGAGTATTTTCCTCGGTGATAAAGCTATCTTAGTCTTGGGTGAACTTAAATCCCTCGCTACACTCAGGACTCGTCTTAAATCCCTCGCTTCGCTCGTGATTTAAGTTTTTAACACCCTCGCTACGCTCGGGGGTAAACCTCGTGTCCTTCATTACGCTCGCGATTTAAATCGTCACCCGCGACAGAAGACACTGCTTTATCCCCTTGGTTAATAATCTACTATTCTTTCACAAAACGCCTATAAAATATTATCATACTAATATTATAAATTCGAAAGTTACTTTGTCTGTCTGTCTATCTGCCCGTCTGTCTGTCTGTTACCCTTTCATGCCTAAACCACTGAACGGATTTCTATAATTTTGGTAAGGGGATAGACGGCATCCTAAGGAAGGACATAGACTACATTTTGTCTCAAAAATAATCCTAAAAGGGTATAGCCACTTTTTTTTTAATTATTACAATTTGAAGTTATAAAATAGCTTAGCTGAATCTGGCTAGAGTATTGCAAATTAATGTTAAAAATGTTTCTTTTTTTTAAGTGAGATATTTAGGTTCATAAAAATCATTTTAATAAAAAAAAAAATATTATTTGCATTATCTGTATGTCCGTTACCTTTTCACGCTTTAACATCTGAATGGATTTGGATAATAGGATTATATTTATCCCAGTACGTTCCTGTGAGATAATTTCTGACATTCACGCGAGTAAAGCTGCAGGCAGAAGCTAGTACTAGCTAAATAACAAAAATACCGTTTTATGAAAATCACTTGGAAGCCTTGTTGGCTTCAACAATGGTTCTTAAAAATTTGATATTATTCTGCAGTATCATCGAAGTACAAAAACCACATCAATACTCCTTCATAATATCATAGCCACAAAGAATAAAGACATAACCCCGAAATTATGACACTCACATGCCTACACAAATTCATACCCAAAAATCGTACGGAAAAATTCTTTGTTCCCTATATTTACAACGCACACAGACAGTTCGGAAAGGCGTTATTTACGACTAATAGGGCACATCACCGATATCGCCACCAGTCTACGTATATACCTATATCTACATTCATATACAGGCTGCGTTCTTGTGACGATTGAAACGTTGTTTCTTACAAATAGATTATGTTGAAAAGACACGCCAATATTTTCATAATGGTTTAGCCTAATTTTTATAGCTGCAATTTGAATTATGTTGCAAAGTTCAAACACATTATAAGTACGTATGTCGATATAATATTGTGTGTTTTCAAATATTAGATTTCTGGACACTTTTACTCTCTGCCGCTGACATTACGTCGGTCAGACACCGCGAAATCAACTTTTGGTTGCTACTTAGCGGTCACCATTTTTCCGAAAACCGTTCTGCGGCGCTCGGTAGCTTCTTACACCCGTGCCCTTTTCCTGACAGTGCTGCAACGGCAACGGTTGCATGTTTGTCAAGTTACAACTGTGAGGTGTCCAAAAATGGCACCTCAGTGACGAACAAAAAATAAAAATTGTGAGTTTTGTAAAGTAAAGAGTATTTAAGCACTGACTGGAACCAATTAACTCCCAAACCAACAGCGAAATAAAACAAACAAACAAATATTTTAAATGAATCCCAAACGTCATATAAATAATCCCCTGCGTGTAAATGATCCCCCTTCACTTACGTATGCACATCCCTGTAAACAGAATTACTTTACAAACATTGAAATAACCCTTCAGCAACGATTTCTTCAGCGCATTATTGGTCCCAAGGCGGTCACAATACTGGCATTGACTTGTTCCGTGATGCATTGCGAGAGTTATGTATTACTTTGTTGTTTATTGCATGTATTTTTTTATTTATTTCTCCATAGCATGATTAAAAAAAGTAAATATTTTGTCAAATACAGTTTCATGCCATCGTTTTCGCAAGCATAGAAATATAGACAAGGATTCGTTGAAGAATGACTAATATTGATAACAGCCAGATATACTTATTTTATCATAGGCATATAAGTAATGTTATGTAGGTAGGTACATTGTCGTCGGGAATCACAAGCCGATTCCAGGCCACCGTAGGCGCGGGCTTGCGGGCGGCGAGCAATGGGCAGCTCGCCGTCCGATAAGGACCAGGCCCGGGTCGACGGCGCGTTGTGTTCCACGCGTGCCTCAAAGAGATGTCAGCATCAATGACGGGGTCCGCTAGGGCCGATGCCTGCCAGGGTTGCGGGAAAGACCGAGAGGGTTACCGTGGCCCCTGGCACAGGCAACTGAAGGAACACGGGGTTTAGTCAGCAAGAGTCTGACACACCCTCCCGCTCCGTCGAAAGCGGGAGAAGTTATTTGATGACTTCCAAAAAAAAAAAAAAAACAGGTACATTGTAACATTGTTAAATAATAATATATAGACCAATGACTTACACCCTCTATTTTCTAACTAAAGCAGCCCAAAGTACGAAGTGTAAATTTTTAAAACCTCGTTAATTAGATTAATACATTATGTACCTAACCTTTTCCCAACTATATTGGGGTCGGCTTCCAGTCTAACCGGATGCAGCTGAATACCAGTATTTTACATGGAGCGACTGCCACTTCCGAGATATTAAATATCTAGAACCATCCCAATTTGTGAACACGCTGTATAACGACGGCAGCGTAGAACAATTTATCACGACGAGACATCGCCTCTGTTGTAATCCTTTTGGGACTAATAAGACTACTACAGATTGTAGTTGAAAGATTTCTTGTGTCTCTTAAGTGATATCTTTCTTGCGATCTTTTTCAAAGATGCTGTTTTAGGAAAAGCCTGATGTTAATTTTGTACTTATTACCTAACATTATTTTATGGATTTCAGCTTTCTTTTTGTTTAATTTTTAATAATAATATATTAACTTCGCGCGACTTCGTTTGCGTGGATGTCGGAAAACAATAATGTGTCTCTTTTTAGATTATTTTTATCAAATAAATGTAGCTTTAGTTATTCCTTTTAGCATCAGCTATTTGCCAGTTAAAGTCCCTTCAAAAATGGCCAAGCAGTTACGGAGAAAAAAAAAAAGATTAGCCGGAACAAACAGAAAGACAGACAATATTTCCTTTGACATTATAGACAGACACTTCAATTTTATTTGTTTGTATACATTTATAAATAGTTTTGTGTTTACAGTGCTGTCTTTGCCATTTTTCATGTCAAAAATATGAGGATCATTTAGATCTAAATATGTTTATGCATTTTAGTAGAAGTACCTGATTTATTAAATAAAAGTGTAGATATATTTACCTCAATCCAAAGTCGATGATTGATAGAGATACTATTTTTAGGGTGAGTAGAAGGTGTCTTAGAAGTATATTGAACTAATAATTTATTGATTTGTTGAGCTGCACGGTTACTGACAAATGCGTGCACTGACTGGACAGGTCCATTCACTATGTCGGTCATTGCTTTTTTTTTTCTCAGTTAGTTTAATCATGATCTGTCAGTTTGAGTAATTTATGCGGCCTACTCAAATGTCCTTTCTTTGGTATTGTTCGTCGAATCGTTGAGCTCCTTAAGTCTTAGTTGAGCTGCACGATTGCTGACAATTGCGTGCACTGACTGGACAGGTCCACTCAATCTGTGTGGTTCTTTCCTCAAAAGACCATTTCAGACACCGATCTACATAGCCTTTACATGATCTGACCAAGATTTGGTCTGGACTTTAAAAGAGACTGTGACCTCTGAGTTTGTTTCGGCCTTTCTTCTCCGAGTAGTCAAATAGGAAATGCCGACCTCATCTAGATTTTTAAATACGATTGACGTCTAAAAGTGTTTGTACAAACCTACTTACAGAAATAAAATCATTTATCAATTATTTATTTTTCCAGCAGATATTTATTTTTAACCTCAAAAGAAAATGAGGAATAAAATTACACATTGCTATAATTCACACATAGATCATTTAAATGCCAAAAACCTGCTTGAACTTTACCAATGAAAATGATACCCACTGTATATTAACATCTAGCGCTACCCTAACAAACAATTGATCACAGGGACACGACTCCATTGTGACCCGCTCGAGACTAATAAAAGCATTGAAGAATTCTCAGACACGATTTAACGATAGATTTATTGTTTTTCTGTCAATTGAGCTGTCGATGTAATATTAGATTTATTGAAGAAACAATAGACTGCTTGCTTTTGTACTGAAGTTACAGCTTTCTTGTTTGACTGTCTTTTAAAACAAATGACAATTATTAAAGTATTGTATTTACGTAATGCACTCCAGCTTTTGTCGCCAAAGCGTGTATAAATTAATTTATTTATTTTATATTTTTTTGGAAAACTTATAACAGCTTTCTTAGTACACACAGCAGCAGGTCAAGTTACCACAAACTGTCAAATTTTCTCATTCGATTTTGAACTTAACCGTCAACATTTTAAGGTTTAAAATAATTTAGAGAAATTTGACAGTTTCATATAACCTGGTATGCTGGCGACTGTATATTTTGTTAATAACACAAATTACATGTTTTAACAAACAGGTAAACAAATATTCATGAGTTATTGGGTAGTAGACAGTGTTTACATTTTTCGTAAACAAATGTTGAGACCATTTTACGTTGTCAAATACATGGCTGCAAAATAACCTGTATTAAAAAGATCGATATCAAATCCCTGGCAAGACGTATTGTATATTTGGCTCGCCCTAATCATGTACGAGCAACTCCTTATCCTTGCAACTGTACAAATGTGATAGAAATGCTCTTAGGGTTCTAAATGCATTTTATTTAAGAACATTGCCTCACACTAGGAATTTCTCCTGTATCGTGGGTGCATTTACAATCATTTAAACTAACATACCGCCAGACTCGAAACAACTACTTGCAGGTCATACAAATATATTGTCCGTGCGGGAATCGAACCCGCGACTTGCAGCGCAGCAGTCAATCGCTTAACCACTGCGCCAACCGTGCGGACAAAAATTACCATTCTTTTAGTCTGACGATGTTTTAGGAGAAAAATATTGAACCCTAAATCGTAGCTACCAGTAACAGCGTAACCAACAATAACCCAACCCACTTTCAGCACACGACCAGGCCTCCGTCACTCCATGTACTTGCGCGCTATAATTACCTACCGCTCGAGCGAGCGCTCTCGGACCGTTTGCGGTCCAAATTGCGTGCTGTAGGATCGCGCGGTGCGAAGCAATCACAACTGTACGCTTGAGCATTTAGGCACATTTTAGCATGCAGTGGTTGCTGAGGCGACGGAGTAGTAACTATTTAGTAATCTGTGACACGACTTCTAATAAAACCGGCCAAGTACGAGTCGGACTCGCACACGAAGATCTTCGTACCACAGTATAATATTTTACACATTTTTTTAAAACACTTTAATGTTCCCTTTTTATTTTTTTACTTTAATTTATTTTTATTATTTGTTGTTATTAGTGGCAATAGAAATACACACTCATTCATGTGAAAATTTCAACTGTCTAATTATAACGGTTTATAAGATACAGCTCGCTGACAGACGGACGGACAGCGGAGGCTTAATAACAGGGTTCCGTCGCCACCCTTTGGATAACCACACGTTTTACTTGCCTACATCCATAATGTACTTCTAAAATCCCCTAAACGTGATTCTAAAAGTCCCTACGAACTATTTTCAGATTTCATCACGATACTGTATGCCAATATAGTAGACTCGTGACGTCAACCACTTAGAGCCCGGTATCTTGAAGGTATCAGTGCTAAGCTGAGCCGCACCGGAGATTGCGTCACCTATCTCAGCCTCTAAGAGATAATCTGGACGAGTCGACGTCATTTCATCTGACTAGGGTTTTGAGCCCCGATTTTCGTCGACGGCTCTCTGAAAATGTGTTAAAGACTCCGTGTGAAATAATCATAGGTTTATTGTAACCGAGTCTTCAAAGACTATGTACGGAATTATTGTATCAACTAACGCTGTGTTTACTTTACCATCTAATACTCGATATCCGTGTCTAATACCAAGAACGGTTTTATGTGGCTTTAAGATTTGTAAAACTTATATTACTATCAAACATAAATACTTCATACATACATAAATACGGCGGAAACAACTAATACTAGGTACCTAAAAGGAAAATATTAAAAAACATTGACATTAATTTTACTGAAGGAAAAACGAATATGAACCGGCTATTTTAAAAAAAATTCTGTTTTTCCTGGATTTTTTAAAACGTTGTTTGCACTTTTATCTGATTAACATTTTTTACTCAAAAATTTTTACAGTCGGCTACAGTTAAGACACCCCACGCACTCCACTCACAAACTACAGTGACGTAGATAATGGTGCAGACAATTTGTCACAAGACAATGCCTGACCGTCCTCTTGAGACAACTTAAGCCATCGTTATTTATGCTGGGCTGCATTCACTGGCGTTGCTAGCACGATACAGTATACCTAAACGATTTTGTGTTTGAAAGAAAGAAAATGCGTTTATTTGCGGTAAACATGACGCAAAAAATAACACAAAAAATAGGAAAAGGTTGGGGAAACATGCGTCACATCCACGCAAAACGGCTATCGCTCAGCATTATGCTGCGACCCTATGCAAGACAGAGCCTCAGCGCTGGCTTTCAGCGACAGCCGGCGCTGACGTAGTGACGTCATTTGAGGAAATTGTATGTGCAGTCACGGAACGTATGGTTCAGCAATATGAAATTTGAAGCCAACTAACATAATATTCTTAATTTAAAATTACCAATCAAAAGGGCAGCTGTGCTTTGAATACACGAACAATTTAAGTTGATAGCCAATTTGCCAAACTATATCTTTGTACAACAAAGAGCTGAAAATAAAAAGGTAATTGTTAAGTATTCTCTGATCATCACTTCTAAATTCAAACAGTGTCGAAATTTCAACTCGTGGAGTTTAAACTTTAAAAAGAAGTGAGTTCATTTTCGTATTGTATGTTGTCACTTGAGTGAGGTTCGAAATAAAAATGGAATAACAGTACGATAACATTTGTTGTTCGTACACCAAATCTTTGGTATATATATCTACTAGATCGTATTATGATAAGGAATGATCCTTATGTTGGAGTTGCCTGAGGGTTAAAACATTACTAAAGTCAAACGTCTCTGTATTCAAACCCTTATCCCGATCATATTACGTCAGAACTATGCATAGTAATTTCTGAAACGGTGTCCTGTCATTTAACAAAAATTATATCACAAATTTTAATTTTAATAATAACGTTAGGTAAATTTATACTTGATAAAGTTATCACTTTATAAACTATTCTGTCTGTAAATAACTCATTTGACAAATAATTGAAAGACAACAATGTAATGAATTACATCAAAACATTATTTGACAAACTAATCTTTTTGTAACCATGTTAATTGGTAAAACAACGCAAAGCATAAATAACGGTTGACTTAATTTACCAAAACTTACTTGACATACAGCAATCTTTCCTACACAGAAAGTAAAATTCGAGAATATAATCGTACTTTAGTTTCAGGTGTGGAAGTCTGATAATAAAGAAATAAAACTTAGATATAGATAATCTTATTTTGCAAATATAAAGAAAAAAATAAAATAAAATAAACAAAAATATAAAGGAAAAATATATATAAAGGATAACAAAATTATTACAAGATCAGCCATATTGTGCCACAAAAACATACTAACAATTTTTTTTTTTGTGATTATTTTTATGATAGGTCAATTGAACAGTGCTAGAACCGGATTCTACCTATTTCCCTTGGTTAGAGCAGAGTGTTTATTTTCATGTGGTGTTTACCTACACTAATTGTTACTCTGTTCAAAGTTTTTAAATACATGTTATTTTTAGACAAGATGTTAGTGTAAACAATTGTTGGTGAACCAAATAAATAAATAAATTTACTATCAATCAAATGGTATCAGTATTTGTATGAAATTAGTACTTGCCTATAAATTTATCTACCGTCATTTTGTAAAATAGCAAATTTGGCAAACGAAGTATTTACTTGGTTGATCAAATGAATATTTTTGGAATGATGTTTAAACATTTGTAATATTTGCAAAGTAAAACATTTGCGAAATCTGTATTTTGTCAAATGATTACATAAAAAGTAATATGTTTGCGAAAGATGTATGTATGTTTGTTTGACATGTTGGTCAAATGGTTAGTTTTTATAAGGTTATTTTTAAAATATCATTTGTCATTCGTTTATTGTCAAACATTATTGAACCATCTGAAACAGCTTTTTGAGGAAACAACCATACAGATTTGGTTAGACTTGCCCTTACAGAACTTATGTGTCCGTCATCGTTCAGCTCAACCTACCGTCAGAAGCTCAACTGTGACAGGGTGACCAGTCAGTTCACCAAACATTAATTCAATAATGTTTTATACTATCTTTACTTTTATTTTTTATAATAACTTTTGTTTAATAACGTATTACTTGACAAACAATTCATTATTTTTTCATTTTATTTCATAAACAACGTTTGAATTAATGACATTACACAATTTTACAATTACAATTATTTTAATATATTGCAATTCAAAAAAAATATCTCACATTAGCATAATTGCAAGTGTAGTAGTGTAGGTTCCTTTAAACCATGCAGACAGAAATAGGAGGCAGCGGGTTTCCGTTGACCTGCTGACGGAAACGCTAACCCTAGACGGTCGACGTCACGAGAGTTAGGTTCGGTTAGGTTTCTTTAAACCATTGAGGAAATGATATTTAGTAGAAACGTGATTTAATTTAATGAATTTAGAAAGAGAAATGAAAAATTTAATAAGTTGTTTTCGCAATAAATAGTAGGTATACGAAACGTTGGTTGTAAAATGAAAATTTGTCAATGGAGTTTTGGTGACACTTTAGTGAACCAGTGACAGTAATTTGTTTCGAGATGGACCACCAGCCGATTAGTCGAATTATCCGCCGCCCAACATTTCCTTGAATTCTGTAACAGAATAAACGGCAACACCGAAACCAGCCACCATAAAGGCAGTGTACCACAAGTGTGCCAATTAAAGTGACGCGCAGTGTACACACTGACGTAGCAATGGTACTAACAATTTATCACTACTCGAGACAATGGGAGCTCGAGGGACAGTTTAAGCTCGCCCCTCTGTTATGCATTTAGCGTAGTTGTCGAGTGTATGTGTTGTATTGTAGATGTGTGCGCGTGAAATAATAACATGATAGTACCTACACCTCAGACAAAATAAAAAATCAAGACATAGCGCTGTCAATAGTGACGGGAGGCTGGTTTTTGTAAACATGCGTGCACTTAATAATAATAATAATCCTTTATTTCAGGCAACTAAGGGCCATAAAACACAATACATATATAACCATAAAACAATAACTATTAACTAATACATATCTAAAAGTAAAGACTACTGCACACGAAGTGATGGCGTCGAGTTACACTGCTAGGTGTCGCGTAGCCGGCCGCGGAAACCTTTCGGCCAAAACTCTTCCTTGAGGAAGGTCATCAAATAGTGAGTCGGAACGCGCACCACGAACGACTTGAAATTGGTGTCATGGCGCCCCTCCAACTTCTCCACCCTCAAGGTCCAGTTGGTCTTTACCCGTATGTACTCTACGATGTCCTGAGTCTTTGTAGAGAGGTGCAAACGGGACACGTATAGCAGCGTCGCCGGTACTGCAGGACGCAGCATCATATTAGCTCCTGCCAGCGCCGTCCCATACTGCTAGTCCATAAGTAGGCTTCCTCTTCTTTCTCACCACCTTGAAGAAGCCGTCCTCATCGCATGTGTTCTTCAGCGGAACCAGCTGCTCATGGTTCATCACAGCACCTTTAGTTGCGCTCGGTGCCGAGTGACTCTGCTTTCACCCATTTGATTTATCTGCTGGTCGTTTCTTTTGCGTTTTTCATTTCTTTTGGGTTTATTTTTATTTGGTCTGAGACCTACAGTCGTGGAAACGCATTTTTGGCAAATTGACTTTATTTTCTCCGTAAATTAAAATCAAGAATTGTATTCCTTATCAATCGTATGAAATGGCTATAACATGGTTTGAAGGAATATGTCAACCTCCTAAACAATACATTTCCCTGATTGTTCACGTTGATATAATTTTGTGCTAGAAAGTTTTGACGTTGATTTCGGTACGGTAGTGCGTTGTTTCAGTAAGTAGGACGAAATAAGTTAGAATGATAGTTCTATAGTCACTTTGACGAATTAATATTGAAGGAATTCCTCTTAAAACATGATTCCCTGAAAATCGTGAAGGTATTTTTTATAATTAATTTTTTTTTGTATATATTTCAATGTTTTTGTTGAAAGATATAATTAACATGTGCTAGCTGACATATGGCAAATAATTAAATTTAATGTTTTTGTGATTCGTATTGTTAATTACTTACTACTGTAAAGAGTCCAGTTCTTCTATCTGAATAGACAGCAGTGCTGCTGGGGAGTTTGTTGCGCCACTTCTTCTTCCCAGCTAAAACACTAGGAAGTGGTGAAGGGCGGGCGTTCCGGGGGACTGTCTTATGTTGTGTTAATGACTGTGTTAATTTTGACGTTCAAAAAGTGCTGATTCTCAGCCTACTTTGAATAAATGAATTTTGATGTTGGTTATGTACCTACTCTTAAAGATAGCAGTAACTATAGTATTAATATATGCCTATAGCATAACCAATGATTACATTTGTACGTTTGAAAATTTACAATCAAAATGGTGTATGCTTTATTATTGGTTAAAATACACGTGTCAAATTCTGGCTAACAACTGTTTATATAGTTAAGTACTTACAGGATAAACAGTTGCTTGCAAAATTTTGACGATTCAATACAAATCAACTTCCCAAGCTCCTAATTTTCCTTAACAAATCGATCGAAACTTTTCAAATCACCGCCCATCTCATCTTAGGAAGTAGACAAGGCATTGAACTTATACAATTAAGTCTTTCATTTAGCGAAAATGCTATTATTATAATACAGAGAAGTTTTGTCTGGATGGGAGCCAGACTGTGCCGAGTCATCCGTTTTGCTTTTAGACGTTTTAGGCTACGAGTTTGACGTTCTCGCTGTTTTGCTTGTCAGGTTTTGTAGAACATAAGCAGAAAGTCTGTCTACCTAATACAATGTTAAGGTATACTGGTGAAATTGGACAGTGTGAACAAAGGACTAACAATAAATCAGCAAACTGCTAAATATAATATTCATTAAAATAATACCAACATACTAAGGCACCCTTGCACCAAAACTCACTAAATGCGTTTAGTACATATTTAAAACATAATTCTGTCACTGTCACCTTCAAACGATAGACAGAAACAAAATGATGGTTGAAATACCTACGTTTAGCGCTAAACGCATTAAGTGATTTTGGTGCAAGTAGGCCTTAGTGATAAGTGATAAAAATGTATCGGATTTATATAAGCCACCCAAAAGCTTTTGTCAATTCTATTGAAAGTCGTTGTAGAAATACGTATTTTATTTATTTCTTTGAAGGCGGTTGCCACATCTCTGTTCGCACGCATTTTCAGTCCAAGTAGGAGCTCTGAAATATCGCGGGTGTCCGACGGAGATCTTGTCTGACACAACACGTACTTGTTCCTTGTAATTTTGGTATAATAATCCCTAACAAAACCACGTTGCACTATCGCGTGCAATCACTACAAAAAAATCAATTACCCCACCGGTTTTTTAACCCCGACGTAAAGTTAAGCAACCGTTGCATTATTTTCATTACCAAAATCAATAACCCACCCTACACCTAAAACTAAAACAACCATCACGCAATCCATTACTTGTTTCCTCAACACCTTTTGTTCAAAGTTTCGTGCTACAACAGCAATGTACAACTATCGCTTCGTTTGTTACAAACATAACAAATGTTTGACATTAACTGGGTCGCTAGAGGCGCGAAGTTAGCGTTGTTTGGAAGTTTGCCAACCCTGAATTAGGGCATGCACTTCATTAAATAAATTGTTAAGAGGTAGATAGGGCTACTAGGCTTGATTAGGGTTGTACTGAACTCGGAATTGGTGGCGACGCTACCTATCGTAAGGTTGAAATAAGAGGAAAATAATATACGTGTTGAAATCATTTGATTATGTTGGTGGGCGCAATTGTAAGGTCCAAAATAGGATTATTTTCGATAATACCAGTCTCAGTACCAGTGTCAGTTTCAGTACTACCTACCTTTAGTAAAATTTTTGAGAAATTAATTTTAGCCCAATTGCAAAGATTTTTTAATAAACATAAATTATTACATAGTAAACAGTTCGGTTTTACAAGGGGTCGTTCAACTACTGATGCCGGTGTTGAACTTTTAGGACATATCTATAATGCATGGGAAGATAAATGCGATGCCTTGGGCATTTTTTGTGATTTGTCCAAGGCGTTCGATTGCGTTCTTCATGAAACGCTAATCAGGAAACTCCGCCACTACGGGATCCGGAACACCGCTCTGGATCTTCTTACTTCATACTTGAATAATAGGGTTCAGAGCGTTGACGTTAATGGTAAAAGATCTCCCGGATCTATAGTAACAATGGGAGTCCCACAGGGCTCAATTCTTGGTCCTTTTTTGTTTCTTATTTATATTAATGACTTGCCTTACCTCATAAAGGATAATCATAATATAGTGTTGTTTGCGGACGATACTTCACTTTTGTTTAAACTTAAACGTCAGCAGCTGGTTACTGACGATGTAAATAGCGCGATCTCAAAAGTAGTTCACTGGTTCAATGTTAATAATTTACTACTTAATGAAAAAAAAACCAAATGCATTAAGTTTACGTTGCCTCACGTTAGACAGGTGTTAACTAATGTATTGATAAAGGGCAGAGAATTGAATCCTGAAGATAGCACAGTATTCTTGGGCTTAACTTTGGATGCTAAGCTTCAGTGGGGCCCACACATAGATAAATTATCAAAAAAGCTTAGCTCCGCAGCATACGCTGTTAGAAAAATTCGTAATTTAACTGACATAGAGACAGCCCGTTTAGTGTACTTTAGCTATTTTCATAGTGTAATGTCGTATGGTATCCTGTTGTGGGGAAATGCCGCCGACATTCAGACTATCTTTGTTTTGCAGAAAAGAGCTGTTCGATCAATTTATAAATTAAGCCCGAGACACACTCTCAGAGAGAAATTTAAGGAGATTAATGTAATGACTGTGCCTTCACAGTATATTTTTGAAAATCTTTTATATGCCCATAAAAATATAAACTTGTTTAAAAAATACAGTGATATCCATAATATAAATACTAGGAACAAACACAGCTTCGTTGTACCTACAACAAGGCTCAAGAAAATAGGTGGCTCGTTCAGATGTCAATGTATACGCTTTTATAATAAACTTCCAAGCCACGTTCAAGATCTAAGCCTTAATAAATTCAAATCATTCATTAAACGTAAGTTGTGCCAGAAAGGCTTTTATACCGTTAAGGATTATATTGAGGACAAAAAGGCTTGGGATTGAGTTGTTCCAATTTTCTGCATACTGAATGTTTTCTTTTATTTCTGTTACATACACTGATAAATTGATAATTATTATAACAGAACGATCAATTATTGTGAATGTGAGGACTATGTGGGTCATTGTTTCAGTTTTAATCATGATCTGGCAGTTTAAGTAGTTCATGCGGCCTACCCAAGTGTCCTTTCTTTGGTATTGTTCGTCGAATCGTTGAGCTCCTAAAGTTCTGAGTTGAGCTGCACGGTTACTGACAAATGCGTGCACTGACTGGACAGGTCCTCTTAATCTGCGTGGTTCTTTCCTCAGAAGACCATTTCAGATACTAATCTACATGGTCCTCAAAGATTATGTTCGAATATTTATATACACATTGACATTGATGAATTTTATACATACAATGACATGAGTATTTACTTTGTAAAGTATTATATTATTTAAATTATTGTGAATGTGAAGATTATGTGGATTATTACTTTTTTTATTTTATTTCTTAGTTAGTTTCACGATCTGGCAGCTTGAGTAATTTATGCGGCCTACCCAAATGTCCTTTCTTTGTTTTTTTATTGTTCGTCGAATCGTTGTGCTCCTTAAGTTCTCAGTTGAGCGGCAAGATTACTGACAAATGCGTGCACTGACTGGACAGGTCCGCTCAATCTGTATGGTTTTTCCTCAAAAGACCGTTTCAGACACCAATCTACATGGTCTTCACATGATCTGACCAAGATTATGTCTGGACTTTAAAAGAGACTGTGACCTCTGAGTTTGTTTCGGCCTGTCTTCTCAGAGTAGTCAGTTATGAAACGCCGACCTCATCTAGTTTTAAAAATATGATTGACGTGTAAAAGTGTTTGTAACAAACCTACTTACAGAAATAAAATCATTTATCATTTATCATTTAATATACCAGCAGTCATAGACCTAACACAGGGAAAAGGCCTCTTATCAATAATAATTAATGGATTAATCTTCAGGCGTAATTTGGTGTAATGTTCACATAATAAGAAGTCGAAAGAGTCTTGGGTACCTAATCGGCCAAAAACGTTGCCGAAAATATCTTAAATTTTTACTGAATAATTTGACAATTATTAGAGACCATAAAATTACCGGGAAGCTGCGATATTGTTGATAAACAAAAAATGCTTCAAGTAAAAGACTGAAAAAAACCCTCTATTTTTCAAAGGACATTGAATAAAAACAATACAACCTGGAAAATGGACCTCCGTAAATACGGCCGTCATTATACTATCTTCATTATTCATCTCTCGTTGACAATGAGAGAAAAATTGCATATTGTTATTATTTGATAAATGATTGCTATTGTTCCTCTCGACGATACGGAGCGAACGGGAGACAAAGGATACGGGCCTTTTATGATAAGAAAACAATGTACTAATTGTAAAATTATATAATTAATATAATTTCTTTGGGTTGAGTGATCTGGGTAACGTAATACCATAATTCTCTTGAAATCGGCAATTCCTAGGACTAAAACTTCGAAGATCATCACGAGATCATTCGTCATCGCAAGGTGGAGGCCCACTCCATCTGACAGAGAGGAGGCCTGAGTCCCAGCTGGGGGATATTATAGGCTGATTTTGGTTCATCTAAAGACTGCCACACACCTTGGGTTGTTACCTCCACTCCTAATAGTAACCTTGCTGACTGGCTACACTTATTACCATATCCGCTAGGGCGCAGAGCGCAGCAGAGCGCGGGAAAAATAATCGAGTGGGGTGAATGCCAGATGCGTCACCGGCGTGCCGGCGCCGCTCGGCCGCCCGATAATGTAAACAAAGCATTTTTACGACTTGGGTTTCATTGAATGGTGCTAACACTTGTGTTTTTTGTTATGGTAAGGAACGGGGCTTTAAGATAGCGGAGTTTCGTTTGAAATAGGATAGTATTCATGTAATCAAATCGTTCGTTAGTATGACGCAACCATAAATCATAACTTTGTTTTCAAATAAATGGTTATAGTTCGAAAAAACGAGCGATGACCTATATTGTTTAAGGTTTTAAATACATTATGTGTATATACTTAACGCAAAACTAATAAAACCACATAGCATTAGTACTATTTACGAGCGCCCAAAGTTGAAAAAATTTGCCGACGGCAAAAAAATAACAATGGCCGCCAAGACAATGGAAACAAAATGTTGTTGTTTTATAAATATAAATCTGATACGTAGAATAAAAATATTGGTACCTGTGGAAAGCTTATTTAATGCTTCAACTTTGTTATAAAAGTAGTCGTATTAGAATAACACACTGTACTAAAATAAGGATCTGAAAACACATACACGTAATAACAATAAACATGAATCGGTCAGCGCCGGTTGTGGAATAAAACCGAAATTACGTAATATTTTTTCACTCACCGACCTTGAAATCCTGCAGTAATTCACTTCACTATAATATTTATCACATACTTAAACAGGCCATAGCACTTCAAACACTTGAAAACCCACTTAAAACACAAATTATTTATCATGTAAACAAAACACGCGCGAGTCCGTACGTCACTGACCAGACGCCATTTTTTTTTAATTATTTGATTTTTTTGGTTGAACGCTTGTAGTGTTGTCATACATCTGAGTAAGCGGCCTTTAAGCACAAAATCGACTAAGCAATCGGATACAGTGTGCCACAGATCTTTTAAAAATGAAAAATTGAATAAAGTTTATCGGATTTCGATTAATTAAAGGGTTACTTAGGTGAGAGCATGCATTCCGCATTACTTTTTATGCGGCGACTTTGGTCACCTCATCCACTCCAGCGGATATTGTAGGCCATAACCTTTATCAAAGGTTCGTGTCGATACTTGAGAACAAGAAGAAGCGACTCTGCCATTATCACTACGTTTGGCAGACGTAGGTTTTTATTATTATTACAAATTATATATTATTACATATTATATATATACAAACTATAGTATACTGAAGATCTCCTCATGCTACTCCTGGCAAAAATCTTTTACGGCGCTGTACACAAAGATCCTCTTCTATTTTAGATGCAGCTAATGAAGCCATGTGGGCATTTCATTTATTGAAACAAATTAATGAAAAATTGTTAATTTTGATGCACTGATTTACCTATGAAACTTTATCACACTGCATTGCATTTGCATCTTTAGTCAGGAAATAGTGCAGTAACGACTTAGCAATTGAAATTGTTTCCGTCAATTGCCGATACGCTTATTTCCTGTAGCGCTAGTGACGGTAAAGGTTATCTGTATACCTACTGTTGTCCCTTGTATTGTATTGTGGACACATGTAATTACATGTATTCACTCAAAGTCAAAGAATTTATTTCAATGAGGGCTATCGCGCTTGAGTTCGCCACTAGAGGCGCTAGTGTAGAGTAAGGTCTCTAGATGTCAAATGTACTGAACGTTCACTGTTTACGGGATATCTTAACACGGATTTAAACTAATAAAAAATTGTAATTGTTGTAATGGTTGTTCTATTCCTGATTAATTATGGCTTAAGATTTTAAGCAAAATTTTGGATCTAATTTTGTAGCACTTGAAAGAAGAATAATTGTTAACTTCATGCTCGCCAATTTTAGGAACATTAAAATCTAAATATTAATTTGAATTTATAAAATTTTATAAAATAGACATAATATGAATTTATGAGTACTTACAAAACATCAAATAAATGTACTGACAGGACTTTACTCGCCAGTGGCGCCAACTGGTGAGCACAAAAACGATAGCGCCCATTAGTATGCTCATGAGCTTATTGTTTTATTTGTAGCATTTTTTAGCATTAATTGTTAAATTTTGCATGCTCTCAGTTAGAATGTACCCGGCTCACTATATTTTTGTTACAACTTTATTGTACAATACCTACATTCTATGCGAAATATTGCGAATTATTTGATTTGATTTAGACCATTTTCTGGAGCTTTTGAATTTTTTATGATTCTGTCATACAGAAAATTTGTAAGAAGGCAATATTGGTAAGTTCCAAACTATAGATTCTTATGGAATCTCTATCGGGCGAAAAAAATACCCTACTCTTTCTCAACAAGTCAGTAAAGAAAGAAGGAAAATTTATTTATTTAGCATCGACTAAAAAATACTACTATTAACTGGTACTATTAATTCCTCTGATAACAATGTTGTTGTGGCTTTCAGAAATCAGGAATAGTGCTTGACCATCCGAGGCCAACTTTAACTTTAACTTTGCCATGTTTTTAAGGGGACTTCATGACCTAAACGCAAGTTTTATAATGCCTAAAAGTATATAATCCACTGCAGTAAACAAAATGAGAAAAATATATGATATTCTTCAGGATATATATGCTAGTTAGATATATTACAACTAATTTGGTACAATAGAAAAAAGTCACGAGGATACCTCTAAAAATTTCTTTTAACGATTAAAAACCATACTAGTATACATGCAATCATTCTGATTTTTTTGTTTCATCTTGTTCTTTAAGCAAGATTGTATTAATGTGATAGTGTTTTCATTTTTAGTCCAATCAATAGATTTTTTGTAAATTGCTTTCTGCTAATTGCTTCTTATTTTGCAATAAATTACTAGCTTTGTGTCATCGCGCTTCTCTTTCTTTTCTTTGCATAACGACAGTACCGCGCTTTAGCCTTTGTCAGCCCCATAATCATTAAAACTAAAATCATACATTTGTATTATGATAAAAGTGTTGAAAGCGTTGCCGCAGGTCATCGTTCAGATAAAGTTCTTGGCACTCGCACGTATCCGCATAATTCCACTTTTTATTGCATTCTGGAAATTGAAAGCGTTCATTTTGTTATAAATGGATAGATAGGTATTATTTTAAAGCGAAGTATTTTCATAATTATAGAGACGTCCTGCTATTGTAATTTAACTTTTAAAATATTGTGTCTATTAAAAAAAAACATGCTGTATTAAGTTAGCTCACAATCTCACATCGACCTGTAGACTGATTATACCAACTACCATTCCTTTCCATTATAATGAATGGACCCATAAGGGACGTTAAAAGCGACTATTGATAGTTCTAGGCAGCCACAGAGACACACACACTGAACACAAACACACACACATACACACACACTCTTACACTCTGTGTCTGTCTGTAAGGCAGGAAGAACATGGGAACAACACACGGAGTAGGAAAAACGTAACTGTTCATTGTATACCAATTTGTGATAAGAGGAATAAAAAAAAAAAAACAAGCATACATTGGAAATGCCATTTATTTTGACAGTTCAATAAAGTTCATTGGTTATT
Source organism: Brachylomia viminalis (assembly GCA_937001585.2). Classification (NCBI taxonomy): domain Eukaryota; kingdom Metazoa; phylum Arthropoda; class Insecta; order Lepidoptera; family Noctuidae; genus Brachylomia; species Brachylomia viminalis. The sequence continues at coordinate 24,203,944 of OW443298.2, read as the reverse complement.
TACGCTGTCGAGCAGACAAATTTTTCAAACATAAGAAGCAATTAGGAATTTCCTCCAAAATCCTTCATCAATATTCATCAAAAGACGTTAACAATTACCTAAACAACCATAAACAGAATACCAAACCAAACCAAAGAAACCAACAAACAAAACAACCCATTATACCCACAACTACCCACAAAAAACATCAAAAACTTCAACAGTACCTCTTTTAAAAAGAAAAGTCCGCAGAAAGAGGCTGGCTCGTTCGTGTGTAGCCGATGTGTCCACAAATTCTGGCAAAAAGGCCCGTTCCAATAAAAAGTCTGTGAGATATTGCGATGGTCAATAATGGCGTACTGGCCAGTAATACAGTTTCGGGAATGAAAATGCGGAATCGTATGTAGGGAGATGGGATTGATTATATAGAACGATGGAACTTTTTTTTGTATTGGTTATACATATAGTGAGTGATTGATATGACTTGGGTAGACTTTTGGTGCTTCTTCTTTTTAGGACGGTTTTCTCTGGTTTACTTTAAAAAGTAGATTAAACCAAGCTCATGGGAAGGCTGCAACTATGTAATTTTACACTTAACAGGAATTGTTTAATTGATAGCAGTAAAATTTTGATTTGTTACAGGTAAGTTCCTGAGTTCTGATCAGCTGATTAATGGTTACCAAAGGGCCTCTCATTTGGTAAGATGTTACTATTCTAATTACTTCCACCAGTGTTAATAAAGGTGACGGATACAAATTCTAAAGACATAATGGCGTATTATGTTTTTATAATTAAAATTTAATTAATTTTTCAAACTATTTTTATTGAGTTTTAGTTTGATACCCATTTATCAATGAAAACTGCAAGAGATTTTGCTTTCTACTATATTTATTTCCATTTGACGAATACGATGTGAACGCCTGCACAAAGCTTCGAAATGGCAACAATTTCGGAATCCGAATGCAGCCGTTTATATGCTTGAAAGCAGATCAGCCTAATGCTGAAGCTGTGTTTGTTCACAAAGGAATGAACAACCGTAGATTCTGCCTATTGTTGCTAAGAATGCACAAACTGTATAATAATGAGCAGTAACCGGGCGCTAATATGACAGATTCAATCAATCCACTCAGCCTACCACAGGCCGCCACTGGACAAAGGCCTCTCCCAGGCTGCGCCACAAAACCTTATCCTTGGCCTTCCGCATCCAGTCTGCCTGACCGCCTTCTTAAGGCAGTCGGTCAATATAGATAGGGGGCGTCCCACACTTCGCTTGCCGATACTTGGTCTCCACTCCAGGACCCGTCTGCTCCACCGGCCATCGGTCTTTCTACAAAGATGGCCTGTATATGACAGATTGAGCTTTCGGAGACACAAGCCATGAGCATATTATACCATATTTAATCGCATCGTGTGCAACAATAAAAAGTAAGAGAAATTATTTTTTACTAAATTGACTAGCAACTTAAATTGCCCTTGTATTCAAATCACGACCGTCATTCTTTGACAGTTGTATGAAATTACTATAACACGGCAAATTGATGTAGTGTGTCAATTTGATAATTTTCCTGTCCGTTCCTGTTTACCTGGCTAAAATGCTTTAAGTTTCAAACTCTACTCAAACTCTTTTAAATTGTCAAAGGGTTGGTCAGTCAGAAAGTTGAAGCTGGTTACATCATTCATGTTGAAATTATGCATTTAAATATAATGCAGAACGTTAAAAGCGTCTGAAATAAAAATATATATAAAAAAACAATTAAAATAAGCCATAGTGGCAGTTACGAGATGACTAGACCCTACTGACCGCGCCCGTTCACGAACATGACGCATGGATTAATTAGCATTTAACTCAACCATTTCAAAGGGAGCTAAATGATCCAGCACACGCGCCCCCATCAGCGGGATATTAGAGTGAGAATTACGTACTCTCAGCCGCCAGGGCACATTTACGGCAATGAAAGACGTACCTACCCAGTAAATGGTAGCTTTATAGTAGAAACGTAGTACTCACACATGTGCTAGGCCATTATGAAATACTAAAATATTGAATTTAAATAATGCAAATATTTTTTTTAATCTTTAGCAGCTCCTTCAGTATTTTCAAATGCTAATCAATTAGTTTATGCGCCCTTGTGGAGCAGGACCAGCGTTGAGCCAAGCATTTTTATCAGCGATGTAATCTCCCAACTTATAATATGCTTGGCTGCATAGTGTGCGTTTTAAACAAGATTTAAATTTCGTTTCATTCAGTTGAAGTATGTAGGAAGGTATTTTTATAATAACATTACAAACATTACCCCATGAAAGATGAGTCTACTTTAGCCAGTCTGAAACCTGGTTGTACTAATAGGTGCCTATTTCTAGTGATGTGACTGTGTCTATCGTAAATGATGTTTTCATAGATGTATCGAGTACTGGTACTGTCGTGATGTTAATGTCTTTAAATAGTTCTCTTACTTCTCTAATATGGCTCTGATGGCTCTTTTTTTGCAGGATAAAAATTGACTCGATGTTTACAGGCCATCCTCATAGTATAATACTATACAACATAATACTATGAAAGTAACTAAAATAGACTAGCCTCGCTGTTTCAACATCAGTAAGTTGATGGATTTTTCTAAAAGCTATTGCTGCTGGACTTAGCCGTCCTGCAAGGGATGTTAAATGTGGACCCCATTCAAGTCTTGAGTCGAGCGTGATCCTCTGGAAAAAAGTTTTATCTACGAATTCTAGTTTCTCTCGATTCAATGCAGAGTTACTACTTTTGACAATAATTATGTAACGAAAATCTTATGCACTTAGTTTTTTCCCATTTATTAGTAAATTATTAGCAGTTAACCAATTTTAGACCTGCGTTATTTACGTTGTCATGATTAAATGCACGTAAATTAATTAAAAAAAATTAGGAATTATCGTCAGCAAATAACACCATTTGTGTTGGGTTCTTAACAAATTGGGTAGATCATTAATATATACTAAAAGAGAAAAGGACCCAATATCGAATCCTTGTGGCACACCTATTTTTACTTTTAAACCGTGTGAATCGACACCATTTGTTTGAACTTGCTGTTGTCTATCATTTAAATAAGATATTGTTAAACTGAACGCAAGTTTTCAAAGTCCGTAATGCTCAAGTTTCAATAGTAAGTTTTTGTGATCGTCGCAATCAAATGCCTTGGAGAGGTCACAAAAGATTCCTATGGTGTCTTGGGTTTCTTCCCACGCCGTAAATATTTTTTTTAATAAGGTGACACTGGCGTCAGTCGTACAACGTCCCTTGGTGAAACCATACTGCTGATCGTGTAAGATTTTATTGCATTTGATTAGGCATTACCTTTTCAAACCCCTTGCTAAAAACCGGCAACACGGTAGGTGTCTATAATTATTGGTGACTTTACTGTCCCCGGATTTTAAAAGTGGTAGAATAATATAATCATAGTAATGATATATACATATACAATATTTGACATAAAAAGTACACAGATACAGGGTGACACTTAGCGTGCAAATAGCCCGGTACAAAATAAATGATCAAATCAATAAGATGATTATTTTAGTCTTCTCACAGTAGTGGAATGTGTAATCTTCTTACATGCACTAGCATAGCTCTTACAAAACTATGGAAGATTGTTTTATTCCTTTGTTTAAAAAGAGGGCTTCTATTTACGTCTCGATTCTCTCAAGGGATTCTCGTAACAAGCTCACAGACCTTATGTAATATGCATTCTGAATAATATCTTTACTCTTACATAGTAGTTCACACAACATTGTGGGACAATGTAATCATAAGCACACGAAGTACTTCAAAGTTCGTGGGTACTTGTAGTGGTGACGTCAGATGCCACAATAGTTCTGTTATTTTGTTGGAGACAAACAAATTAATGTTGAATGGGTTCATGAATGAGTTTATGGTCTCAATTCATGAATCTCGATTTCAAATGGGTTAGGTTAGACATCCAAGTTGGTCGCAGTTTATTTAGTATTAGACACTATGATAGGAATTATTTGAAGCTCACAAAAAGAGGCACATTTATTATAATAGAGTGTACATTAATAATTTAGGACAAAGTGGGAATTATGTGAGGTATGATTAAATACATGCCAAAAGTTGGGTTAATACAAAGCTCTTATTTTAAACCCGTAGATACTTTGTTATTGACATGATAATTATGACATTTGACAGAATTTCTGAATTTTTATTTATTTATTTTAGGAGGTCTTATAGCTAATAAAAACAGACAAAAAAAGGGGCACCATAGTCACCAGCAAGCCTAACGTATAGAGTTATAATAATAATTTATGGTGTGAGCACAAAAACAAAAAATATTAGATAGAATAAGCTACTGGGGAATTCCTAATGTAAAAACCCATCGCAGGTTTTTCGAACTGCAGATCGAATTTAGGACCCCATGTTCTAAGTTCGATACCCAGCTGTCACTCTTGCGACCACTACACCATCGAGGCAACAACCCCACTAAGTCTGCATTTCAATTCTGTCTAGTTCCTTAGCTATAAACAGGAAGTCACTTCAACTGTTATTGCACCTAATACCCTCAACGATATACTTAGGGGCTACGTAACCCTGAGAGCCACTTGACCCGTTTGAGTTCTTTTGTGGCTTCCTAACTTCGAATATATATATACCTACTATTGAGCCAGCTCAAACAGGTTCATAAATCATGGTTCTGCTATACATGTGATAAAAGTTAATAATTTGCACAAGAATAACCGTACTTTTCAGTGTTTTAAGTACATAAACCCATAATTTCACTGTCTTCTTCTTGTAATATTAATATTCGTTTTCAAAATAAAATATCTTTTCTTATGTTTGAGAAAGCTTGGAAATTTGAGCATTAATTGACAATCTTCTTCGAGATAAATCGAAATAGCTGTACTGACCAAATACATTCGAGCAGAGGCCGGCAAAAGTTGTATGAAAATCCATATCTGTCGTGGTTTAGCGGCCAAATAAATTACATAGTAAACTCATATCTATCGTGTAATTTAAAAATGGAACGATCTTTTACTTCGAAACATAGCACCAAGGAGGTAACTTATCAAAGGCTTTATTTAAATTTCAAACTGGCTTGCAAATAGAAATCAGTTTATTGAAAAAAAAACAAATGAATATTTTAACGCGGGAAAAATTATTGTTGTTCGTTGTTCTTTGTTGATTTTGAAAACTAATTGTATTTTAATTTCCACCACAACTAAGCATTGATGGACTTACGATCAATGACTCTTTTGCTGGCCTCTGCAGTAATATACTATTATTATGCAGCTCAAGACCACAAGGACTTCAAATCAATAATATGGAGAAACTTATTAGGGTACGGAAAATTGTTTTGTTAACCTAAATAGTTACCTATTTGTTAAAAAGTGTTTTATTTAGTTTCATAATTCCCAAACCTGAGTTCATTGAACTGACATACAGGGTGGCAGGGACATCGACCATGGATTCAATACATGATTCTGAATCACCCTCCGTTGAAATTTATCGTAGGCTATTAAAAAAAAAAATTGCTGTTCAATACATTTATACCGCGTTATTGCACTTTTCTATGAACAAGCAGTTTTTTTTTTTAAACCGACGGTATATTTCTGCGCTAGGGTGTGAATTTATGGTTACAGTGTGCGAGTCGATGTCTCTGCCACCCTGTATAAGTTCAGTGTTCAAAATATCATCTAGTTTATAAAATATGACTGAAGTGTAAAAGTGTTTGTACAAACCTACTTACAGAAATAAAATCATGAATCATTACATTCTACGATATAGTGTTTATTTCCTCCAGAATTTGGCTTCCATACAACAAGGTCGGGGCATGTAACAATAGTGAGCAATTAGTGGGTCTTTTCTTTGTTGGTTCCCGTTATATAGAGCCTGGGTCTTCCGTAGCCCCATGTACGATGTGAAGCAATATATCACGATCCTCGTTACAGCCGTAGGACAGTGCTTTTGATATCAATGGACATGTATTTTCATTGAGAGGACAATTTTGGTAAACAAATTCGTCAAACTAAAGTGGATTTTTCCAAATAACTCCCCGTTCGCCACTTTGTTAATAAATCCAGATTCTAGATTATATCTGAATAAATCCTAATGGTAAGACAAAATAACAAGTTGTCCAACCTGGGGACTTAACTCAAGACCCCACCACGCTCAGCTGTCGTGCTTACAAACAGTAAACCAACGAAGCAAAAAATCTAGGTATAGTATTTTTAGCTCACGAAGCGACGCGCGCTTTACTTGTGGCTACCAAGTGCACAAACACGCTCTGAATGTGTGTGTAAGCACTGAAGCTGTCGGTGCCGTCCGAGACAATGGTGAAGTCGGAAGTCTGTGTGTGTGCGTTATGTGCTGACGTTACTCGTCTTTACGCACACGTTCACAGCGTGTTTGTACACTTGGTTACTACAAGTAAAGCGCGCGTCGCTTCGTGAGATAAAAATACATACAGTAACCTAATATAATTAATAATTTCTCATCTGATCTGTGAAGAAGAACTGTTACTAAACTAACCAACTTACTAATACCAAAAATCAGCAAACCATTTAGTCGTGGAGTAGGAAAGGAAAAATAAACAACATACGTATTTTGAAAAGTAAAAAACATCTTTCATTGGTTACCTACATCGCATTTATATTTGATTGAACGCTCCTAACGGTACCTACAGGTTTCTATAAGCCTTTGAAAGGTTTTCTGCTGTAGTCAATAGTTGCTTTTATCTAACTTTCGTTCTTATTTTTGTAGAATATATGAAAGATTTTATATTCACAGATATCGATAAAATAATATCTACCGAGTGATGGTTGACAATAGGGGTTAAAGTATGAAATTGCCGTTCTATTGTATTAGGTACTTCGAATTGACATAGAACCTTCATAGTTTGAGATTTTTGAGTGAAACTTTTAAAAAAAATGTGCAACATTCTGTTATCGACTTTCAGTTGTTTTTTCTATTCAGCTTAGACAAGAAAGATGGATACTTCGAAAATTCGAGTTATATTTGGATACGAGTTCCGATGCGGAACTAACGAGGCAGAAACAACTCGCAATATCAATGTTGCGTTTGGAGAGGGGACTGCTAATGAACGCACCGTGTGATTTTGGTTTAAACGCTTTCGTGATGGAAACTTTGATTTGAAGAACGAACCACGTGGAAGACCGCCCACACAGGTGAATAACAATGAATTGAAAGAGATGGTGGAAGCCGATCCGAGCCAAACTACCCAGGAATTAGTGGCATGGTTTAACGTTATCTTACCAACAACATTGACTCATTTGCGTCAAATCAATAAAATAAAAAATTATGAGAAATAGGTACCTCATGATTTGACTGACCTGCAGAAAGAAACACGTGATAAAACGTGTGTTGCGTTGTTGAATCGATACAGAAATGAAGGAATATTGGATCAAATTGTGACATGTGATGAAAAGTGGATTCTTTACGATAACCGTAAGCGAAAAATGCAATGGCTGACTCCAGGTCTAATGCCGCAACAGTGTCCTAAAGCAAAGCTTACCAATAAAAACGTAATGGTAACTGTTTGGTGGTCTCAACATGGTGTTATTCACTATAGCTTTCTCCGATCTGGTCAAGTAATAACGGCAGATGTCTACTGTGCCGAAATCTGAACAATGATAGCAAAACTAGCTGTGAAACAGCCCCGACTCATGAATCGATCTTCACCATTATTGCTCCATGATAGCGCGAGACCTCCTAAAGCATGAGAAACCGTTTTAACTCTACAGGAACTGCAATTAGAAACCATTCGTCACCCTCCGTATACGCCAGACCTTGCTCCAACGGACTACCATTTTTTTCGTGATTTGGACAATTTTTTACGTGTTAAAAAGTTGTTCTCAAGAGGCAGTACAAAATGCTTTCACACAGTATGTCGAATCTAGATCACGAGAGTTCTATCTCAAAGGCATAAATGACCTTCCTACTAGATTGCAGCAATGTATAGATAATAATGGTAATTATTTTGATTAAATAAATATGTTAAAACATATTTCAATTTTTCAGTACAAATCGGCAATTTCATACTTTAACCGCTAATATTTATTTCTGTATGTAAATTACTTCAAAAAACACTGACACGTCAAACTTAAAATATGATTTAAAACTAAATGAGATCAGTGTTTCATATCCAACTACTCCGAAAAGAAACACCGAAACAAACTCGGAGGTCTCTTTTAAAGTCCAGACGTTATCATGGCCGGGCCATATGAGCATCATGCAGAATCTGTGTATGTGCCTGTAAAACACTAAAGACAATGAATGCTGCTTTGTTTTTATAATTATTGACAAAATTAAAGCATGATAGATGGCAATGGGTAACTTCAACTGTTGCCTTTGCATCCTGCAATTGTCTCGGCAGGAATCCTTAGCATAACCTTAAAAAAACTCGATTCTTCTTCAGATCTCCTATTAAGGATCTATTTTACACCTACAAAACGAGAATACCTTGGTATTTACAAACGGCACGATTGGCGCAGTGGTTAAGCGTTTGACTGCTGCGCTGCGTGTCGCGGGTTCGATTCCCGCACGGAACAAATATTTGTATGACCCGCAGATAGTTGTTCCGGGTCCTAGCTGTTTGTGTATGTGAGTTTTAATTTTTGTAATTGCACCCGCGATACAGGAGAAATTCCTAGTGTGGGGCAAACAAGAAAAAAATAAAAAACTTGTTAGTCGCACAATTTTAATCATAGATCATTCTTTAAAATAAACTTCAAAAACCTATACGTACATAACGTACCTATTCAATTCATACCGTTTTGAATGTATCAAGAAAATCATCCAAAAACAACCACCATTCAAAATATATCGTTCAAAAAACCTTTCCCCCAAATGAAATATTGTGAGCATACAATAAAGCATCATTTACAATAATCCAGTTCTTAGAGCAAGTCTATTATTCGAGGAGCACGCCGACCGCCCAATTACATTCCCTCCCCTTATTGAATCGTAAAAACCATTGTGTTGTAAGGAGTGGATCGTATTCAGATTTTTGGGGATATTTTAATAACAGAAAAGTATTCGAGGGACTATTAAAAAGACCGCCCATTTGTCGGACGAAAATAAATGTTTAAAAGGCAAAACAGGTATTGAAATCGCGGAAAATGGCCTTTTTTTTACTGAAAATAAATGTTTGGAAAGGATTCGTTTTCGGTGAAATGTTTTAAACTTTATTGAAATGTGTTTTAGGCCTTTTTTTTGTTCTAGTATTTGTTATTTATTTTAAGGTGCGTTTTTCAGTTTTAAAACGATTATCGATAAATGATAAATCGTTTTATTTCTGTAAGTAGGTTTGAACAAACACTTTTACACGTCAATCATATTTTTTTTAAACTAGATGGGGTCGGCGTTTCCTATCTGACTACTCTGAGAAGAAAGGCCGAAACAAACTCAGAGGTCACAGTCTCTTTTAAAGTCCAGACAAAATCTTGGTCAGGTCATGTGAAAGCTATGTAGATCGGTGTCTGCAATGGTCTTTTGAGGAAAGAACCACACAGATTGAGTGGACCTGTCCAGTCAGTGCACGCAATTGTCAGTAATCGTGCAGCTCAACTTAGACTCAAGGAGCTCAACGATTGTAACGACGACTCAACGAAAGTATTTTTCAATGTTACAATTTGTTGGAAAATATGGATTTTTATATCAATCTTAAATACCAACTCATTATTGTTAATGCGAGATATTTTAAATAGTCCACATAAAAAATGAAAGCCTTCCAATTTTCGTTTTAGATTGGCCTGGAACATGATAATCCCTTCTATTCATAAAATTGTATCCAACAAGATAATTTCTTCTCTAGCATGGCCAAGCAACTTAATTAAGTTAACAAAAAAAGGCAATCACAAAAATTTAATTGAATTTTTGTCAACTCACAAGCTAAGTCCAACTCAAAAAACTACTCCGAAAAGGCCAAACGAGGTCCACATTAGATTTCTGATAGAATACGTCCAGCACGGAATTAGGGCAGTCAGCCTGGCACCCAGCCAGGTGATCTCGACCTGTGGAATTATGCATGAGACCTATAAGCGTCCGAGTTGTTGCAGTTATGAACAAAGGATAATATTATTCTAGGAACAGTTTTTTGAATCTGGTTAGTTCATGTTCTGCTGTTTTTGTGATGGACGTTCGTGGTTCGTTTTTTAAATGCAATTTTTCATTTGGTTTTCAGCATGCGTGTACTCGTTTCGTTAGAATATTGTACTTATACTAAAGGGGGCTCATGGCTAAATAATAATAGCTGCAAGGGTCGTTCGAAGGTTAAGCTATGCTTGCCGAGGTCGGTCCGTGGATGGGTGACAATCCATTACATATCGAGACCCCACCGCGCCTCGGAAAGCACGTTAAGCTGTTCCCATCTGTAAGTTGGTCCCAGCTGTCATTTGTAGATCTTTGACAGTCGTCACGGGTTTTCAGAAGCCCAAAAGTCTGACAAGCAGTCTTACCAAGGGGTATCGTATTATATTAGGCTCGAGGAACAGGGTGTAGGAAAGGGAGGATCCTCCGACCAGACGGGTCTCGTGTCTGGTGGGCAACTGCCCGATGATTGAGGTCGGGAAGTTGTATAAATGCTAGTCGCGCGGTAAACTCTGCTTGCGCGATGCAGGATTTGCGTGACGTTAATATGTCGCACACGTCACATGTGGCGTGGTAGATACCGCTACAGTATTATTCCCAGTAACTGCGTTGTGGAAGTCAGACAGGCAGTCTTTTTATGTAAAATACTGGTATTCAGCTGTATTGGGTTAGATTGGAAGCCGACCCCAATAGTTGGGTAGCTCTCAAAACGATGAAGGAAAACATCGAGAGGAAATCGGAATGTCCAAGAACCAAAAATTCGAAAGACATGTGACATCTACCAACCCGCACTGGGCCTGCGTGGTGGATTACGGCCCACTCCCTCTCGCTGAGAGGGGGCCTGTGTCCCAGCAGTGGAAACAATAGAGGCTGATGATGATGATGTTGATGATGAATGTTATAGGTATTCAGTTAGCGTAGGATTTTCTGATAATACACATATGGAGGACACTATTATTTTTCACTCACAATTTATTATAAACCTTCATTTGTTATTGGCTTGACTGCATCATTGAAGCCGTTGCACAAAAAATCAGTCAGTAAGGTTATGTTAGTTTAGTTAGTGAGATAACACGTCAACTCTAATTAAGTACTTACTGTACTTAATTTATGATAATTTAATTATTCTGTTTAGTGCAATGATCACTGGCTACCGTTTCTAAATAAATATTAAACTGCCTAAAACATACCAATTTCAGAACAATTAGGAAAACCAATCGAATTTAATCTCGCGTGGAATGTATTTCCTGAATTTCAGGGTGTATACCAAATTGGGAACGTCGATTGGATGTAAAATTGAGAACGATGTTGCCGTAACGTTTTGAACTCCTTTTTAGTTTGTCATTGATCAATAAGACATCAAGTTCGTCCTCTATTTTAGGAACTACTTATTTAGGTAAACTAGAAAATAATTTTCCATCTTTAAAAAAAAAAATGGGTTTGCTCTAAACTCAAGTCTAGGTCAGTGGTGACAGAGACAGAGTCGACGATGGAGTGAGATAACCCAGAAGAAGCCTGTTCACTCTCACTTTGAAGAGATTAGGGTTATATGCGTTCGGAAACACCGATGCAGGTAGACCTATCTATATATTCCATCAATCTATATTTTTCAAAAAAGCACCAACATTTCAAGCCACAAACCCACAACACATCATTACGAACTCTATAAAGTTAAGAGGTCACGGCCAGGAAACTCCACACAGCCAAAGAGAGACCTTTTTAATGAACATTTTAAATGCAAAACATAAAAGCTGAGATATCTTTTCTCTTTTGTCCATCAAAAGATAAAAGGGGCGAAAAGATTTTGAGAGGGAAATGGAGCGGCTAAGACTTGGACACAATATGTAGGATCGGAAGTACTTTGGATTTTTTATTCATATTTTATTTTCGATATTCTTTTAGGGTTGTTAAACCTTTTCTGTACTTTTCCTTATTGGTAATATTACTTTTTCGATAGCTGTTGTTCTAGTAGGTACTCTATATGATATTTTGTATTTATATTTTGCACAATACAATCTTAATATAAAAAATTGCCACCAAAAATCTTATTTTTTTTTACAGAAGCCTTTTAAAAAGATTTTAGAAATAAATTGTCATGATACCAAATATAGAGTTTAGGGGCGGCCAAGAGGTATTCTGCAATAGACGTCTTCCTGCTGAACAACGCTGATGATGATAAGTACCTCGTTCAACATAACATAATTAATATCACATAAACTGGTTTATAAGAACACCAATTTACAAATAAGTACCTCATTCCCCTGTCAGAATAAAGCCAATTTACAGCTTCGCGTTTTCTGAAACAATACCTAATTATATCCTAATTACAGCACTTGGTAGATTCAAATTACTTTGACATAAATTAATGTGAACGAATTTAGGAAACCATTTTGCATTTAAATTACTTATTCGAAAGTAATTTTAGATAATGTGGATTATTGTCGCTTGTATAACGAAGTGAGCCTCACTTAAAACGCTTACGTTTTAAAAATACTGAGTAATATAAGGTAGGAAAAATTATCGTGGCAACTAGAAAAAAAGTTGCAATTACGTGAGTTTTGAAAATATAAATTGGCAGATATATTTTCTCTGTAGTATTGTTCAGATTTATTTATATTTCCCAGAGTTAACTTCAGGAAAAGTGACATAACATCACGCATGAATAGAAAGGATGGGAGGGGAAAGAGACAGAGATGTAATAATAATGAGAATAAAAATAAGCGTGTGTAATGTACAGAATATGAGTGATATTCGTACATTCACACTTCGCCAATTCGTTCAAGAGAAATATTAAAAATATAAATATAAACAGGTGCATAATCCTCATTTAAGTTTATTTACAACAATTCTTCCTCTCTTGTATGCGTCTTTAAAAGGGGAGTGAAACGATTTGCTCCTAAAATAGCGCAGTTATGAGGGGGCCTCCATCAGATTTAAGGGTGGATTCCCTTAATGATAATTGCGATAGCAACGAGTATTTCACGCTTTTTGTAGAGATAAGTATCTCCCGAGGGGCCTTTTAGTAAATATCGCAGCGTTTCACCCCCTAAAGTGTTTTGCTAGGAGTTGGAAAAAAAATATTTTAAATACAAATAGCAAGGCTAAGAATGAACTCATGACATAACGCATGTATTCAGGCAGAGGAGTAACTATGATACATCTAAATTAAGCTTGTAATGTTTAAGTCCCCTGTAATAGGCGGCGAGTCTGTTGCCTTATGCAACCAATTAAAAACAAAACGAAATCGATGGAGCCGACAAACCAGCTGGAAACATCCCCAATATTCACCCCCATGATGCAATGAATATTGATACATACATATCCTAACCATGGTTCACTTCAGTGAATTCTGAGCTCGGGAAACTTTCAATTGAAATCCCTTCGATTTCATACCCAGTAATTAATTTGAATACCATAAACTTTGCGTTAACTTACAAGATTGAGTGCCAGTGTAATTAATATTCCTATGTACATCGGCCTACGAAAACTTTGACGACACTTACAACCGTTCCGACATATAGGGTGATGTCAGAACCGTTGCGTCATGTGTCAATATGACAAAATTATAACTTCGATGCAGTGAAATGTTTACCAATCTGCTTAACAATACATTTCCCTAACTGTATTACGATTTATCTAGCACAGTCTAATCTCCGTACAAGCATCTCTATAAATATGTCTGAAGTATATTTCCCGTGTTTTTACCTGACTTCACCCCCGTCTACGTAATCTAAAATTGATCGCCAACAAGGTACCTGTTCTTTCAATCTGCTATCAGAGAGTGTACAAGATATCGGAGACACGTAAGGTCCTACATTGGCATGCCATGCGGGCAGGTAAACACCTGGGGACGGGGTCAAGGTCACTCGTGTACCTTTTTGCTGAGGGCGCAAGTTTTAAGAGATGTTATCTTCATTTATTTATTGGTGACTGAAGTAATGGGGTTTCCTTGCTTAGTCTTAATATATTTTCCTTAGGGTCTCAGCTCTGTTAACTTATATCTTTATATGTATTTGGGTAGTCATTGAGGTAAAGTTAAGGTTTGTAATCTAATTAGAATGTTACTTTTCGTTACACCTGACACTCCCTGCTTCCTGAAGTTACTAATCAGTATCGTTGCAGTATAGCTAAGAAGATAATCGGTAGTATCTGATAATTATTTTTTCATTTCCATGAATGACAAAATCCTCAATTTTATTTTCTTCTCTTTTCAGTAGCATCTATTTTCATATCCCTTCACAACAATATTTTTGTGCAATCACAAAAAACTTCTAGAAAAAACAAGAAAAAAATTATCACAAAAGAAATAAAACGCATTCACCATCCCATAAAACAATATCTACTAAACTAACTTAGAGAATGTCATTTCCCTAGAAACATTAACCTAACACAATTGTTTGCTCGGCACTTTTGCTCGCTCAGCGCTCATAACTTCACCGCATTTACTAGGACCCCGTGCCTCCGTGTCTCATGAATATGTAACGATTGTACCCAGCCACGATTTTCGGCGGGGTGAAATAACGCATGTAGATTCATCCCTCTCTTATATAGTAAGTGTGAGGGGGATGAAAGTGAAAAATAAGTCGTAAACGTTTGATGTATGCGATGATGTTTGTGTTTAATTGACCTGGCTGTGTACTGTATTGTTTGGAATTCGTGACGTTTTTGAAATTTTTGTTATACGTACGGGAAATCTTTGTCAATTTTTTTAACAAGTATTCAACAAAGGAGGCAAATATTGAAATATTTGTGTACAACGCGTAAAAAGGTAAGGATATAAAAATCCTGCGCCGTAACATAAGTATAACCCACTTAGCTTTGAACATTGGATGTCTCTTCTAAACCCAAACGCGCGAGCAGTATTTGCGATCAAACCGAAAGTGGATACAGACGTACTCTGTACGCTAGAAATACAATGATTTTCATATTCTTTTTCTCTGAAATTTTCTATATTTTCAGATCAAACAGTTTTTATACATGACCTGTATTCAATGTATCTGTATTCATGACCTCTAGGTACTTCAATACCATTTTTATGCTTAAGTAATATCTAATGACTAGATTTCATATTATTTGTCCCTTGAATTCTATATTATCAGATCAAACACAATGGCCTGTATTTTGATTACAGTACCTATCATCCGTCATCTGCCTAGTCATTTCCTTCCCCAAATAAGTTGGGGTCAGCTACCAGTCTCACAGAATGCAGCTGATTACCAGCATTTTACACAAAGCTCGTGCCTATCTGACCACCACAACCCAATAACCTAATAATACTATAAAGTTCACTACTCATCTACTTCGAATTCTACGACTATTTTACGCTTACGTCTTTCCTGATGATGACAGCATAAAGCTACCGATATTAGCCATTCAGCTAAAAATAAATGACATATTACGGTGACTCGGCCAAACGTCGGCAACTACGCCCAATTACAGGGTAAGAGGTCTCAAAAGGTCTTCCCATGGGACTTTATTATAAACCCCCTCTCGAAAGGGTGTATCGTTAAGCGATATTACAAAATCAAATTACATAGTTTTTCGTCCTATGACTGTCGATAACCGGGACTTTAGATAGTCTTATTATGTAACTAGCGATCAAGGAGATTGCTTAGCGGTCGTTATTGAAACTAAATCGCTGGACAGCATTCCATTTTGGTGGTACGTGCTGAATTAATTTAACGGTTATGTTATGATGGTCTTTTTTGGCCGAGGGCTGAACCGTTTTTTTTATGAAATCGATAAAGGATAAAATCATGTTAGAAAATATTTTTATAGTTAAGTACCCTTTTGAAGTTTTAGCTTGGTCGCTACAAATGTTGATTCTAAAGTGTGTCCAGCCTGATAAATACTCACTTAATACCAAAACCGACTAAGGAATCTTTGAATACTGCACTTATTTCTGTTTAGTTCCACATTACCATTCGAGCATTCGTGCCACAATAATTTACTTACCTAAGTATACGCTAACACACAATCGAGTCTTACCGAATTTAGCCGACAGGAGCCGATGTTCGCCGATCTAAATATATCATGTCACACATGAGTGGGAAGCAGGGATGAGTGGACAAATGGGACGAGGGCAAGGGGTGGCTTTTCAAAGGCATCTAATACTTTCAAGGGAGTCTTAATTTATGTGCTGAGCTCACAATCTATGTATTTGTTAAGAGTGAACTTTTGTTTGTAAAGAGATTGAGTAAGTACCTCTCTTACATTCAACCATATTTTTTGGATGAATTTTATTCTGAATGACCACCGAATAATTATTAAGTTAGATGGAAACCTTTTAAATCTGAATAATAAAGTTAATAACTTAATACTATCATAAACTGTTCTACTAAAAACATCTTAGAATAAGCTCGTAATATTGATACAGAATCATATATATTCTGTATCAGAGAACAAAACACTGGCACAGCTTCACCCTCAGTTTAAGTACATAGCCGACAAGTAAAGTTGATAATCTTAACTTGCCTACAGTATGGCTTGCTAAAAGAGGATTATATTCAAAGACAGCATTCTAAGTCTGAGAGGAAAGACATGAAACGAATTCCAAATAGTATGTGTTCATAATTACTTCGCCCATAATCATAGGGGGTGAGACTGCCGATACTAATCAATGTCGATGATATAAATAAATTAAACGAGGGGTGAAAGAAAGGGGGTGAATTAAATAGGGCGAGGGAGTGAATGCACGTGTGGTATTAAAATCTATTATTAATTTTATTAATGAAAGAAAGCAAAAGCATCGTTGAAACTTATTTGTGCAGATGAGATCATAATTATGTTAGATGAGGTTAATGGTTTAGATTGAGGTTGAACATGGGCCCATTTTTGTAGCTAAAGTGAATCGTGAGCTGTACGAAAATGCTGAAAGACAGGAAGCAATGTGGGAAGCAGCCACAAAGAACCACACGATATTCAAATATGAATGTATGATATGATATGAACAATTTTACCACATGTCAATCAAGATATTTTGTCGACGACTTTATTATTATATTCACATAAAATATTAAATCCGTTTGGCCCATTTAACGGTACAGTTTCTTATTTCCAAAATAATCTCACTCCGATTACTCTACAATTTCCTCGTAACAACATTAATGACGTCATCATCCTGAAATTCAGAAGTTATAATTACATCGTCTACTGTTTGTTTTAGCCCTGCCAGCTCAATGTTAGTTAAACACTCCTTGTTATCTCACACCGGTGTAGTCTAGATAGAACCGGTCGAAACCGGTTCCAACCGGTATTGTTCCGTAACTTGATGTTTGTTCGTGATTGTATGTTATTGTGATAAGCCCTGTAGTTTGAATTACGTATGATAATTTGGATTTTGGTCCGTGTAGTTTGGGACTGTGTGTTTTAATGATATACGTATTTGGAATAACCCAGTTGTATATTTTGTCGAAATATTGAGGATTATTTTTGGCCTATGTGATTTTAAGTTAGAATAAGCCCCGGTTTGGATTAAGCCTCATTCCGTAGGCATTGTTAATTAATCACTAAGAAAAATAAAAAGGCGTGAGAAAGCCTGAAAATAAACAGCGGAAGCGGAGGAAAAATAATTTTCTAAACAAATATATCTACAATTGCTTCCGCAGAACCCGAGGGATGTTGGCGATATAATCAAATAGAAAGTAATGCACCAAAGCAATTTAAAGGCTCCAGAATAATCCTGTTGAACAGGAAACACCATTTTGTTTCTCAAAATTAACCCTCGAAACATTAAACTTAATTTCAAACATCCAGGCTCATTTGTAAAAAAGAAGATTACCAACTCATTCCCTTAGAGAGAAACACTGTATAATAACGCATTTGCGCGCAAACAAAGCGCAAAAAAATGTTCAACATTTGTCTAAACACATTCATTCTCTTAAACAAATTAACTCAGAGAACGAAAAAAAAAAGGTTTTTCTTCGAGAAAAAATGTTCCAAGGTATACCTAACGATGTTACCAACTGAACGAACGAATGAACAAATAGGCCGCAAATGAACGGCTAATGTTTGTTGACAGTGAATGATTTGCAACGTTACGGAGGGTTCAGAAGGAATTGACCGGATGACCAGTCGGTATTTCGATTTTCGAATTTTAATTGATTGGTATGGTTTGTTTTGTTTATCTTCTTGTCAGTTTACTTGTTTTGCAAAGACCCATTGCTTTGTAAATTATGAGCGTCATTCGTTAGGCTAGTCGACACTTAGAAAAAACCCTTATGAATGTTGTTTAGTAAAATGGTT
Source organism: Brachylomia viminalis (assembly GCA_937001585.2). NCBI lineage: Eukaryota > Metazoa > Arthropoda > Insecta > Lepidoptera > Noctuidae > Brachylomia > Brachylomia viminalis. The sequence goes on along the minus strand of OW443298.2, from coordinate 24,185,625 downwards.
ATCAGAAAGAAATCAAAACTCAAATTTGTTTTGGAAATGATTTCAGATTAATTTATATAAACATATTCAATTAGCCCACTGTCTCATTATAACACGTGCTTATACAAGTGACCCATTGCACGTTACTTGACGCTAAATAATACAATATTTAAGGCTATTAAAGCAATAAATATTGTATTATTTAGCGTCAAGTTACGTGCAATGTTTCTGTGTCAGTGAATATATAATTTCAAGAACACGAACTATTGTAGCAGTGGTGGCCCAGAGGTAACGGAGAGCAGTGGTGGCCCCGAGGTAACGGCCGTGACTTACGCGTAGTAGGTCCTAGGTTCAAAACCAGTCAGGCGATTTACTTTGTGTAAACTATTTTATCACCACTGCTCTTAAAACGGCGAAGGAAAACATCTTGAGGAAAACGGCAAATCTTGGAACCACAAATTCGAAGACATGTTATATCTACCGACCCGCACTCGGCCCGCGTGGTGGATTACGGCCCACTTCCTCTCACCGAGAGGAGGCCTGTGCCCCAGCAGTGAGAACATTATAGGCTGATTATGTTATGTCTGAACGATCGTTGTGCGAAATATTTTGTAATAATTAATGTCTAAAACTATGGTTGAAGTAATTATAAATTAGAGAAAGCTGTTTGCATTATAACGTTGTTATTTATTATTATGGTTTGCATTATCAGAATTTGATAACGTGTTGATCGCACCTATCATTAATGAAATACTGAAAACGAAACGAAATATTATAAAGATTTTCCTCTCATATCCACCAGCATATTATTGTCCCACTGTAGGGCAAAAGCCTGTTCTCATACAGAGAGGGTACGAGCATTGATCACCACGCTTGGTCAAGACGAGATGGCCATTTCAGACTTACGAGTATATTAACTATAATAAATCCAGGTTTCCTTACGATGTTTTTCCTTCACCGATGTCAGTAATGTTCAAAATAAACTCGGAAATTACATATGAATTGAAAAAGTCACATTGGTACTTGCCCGGATTAGAACCTATGTTTGCTTCAAATTTAGTTTCATTTTAACATGAAACAACCTTTACAAGTTTTATTCAACAGAACATAAAACTAACAAACGTAAAAAAAAAACAAACGAACATTTTTCGAATTCAAATTCGGGAAGGTAAAGTTCGTTCGGGTCTCGCAGCCAAGTCTAGTATTATTAGAATACTACCCTCCAAAACTGTAGCACTTACTTTTTAGTGCAAGACCCTGGCTGCTAAACTTTAAAATTATACGGAGAGAATTGAAATTTTTTCGCAAAAAACTTTAGTTTCACGATATGGAATTGTAGAATTTTATTTGTTTGTGGATATTGGAAAATGGTTTTATTCAAACTGCCTGTTTATACGGATTTAGATAAAAGTATCAGCGAAGCGATTGTCAAAGCTTAGTTTACAAGTTGGATCTTTTTAAAGTGTTTATATTGGAATTTTCCATTTTTCCGAATTTTCGTGACATTTGTAACAAAATGTTTTCTTATTTAGTTTACCACTATCAGTTCTACTGTTCTGTTCGTCGCTACCATTTAAGGGGACTACATGACCTAACCGAAAGTTTTATAATGCCTAAAAGTATATCATCCACTGCAGTAAACAAAATCAGAAAAATATATGATATTCTTCAGGATATATGCTAGTTAGATAGTGTATTTAAAACATAATACAATTTATTTGGTACGATAGAAAAAAGTCACGAAGATACCTCAAAAAAAATATTTTAACGATTAAAAACCATACCAATATAGGTACATGCAATCATTCTGTTATTTTTTCAGATTGTTCTTCAAGCAGCATATTAACGTGATAGTGTTTTTATTTTTTAGTCTAATCAACAGATTTTTTGTAAATAGAGCATTGCTTCATATTTTGCCATAAATAACCAGCTTTGTGTCATCGCGCTTCTTTTTTTTTCTATGCAGTCCGACAGTGACCACGCTTTAGCTGTTGTCAGTCTCTTAAGGATCATTTTCATTAGAAGAGTTTTAAAATCATCAAAATGTTTCGCATACTCTACAATATGTATACATAAATTCCCAAAAAATCATCACAAAAGCCCATGACAAAGGGGAAAAAACCCATTGTTACACTTCTTTCACCACGAACAAAACAGCCTTGAAACTTAAAAAAATCTAATTACGGTGCGAATATAACTTGTGAAATATGTGTAAAATTACGGGCAAACGCGTCCAACGTGCAATCTTTATAGCGTGCCACACGAACACTGTTGTCACGTTAAAAGCAAGTGACTTGTCGTATTACCAGCTGACGTTCGTTATTATAAATAATTCAATAGCCCCAACACTGTTGGAACTCGTAAAATTCCCGCTTTCACTAGTGTTAGGTTTTAGGGTAATATTGAGCGGTAAATAAGTTAGTGGCTGGTCCTTCGCTAGGAGTGAAAGGGTTTTTGGCTACAGTGGTACTGTTAGGGGGTAGTTTACATGTAGATGAGCATCAGTGTGCAAAACTGTCCTTTCAGAATTTTTTATTAATTTATTGATATCTAGCTATGCCCACGGTTTCGAGCACGTGGCAAAGGTTACAGTATTTTTATCTTACGAACCGACGCACGCTTTACTTGTGGTTACTAAGTGTACAAACACGCTGTGAATGTGTGTGTAAGCGCAGGATCTCTCTCGTCTCTTGTGTTCGTTATGTGGTGACGCTATTCGTCTTCACGGACACATTCACAGCGTGTATATATACTTGGTTACCACAAGTAAAGCGCGCGTCACTTTGTGATAGGTATAAAAATACTATAATAGGATTGTGAAATCATAGTAAATTCGTAATATCTTTTAAAACATTGGTTGATTTTGTTTATTTATAATACAAATTGTTTTGTCTTGCATCGGTACGAGCTACTTACACAAGAATAGTTTGTGTGTTGTGGTAAAAATATTGGCCATTCAGCAAAGTGATAGTAGGGCTGACTGTAATTAAATGACACACTTGTTACTGTGACGGGCGGCCATACAGCATGTATCAGAAAGATGTGGTCATATTTAAGGGTGCGGTACAGACCATCCAACTAAACAACTTTCTCCATCGGACTAGCATCGTCACCGTGAACTTTTTTTAAGCCGTCTCATACGGGTCGAGTAGGTATTGAAGTTTTGTTGAGTTGATATTTTTTTCGCAATTACAATGAACAACTTTCTCCATGGGACCAACCCATGGAGAAAGTTGTTCAGATTGATGGTCTGTGCGTACCACTTTCTTAAATTTGACCACACATTTCTGATACATGCTGTATAAGTATTGTTCTTATCGTGAAAATGATTTCATTGCACCCCCTGATATCATCTTCAATGATATTGAGATAGAACTACTGATGGTAGTTTAGCAACCTTAATTGGTAGCACTTTTTCAATAAAGCAACAGAAAGAAATTGTAAAAGTATGTGAATTGAAAGAAACAAATGAACTTGAATATGCAGCGCAGCATGATGAAATCATTGTTTTGATACTTATGCCAAAACCATTTAAAAACCTGCTTACCTGTAAAACGAGGACAAGGAGACAGGAGGACAAGAGGAGGTCATTTTATAGCTAGTACAGATAGTGTTTCCCCATATATAAAAAACTAAGTACCGTGCTATATCGTATTCATCGACAAAGTTTATTTACTGAATACGTGTGAACAAAGCGTTGATGCTAACGAAATTGAAACCTTACGGAGTTATATTTTCGCCCGATCCTTTGAATAAACTGGTACAATACAAAGGAAAATAATATTTACTGCTTATTTCCCTACCCGGGTCTATTCCCACCTGTTAGGTGAGAAATCTTTTGATAATATTGTTGTTGTTATGGAGAGTGTAAAAATAATATAATATATTTGAATTCCAAAATTCTGAAATGATGGTAAATAATTATACAAGGTCAAATTAAATTAGCGAGCGAAATTCCTCAGATGTGATGTTTATCGATATTTATACACGTAATACTAAAAAAAATGGTGTCTCGATCGCTTGTACTAGTATGAGTTACGATCTTCATGTTTTTCTTGTTTTATCGTGGTAAGATAAAAAATGGTAGTGGTGGATATTCATAAAGTTTGAGAAGTTCGCACAAAAAAAAAAAAGTTGTACTGATTTTTCAAGTAATTACGATACATGCGGTCGTTGACACAAATAAAAATCCTCAAAAAATTTGGTTTTCTTATTTTTCCTAATTTGTCATATTTTTTTGTTTTTTTAGATATCCTTAACTAACACGCCTGCTGAGTTTCGCTAGCTAATTAAATTTGACGTTGTATACATACACTCATTCATAATATGTTCTTCATTACTATGAAGTACAATGTCGTATAATTGCGTAATAAAATCTTTCACAAACCCATCATATCACACTATTAAACACAACGAAAAGAGCTAGTGTAGTAAGTAATATTCCTTTATTTAATTAAAATGCGAATGTTACTACCGTAGAAAAACACAATTGTAAGCCTAAAACACACATTTCTATGCTGACGTAAGACAGAAAGAAAAACGTAAACTAAGCCTGTTTCTTATCGCCCCGCATATGTTGCTGCCCTGACTAAAGGAAACGATTTATTGGGGTACTCGTAACGAAAGACCTAGCCTACCTGATTTAGTAAAAGACACCGAAGAAAATATTCACTGAGCCAGCTTTGGAAAGATTTTTGTTAGTTTTGAATAAACTACTGGAACTTAGTTTTTAAGAGGTATTACGAATATACTCATAATACCTAGGACTACTCTCTCGCACTTGATATTTTGAACTAGTATATATCTACCTAGCGCAAAACAAAGTTCTTCAGATATTTACTACATCGTTCAAAACATCTCAACGAATTTACTTAAAATTTCCTTAATTCCCATTTAAAGTGAGCGTTTAAGGATTCCAAACTGGTAATACCCATTTAATGTCTATAATAAAATTGGCCTCGGGCAAATTTCAAATTATTCCCTACAAGTTATCTCACTCCTCAACGAGCGGTATCGCTGTGAACTCGGATTCCAAGTCCATCGATGTTCATGATCTTATTTCGTAAACTCTAAATGAGAGGAATGTTGAGTATAACAAATCGTGGGAGTAACTTCTAGAGCTCTTGAGCGCACCTACACACCTTTTAGCACACCAAGCTAGAGTTTTGCTAGCTGGCTGTTATTAATATTGTCAGAATTTTACGAATGAAATCATTTCTGTGTAATTTTAGCAAAGTATTTGGGAGTATAATTTTTCCCAAATCGAGATGAGAACTCATGGTAGAGCAGAGACAGCTACCAACTTCATAATTTCAACTTTGTTAAGACGCTACGAAGTTAATTTAACTAGTTTTTAATTATGCAATTTTTTAGTTTTAAGCTCCTCAAAGCGGGAAATTTTAGCGCTTTCTTGTTTTACGCTTTATTAACTAAATGAAGGTTTTGAGGTTAAACAGGGATTATCTCTTACGTAATGATGACTTCATTAATAAAACTTTGTCGAATCCTTTGCCTTATTTTCTCTTTCTTTTCATTATAAGCTTTTAATTTTATAATAGTTTTATAGATATTACTTTAAATCAAAAAACTTTATCAAAGCAATTAATATTTTAACAACTGTGCAATGTGCATACCCAGTCATAAACCTGGTCCCTAGATTTAGTGTTATTATCAAGTTAAAAGCTGTAATAAAAATAAACTATACCTAACTATATTCAGGGAATTAACGCATAATATACTAAGTAGTAAATATGGCTCGATATATTATTTTAACGAACACCAATGTTGGCTGGATATAGCCTCGGGCTTTTACCAAATTAAAATATTAATAACATATTATATTATCCACACGAATTATACGGCTATAGGCTTATGTATGTAAATAGTTAGGTAGCGGCTTTAAAGGATTACTTGCTATTGTAATGAGTTTGCTACTGAAAATAATGTAAGAGCATTCATAATATTTTATGTTCAGTCTATTTCGATGATGTAATAGCTTTTTTTCATTTACTGATTAAACTGCATTTTAATCAAATAAATATGTCAAAAAGTACATTGCAGCAAATCAATTAGACTTAATAAGCAACTAGCTTTTGCCCGCGGTTTCTCCCGCCTGGATGTTGGGAAATTTCCCACGGGAACGTATTACCGGGATTAAAAGTACCTGTCCTATGTGATAATCCAGGTTATAAACTGTCTGTGTACCCAATTTTATCCCAATCCACTCAGCCATTATTGCGCCAATCCGAAACATATATCCAGACCAACAGATAAACGGACAATAATTCAAAAAACTATATTATCGGCGTCAGACTCGTTTCCACACCTCGTAGCAATTACTTTTCTTTCAAAAATATTCAATGTACAGTTTTGTCTCCTTTCTTATTTTATTATATGTATAGATGTTATTTCGTCTAAAATAAATCATACTCTATAAAACAAATTGTGGCCCCAACCAGAACTACATTATATATTAATTATGATTTTATTTCTGCATTGTAGTGGAGGTTTGTGCTCGTAATATAAATGTTAGAACCATACGAGTTACGTTACAGCTATAGCGATCAGGTAGGTGTGGCACTCGACTCTCCCGAGGCGGTCTTCTAGCAAACAATACCGTCTACACACTGCGAGCGCGAAATTGCTGCCAAGTGCTTCGGTCCAAGTGAGGAGAGAGAGCTTTTCCGTATAATTACATTCTTAAAAGGTAAATGTGCTATATGGGTTTTTTTCTGTGCTATATGATTATTAAAGTATTTAATCATTGGGTTATAATAATAGGGGCCTGTGGCTAAGTAATCACTGTTGCATGGGTCTATCGGTCAGGTTAAGCTACGCTTGCCGCGGTTTGTCCGTGGATGGGGGACCATCTTTGAATGCCAAGACCCCTCCGTCTTTCGTAAAATACGTTAAGCCGTTGGTCCCGGCGGTCATTCGTGGTCTTCGTGGATCTTTGACATTCGTGACGGGTAGTCAGAAGCCTGAAAGTCTGACAACCAGTCTTACCTAGGGGTATCGTATTACCCAGTAACTGGGTTGTGGAAGTCAGATAGGCAGTCGCTCCATGTAAAATTATTGGTACTCAGCTGCATCCGGTTAGACTGGAAGCCAACCCCAACACAGTTGTGAAAAGGCTAAGCAGGTGTTTTACACAGTAAATACTGTCTGTGAATTGTCATGACCAAAATTGAAGTCTTCTTAGATTTCAATTTGGTAATGCCAGTTTTGTACTACTAATCGGACTGACTAATAAAATAATAATTATAGAGTATCGTTTAATAATCTATTAATAGTTGTCAGATATAATAACGCTCTCAACCAATATCAACTTATGAACTGATGTAGTTTTAATGAGGCTAGGTAAATAAATTACCAATCACGAAATATTTACTAAAACAATCCGCCGAAATTAATAAGAGGTAATTGTTCGTTAATATGGAATTATTAACTAAGCAAACAAAGCTATATGAAGTTTGAATGATAATGAATTATGTTAACGACCACAACATATTTGTGGAGAAGAGCATAAATTATGATAATAACCTAAAGTTCAAAGTTTATATTATCACTTTAGAGTTAGTTATGAAGATAGAATGGTTTGACAAGGAATAGATAGTCATTATAATGACTATCTATTCCTTGTCAACTGCTAATTCTTATTATAGTCATTATAATAACTGCTAATTCTTATTATTTTTAATCTTTATTTATTTACAAGAGTTTAACACTGAAATACACGCGGGCGGGGAGTGATTGTTGCGCGGATTGTAGAATGCCCGTTGGATCACGTGTTTTGGTACAATTACCCCTTTGTAGATATTTACTCAAGTACCACCGTGCGAAATCGGGGTGGGTCACTAGTCAAAAATACAATTATCAATATCATCGCAGATACTTCCAAACGCCTAGGTAAAAGTTCATATCAATGTCATTTGTTTGCAGTTTTTTTAGGCCTATTGACGTAGGAGTTACACGATTTTATTTTCAGGATTGTAAAGATAAGAAAATATTCTGAAACTTTTTTTATATGCAATACTAATACTCAGCTATTCATCATTACATAATTATTGCTAGGTACCATGTTTATACATTGCTGGGGCAGTTGTCCATAATTGTATTTAGCCATCTCCATACTACCGGACATTTTGTCGAAAATTAGTTATATATATATATTTGTAAACAGCGTCGCGAATTCTATCGATTGCTTTATTTAAAATAATACTATCTTTAAAAAAAAAGCCCCTTACGACCTGGATTTTCAACAGGTCTAGCTCGATTTTTTTACTATTTGGCACGTATCTTATAAATGTTGGCTCTACTGAATAGTCGTATTTTGTCCTTTACGACGGACGATCGAAATTTCCATTAACAATATATTTCACACAATCCAACCTTCGTTTCTTTGGCCTTCCTCTTCTCTAATAACCATCTACATTCACACTTAAAACTTTCCCATTCAAACTAACAATAAATACGCTGTCTCTTTTTACGTTGCACCCTGCTTTCGTAAGATCGCTAGATTGTTCGATGGAATGTACATAAAATTATGTAGCTACCTACCTCCTGCGCTCCCAGCGGATAAGGTGGGATTAAGTTTCCACTGTTTATTTTTCTTTTTTCTTTAATATCGTGAACTCTTCGCCCGATATCATAATCTTTTAATGCAAGCATGAAAAATCGCTTTATTCCACCCAAGAAAACAATAACGAGGGTTGAATTTTTCACATTCCTTCCTTAAGTTTTATTGAGGAATAGAGTTTTATAACGTTGGAGCTGTTGATTGTGGTGGGTTTGGTAAGAATTGTGGATGATAGAAACGGTCACGTTCACGCAATGTTTTGATACGACTGTCGACCCACTGTAATGGTATCTAGGTTTTTTCATTATGTCTATCATCTTTGCCCGAAACTTAAATATTTATTTGGATTGTACCCTTTTTCTAAGCGATGACGATTTTCTAATTCGTTAAACATTTAATTACTTAAAGAATTTTCTGTCCAAGAAACTTTAAAGTAATTATTATGGGCGTTAGGATTTATCCTTTGATTATTTTCTTGGGTAAGACAATTGTCAATTTAATATTAATAACTTCTAAGTATGTCTTACTCTCAAATAAATTTTTATTCAGTACATTCTTTTAGTAAAGTGGGAAGCGCCAGGGTAGCCCGCGAAATACCAATTTTCTTAAGTTTTTTTGCAGTTTGCAGATCAATATGAGGTAACAAACTATGATTCGGAACCGTAACTAGAATGTACTTACAGAATAACAATAATTACAAACATCAATACAACGTTCTAAGTTCATTTATTCCCATTGAATGATTATGTAGTCATTGACCCTTGCGCTTCCCCCTTAAATGCTTGAAAAGTTTCACAAGACACCTAATTACAAAATATATATTTTTTTTATAAAATTAAGCCTCTTGACTGCCAATAAATTGATTCGTCTATTTGCTAAGATAATTGTCAATTAAGACTTTTATATTACTTCGATTACTCATTCTTTGAAAACAGTTTCTTTCAGAAGCTTTTATTTCTTTTGAAGTTTTTTTTGTTTCTTAAGCACTCGTGACTTTTAATTAAAGCATATAAGAATAACCTTATAAATGGTTAGTATAAAAATTATAGTTAGTATATCAGTACCTATAAGATATTTTTTTTTGATAATTTTTGACAAATATTGTAATCAAATCGCACATTATACACTGTTGAAAATGTTTATAGAACAGTTTCGTTTCAATTTAAAGAATAAATAGGAAACACCATGCAAGAACATGAACGAATATGGAATAATTTTCAATAAAAACTAATCAAATAGTTTTACATATCCATTAAATTAGATACAGAGTATCCAATGTTCCTAGATTAAGACAAGTATCCTGTACAATGGGATACAAATTTCTACGTAATACCTACGTACGTATCTAGGTATAATCACGTGAATGCTTATTTAAGTGCCTACCGTTCATTATAATCGGACTGTCTCACTGTGGCTCGGCATGATTCTGTTTACAATGAAATACTACTAAAACGTGGTAGTGATGGCCCAGTGGTTAAGACCTCGCCGCTCGTACACGAGGTTGTGGGTTCAAATCCTGGCAAGTACAACTTTGACTTTTTACTTACTTTGACATTACTGAAATTGGGAAAGAATAAACATCGCGAAGAAACCTTGACTTATCTGAAAAAATATTCTAAAAAGAAAATTTTTGATTGTTGTACGTTTGTTTACCACGCGTTGACCCTAAAACAGCTGAACGCATTTGGATGTAATTTGGCACATGGGTAGAATATGACCAGAGGGGCAATTCCCGTATTTTTAAGACCGTTCGCATTCTAATCTCAGTGTCAATCTGTCAAAATTACAATCAATTTACATACATTTTTGACAGGTTTTTGACATTGATTGTCGCTGAGATGAGATTGCGACTTGAATTTGAACGTTTTTTAAGTACGAGAATTGGCCTACTGGACTAGTACATAGAGTACTTTTTATTCCGATATTCCCACGGGATTAAGACAAACGGTGTGCAAGCCGCGGGGCACAACTAGTAGTTAACATAAGTTTGAAATCGCCAACCCGTCTTGAACAAGCGTGGTGATCAATGCTCGTGCCTTCTCTACATGAGAAGAGGTCTTTGCCCTGCAGTGGGACAATAAAGACTGGATTTATTTATTTTTTACTACAATGACCAAGGTTTAGACATTCTCGGAATGTAAACATAATCATTTCATCATAATCTTTAGTTGTATAGCTACTTACAGTCAGCAAACATGATCGTTGAGTAGATTGACATACAAGCCATTTCATTCGACTGACAATGTTTGACAGTTGTGATTTGAATTTATGGGCACTTTAAGTTGAACATATTTAACATAACACACTAGTAACTTTAAGTTGGTAGTCAAGTTCCCTGACCTTACAACGCCATGATAAAGTAGAATATAAAAAAAAAAAAAATATCAGTTTAATTAATTATTCATTAAATTTTCTGCATTGCACAACAATACAAATGCCACTTTATTGTCTTAGAATAAATACCCATTGATCAAGAACATCTGTAGCATTGGAATTGTTAATAGAGATACTAACAGACGAGCTCGCTATCATCTTCCTTGTACAAAATTGGATTGTTACAATTTTCATGGGCCAATAGAGGAAATTAAATAATCAAAATAATACCTCCTATCCTGTCGGATATTACTTATTACCGCTACACTGCTTTACAGCGATGGCTGCTTTATTGGAGTTTCTCATGATAAGGTAGCATTTTTATTTGTATTTAAAGCCGCTTTAACCGCTTCAGTAAAAAAGAGATTTGTGAGACTTGCTGGTTTGTTTGGTAACAAACAACAACAGGATTTTTTCCTGTAAAAAATGCTCAATAAAAAGATCCACAAAGCATTCATTTTTAAGTTCTTAGGACGCCTACTCATGTGCAAACTCCAGTAGGTACTATTTTCTTGGTTGAAAAGAACTGTTACTAATTTGGGCGCTGTTTTTCGCAAGCGCCTTTTCTGTGTTATCATCAAGCTTATTTTTCTCTAACAGGTAAGCAGTGATTTAGAATTTTAACTAATCGTGATAAGAACGAAGCCAATAATTACTTTTTCTCAAACCTGCTTGGAAAATTGGTCATTATTTTGACAACCTACTTCGAGATAAATCAAAATTGCTGTACTGGCCAAATATATGCGAGCGGCGGCCGGCAAAAGTTGTTTAGGAAAATCCATATCTGTCGTGGTTTAGCGGCCAAATAAATTACATAGTAAACTCATATCTATCGAGTAATTTTAAAATGGAACGATCTTTTACTCCGAAACATGGCAACCAAGGAGGTAACTTATCAAAGGCTTGTAAATAGAAAGCTGTTTATTGAAAAATATAACAAATGAACACATTAACGCGGGAAAAATTATTGTTGTTCGTTGTTTGTCATTGATTTTGAAAAGTACTATACAAGCTTTGGCCACAACTAGGCATTGATGGTTTTACGTATGTGTGCCTCGGCTTCGCCTCGGCCCACATTTACACGTTCGTCCATCAATGCCTCTTTTGCTGGCCGCTGCAGTAATGTACTATTTTTAGCCACGCACCGTTATTCAAAATAAGCAATCTAACTACTTAAATAATAAAATAAATAATTATTGATTTCGTTCTTATCAGGATTTGTTAAATTCAAAGTCACTGCTTACCTCTCAGAGAAAAATAAGCTTGAAGATAATACAGAAAAGGCGCTTGCGAAAAACAGCGCCCAATTGTCGATAACGGAAATGAGATGTTCCCAAATGACAGCGCGCCGACGGATATCACTCATTGCCGACCAGTTCCGTTTCGTATGAACAGGCACTAACACGGACTGCGTTCGGGATTGGGTTAGTGTAGCTTCACATCTGTCGAAATTATGCGCCAGAAAGTTCCTGTTTACGCCCGCGCCAGCAATACTTTTTAAATGGCACATCAGGCCGAAATTACGCCAAAACATCTTCATTGAAAACAGCAGACTGCTAAGCTACGTTTAATCATGAATGTTGAAAATACATTATTCTTTGCAATGTAATACTATTCTGTGACACAATAAACATTTAATATATTTTTTATACTACCTATTCGGATTAAGGTTAATGGCGGCTTATTCTTACCATGTACTTCGTTTTTATTCTAAACTGTTTGACACGCACGAATCCTTGATTGCGTGGACAGACTGTCCAAGGCAATATTTTTTTTAGAAACGTTTAATTTACTAACTTTATTTCTTTATTGTTCTTAACATAGGGCATATTACTTTCAAAGTAACTATAAAAGCAAAATGTTATTAGTCAAGGGTTTAAATAATAATAATGCTAAGAAACAATATCCAACCGGATAGTTTCCTAGATAAACATCGGGATTACGTTGCCGGTCCGTTTCGTGTAATTGGACACTAACGCTAATAGGTAATAGTACTTGTGATTACCGTCATGTGCCATTTAGGTAATTTGATATGTTTCTATTCGGAACAACAATAGAATATTTAAAAAAAATAGTAGGCGCAGCTCGAGTCCGCGCCGTTTGTTGTCGTGAATACGTTTGGTCACAACTGTAACCTGACCTAACCTAATGAGAGGAGTTTCCTAAATAATCTTTAGTCAGTGCTAGCACTTTGTCAGCCACTATCACGCCAAGCTTGCTCTATCCAACATTGCAAGGTGGTAACATTCACATCAAGCTAAGCTGACTTAACGATGGGATTCTCTAACTCAGCCTAGTGTAGCGAGCGCAGTTCCCTGACGAGCGAGCGGAGCGAGCCTACAGACGACACGACTGAGTAGAACGCACCAATTCAAGCAATAAACAAGCGACGCGAGTCCCCACAAAACAAGCAAGTGCAACATAAGCATATTCTTTAATAGAGCAAACGTAGCGAGCCCACCTACGCCAGTCAGCGTACACAGCAGAAAAGCAAGCAGATTGAGCCTTTGCCGCAAGAAATGCCCGTGGAGGACGAGTACTCTCGAGACGAGCGAACCAAGCGAGCGCACCTTCCCCACAAGTGAGCGGAGCGCGATTATTAATGAGCGAGGTAAGCTGGCTTATGTGCGCCACTACGCTCGGCGGCACTCACTAGTTCTCAAAGTGTGTCCACTTCGTTGGCTCGTCGTTAAAGTAGGCTCACTAAACTAGTATACGTCGTCACTAAATTTTCTTGTAATGTGGTCGCTTTGCTCGATCTTCAGAGGTGGAAGCATGCTCCTCCCACTCAAGGGGTAGTTGAGCTCACTTCACTCGCTCGGTTTGATAGTGGGCTTGCTCCACGTGCTGGTTTTGTGAAAAAGTAAGCACACTTTGCTCGGACGTAGTATCATAGAGTTCACTTCGCTTGCTCGGCAAGAAACTGAGCTCGCGTCATTCGCTCTTTCTGTGAGAGAGCTCGCTTGGCTCAGTCTTGCCATAATATATGTACGTGCCTTCGGCTCACTCGTGTCGAGATGGGCTCGCTTCGGTCGCTGGTTTTAAGTGCTTGCTCATCTTGTAATTAAACGCCGTCTGCTCATTCCTGTCATGAGTAGGCTCGCTTCGCTCGCTCTATCGACATGGGCATGCAAATCATAATCAATATAATTTTAAATAAGTAATAATTCCATTTTAAAAATTAATGTCAAATCATTTGAATCACAATAAGTCAATAATACCATTAGTAAGATTATCTGTGTAACTCAAGATATTAATATTACTAATGCTATGTTCACTTCATCGGTCTACCCTGTAGGCTTTCCAACGCTACGCCTTCCGGTACGCCTTCTGATGGTTCTATGAAGACCGCAGGAAAGCCTATTTCCAGCAGTGATGATGTTCACTTCGAACCTCACTCAAGTGACCGCACCGAAAGTGAAGTTACTATCTTTACAAGTAACAAGTATGTAGATCACCTCAAGTTCACGCCCTTTCACCATTCAAATTTTACTGATTAGTTACTTCTTCCACATATAAACTACTAGCTTCTGCCGACAGCTTTGCCCGCTTGGGTGTCGAAAATTATCCCACGGGAACGTGCTACCGGGATAAATAGTATCCTATAATCCAAAATATGCAGCCATTAAAGCGTGAAACGGTTACAGAAATACAGATAATGAATGCAAATGACCTTTATTTTATTTTATTAAACAGGTTTATATGGTTCTAAATGTTTATCTTAAAATAAAAATAATTATTTTAATATTATCATCATTAATTTGAAACAATCTGGCGCCACCATTGACCACGTTTTACCTATTACGTATGTTTCTATTAATTAACCCTTTTTGCTGCAAAGCACCCAAACTAACGTTATGTATACCAAAAATAGATTTCCATAAACACAATCATGTAAATAAGAGAGCACACAATAAATTAAACTGGTGACATTAGCTTAAATTATCTCCAATCCCTTACAAGTTATTCAGATTGGATATTGGTCTTTGATTTCCATCTCCAGAGACAAATATTCCACATATCACGTATATCGATACGTTATCCAATCATCGATCCAGATGGCTCAGTTATGTCGTCACCTATTCCCGTGACGTCACAATATAGACAGGTACAGAAGGCCATCACCGTTGTATTGGTGAATGAATGAATAAAGTATTCATTCATTCATTTTTAAACCTAGAGTGCGCGCAAAATAAGTCAGCGCCATTTCGAAGTTCATATCACGTGCCAAGAGAGTGTGCTGTGTTCCGTGTTTCAATGTAAATAATCGCCATCATTGTGTCAAGTGATTAGAAGTGCTGGCAGAGATAATTATAGTCTTGAAGTTCAAACACGCGCGCAGACTTATCTTGCGCGCACTCTATCCACATAATCCATCAAATCCAACGCCACCATAAAATCTCTTCATTGAAATAATAATTTGGATTCCGAAGCGACATTCATCGTGAACAGCAACAAAGTTATAATATCACCACACAATATAGGTCTGTACGGAAGGCTGGCTTCGTACAACGAGCTTAATCAGGCGCATAGCGGTGACTCGTGGTGTGCTCTAAACCACTTATTTCATGTTTTCTCTGCAGTCGTTGTTGCTATACGCGTGTTGCATGAGCACGTATCTCGTGGCGAAGAGGCAAAGCGTGTCCATGTGTGCGTGCATTTTCGCTCTGTGTGTAGAGCCAACCTTCTGCACTTATCGGTTTTATGGTGCCATTGTGTGATTGTGTGTATTGGCAGTAACACTGATTGCTATCGTCTGTGTCGCCATGCGTATTGTTTCGGCAATTTGATGACACTGTTACTATTCCAATTGTTTGTGGAACCTGAATCATTATGACTTCATTAGGTTAAAGGAAGACCATCGGTGATCGTTGTTCTAGTAGTCGCAAGTGCGATTGAGTGTAGGAGTTGAGAGAGGTGTCTAGGTCTTTTTCCCCATATCTGATAGTCTCAAAGGACAAAGGGAGTCTGGATTAGTGCCTGGTGGATGACAAAAGGCTGGCTCTCTTTAACATGAGACTTAAACATTATTAGGGAAATGCATGTATGAGCATGCCATACAACTTTGTCTAACATTTATGGGAATTCTGGGGTATTGCTTTTATAATGAAGCACAAAATAAAAAACTGTATTGTCATCTTTGATTCTCTATTACTGCCCCACCTCTCTATTCCACCATTATCAGTACACTTTCTACATTAGATCGCATGATTAAAAATCACTCACTAAATATTCAATAAACTAATCATTGATCTGCCGTCCTTATTGTTACCAATTGCGGTGCCATCATTTGTGAATACACTCTAACATATATTATATTACTATTAATACATGTCATTCTGTGATTGCAATCGCGTATTGTATAGATATCACAAACTAGATAGATACAGAAGATCACATCTATTTAGAATGAAAACGGACGGACACGCGACTGGCAAAGATGCAGATAATGCTTAGTCCCAACACTTTTTAATGATATACCACTCGATTTAGAAAGTAGCTGTACCACAAAGGGGTATTTTAAGAATAAAATGGGGAAGTTTCTTTTTAATAACTTTTGTCAAAGCCTCATAAGTGGAGATGTATAGATTGAAGTTGTGTCATACTAGCTTATGTCTGCGGCTTCGCCGATGCAATTAGGATAGCTATTACGCAGTTTACAATATTATGAGCGTTATGTTATTAGTCTGCCTTTGTGCTGCTGTAAAATTTGTGTTTAGCTGTAAATGTATTTTTATAAGTGATGAAAAAGTATTAATTTAAAAGACTGTATAAGGGAGCAACATCTGCCAACAAACAGCTTTGCAGTTTGGCGGTAGTACAAAAAAAGGAAAAATTTGTATTTCCCACCAAATTAACGGTTTTTCATTATATTTTTTATTTATTTTTATTCGAGATTACCGTCCATACGCGGCGATGTGTGCCTACGCCTGTTTTCACTCGTTTTATGGAGCCAGCCTTCTGTACCAATAAATTTTGTGGCATAATATGATGACTTTGTGACTTGATTATTTGGCAATGAAGTGATTGTAAGGTGGCAATGAATTTGATTAAAAACTTGAATGGCTCAAAGTTAAGGTATTGATTTGTAACAATATGATGGTGCGTGACATCCCCGTGGTTATAAATTTTCTCTATTTTTAGGGTTTAGGTACTCAAAGAGTGCCAACAGGACCCTTTTACTATGGCTCCGCTGTCCATCCGTCCGCCTGTCACAGGGCTCTATCTTTTGAACCGTAATACATAGACACTTGAAATTTTCACAGAGTGTGTGCTACTATGACCGCTATAACAACAAATAATAAAAATACATAAATTAACCGTTCTCACCCGCCCTGTTCCATGTGGCACCACCCGTTTGCCCATACTGTCTAGCCCCGGATTAAATCATACAAGCAACGTGTTTTTTTAGACTGTACAAGCGTATTTACACTCTGTATTCTTTTTTTTATTGTTTTCATGATTTTGTTAGATTTAATGTTCTTTTTTTATTATTATTATTATCTGTATTTCCTGTGCGTGTCCCAAATAAAATATTTTTATTTCTTTCTTTTTATTAATTCCTGTTTCGCAACCCTTTACTGTGCGTGGTCGGCCACGGGCTTGGCCGGGTTTTTTTTCACTATTTATTATGAAGGGCTCTAAAATTGAACAAGAACGACATTGGTAAATTCCACCGATTACTAGCTTAACTAATCTATCTAGCTAAAATCTAAGCTAGCGAGTTCAGATGAATCAAGAAAGTTGTTCGACTTTATGGCCCTGATACATTGATCACAGATTTTTTTTTACATTGTTTTAGGTTACGATGGGACTGACATGCGCTGTGCGTCATAAAAGTCCCTAAAATTAAAGGAAAAAAAACAAAAAAAAAAGATGCTCTGTGACAGTGTCTTCATGATCGTGCTTTCTTATTTGTGAATTGAATAACTGACATTAACCGTCTACTCCTACATTTTCAATAGAGAATTCATTCCAACGCGAATAAGCAATACAGTGTAAGCCATCTTTCTTCAGGAACTCACATCTATGTTACCCGCTTTTGAACTTCGCAGAACTAAATTTAGCTCAAGAGAGCTCTGCAAACATTCCATATTGAACTACGCTTCCTGCAGCTAGTTTTTAGATCAATCATTGTTACTAGAAATTCCATCCAACTGAATTTCCATATCTCAGAAATGTATAGCTGAGGTCTTTAAAATTGAATTCCAGTAAAATTTATTTCCATGGCTCCTGTTTCACTTTATCGGCGTGTGCTAGCTGACATGCGGCAAATAAATTAGGTTATTTAATGTTTTGATAAGTTCATTACTTTACTAATTGAATCAACTTCTTCGAACGGATATTTGTGCTGCTGAGGAGTTTGTTACGTCACTCCTTTTTTCGAGCTAAAGCACTAGGAGGTGGTGAAGAGTGTCTTATCTAATTTTGATGTTCGAAAAGTCCTGACTCTCGTCCGGATTTGAATAAATTGACTTTTGAAGTTGATTTACTGCTATCAGTATCACTATCTGTTACTAACTAGTAACTGCGTAATAAAGGTTATCCGAAAATACAATATCACAATAATAAAGTATCTCAGAATCAATTTACGACTACATATCCATTATTCCCATTGGTTCGACACAAAAATACTGGCGGTGAAATACAGGCATCTCTGCTTATGGCGTGCCCATTGCTCACAATAAGAGAACCACATAAATTAGGCTCGAATAAACAGTACACTTATTCCGAACGAGCCTCTCGCGACTTATTACCCTAGTCCCGAAAACCCGAGCGAAAATCACCGTTAGCGATACAACATAGGGGTCAAAATTCTATGAAAAGAGTAGAGAGCAATCCCCATTGACTAATCTGGAAACACTCTGTCCGCCTTTCGCAGATGTCAATCGATTAATCTTGGCATCGGAATTATTCGGGCTGTTGACTGGTTGCTATGACAACGGGCTGCGTCCCGGGTCTGGGTTGCCGGGTCCCCGAACATGAAGGGATTGATTGAAAAAGATGAAAATGCAAATATGCTTGCAATATAAATAGCTGTTTATATAACTTCGGAACTCGGAAGCTTGCAATATAAATAGCTTTTTATATAACTTCGGAACTCGGAATCGTGTGTTTACTTTGAATGGTGGGTTTTTGATGGTTTAGTAGTGTAATTTGAATACTATTTATACACAAATAAAATAACTGTTCACTTAATGTTAAACAACAATAATGACTTCATATGATTCATACGTGAAATTGAGTAGGATTCAAAAAGCTTTATTTTTACAGGCTCTATAAACTATAATAAACGTTTGTGTTATTATTATCTTATCTACAAGACATGTAGATAAGTCAACAAGACAAGTTGCTCTTACACACATGCAAAACAAGGAATATTTACCATAAAATTCTCCTTGTTAATAATGTTTCTAGCATTCGGTTTGATGTAGCTTTAGTACAGAACAAACAATAATTCAAACTCATAGAAGACACCATTTTCTGCTATCTTTGAACGGCTTTCGGCTTCGGTGAGCGGCTATATACAATTTGAACTTCCCTCTCCGTCCCCGGTCAAAGGGCCCAACCGATCCGAAAACGATACATTACTAGGTACCCACATGCAAATTCCATAAAATAACCCTAACAAAAACCATGTCCCTGCGGATATCCGGATATCCGCATAAATCCGCCAATAAAATATCGGGTTGCCGGTTGTTTATACCGGCCGGTTGCCGAGTTATCACCGTGCTGGTTGCTAAGTAACGACCACCCGGCCAAAACGAATAATATTTTATTAGGTAACGTAATGCACTCAAGAAAATTGAGTCTGTAGTCCGTATGAAATAAGGTATGCCTGAATCAGCGTTTTATTTTATTTGTGAAAAATTTTCTCTAGATGTTCCACGGTCGCTGTTGTGATATAACCCTGAATTTGTGATATTACTCCTAAATTTTCATTTGTGCGAAGTGACTTGTTTATTTATGAAATGTCTTACTTACCTTGCCTTCGCGCTATTTTTCTCGGACGTGGGATAATACTTCAGGGCTACGGACCACCTACATTTGAGCCAGTCCGCTTTTAGGCTACCGCATCGATTCTATAGTATTCGTGACCAAATTCTTAAGTCAGTTCACTGTATGGAAAGAATAATTTTGCTGGTCGAACAGTATCCGATATTGATCGAGACGTTGTATAAAATTGTTTGTTTGTTTTCCAAACCAATGAAGCCATTCTGAAAATGGTTGAGTTCATGTCGCAGTCTGTAAAAAATCCATTGTCAAAAGAATTACACAATAACATTCAAAATCATTTTACTATTATTATTACGTCCCCATAGTTAAATGTGCGATGTGTCTTTGACACGTAAAGCTTTTACTTTCCTATTTTCAAAATCCATTGACATCATCCCAATTGACATTCAACGCACTAATCGTAAGGCTCCAATTTAGATTGCAATCATATTCTACGAGTAAAACGGCAGTCACACAAAACAATTGATTATCCCATTTGACCCTACCGTTCTATATGGATCAACAAAATGTCAGAATTTTCTTTCCTCCTTTTCTAGATTCAAAATCCACTAACCTCATTCTCATTGACATTCAAATCACCAATCAAAAGGCTCCAATTTGGAATGCAATATTCAAAAACAGCAGTCACACAAAACAATTGACTATCCCATTCGGCCCCACTCTCGCAGCTCGTTAATCTCAGTTCATTATCCACTAAACGGTTTTATGTCCGGGGGGATACACCCATCCGTGGTACTTGGATGTGGATGTTAGAATTAGAGGATGGGATTGAATTAGGATTTTAAAATGTCTATTTGGTTGGGTGAAGAATTAGGTTGATTTGTTAAACCGTGGTTAGGTTAGTATTTTAATCATTTAAAAATATTAAGTAACGGATGGTAAACGTGGCTAGAGATCGCACAAGACAGAGAAGTTTGGAAGGAGAAACAAGAGGCCTTTGCCCAGTAGTGGGATACGTTGTAGGCTAGCGTTGTTGGTCCTTCTGTTAAAAACGATAAATTGTTTATTTTCAGCTCATCACTATCTTCTTCAACAATACATGATGCATTTCAAACATTGATATTCATATTGAAAAAAAAAACATACTCCTTTTCATTACTGTACGAACCATTCAACGTCTACGCCGCAAAAATGTTGCGTTATACTTTTGTTTACAAGTAGGTATCTAACCACCTTTTTCTACAAATAACCTTTCCCGACCTCAAACTACTCTTGTAAATCGTTTGTCCGACCTTACCGTCGTCAGTCGTCGTACAGTCGTCTCCAAACTGCTGTGTAATTGTTTCATACAATGTCAACTATATTCATTCCAGTAATAACGTGGTTACATTCTCTAGGTTCGTTGTTATTTTCTTCATCGTGTACGTCTATGAGAACATTTAGAGCTTCTGTTATGGTTTTTATTTACTTCTGTAAGCTGTTTGAGTTCTAATTGTATGAACTGTTACTGTTTCCATGGAAACTACATTGTGTGTAAGTTTTTTTTCGTGTTAAGTGGGTAGATTCGTTTGTGTTGGCTTAGATTTCATCGTCATCATAAAATTATGACTAACTTGACATTTGTATAGTAACTTATGTTTTCTCATTTCCTCCAGGTGTTACAATTATACTTGTAGACATCTTGTAGATTAAAAGTAAAAACATGAACCACGTTGCTATCTGTGGATATCATCAACTTCAGTTAATATTTTACACTTGTCCACGTACACAACAGTAATCATCGACCTCAAGTCAACGGTCTAGCCGATAGTGCGCTCTTGCAGCTATTTTTGCTGAAGGTGTCATTCTGACCACCGGAAGTCAGTATTCATTCAATATAATATTCAAAACGGTATGTTAACGGGAAGTCAACTCAGTGTTTGTAAGAACATTTCATATTATTAAATTACAACATGTACACAGGAAGTCATTGCAATGTACATTATTGTACATCAGTCTATTTCGTATCCGGAAGAACTCGTTTACATATTTGTCAGTGTAACCATTCAAATGAGAGCCAACTTTGCAATATTGGTCCTAAATAATTGTCATTTCTATTTATTTTCTTTCACTGAAACTCAATTTGCTTCAGATGAACGTCATTTATCTAAGGGCCATAAAATCAATAGTTCGATCAATGTCATGGCTATTTCACGGCTCTTTTTAATAACATAATTAGGTAATAATATTCTCATCTAATGTCCGTCTCGTCATAAAAGGCTTATCCAGATAAATATATTATTTTCTTTTCTTTTGCCATACGATTATTACGATGATATAATATTTTCGTCCAGTTTACTTACGTCCGGATTTACGTGGGAGGTTCTTTGGAATAGATCCTATAATATCGTTCTATAAATAAAATAGACTTGTCATCATTATATTTGTCCCCATGTGGGTACTTGAAAATTGTTAGCAAAATTTTTGGCTTCATATATTGTATTGTTTTTATCTCTTTTTCTTTATTATTGCTGGTATTCGTGACACTGTGATAATTTTCTATAGTTTTCTTGATACATTATTTAACACTAGCTTCTGCCTTAAAACATTTTCTATGATACTCGGCGTAATAGAAAATGTAGCTTTTCATTAGTGAATGTTTGAAGTTTTCAGAATCGAATCAGTAGATTCGATTCATTTACACATATATATATATATATGTGTAAATATAAATACATAAATAATTATATGAAGATGGAAAGCTAAACCTCTGCCAAACCCTTGCCAAACACGCCGTTCGTATTTAGTCGTAAACTGAATTTATATTAACTTGACGTGTTAATGACTCGTCAAGTTAATATAAATTAAGTTTTAAACTTAAACAAGAACTTCATTATTAAATGTTAAGTTCGTTACTATACACCTTACTATATACCTTTGAAAATGCTCGTACATCGGACTCAATAATAGATTTCAAAATTGTTAATGATTGAATTAAGTGCTTAACACTGGGTGTAAAATATTGCTCGCGGCAAATATCTGGAATTAATACAGTTCGGCGATATTGCCTTTAATTTTATCTATTATTTTGGGTAATTACTCGAATCTGAATATTCGGAGCGTTATATCAATGTGTATTTAAATTTTGATGATAGCTCAAAGAGTTTTTATTTTGTATTTATTTTGTTGTTTATTTATTTTGTATTTAATTACCTCATTTCATATCATATCAGAATGCAATAAGAACATTACTTTGCCGTCAATGATTTCTAGAAACCTTAATTACTATCGTTAAATGCCTAGCCTGTAAAACTCAATTTTGTGATCATAGGTATACGCCTACCCCATTACCAATTAGAACCTGTGTACCTACTTTAAAGCTACCATTGACTGGGTTAGTCTTTAATTGACTTGTATGTGCCCTGGCGGCTGAAGGTAAATCATGCTCACTCAGAGGTTTCACTGGTGGTGGTTTGTGTGTTGTATTATCAAGTTACCTTCAAAATGGTTGAGCTAAATGGTGCTGATCCATACGTCACATTCGTGAACGGGTGCCATCAGTAGGGACTGGTCATCTCTTAGCTGCTACGGCTTGTTTTAATTCCTGAATAGTTTTTTAATTTTATCTTTTTTGTTACGGACGTTTTTAGCGTGCACGTCTTTCTACATCGTTCTCACATGTATAATTTCAACATGAATGATATAACCAATTTTTTTGTAACAATATTTTGATTTAAAATAGTATCGAGTGGTGTTTCTTGCCCGTTCTTCTCCATAGGTACCTACTACGCTATGGAATGGGCATGTAGCTTCATCTTTCTGACTGACCGACCCCTTCACAATTCAGAAGTGCCTGTGCAGTGCTTTGAGTTTGAGTTTGCAAAACCTAGAGTGAATATTATCCACTCTAAAATCAACCTTATACGGCAGCGGCAGTAAGATTAATTTGCATATCAAAATTAATTCATAACTTGATGTAGCGTTACAAAGATGGTGCCTCCACAGTAATATAAAAGATTTAGTTGCCATAATATTCATACTCGGGGTAGCTCCATTAACCCCTGCTTTATAAGGGTTGCTTCTTAAAAGGGAAATCTTACGCTTCTCGTAAACTTGTGTAATATCTTCGGAACTCATGATTATTTATTGGTTATATACGTCAGAAGTTTTGGTACGTACTTAACCGTACACATACAGTATGAGAGCCAATTTACTATTCAATGAAATCTACGATTCAACAAATCTGTACTTTCTTTATACATACATAATTAATTTCGGAAGTTAAATACATTTCTTCTTGAAATTAATAATCACGATTATGACAGGGATGGTGATGATGATAAATTAGAAAAAGCACCTAACCCTAAATTACTAACCACAGCTTTAGATTCAGGTCTAAAAGAAACAATTGAAACAATAGACCTTTTAAAACTGAAACAATAACAAACAAAGCGGTGACCCTACCAGCGAACGACCAAAATTGCTTTAATAAAACACGAAAATATATTTCCTTTTTCAAGGCGGACGATATTAACGTCAGATACTTCGCAATGTTGAGTATAGTTGAGTTTTTGCGAACGTTTGCAACAAACTGAGCGTCATTTGCTTTTTCTGTTTGCTGAGCAACGTAATATATCGTTTCGCTAGCAACCGTTGGATACCGGATAGTACAGACGAAAAAGCTATTTGGTATGTTGAAACGCTAGAATACTGTACACCATTTAGGTATACTAGAGTGATCCTCTATGTAATATAATAATTATAAGAGCTTACTTTCCACCTGCGACAAACGAATTTGAATTTGTATACACAGGCAGCTAACTTGCTACTTTTAAACACACAATTAAATTACGTTTCTTTTTTGTTTCTGTTTGCGCTGCGGATGCTTTTAACGTGTACGTCTTGCTTACATCGTTCTCACACATAATTATAAATTCAAAATGTATGATGTGACAAATATTTTTGTAACAGTATAATTTATAAAAATGGCCATGGAGTTTCTTGCCCGTTCTTCTTGATAGGTTTCGTTCCTTCTCCCGTTCATTTATTACGCTTTGGAATGGGCAACTAATTATAACATATTTCTGACTGACCGACTCCTTGACAATTCAAAAGTGCCTGTAAATTATATAAGTTAAATAAATGCTTTGAGTTTTTGAAATAATGTGTTGTAAGTGTGCTGCGTAGTCAACTTTACATTACTCTCTTAAGCATGCCATACGTATGAAAGTGGAAAGATGAATATTTTTGCCTGTTTATCAAACAACTTGTTCAACTGTACCTACTACAGACTGCATAGTGGAGTTGGTAGGGAAGCTGGTCAAGTTTTTATTAATTCTGTATGCTTAATTCAGCTGGTTTGTTGGTTTGGATGTTAGAGAAGAAATGCAGATGTTATTTGTTTACCATATTGCATAAATATTTAGTAGGAGATAACTGCAGTGTATTTACATAAAATGTAGATCAACGATATTCTTTTTTACTGTGATAATAAAGTATCTTTACGTTGACGTCGTGGTGGGGCTTGCGCGCTCCGAACTCCAGGTCTAGGGTTTACTTTAGTTTACTTTGTCGGAACAGCTCTAGGGTGACGAGCTAGACCGAGATATAAAAACCCGCAGGCCAGCATGTGGCTCCCTATCTCACGGGAGTGGTCTTGTTCCTCACCTCTGGCTTGCCTTTTTGGCCGGCTAGAGTGAACACTGACGAGAAACCGAGTTCCCAACTCTTTCTTGCCTTTAGTTAGATGGCTTGAGTGGAGATTCGCAAGAACAAACGTGCTCGGAGGAAGGAAGTGGAATACTTCTTTCCTCCGAGCACTTAAGTGCTGGTAGGGAGCTTGACCATCTTCCGGGCTCTGGGACTGTTTTGATTGTCATGAAATACCTCTCCACTCCTCTAGCACCTCAGGACACGTGGCCCCATTTGTCGCTACGTCACTATGTACTAGCGACAGTTCCCGAGGGCCCATTATTGAGTGTAGAAGTCAGCCTCTGCTATTTTATCCGTGTATATATAAAACATTGATCAGTCAGGGGCCATAGTTCTTCCATAGTTCTTGGTGACCAGTCCTCTTTAGCCTCCCAAACCCATAGTCCTATATCTTTTTTTTTCAATTTTTTTTCTTTTTTTAGTTTACACCAACCGGACTTGTCCTTGGGTGCACTTGCACAGTGCATACAGTGATCATCGTCGGTTTATGCTGAACTTCACTAAATTTGTCTAAGGGGCCTCTGCAAGTTGGCTTCGGCCCCTCGAACGCATTCAAAAGGACCGAGACCCCATGTTCCCGAGATATGTTAAAATATAAATATCTATTCAAAAATACGAAATTGTAAAATACGGTAAAATCTTAGAAATAAATTGTATGTAATGGACGTCAATAATATTATAATTGTATGCCTTAAGCATTTGCTTATTATTGGGTGTGATATGCCTTTCCGAGGTATGATAATTTTTTTTCTAGTTTTGCATTAGCTTTTTAAACTCTGTTTTGTTATGTTTTTCTATAATAAAAACCAAGACTGGTCCTTTTTTTTGTATAGCGTTCACGGCATCATCCCAAGCTTGCAGCGATAGGCACATAACATATATTTTCTTATCTATACAGGCTGTAATTTGAAACACCATCAACCTCTTGAGGGGTTATTGTACTCTTCATTATGTACAACTTTTACTATGGGACCAAACCAGAAATCATGAAAAAAATATCAGGTGCTCCCTACATTTGACGAGTTAAGCAAACATAAATGTAGGGAACAGCAGATATTTTTACGCGATTTTAGGTCTGGTCCCATAGTAAAAGTTGTTCATAATGATGAGTGACCCCTCAAGAGGTTGCTGGTGTTTAAAAATACACCCCGTATAAATAAATAAAAAATGCTTTTTCAAACGATGCGCTTACCATCGAGTAAGCGCATCGTTTGAGAACGGCATGACCAATTTGGCTATTTTTTGTTTTCTAATGCTTGTAACAGTCTGAATTAGGTTTTTATAAAATAAAATTAAAACTTGGGAAATACAAATAGTGTTTTTTTCTAGGGATTGAGGACAGGACAACGTCCGTCTGTCGGATCACTGGTTTCAAATAATCATCAGCCTCACTTTAAACAAGTCATATATACGGTGCTACAGTCGGCTGCAGAAATAAAGGAAAGAATCTTCAACCGAATTCAATTCTTCGCTATTTTCAATTAACATCTGTGTGTCTCTAGAGAGGTTTCTTTCGTTACGAAGGCTTTGTGTCGAGTTGAATACAGTGCTTCCTCTTTGTCTCCGCAGTTTTGTAGAACGAGAGGAGTTTCCTTTTTGTATTGTGTCTCTATTTTAAATAACTCTGTGGTTGTTCCCCAAGGACCTCTTTTGGTCCTTTTGAGCAGCGACATAAAATGTTTGATAAAAGGTAATTTTTTCAAGTTGATTGTTAAGTTTTAATAATCTTGAAAGCATACTTATGTGCATTATAATGACGAAGAAAACTTATGAACGGTAATATTAAAGATCCTTTATAGTTTTATTTATTTGTCACAACATCACGCCTAGTTAGCCCGAAGGATTGGGCAGAGTCGAAATGTGCGTGTAGAAACCACCTATAATACTATAAGTGGTGGTACCTATAGAACATTTCGACAGATAATATGTTGAATGTAAGTAATGGAGGCGAGCCTATTGCCAACAACCGGGCACGAATCCAGACTCCGGGATTTATTTGTATTTGAGATGAATGCTTCAGATTTTACACTGGTCTCCATACTGGTCTTGAAATTATGAGATATACGATCTATGTAGCTAATTCTTATATTTTTGGCAGTATTTACGACTGACGTTAGGCTGAGCTAGAGAGACTCTTGTTTTTCTAGATAGTATATGGTATAAAAACAGTGATAACACTGTAGTACCTAGTGATTTTATCATTAACCCATTTGAAAGCCATTGCTAATTGTCTGGGCTCCCTGTCCTCTGCCTACCTTGCCTTTTAGCTGTTGAGGGACAAAAATGATAGCCAGTCAGTCACCTATAAGACCTTAAAACTAACAAGAAATTGTCTCAAAAACAGCATCAAAGAAACAGACTATACCTACTTACTATAGACTCCTTTTAATCCTGAATAAAGGGAACATTACGTGATTTCAAGTGAAGTTCGAAATTTACAAGTTTAGTTCTAAGTGAAAATCTTTTTATATTATATCTAGCTTTATGAGGGACTGGCAAAGATAAAGTGGAAAATATATTAAAGTACTTTTTAGATGGATTAAGGTTTTGTACTCCTAAGTTGGTACCAAAATGGATTTCTTTTTTAGTTGTAAGTAATGTAATGGCTTTGACATTGTGAGGTCATTTGACGAGTCCATAAAGAACAGATAAATGTAGGTATTAATCTGACAATGTGCCCACATATTTCTTGTGAATTTTACTTTTATTGTTGGTGTAGGGTTAACGACCTTAAACTAGACGTGCTTTCCAATAGACTAAAAAATAACAATAGACAATAGAACAACATCACGACTGGTTTTCCTAATGGGGTAGACAGCTTAGCCATGGTTTATTGCGCAGCGCCTGCAGAGGCGAATAGTACACCAAATTTTCGGGCGAGTCGATCGCCATCAAGCTCTCGGTTCAATCCATCAACTCTACCAGGCTGCGCCACATCACCCTGTCCTCCGCTTTCCACATCCAGTCTGTCCCAGCCACTTTCTTAAGGCTCTTGATCACTTATGACAAATTGCTAATGGAAAAACCAGTGACCACTCTACCCAACCTGGATATCAAACTCAAGACCTCACACACAGTAGCCGCACTTTGTACAGGAGGCAGCACTAGGCCACCGAGGTAATAACGTGAAGGACGTTACCCTTACTATAACGTTTCGGCTGTAGCGAGTGCGTTTACAAACACAAATCTTACATGCACGGACACACTCATCCGGAAAAACTAGGCTAAATAGGTCTAAATGTAGGCTTTACAAATTTCTTTTCTAAGTAGCGTTCTTAATTGTGTGCAATGTGCAACTCTAAGCTCGCCAGTAAAGTGCCTTTCCCATTTTTAGTCTAGGGTCCGTCAAACGTAAATTGTGTGGTAGTGGTGACAGGTATTGACCACTCGTGGGGCCTAACTAAAAGGACTAGAGGGAAAGGAGGCTGAAATGTCTCACGTGCTTGTGTAATAACGGCACGTGAGAGATTTCAACTTTGTCTCTAGGACGCCTCTCGTATTGCAGATGGCCATAGGCAGCAGTGACTACTTATCATCAGGGTACTCAACTGATATGCCAGGGTTGCAGAAAAGTCCGAAAGGGTTAACGTGGCCCCTGGCACAGGCAACTGAAGGAATGGGAGAAGTTATTTGATAATAAAATTCCCAACCTCAAAAAAAAAAAAAAGGTTAATCAACTGATCGTCAAATCGTGGGTCCCAGATGCTAAGAGGTGACCGGTAATAACCCTGCCAGCTTGTTCGGAAATCAATATCTATACTAATCTCTATATTATAAATAGGTAAAACTTCTTTTTTTATAAGTTTGTTTGTAAGTTTGTTTGTAGGTGGTAATCTCTGGAACTATCGGTCGGCTTTGAAAAATTATTTTTGCATTTGATAGCCCAATTTTTGGGGAAGGCTATAGACTATTTAAAATCACGCTAGGACTCTTAGGAGCCGAGCAAAAAGATAAAATGTCAGAAAGAACGCTAAGCGAAAACGAAGTAATAGCTCGGTCAGGCGACGCGACGCGATAAGGTTGGTCGGGGGAACCAGAAATTTTTGGTTCTCCCTAGTAGAAGCTATTTTTTTTTATATAATATAATGATGAAAAACACTATTGAACTAAACCTTTACACATACACAAGATGAATTCTCCTCTTCCAAAATACATAACAACGAGAGGATAAAATAAAAATAAAAAGCATACAGTCAGAGTTAACTTGGCAGTCAGAATAAGTTGTTAGCTGGAAACTCCGCCAGTCCACGACACGCCACAGAGCGTTCAATCTTGTCGAGAAACCGCGAAAATGTTAACAAGGTTTCACAATTGCTTGCTTTTTTTGTTTTAAATGGACTGCAACGTGCAATGATCGAATAGGTTAGTAACTTAACAAAAATGAATGAATACTATTGATCAAAATGATAACTAGTAAAAAATAACAAGTAAGTAAATACTACGACTAGTATTTTTTTTATTATTATTTAAAATGGGTTTGCTCTAGACTCTAGTCTAGGTCAGTGGTGACAGAGACAGAGTCGACGGTGGAGTGAGCTTACCCAGAAGAAGCCTGTTCACTCTCACTTTGAAGAGGTTAGGGTTGTATGCGTTCGGAAACACAGACGCAGGTAGAGAGTTCCATTCTTTACCTGTGCGCATTACAAAATACATTTGGAAATGCTTAGTGCGAATACTACTGGTTTACTATTGTAAACCAGTGATTGGAACTTCATTTTAAGCAAATCAGCCCGTACCAGGAGACTCCGCTCTTCCAATGTCTTAAACTAGCTACTGTACGCGGCCACTGGTATGTGTTACCGAAACAAAAGTAACCTATGTTACTCCTTATAACATCAGCTATCTGCCAATGAAAGTCCCATCAAAATCGGCATAGCCGTTTCGGATATTAGCCGGAACAAACAGACAACAAACAAAAAAATCTAAAATATCTTTTTTTGTTTTAGGTACCGTACATTACTTTCACATGCATTTAGTGAAAAGTTAAAAATAGTTTTAGTTAGTTTAGGTTATTATATTTTATATTTTTGTTTGGTTAGTTTATATAGTTATTTGAAAACAAATAAATATTCTCTTCTAGACTGTGAAAAGTTGTTATTTTGACATTACAAACAGACAGGACACTTCAATTTTATTTACTTGTATAGATAAAATGGTATGGGATGATTCCTACAATTAACTAATGGTTTCGAATTAAACGTGTAATGAAGAATTACCAACAACCAGTCAGATAATAATGGGACTGCTTTATTCTGTGTAGTCGATCGACCTCGATTGCTGACATCTATACTTAGTAAGGTAACATCCATCCACCATCGAATATATTGTGTTGTTGATAAGTTTGTGTTGTTATGTTGTTGTTATTAAATATGCAATATTAATATATAATTTTATACAAAAAATAAATAAATAGACTGACTTACACATTAAATTCAGAAAATAAATTGCCTGTCTGTCTGTTTGTTCCGGCTAATCTGCAAAACGGCTGGACCAATTTTAGCGGGACCTTCACTGGCAGATAGCTGATGATAAGGTATCCTGGTAGCACGTTTCCGTGGGATAAATTCCGACATCCACGAGGATGAATCTGCGGGCAGCAGCTAGTTTTCAATATAAAGAAAAAAAGAAAGAAAAGAAAAGAAAAATATTTTATTTGGGATACGCACATGACAGGCAATACAAACAGAAAAAAAAAGGACATTTAAACCTAACAAAATCAACATTAAAAATAACAATAATATTGTTATTGTTATGTTTAAATGTTTTCTTAAATATAATACAATAAAGTAGCTACAAATACCTTCAGACGTCCCAAATTCAGATGCCAGCACCCACGTCCAAATTCAATTACCAACTACCAAAAGCATTTAGGTACTGAAGATTAAACTCCATCACAATGTTCTTAATTCAAATCTAGTTCCAAATAAATACAACATGCACACTCCCATTTATTTTCCACTGAAGCAAGTTAAAATAACGAAGAAACTTCTCCAAGTGAACGGCTGGGCAATCCTTTTCGTTCGCACTCAAGTAACGAATGCCGCATCCAGCAAGATAGGGGTAATCAACTTTATGACATCCATGTATCTTCGAACTGCACAAATTGCGTTCTTACAACGTATAAAAGTTTTTCTCAGCAATCAGCTGATTAAAGTCAACCTGCCAACCGAATGTATACTCTAACGTGTTGAAAACAAAGTCCAGGTTTCATTGGGTAGTTGGGACCCACATATGTGAAGACGGTTTTAGTGTCTACCATGAATTTAGTAGTAAAGGAAATTAGATAAACTGGCAATTTCGTTAGTCTTAATATAGTTACGAGAATTGAAGTTAGAGTACAGTGATATTTCTAAATAGATCAGCGCTTGGAGAGTTTTGTTCTTACTTACTTACTTATTTGTAACTTACTTAGAGAATTGGAATTAAGTTGAATGTCACAGGAGCTTATATTAGTTCGAACTAAGTTTATATATGGTGTACTTGTAAATGAATTCGTTTTTTACTTCGGCGAGTGGACCTTTTCTTGATAGCCTTTTAAGAATAAGAATAATTTATTTGCAGAAAATATAGGTGTTACCAGTTGTAAAAGTTGTTGGTTTAATGTACAGTCCATATTTTGCCTGTTTAGGGCATGCAAAATATTTTTACATGAATGCATAGGGTAGGTACTTATTTTAATAAGATAATACAAAATATACACCTATGTTCTAATATAATTTTTAAATCAAGTTATATGTAAGTTACAATAATAAATAAACACACAACAAAACTTAAAACCATAAAATAACATGTTGTTTTTAGATAACATAAATTCTTTAATAGAATAAACTGAATAAACACACGCCACAAAACTATACGAAACTTAAAATATATTTTTTTCTTTATGTTGTAGAAATTATTGTAAACTATAAAAACAATTTTCTATCAACTATCTACGCAGTTTAATTTTAAAATATTTAAATGGTAGTTTCCTTATGGTCTTTGGTAATTTGTTAAATATTGTAATGCACATTAAGACAATAATTTTTTTACTTAGAGTTGTATTACAAAAAAATAGAACTAATATCTTTGTTGCATCTCTTGGTCTCTGTTTGGTGTAATTGTCACCTTTGAATCTAATGAATTCATTATGTTTCCTCACAAACACCAATACTTCAAACAAATATATCAAATATATCAACTAAGTCAAGGTCAGTTTCAGTTTTTTGAATAGAGGCCTACAAGATTCAAGTGGACCAACACCGCATATAATTCTTACACATTTATTTTGTATAATAAATGTCTTATCATTGTCTGTTGAATTGCCCCATATTATTAGTCTGTATCTTAATAGTGATTCAAATTCAACATACCCACTATATTATAGTGGGTATGTTGAATTTGAATCACACAGCATATTATGCTATGCGGGCAGTTTTTTCGTCTGACACAATACGAAGTTTTCTTAATGCATACACAAATCTATTTAGTTTAATGCATACGTTGTTAGTGTGAAGTTTCCAATTACAAAATTTGTCTAGACTTATAACTAAGAATTTAAAACTTTCTGTTTCTTCTATGTTTTTGTCTTTTATGTTAATATTGTTGGAGAGTTTGCTTTTGTATGTATCTAATTTAATGAATTTTGTTTTAGGTATATTTACACATAGGTTATTAGATTCAAGCCATTTTATTACAGATTGTACAGCTTCGTGTATTTTATTTTCATGGGTTGATTTGTTAGTGTTATTAGGCACTATAAAGGAAATATCATCAACAAACAGGACACTATAATAGTTTATTGAATCTGGTAAGTCATTTATATATAGTAAGAATAGCAAGGGGCCTAACACGCTCCCTTGTGCTATATTTATTTAGTCTAGAGAAGGATTTGTAAATAGTGGATTCAAGATGTACATTTGAATTAGTAACTTCAACACATTGCTGTCGGCCTGTTATAAAACTTTTTATCCAATCTAGAGCGACACCATGGATACCATACGTTTCACATTTGTTTAGTAACATGGAATGATCCACAAAATCAAATGCCTTACTCTTATCAAAAACACTACTGCAACCGGAATTTTATCGTCTAGATATTCTGTGATCTTTTTGATTACGAAAAATGCTGCTAAAGATGTCGATTTATTATGCTGAAACCCGTTTTGTTCCTGTTTTAGAATAATATGCTTATTTAAGAAACATATTAGTCGGGTGTCGAATATATTTTCAAAGATTGCAGGGTCTTGTATTTCTGCTAACTAGCCTTAATAATTATCACTAAGGGCCGGTTTTTATCTCAACCATTAAGTAGCTAAAAATAAAATAAAAAAATGCCAAATTGATAATAATAATATGTTTTGATCAAATCAACATAATTTTATAATTTATTTTTTATTTTTAACTAGTTGTTGAGTTAACTGCGGATCATAAAAACCGTAGTGGTTAGAAAATATTATGGAGAAGTATTTATGTGTTTTTAAATGCTCTAACCAGCTTGAGTTTTTCACAAGGATTAAGATTTGATTTTAGAAATCCATCTTCGACTACATAGGGACAACATTTTGATGGAGTATATACATAAACTGTAATATTATAACAAAAGGTTCACTGACTTTCGATGCTAATTACTGTTCCTACACTTTGAGCGTAAATATACTTTACCGTTGATTACCTACTTTGATTTTCATGACGTTAATAAAAACCCAGCCAATAGCGTGTCGGATTGCGCATAATGAAGGGTTCCGTAGTTAGGATGAATTTATCCCAAAAACAAACTTAACATTGTAGTTACAAAATATGTTCTCCCATCCATTTATATACGTCACGGTCAATTCTCTAATTGTAAATATTAGTTTGTAATCACAAAAAAATATGATTGGTCGGTTTCAGTGTTTTTCCTTTACATAAGCTGTGAGACGTTGCTTCTTGCTCAATTTCATGATTATCCTAAGTTTTCGTTTATTTGCGAGTAAATAAAAAAAATCGGGCGTTTATGCGACATTTACCCTAAAAACTACAAAAAGATGCTTGATGCTTGTAACTTTTATTCCCGATTCCAACAAAATTATTAAATAGGTAATATGGTTATTCCTGTAAAATATTTTGTCATTCAAATGCTGTTAATAATTGACATGTAAATGTTAGGTATCTCCATTTTCCTATTTTTCTCGTACACATAATGTCACATTAATATTCTTTTACCGAAGTTTGGAAGCTGAAAGAACTTTTATCTTAGAGCAGACATGAAAACATAAAGGTATACGAAATGGATCGGCCCGCAGTTGTCAAGGCGCAATGTCTTTGCCCAGCTTTTTGTGTCAAAGAAATTGTGTAAAAATCATTAAGAAATCTGGTCAGAAATCTCTAAAGGGATCGCCCTTTAAAGTTTTCTGGCCGATTATTATGGCTGGTAACCAAAATAGTTTATTTTTCTTTTTATTTTGGTTCGCAATAAAAAAGTATTCAGTTAATCATCTGATGAAAGATACAGTAAGCAAACGCTCCGATAGAATGTGTTGTTTTTTTGGCTTCATAACTGCAGTGCTATTCTGTAACCATCTCATCGTGAAACATTTTTTTTTTTGACAACATCCACACAAGGTCTTCAGGTCCCGAACTAGGCAGAGCCTGTACTACGGTAACCTGATGACTGATATACATACTTATATACATATACACACCCAGACACAGGTCAAACAGACATGTTCATGCACACAAATGTTTGACTTGTCCGGGGATCGAACCCGGGACCAGCGGCTTAGAAGGCAGGGTCGCTACCAACTGCGTCAACCGGCCAGTCTATACATGAGGTTAAGTAAGCGTGAAGTGAGCTGTCAACAGTGTCTATCACGTATCTCGTGTGTATCACGTGTAATGACAGCTCAATCAACAATCAACTCATCCTATCGCAGTCCACTGCTGGACATAGGCCACTCCCAGCCTGCGCCACAACACCCTGTCCTCAGCCCTCTGCATCTAGTCTGTCCCAGGCACTTTCTTGAGGTCGTCGGTCCATCTAGCTGGGGGGCGTCCCACGCTACGCTTGCCGATACGCGGTTTCCATTCCAGGCCTCGTCTGCTCCACCGACCATCGGTCCTTCGACAGACATGGCCAGCCCACTGCCACTTCAGCTTGCTTACTCTGCAAGCTATGTCGGTAACTCTGGTTCTTTTCTGGACAATTTCATTTCTGATTTCATCCTTCTTACTTCACCTAAGTTTTCACGGTGAGATTGTTACAGAATAGATCGGCTGAACCTTACTCTACAGGCTGGCAGAGACATCATCGCGCAAACTGAAACTATGAACTCAGCACATGATTCTAGACAGGCGTAGAAGTTTTTCGTCAGTTATCAAAAAAAAAACTGCTGCTTCATAGATAAGTGCAATACCTACGCAGTCAAAATGTATGGCTAAGCAAATTTTTATTTATCAGTATTTAAAAATTACAGCGCCCAGCCACTCTTTTTTTTTAGAGTTGGAAATCATCGTATAATTTCTCCCGCTCTGGGCGTAGCGGGAGCGCGTGTCAGACTCTTACTGACTAAAACCCACCCGTGTTCCTTCAGTTGCCTGTGCCAGAGGCCGCGGTAATCCTTTCGGATTTTCCCGCAACCCTGCCACCCTGGGGCCGTACTATGACGTGTTAATTCCATCATTGTTCCAGCGTGAAAGAGAGACGGAGCTATACATGACCGATAGCACTATCTCTTTTTCACAACGGAATCATGATGGTGTTAAAACGTCATAGTACGGCCCCTGTATACATGTTTTAGACGCTGCAAAAACATTGACAGTTCTTTTATTGCATTCATTTCGAAAGTTGAATGTCACAACAATTCACCACCAAACCTAATCACACTATTAAAACGCACTCAAACGTCCACAAAACTAGGCCGTATACCATAATATTATGTAAAGTGACACCGGTACAGTAGACGGTAGAGCAAAGTTCTTCTTACCTCCTGTTTAACTTTTGAATTCTCCGCGGAAATACCTACTCAAATGTTGAACTTAGTACAACCTTCTTCAAGGTACTTTAGACTTTGTAATTTGATGGATGTGTCTTCTGCTCAAAATAGAACTTGTGAATTTTCTTATTTTTTTTTTCTTACATATCTTAATTCCTTTATTGAAACTGGTAACAGTACTATCGATATTTTTCATCAAATATTCGATTAATCGAAGCCCGACTTTGTGATTAAAACTTAATCAAATAGACTTAAAAAAAACAATTTTCTTAAAAAATAACAAACATAACTTTACAATAAACATATCTCGTGCAAACCAGTACGGTGTATGTGACATTTTTAACTCTTACAATTTTCAATGAAGTTCAATATCCCACAAGCTCGTTTCACATTTCCACCACGTTCATATATGTAGAATAAAGACATCCATTCAGAAAACCCCATCAAAAATATGGAGATATCTAAAATTCAGATATCCGAATATCCGAAAATCACTTGAAACAAATCTCTATGTAATAACCGCGCAGA
This sequence comes from Brachylomia viminalis, assembly GCA_937001585.2. Classification (NCBI taxonomy): domain Eukaryota; kingdom Metazoa; phylum Arthropoda; class Insecta; order Lepidoptera; family Noctuidae; genus Brachylomia; species Brachylomia viminalis. Next base: position 24,148,566 of record OW443298.2, on the reverse strand, counting down.
CGATAAATTGTTGGAAAGCTGCGCTTATCAGATTTAAATATCCGCAGACCGCACGGAGTACTGCAGTCTCTTTTCATATTACCGGCCGGGGCTGATATAATTAGATGAATCTACAGTTTTAGGTGGTCCAAGTTATGAGAGGAAAGGATTTAACTGTTACGTTAGTTGGTTAAAAAAAAATACTGTAGTTAACACAAGTGTCGCGACAGAGACGCGTAGAAGATGGCGGGTTGGGCTGGACAAAACTAACAAGTCATGTAGGAAGGCCTGTTCCCAACGGTTGAAGGGACAAAATTTTGAAATTTTGTGGTTGCACGACCGCTGGTGGTTGCAGGGATAAAATGTTGACATTTTGTGGTTGTACGACCGCTGGTGGTGGAAGGGATAATATTCCTGAAGATTGAATATAACTACTAAATATTGTACCCACAGGGATGTCCCTGCTCGAGGAGGCGAAACGCCGGGGCGTAGCTCCGCTGCCGCGAGAAATCACGGTACAGCGGACAGAGCTCCGGCGGGATCTCAGGGCGGCATGGAGAGTGCGATTGTCGCAACCCAGCGCTGGGCACGCCACAATTGCGGCGATAAGTCCCCTCTTTGAGGAGTGGCTAGAGAGGCGCCACGGCGTCCTCACCTTCCGCCTGACGCAGGTCCTCACCGGACACGGTGGTTTCGGGAGGTTCCTGTTCCGGATAAGGCGGGAGGAAACGCCCGGGTGTCACCATTGTGTGGATCGCCCGGAGGACACGGTGGAGCATACGGTGGAGGTCTGCCCGGCTTGGGCGGAGCACCGCCGTGTCCTCGTGGAGGCGATTGGCGGTGGCAATCTCTCGCGTCCGGCCTTGGTCCAGGCCATGGTACGGAGCGAGAGGGCTTGGGAAGCGGTCACCTGCTTCTGCGAAGCAGTAATGTTCGCGAAGGAGGAGGCGGAACGCGTGAGGGAGAGACAAAGTTTGCGCCCTCACGCCCCTAGCCGCCGCAGGAGACGCACTGGGCGTCGGGAATCGCAGGCCGATTCCCGGCCACCGTAGGCGCGGGCTTGCGAACGGCGAGCAATGGGCAGCTCGCCGTTCGATAAGGACCAGTCCCGGGTCGACGGCGCGTTGTATTCCACGCGCGCCTCAAAGAGATGTCAGCACCAATGACGGGGTTTGCTAGGACCGATACCTGCTAGGGTTGCGGAAAAGTCCAAGAGGGTTACCGTGGCCCCTGACACAGGCAACTGAAGGAACACGGGTGGGTTTTAGTCAGTAAGAGTCTGACACGCCCTCCTGCTCTGCCCAGAGCGAGAGAAGTTATTTGATGATTTCCCACCCACAAAAAAAAAAAAAAAGGGATGTCCCTGCTATATGGCAGGGACATCTATGCACAACCTGATTCCATAGACTCAGTACATGATTCTGAACTCCACTGCGTTGAAATTTTTCGTCGGTTCTTTGTAACAAATTATATCTGTCATACTTTGTGACCGCGTACCTACTTTTCTATGAAACATCAGGTTTTTTGATAACTGTTAAGAGTCCTATTACATTTTTGACGCAAATTCATGATTTTTGACGTTGTAATTTTCAGCAGCAGTAAGATATTTGAATTGTTTGATTATGAATAACGATAGTGCCATTCTCTTTATTGTAAGTTGGAGTTGCACATTTTAACTTTTCTTGTCGTGTAATTTACTATGAATATTTTACGAACTCAGTTTACAAGGAAAAACGTCGGCAATGGAACTTTGACGCTCAAATTCACATTGTTTCATTCAGTTTTAATAAAAGCGAAAGTTATTAAACGATAACTTTAATGTTTTACTTGTTTATTGGAGTTCTAGAATTTCTTTAAATTCCTTGAGTTTTCAGGGAAAAGTCGTAAAGAAAACAAATAAATGTCTTGATTTTCATGTCCATTATATTCCAAATAAACACAATTAAATCAAATAAACTAATATGATATAAAACTTCGATCTACAGTGAATACGTTTCTGTTTCTCATGTTTAACGTTTTTGTTTCTCAATATAATAAGACAAAATTACAATAAATTAAATTAAAGTACTATATATTCCGCGTCAATTCAGCAAATTACACGAAAATAATGTGTAACTCCAACTTACAAGAAAGAGAATTTCACTATAGTTATTATAATCAAATAATTAAAATATCTTACTGCTGCTGAAAATTACATGGTCAAAAATCATGAATTTCCGTAAAAAAATGTAATAGGACTCTTAAATACCAAACACAGGGAATGGTACTCAGTACTTAAAGACCTTATGTGTATACTAGTAGGGTTGAGGGTTTGATTAAAACAACCAAACTGTATACTGATCTATAGCTGGTAATACAGCATCCAAATCGTTGCAGCGAAACCATAGCGAGTTATAATTCGACGCCAACGCCATCTAGTTGCGTCGTGTACAACTTTGGAACAAATACAATTTATTTTGTTGTCCTGATCAGCGGCGTTTGATCATGCATGATCATTAACAATAATCGAACATTTGTTTCTACGCTAGGGAGTCTAAGATCATGTACTGAATTAATGGTTTTAGTTTCCGTGTCGATGTCCCTGCAACTTTGTATACCGCTACCTTTCATATTTCACACCCAAACCCAAACGGGGCATTCTCTTAACAAATTCAATTCCTCGAGTGTTCGTTAGCGACTCCGCTAGGATTATTATCAATGGACCCGCCTGATAAAGGCATCAGCGGTGCAATTTGTATTGACTAAGTAGACTGACATAATGGGGAATGGAGCTAACCAGTAAAAGGTCTGCGGTTTCCGTCTGGATTGGACTGGTATGTTTATACGTTTATTTCCTTGCGTTTGTTGACTGAACAGACTGGGAATGGGATCCTACTATATACCGGATGACTTTTTTTAGCGTTTGGAAAACAATAAGGTATAATAGGTGAACGGAGTAGAAGCCTTTGGCACAAAAATCTCTTCTTTATTTTTAAACCTTAAATAAAAGTAACCCATCAATAACTACTATTACTTATTTGAAGTAAACTTTTCATATTAAAACAACAAAAATACAAAAAAAAAGTCGACAAATAATAATTAATAAGAAATAACTTATAGGCACTCAACTCTATCTACATCAATCTACATCAATGAATTCGTAGCGACATTCCATTCTTTGATTGAAGCCGGTCAATTTCGCCGGTAAATTTTATAAATGTCAAAGCTTGGATATTTGGATGTTTGTTACTGAATTACGCAAAAACGGTTGAACAGATTTGGATGACATTTGCCACACAGATAGTTTATAACCTGGATTAACAAATAGGATACCTTTAATCTCAGCAATACGTTCCCGTGTGAATATTTCCAACCTCCACGTGGGCGGAGCTACGGGCGAAAGCTAGTTGGTATGTTTATAAACACAACACAGTACAGACTGATTTAAGGAAACAAGCGTGGCTTAGTTCTCGACATGTCTACTGAAGCCTTTTTTTTATTTTTTATTAATATTACTGCAACACCAAAAATGCTTTGGGTATTTTATTGAAAGTGCTAACAGAGGCGTTGTTTTCGTTTTGATATTTTATAAAAGTTAAACATTTTAAGCACAAACTCTTTTTTTTTTAATTAGACTAAATTGTTTATCCTATGTAAAGTTGAATACTTTTTTTTATTACATTCTATATTTCGTTACTTATCGTGTCTATGGTACGGTGGGCTGCATCAATTGGTTACCCCAGTTGTATTAAAATTAACTTTGAAGGGGGGTACCCGCATCGTGACGCTGACTGTACATAGTGTAGTGTTGTCAAAACCATGAAAGTATGGAGGGTAGAGGTAAGGAGAACTATCTCTTAGGGGGTGAAAGTTGAAAAAGTGTCCAGCATAAAAGGTAAATAACAGTTCAAAAACCCAGCAAAATGGCGCTAGCGTAGGCAAATAGTGTGGTATGAATGTAGCAGTTGTTAACGGACTGAAGTATGCCGAGTTAGAAAATTCAATATTTTTAGTGACTAGAGTAGTGAGTGACAGTCCAGTATACCATACCTCAACGATTTACGTAGTCCAACATTATTTTGTAAACATAACCTAAATAATGCTTTTAAAATTCACCCGGTGGCTACTGTAGCGCCACCCTTATGTAGCACATTTTAACGGACACTTTTTATACACAGAGACAGTTCTCCTTATGTCTACCCTCCATAGATGAAAGCTAAACGTTCCAATCAGTATCGATTGAAGCGACTTAACAGTTTGTTGAATTTGATTAGAGCAGTTCATGGTAAAGAGGCTCAGAGGCCTAAATTAATTTATCTATTGACGCTATTTCCCATTAATTTTAGATACTGAATTGATTATTTAGATAGTTATTTCTAATTATTAATATATATACAAAGTGGCGCGTACCTTATCACAATTAATTATATTTATTTATTATATACTACATGGTATACTTAGACGATATACAAAATTTGAATGAAATCCATTTACAAAAAAAAAAATTGCTGTGCCCTACATTTGTTGCACGTAGCTCGACAAAATGTATGGAACAGCAAATTTTTTTAGCGAATGTTTTTTTTAAGTCTAAGTATAGCATGTAGTAAGCGTGGTATAACTTAATGTGATAAGGTACGCGCCACTTTCTATATGAAACAAGCCAATACTAGGTAGGTACTAGCTGATAAATATAATTATAGATACTAGTGACCCGCCCGATATGCTGTCGATTATGCGAGAATATCGATTATCCGATATGGATTAACGACTTGACAAAGCAGAGAGATTTCTGTAAGTTTAATATCATTCCGGAATAAATTCTATAAATGACGGTGAAAAACGCATCAAAATCCGTTACGCAGTTAAGTAGAACAGACAGACACGAAAAGCGACTTAAATTTATAATAACTATTATGTATAAAGCAAGAACATAGATTCAACGCCCAAATAAAGCACTGTGTTCTATAAACACTCTTTAATCAATACAAAACGCGAATAAAAGATGAGAGTTTATATATTAGTAGCATCCTCATATCATAACCGTTCTCACTTCACAGCTAACCGCATCATCATAAATAAAACCCGCAACAAAATCAACTTACATTACAACATCGTAACACATTTTCATACTAAACACTATACGGTACTCCATCCATCTCCACTGAGCATCTGGGACCCAAGTTATAATCGGAAAAAAGTACTGGTATGGCATGAAACGAGCAAGTTGCGAAGTAACCCAAGTTTTCACGACACTCTACTGGGCGAGGGACTTTTAGTTGGTTTTTATGAAGTTTTCAACGGAACCCCGTTTTATCTTTCACTCGGATCTTTTTGAACTAAATTTGTTATTAAGTATTTGACGTTTTCAGTAGAAGGTTGATCGGGAGTTTGAATGTTTCGGTTCAGTTCAGAAATATCGATTTCCCTATCGTAAACGCGTCTTTAAGATGTTTTATTCATCAAAAAAAAAAACAATCTACTTTATTTGGCTTATGAAAAAACTTCTAAAGCATTCGCAAGAAAGTCAGCTTTTTTCTTAGATGAATTTTTAGGTTTTTTTTTTTTATTAGTTTGAAAACTTTTCTGAGATATAAGCATCTGGTTGCCAGTACTTTTAAAGGTCTATTCAACTGCCGTATTTTATCCAAATACCCATACGACAGAATACCTATATCCGAATAATGTAACAAAAATTCTTGCAACAAAATGCATCTTAAAACTTCATGTAGACTGCATATTCACTACATACCTACTTATAGTTTTATTGTCGCCCAGGGAGCAAAGTTTCGGATAAAAGAAAGTCTGCTGTCTAAGTTTAGTAACCACGTACTATGTAGTTGTGCTTAGAATGTCTTGTACCGAGTTCTACTTTACAGCAATGTATTTTTCTTTCGTTAAGCTTAGATTTCCTTTAGAAGCGGTGCCGTCATATTACGGCCATCCTTATAAAAAGTGTGTTTTTCTCACCGGAAAGTCAAATAACTGTGATGTTCTTTCTATTATTGCGACTTAGCGGCCGTTACGTAGCGGCGGTACCCAAGTTTTAGATAATAATACTTTTCTTGTATAATTATTCCAGGATTTGTGAAGATCGGCGCTTTTTCAAAACCTTTCTACATAGGTCTTTTCTATATACATTTTATTATAAGTGCATCGTCTTCACATATAATTAATGTATACAAAATATTATCACACATTTTAAAAGAGTAACGGCGGAGTTTCTTGCCCATTCTTCTCCATACGAAACTACCATTTGAAAGGAGCGACTAGAATCAATTCTATTTTAATGTAAATGTTGACGTTAAAATGTGCCTTTTTGTGTGCCTATTTGAAATAAATGCTTTGACTTTGACAAAACTTCTGCAAAAAACGACTTAAAATCCGTCAGCAACTGCAAAGTGGTCATTACATATTTTTTCGAAAATTATCACACGTTCCTTTAAAACCCCAAACCCGACCAGTGACCTCTTTTTTATAACTAGCCACAATAAATTACAAACAACCACATCCCAATAGCACCAAGGGTCATCGCACTAAACGACTGCGACCGCAGCGAGTGGTCGCGCGACCGGTCGCTGTGAGCTATCAGTTGCACTCGCTACAAAGAGATGACCGCAGAGTTCACCGCATCATTTAAAATAGTACCCTTATAATATTTATTGTAGCATTGTATGATATTGAACCGCAATTATCTGTATCTGGGCAGTTTTCTGATCTGTTCGGTGTTGTGCCTATCACACATATCTATCGAGCCTATCTACACCAATTTATCTCGTCGGCTTGACGTCCGTATGTCACTGCAGGGATCCAGCAGAATATCAGCATCAGGTATATTTGCCTAACACGTCATGCTGAACTGGGGCCGTACTATGACGTGTTAATTCCATCATTGTTCCAGCGTGGAAGAGAGACGGAGCTATACATGGCCGATAGCACTATCTCTTTTTCTCAACGGAATCATGATGGCGTTAACAGGTCATAGTACGGCCCCTGGACTCCCATTAGGTACGCACACCACAGCTTGTATATTCTATCTTTGATTTGAAGTACGTCATAGTGTCACTATATTTTTCTGTTTGTATATTGGCATCTTGTTTTTATATTTCATAATTTCTGCCGAAAGACGTCCACTGCTGGACATAGGTCTCCCCCAAGCACCTCCACTTCGACCGCTTTTGTGCTTCCCGCATCCAACGGGTTCCTGCGGCCTTGACAAGATCGTCTGTCCACCTTGTGGGAGGCCTTCCAACGCTACGTCTTCCGGTACGCGGTCGCCACTCTAGAACTTTCCGGCCCCATCGGCCATCTGTTCTGCGAGCAATGTGCCCTGCCCACTGCCACTTAAGTTTGGCAATTCTTCGGGCTATGTCGGTTACCTTGGTTCTCCTGCGGATCTCTTCATTTCTGATTCGATCACGCAGGGAAACTCCAAGCATAGCCCTCTCCATTGCCCTTTGGGTGACTTTTAGCCTTCTAATAAGGCCCATTTTGAGCGACCACGTTTCAGTACCATATGTCATCACTGGCAACACGCACTGGTCAAAGACTTTCGTCTTGAGGCACTGCGGTATGTGGGACGAGAAGATATTGCGTAGCTTCCCGAACGCTGCCCAGCCGAGTCGGATTCGACGATTGACCTCTTTCTCAAGTTGGACCTACCTAACTGGACATTTATATTTATATTCATGTAATTTGTAATCATTTAATTGTGCTTTTGTGTGTTTTGCTGTCATTTGTGTGCACTGAATCTATCAACCCGCACTGGGCCTGCGTGGTGGATTGCGGCCCACTCCCTCTCACCGAGAGGAGGCCTGTGTCCCAGCTGTAGGAACATTATAGGCTGACGATGATGACGATGATGAATACACGTTTTATCTATCTATCTACTGATTATGGCATCTGTTAGTAGTATAGGTCCTTGTGTAGGAGCTCGTCCGGGGAGGTACTACTGCCTCAAAACAGTGTTGCAGTATTCCAGCTTGAAGGGTATTAGGGGTGCTTGGGTACCTAATGGCACATGAGACATTTTAGCGTTATGAGTCTTTGATTTTATATAGAAAGTTTTAAGAATTAACATGCAATAATATTCTTAAAGGCACCTTATCAAAGATGTAGTCGGAAACATTCAGGGGTAGACAAAAACAAACAATCAAACGTGTCTGCAAGAAAACTTTGTTTATTTTGCGATACTGTTAAAAAAAAGTCTAATGCTCTTAGACAAGCAATTCATAAAAAAGTTAAGAAGAAATCTTTAAAACTTATGTTTCTGGCTATGGCTTTGATTAGGTTCAATTCATTGCAGCAGCCATGTTAAAAGTTGGACAATACATAAGTTGATGAACTAGATTACAATAGTAATAACTAAATACAAAAAAAGAAGCATGTTGAGATTAGAATGTGTTTGACTATTTTATAGGAAGGACATACGATGGCTCCATAACAGCCTAAATTAATATAGTAAGAAGTAACTTAAACAAGATTAGATTAATGAAAATATTACAAAATATTTTGTGACTGCTGTTCATCAACTCATCTGGTTATCTTGCGGCAGCATCTGAAAGGAATAAATTAAGAAAATAGCTCTGGACGGTACCACGACGTATTGACATCTGCAATACCAGAGGCAAAGTAAATTCCGATCTGGTATTGCAGATGTCCAGACGGCGGTGACCACATTTAAATAACTTAAGCTGGCACGTCGCTGCATCGGCTTATTTAGCATAATTAGCCTATAATGTTCCCACTGCTGGGACACAGGCCTCCTCTCGGTGAGAGGGAGCGGGCCGCCCACCACCACGCGGGCTTATTGCGGGTTGGTAAATATCATATCATGTCTTCAAATTAATGGTTCAAGGACATGCCAGTTTCCTCACGACGTTTTTCTTCATCGTTTTGAGAGCAATGGTGATTAAATATTTACACAAAGTAAAGTGCCTGTCTGGGATCGAACCTACGACCTACAACTCGTAAGTCGCGGCTGTTACCACTGGGCCACCAATGCTCTCCGTTACCTCTGGGAAACCACTGCTACGATCGTTGGTGTTCTTGAAATTATATTCCACCACTGCTCCCGGGTTATTTACCCATACACAATCTTAAAACTAAAATAAATAGACCAATTATTATTGAGGTTCTCACAGCTCATCTTAACCACTTTTTACTCCAAACCAATTTCAGCCTGACGAAACGTCAATTACCTTCAAACTCTATTTCCTCATACATCCGTAAACAAAGATTCCATCTATCACTTCCTTAAAAAATAAACACAGTCAAGTCGACACTCAAGGAATGTAACGGGAACATAATACCGGGAGACGTTCCCGTGATGTATAGCCCCGGCCCCCGGGATGAAAGTTTGAGCCGGCAAAAATCCCTGGGGTTGAAACTAGTCGTCGGTAAACAAAAAACTGTTAGGTTTTTGTTGGGTTTGCGTGTGGAGCATACGGTGTAGAGGTGGGGCCGCATTTTGTGCGAAATAAAAACTGATTTTGATTAGAACAAGAAACATATTCCGTCTTATTACAAAACACGATCTAACTTTAGCCCGAGCCTAAACCTTCGAGCCAGTTTTTGTATTTCGAACTTTATGGCCGACTTTATTAAAGTTCTTAATACAAAATTGACAACCTAAGACCGGACTAAGTTGTCAGTTTTGTAAAAGGAACTGTATTTCGATTTTCGTTAGTTTCTTATTTCAAAAACAGACTCGATGGTTTAAACCATGGCTGAAGAAAAACTTTGTATTGTAATAAGACCGATTATGTATATGGGAAGAAATTTGTGATTTCCGAAAATAGTGGTCCTTTTACAATCAATATATTCATGTGAAACTTCCACACTTTATGTTGTCATCCTTTTTTTTTATTTAATTTGTAGCGGTATCTACATCGCCACAGCCGAACTACGTCACACTGACGTCACGCAAAATCCTGCATCGCGCAAGCAGAGCTTACCGCGCAAGTAGCATATAATATACAACGTCCCGACATCTATCGTCAGGCAGTTGCCCACCAGACACGACACCCGTCTGGTCGGAGGACCCTCCCTTTTCTATAGAGGTATGAGTGAACTTTATATCCTGTTACTCACACTTCTATAGAAGCGTGAGTAACGGGGTGTAAAGTTATGTAGGTTTGTTATTGTATTATTATACTCTAAGATGCCTGTAAGTTGTAGCAAAAACAATGGCACTTCCAATTTCAACATTATCAGCACTACATTTTTTTAAACCCTTACAAAAAAAAAACAATACGTGGCTAAAAGTAGATCAATTAACGCCCACCAATCAACTTTCAACCACTCCCTATTAATAAGCTTCAGCAAAATAACTAAAACAGTCCCGAAATAAGTCCCAACTATAAATAAATCATCGGTCGAACGAAGTGAATACATTACCTACGAAAGCCTGCCATTTTACAAGTACTTACCAAGTTCAACACTTAGTCAACCCTCGCCAATTTAATTTATTAACACTTAAAACTTACATAATTCTACGTACTAAGTTTTAAGTCTAGCCCTTCTAAGTTGGAGCAGGACGCACCTGATACTCGGCCTTAATTGACAGATGGGTTGAATTTCAACTAAGTGCCAAGTTGAAAGTGATTAAAAATTAATACAGGAATGAGTATCGCTAAAGGTAGTCACAGACGGGCAATTTTATCAGCAATTATTGTCTGGCAAGAGTTATAGAAGGTATCGGAGCAATCTAGTTTAATTCTCATAAATGGTTTTATTTGTTTCGGTAGTAAAATTACCTCTTATTGCTCCCTATTATTGTGTACGGGTAAATGTATGGCCTAGTGCAAAAAGGTGTACCATGTCGCTCAATAGCTACAACATTATATGTTACAAATACAACGTACCTACCAAGCTATAAGTCTTACCCTTCTAAGTTGTACCACTTCGGAGGACGCACCTGATACTCGGCCTTAAATGACAGATGGGTTGAAACTCAACTAAGTACCAAGTTGGAAGTGTTTAAAAATGAATACAGGAATGAATATAGCTAAAGGTGCGTTTAGACGGGCAACGTTTTCAGCTATTATTGCCCAGCAAATAGTTGCAGCAGGTATCGAAGCAATCTAGTTCAATTTCTAAAACTTTTTCAATTATTTTGACAGTATAATAATTTCTAATTGCTCGGTAATATTGTGCATAGATCAATGTATTGCCTGGTGCATTAAGTTGTGTCGTATCGGTCAATATTATGTGCGAGTTCTCTAGAAACAATACCTACCTTTATGTAAAAAATTCTACGTACGTACTAAGTTTTAAGTCTAGCCTTTCTAAGTTAGAGTACTTCGGAGGACGCACCTGATACTTGGCCGTAATTGACAGATGGGTTGAAACTCCATTAAGTGTCAAGTTGAAAGTGATTAAAAATTAATACAGAGCAAGCGCTGCCTACTGCCTACTGTGATAGGCTTGAGTCACACATTTTTATCACAGTTTGGGAGCAAGAACGGTGATAAAATGCGTGATTCAAGCCTATCACAGAGGCCGAGCTAGCCCCACAGTAATGAATACAGCTAAAGGCGCGAATACACACTTTTTTTTTTGCAATTATTGTTCGGCAACAGTTGCCAGCAGTAGTGGAGCCGAGCAATTAATCGAACAATCTCCTCATATAATTTATTAGTTTTCGGAAGCTGTAGCTACATGATGTAATATTCTATATTCCTAATAGGCATGACCTTAAATCACTCCTTATCACTCAATTGCTTGATATTAGCGTGACGTTAAATAAGACCAATTTCGCCCAGAATTGCTCAATTTGCAAAATAAAGTTGCCCGTGTGAGCGAATTTTTTGGATTATTGTTTATAAGTGCTACGGTACTTTACAGAACGTGCATTATTGATAGGGGCACGATAAGGGTACGAGTGTTCGGTTTTGAGGACAGAGAAAACTATTGATCTATATATTTAGTGCTTTGTTTTGTGAAGACTAAGCTAGTTTTTATTAAAAAGGGTCTTATGTTTTAGCTAAGTTATTCGGCTTCGACGATGGAGCAGCCCTACCTAGACAAAACTGACGTGAATGCGGCTGACGAACTTACGAGACGTCGATTGCGATAAATAGCTTATTTTATTAGTCAATTAATCAATAATTTGACAGCACTATAGATAAGGTTAAGGTTAGATTAGAATATTTTGTATTTTATTAATGAATTCATTAATATCCTGTTTAAAAATTCCTTAAAGCTTTAATCATTGTTCATTAATGTACGGTCACGGAAGTTGATTGTTGTGCAGATTGAGACATTGTATTACTTTATATCACATACTGACTTATTACATGATTTAAAAAAAATAGGAAAATCGTATACTTACTTTTTCAATGTTTGTGAATATGTGACCATTATCTATTACTTAATTAACTTATTTGTCATTGCTACATTTCTAATTCTTTTTACCTATTGTGGTATAGTAATTTTATTCTAGGTGCCTCGTCTTCACATATATTTATTATATAATTAATGTATACAAAATATTGTAACACATTTTAAAAGAGTTGTAACGATATCAACATCGCCACATGCTAGCTGCGCGTCATACTGACATCTCGCAAATCCTGCATCGCGCAAGCAGAGTTTACGGCGTGACTAGCATATTTACAACGTCGCGACATCAATCATCTAGCAGTTGCCCACCAGACACGACACCCGTCTGATCGGAGGATCGTCCCTTTTCTATGGAGGTATGAGTGAACTTTACACCCTGTTCCTCGTACCTCTATAGAGTAACGGTGGAATTTCTTGCCCTTTTTTCTCCATACGAAACTACGTTTTGGAAGGAGCGACTAGAATCAGTTCTGTTTTAATGTAAATCTTGACGTCCGAAGGTGCCCTTTTTGTGCCTACTTGAAATCTATGCTTTGACTTTGTACTACAAAATTCGCTGTGTTTTAGCAACTACGAATGACAAAGAATGATTATTGCAATTCGAATAGACTATTTAAAATAATAGTCAATTTCTAAGACATCCGTTTCCCTGACTACACAATGACGATGTGTACCCGGAATTCCCCTCAAAAGCTCACACTATAATTTAACTAATTGAATTATTCGGCACCGGGGGAAACGCGATCAGATTAGACGGATGTTAATTGATGAGACAGAGAGAACAGTATTTAATCTGGTTTTCGAATTATATTTGGGGACCAGTCACAGAAACACATAGAGCGGCAGGCGACATGAGCGCGCAACCATGACATCAGCACATGATCCTAGATCCCTAGATCTATAGTTATTTTGGTCAGATATCAAAAAAATAATTGCTGTTTTGTAGAATAGTGCAATACCTACGCGGTCAAAATGTATGGGACAGTAATGTTTTATTTTAATAACCTATGAAAAACTTTCAACGCAGGGGTTCTAAATCATGTACTGAATCCATGATTGGCGCAATGGTTAAGCAATTTACTGCTGCGCTACGTGTCGCGGGTTCGATTCCCGCATGGAACAAATATGTGAATAAGTAACCTACATTTAGTTGTTCCGGGGCTGGCTGTTTGTGTGTGTGAGTTTAAATGTTTTGTAAACGCACCCACAATACAGGAGAAATTCCTAGTGTGGGGCAAAGTTTAACAAAGAAAAGAAAAAAAAATAAGGCTTTGAGTGCTTCGTCGTTCTAGAAGTTGCAAGCGGGACTGGTAAGTTCCTCCTGGGTTTGATTTAAAGTGTTAGGGTCTTCCCAGTTGAGATATCTCAATAGCACACCGGGCTCTAGATTTACGTCCAGTTGACGGTATAGGGAAATAACTATTTTTTAATTTAAAATGGGTTTGCTCTTGACTCTAGTCTAGGTCAGTGGTGACAGAGACAGAGTCGACGATGGAGTGAGCTTACCCAGAAGAAGCCTGCTCACTCTCACTTTGAAGAGATTAGGGTTGTATGCGTTCGGAAACACAGACGCAGGTAGGGAGTTACACTCTTTTGCTGTGCGTGTGTTTTTGTGTACTTTTTTGCATTAGGTTATGACATCTGTAATGATAGTTATAAGGGAGATAAATAATGAATAAATTAAGTACTTAGTACAAAAATGGGCCTTACCCTTAGGGTTAGAGCGTTATGTAATATTCCGAGTCTGAATTGCAAAAATGTACAAAAATATGTTCATTAAAAATCGAATTAAATATTTGAAGAACACTATATTTACACAGTCCTGTTTATTTAAACGCTCATTAATATAATATTACAAAACGTGAGTTTGTTGTCCTATTTTTGTCAGCACTTCACATTTAACAGTTTTGACTGTGAAAATACCTAATTATGTAATTATATTTCTACGTGTTTTTATGTGGGCCGACTATAATTCGTGTAACGCTTGCACACACTTTTTCGGGTCGGCACTTTTGTCGGTAATTGGTATTTTTTTAACTACAAAGTCGACCCGAAGCAATTACTACATTATTCAGCTTTCATTCGGCTTGTGCCGATCGGGAAACTCCGTTCGGTATCTAGCTTCGCTGAATGGGTGGGCATGTTCCTGTTGGTCCTACCGCCAGCCTCGGCTTAGCTGAGTGGCCTTTTTCCGAGTACTCATAGCATAAGTTATACTAACAAAACAATGGGTAATGTGCCTGAATAAAAGATTAATAAATAAAAATCTACATCTACATATATTTATAAATTAAAAAGTCGCTCTTTGTGTCTGTCTGTGTCACTACGACAAACTTCGACATAATAAAAAAATCTCCATCTTTTGACAAGCCGTACAACCTTGTGAACCAGAGGCAGTCGCGTATCTATAAAAATAAAGCAAATTGTTTATTCGACGCACATTAAACAATACAAAATAAATATACATAACAATATTGCTTCGTATTCGACATTAGGTGAAATTTAAAAAAAAAAATAACAATATTCTCTGTTGCTTTAGGTCAGGGCACAATGAATTGGTCACATCAATTGCGTATAACAATGCGACAACAATACAACGCAACGGTTACACGACCCGGCTATGCATGTGTATCAGCATGCCTAAAATGATATTGTAACATTAAAACTAATTACTTCTGTGGACTCTCACAGAATTAAATAATTTGAATGTGATTTTAATCAGAAACGAAGCACCATCTGTTATAACATTATTTGATTTATTTGTTTTCTACTAATAGCCGTTTCAACTGATTGCACTTCATTCCAATTAGGGGAAATAAATATTTACTTTATTCCAAATATATTTCTGGCAAAACAAATAGTATTAACGCGTGTTCAAATTCAAAGCAATCAAACGAAATAAAAATAAAACAAAAACTAAATTATTAATACGCAAACATCTCTTAAAGCGAGCTATTCAACCAACAGATTGGCCAAATTAGACAAACATACCAACTAGTTGATCAAACTTCGGCCAAAATGCAAATATCAAAACACACGTTGGCAAAATTGGCCTTTTGGTGTAAACTAACACCAACAAGTTGGTGGAACTTTACAGCTGTGTGCACCGACCGATAGGAAAGTTTGAGAACTGCCAGGCTTACGAAGCGCGTCATAAACGGAGTCCAACTCGCTCACTTCTCATTTTTTGTTCGTGTGTAATTCGTAGGATGTTAGTTCGTGAACTTTTTTTCTAGTCCATCGTAATGTGTGAAGTTTGTTATCCGGATATTACTGAATGAGATGTTTTTTTTTTTATGTGAAAAATTGAAAAATGTATAGTCTATTTGAATGAAAGGTTTTTGATAAAATTGATTCAATGCTATGAATTGGGCCTGCAACCTCGTCTGAGTTCAAAACTAAGTCATCGTGAAATCCCAACTTACACCACTAAACACTAAATGCGTTTAGCGCTAAATGTATTTAAAACTGTCAACTTCAAAAGATTAACAGAAATTAAACGATATTTTAAATACGTTAAACGTTACATGCAGCTAATTATTAATACTTTCCCGTTTCACAGATTACCCATTTATTCATTTTAACCGTAGATTTAAACTTTTAAAACACTATCGTGTCGAATTCGAAAACCTTTGTTCTATCAACCATAATAATATCAATTTCATCATAATGCGTATACCAAAATAATACTTTTTATCAAAAGTGGCAGTCTGGATGCATTACCTTTGCCACCCGCGTTCTCGTGACAAATATCTATGAACTGGGAGCCGTGGAGTTACTTATAGCCCCGAGCGCAATGAGCTACTACTGCCGTCAACTTGAAATACGTCCAGGTTTTCTGCAACTTTAAAATTAAATCTTTTTTGCGTTTCTATGTGTTAAAGTAGTTTGAAGAAAGAGATTTTTGTTTTATGGTGAGTTTTTGTTTTTCTTTTGTTTAAGTGTCATTTTCATTTTAGTTGCTTTATTTTTCTATAAGCACTGAAGACGAGGCGGTATGGTTCAAGACCTTAGCCTGCCCAAGAAGGGCGAAGAGAAAAAAAAAATCTAAAAGTAGTTCATCTACATAATTATACTGAAACTAATTGGTTTGAACTTGAAGATAATCCGAAGGAACACTATTTTTAACCCCGTCTAACTGTCGATAATTTTCCTATTTCAAACCTACATGCCCGCCAGATTGCCTGCCAACTCAAAGATTCAAATTCAAAAATAGAACTCGCATGACATGACTATACAGGGTGGCAGAGACATCGACGCAAAAACTGTTAGCATGGCTTCAGTACATGATCCTGAATGCCCCCGTGTTGAAATTTTTCGTCAGATATTTTAAAATAAAATGCTTTTAACCGCGTAGGTATTGCACTTTTCTATGAAACAGCAGATTTTTTTATTGATAATTGACGAAAAATTTCAACAGCTTGGCAACAGTTTGTGAGTCGATGTCCCTGCCACCCTGTATTCCTGGAGTCTTCTGGAGCTTATGGCAGCTACTTTTCTGTGTTTACTCTCACAAGCTTCTTTATGTTGTGGTGGGAAATTGGATTCCCGCCACAACATAAAGATTCAATTCAAAAATAGAACGCGAATAACGTCACTATATTCCTGGAGCCACCAGCTTTAACCAGCTTATCCTTCGGTATCAAAGCAAATCTTTGACATGAACGTCAACGTGAATGCATAATCCCGATTCATTTACACGTATGGAATTAGTATGTACTATTTTACACGTCAGGCACCACGTAATTACGAATACGGTCGGCTTTTATTATTTTTATGAGAATTCCAGACGTTATGTGGCCGTATTCTATAGTAGGTATATTCCTTTAATGGTGTATTTTAATAGCTTTTACGTGGAACGCTGGCGTTAATGACTTTATTCTCATTGGAGTTGCGATGTCAGGTTTTAATGAACACTAAGCTTTGTAGAGGAAATGTGTTTAGAGATTTTAATTGATTTTCTGTGTGTACGATGTAGGGATGTCTTTATTCCTTTAGATGAAAACTAAATACATAGGTATTTACTCGAAAACTATTCAGCTTTAGTGTTAGGTGTGTGAATTTGCAAAGTAATAAATCCAAGAAAAAGATAACTGAAAAGGCATTATATTATGTTTCCTTAATTATGATCATTTACCATCGAAACACTTAATTTTTTGTTATTGCTATAGTAACTGGGAAAGTGATGTACACATAGTCCAAAATCGCCTGACACTTCTCTTTCTGTCTTAAACGTACTGTCCTGCTGTAAGAGTGTATAATGCAAACCCATTATTTTTTGGTTGATAAGTCAATTAATCACTTCTCCCACTCTGGGGGAGCAGTTGCCTCTGCCAGGGGCTACGCTAACCCTTTCCGACTTTCCCGCAACCCTGGCAGGCATCGGCCCTAGCGGAGCCCATCATTGGTGCTAACATCTCTTTGAGGCGCGCGTGGAATACAACGCGCCGTCGACCCGAGCCAGGTCCTTATCGAACGGCGAGCTACCCATTGCTCGCCGTCTGCAAGCCCGCGCCTACGATGGCCGGGAATCGGCCTGGGATCCCCGAGGCCCAGGGCGTCTCCTGCGGCGACAAGGGGCGTGAGGGCGTGAATTCTGCCTCTCCCTCACGCGTTCCGCCTCCTCCTTCGCGAGCATTACAGCTTCGCAGAAGGAGGTGAGGGCTTCCCGTACCCTCTCGCTCCATACCATGGCCTAGACCAGGGCCGGACGCGAGAAATCGTCACCGCCGATCGCCTCCATGACCTCGTCGACGATAATGCAACCCCTGAGATTAGTTGTTGATCTGCTAGACATGATGTTAAAGTGTACCAAAATTAATGAGCGTTTCCTTTTCCAGATTCCAAACGGGACCATTGCAACAAGACGGTGGAGATATATGAGGACGTGTCCTCCCCTCCGGTGACCTCTGAGAACTTCGGGAGGCCCCTCACTTGCACATATAGGTAAGGATGTACCTTATGTTGAAATAAAAGTATCGACACATTTGATGAGCGAAAGGGATTATGATAGAATAGAAGTAATTTTGATTCGTAAGCAAGTGTATAATTGACACGTCGGTACTGTCTTATTCTACAAATTCATAACTAACAACTCGTTTTCCAATTGCAAACAAAGCTCGCAGTTTTTACTTTTATACAACGTACAATCAGGGGAAGATATTGTTTGGCAGTTTGACACATTTCGTCAATTTGCCGTGGTAAGTAATCTTTTAAATTGACAGAAAATTTGATAAAATAATCATTTCCCTGACTGTACCTACATATTATCTGTAACTGATGTTACAGTTAGTATACTAAGTATCGATACTTTTCTCTCACCCCTACATAAAGGTCAGTAGCTTACTAACTTTTGCGAAGTTCGCACGTACTCTGAGCATTTTCGCTGTACAAAGGAGCGATGATTGATGTTATTTGTAGGGAGTTTTCTCTCCCTTAGTGAACATGGGATCAAAGGAAAACTACAAAGTATAAGAACATAAAAAGAGTAAGTATTATCATTCGAAGAAAGTCTAGTGAATTTGATGATATTGCTACGCATCACTTGTTTTTTTAAATAATATTTATTATGTCACCGTTGACATTGAGAGGTGGTCACTGCTTAAACTGACTATCCTGTGGCTGGCTTTAGCGGACTCAAAGCCTTCAGCCAGGGGCGAATTTCTTAAATTACTAAGCGACACGCTAAGGGCACCCGCTTTGGAGGTACGGACCTCGGCTTAGGGCGTCGCTGGTGGGAGGACAGCAAGGTGGGACAGGCTGGATCAAATTTGGATAATCATTATTAACTGGGGAATTTAAAACTACAAGCTCAGCTACGGCGCGGGCTGGCACTTCGTCGAGCAAGGTTTGGGGGGGGGGGGGGAGGACAATTACGTCGGTGGACTCGCGAGGGACCTCGGCGGCGAGGTCGAAATGACGGTTTGTGGCATCGCTTTTGACAGATCTTGTGACTAACGTTCATAATGGGGATAAAAACTAAAGCCTCGTCAAAAATTGTAAAATAAGACTAGAATATATAGACTTCATGATAAAAGGTGAGGCTCTTATTATAAGCAATCTATCACAAATTTTGTTGTCTGTAAAGAAATTTTAGATAAACATGTAACATAATTTTCAGGAAAAAAATTGTGTCTTTATTTAGCGTCAATGTTTTCGATAGGAAATCACCAATATCAGTGTATGGAAAACTAGAGGGACATTTTTACATATTAAGTATAAAATTAGTTGAACCTGAACGATGCGGTATGACAGTGGATAATAAGGATGATCTTTGCGTGCACTGACTGTATAGGTCCGCTTAATCTGTGTGGTTCTTTCGTCAGAAGACTATTTCAGACGTCAATCTACATGTTCCTCAAAGATTATATCCGAACTTTATAATACACATTGACATTGATGAATTTTAAATATACAATGACATGGGTATTTACTTTGTAAAGTATTATATTATTTTAATTATTGTGAATGTGAGGACTATGTGGGTCATTGCTCAGTTAGTTTTAATCATGATCTGGCAGTTTGAGTAATTTTTGCGGACTACACAAATGTCCTTTCTTTGGTATTGTTCGTCGAATCGTTGAGCTCCTTGAGTCTAAGTTGAGCTGCACGATTACTGACACATGCGTGCACTGACTGGACAGGTCCACTCAATATGTGTGGTTTTTCCTCAAACGGCCATTACAGACACCAATCTACATGTTCATCTCTTAGCCACCACGGCTTATTTTTAATTATTTTATTATGGATTGTTTTGTTTGAATTTATATTAGCTGTACACTGGACACTCAATGTGTACGTCTTATTTACATCGTTCTCACATATAATTATACCTATATACAAGATTATTGATGTAACTAATATTTATGTAACAATATAATTTAAAAGAGTGTCCATGGAGTTTCTTGCCCGTTCTTCTCCATAGGTACCTACTACGCTTTGGAATGGGCAACTAGCTTCATATTTCTGACTGACCGATCACTTGACAATTCAAAAGTGCCTGTAAATGGTTTAATTGAAATAAATGCTTTGAGTTTGAGTTTGAGTTCTTCACATGATCTGACCAAGATTATGTCAGGACTTTAAAAGAGACGGTGACCTCTGAGTTTGTTTCGGCCTTTCTTCTCAGAGTAGTCCAATAGGAAACGCCGATCTCATCTAGCTTTTACAATATGATTGACGTGTAAAAGTGTTTGTACAAACCTACTTACAGAAATAAAATTATTTATCATTTGGCACAAACTATTAGGTTACCTATTTGAATAAAATATCATTAAGACTAATGAAATCACCTTACTGTAAACACCAGTGTGGAGCGTGAATAGAAAGAAAAGTGACAAGATTACCAATTCTTCACACTCCGAAACCACGTTCAAACAAAATGGCAGAATATCTCCACACAGATATAGCCGCTCCAATTAAAACACCAAGCATTACAAAATCAAAGATATTATCAAACGATATTATATGGTTTTTCACATTTTAGTGTAGTGTTTCCATTAGAAAACAAGTCTGAAGCAGAAGATAATCTGATTAATTACATAAAGAAAATAGAAAATTAAACTGGAAACAGAGTAAACAGAATACGTTGCGACGACGGAGGAGAGTTCACAGCTAACAAAGTCAACAGAGGTATTAGCATTGAACTTTAGCATAAGCACTTCAAGAGAACAGAGTTTCAGAAAGAATAAATAGGTCATTATGAAACAAAGCCAGAACGATGCTTCCAGAAAGTAATTTGCCTAAACATTTATGGGCTGAAGCAATATTGTGTGCAGTTAATTAGTTAAACCGTTCTCCGTCCGATGCCGTAGATAACAAATCACCTGCAGAAATATATTTTGGAATATGTGACTTATCAAACCTCAGTACATTTGGTTCGAAAGCTTTGGGAATTAACGCCACCAAAACAAGCCAAAATGGAGAAAAGAGCACAAGAGATGAGAATGGTCGGATATAGAAGAACAGGGTACAGAATATGAAATCCAATGTCGAGTAAAATAATAATTTCTCGTGACGTGAGATTTGATGAGACTCAAATAAGATATGTTGATTTGTAGTAGTATGTCATAGTGTCAATTTATTTCTATAATTATGTTAGATTTTTTTATTTTGTGTATTATGGCACCATGTTTTTATATTCATGTCATCTGTTGTAATTTAATTGTATGTTGTGCTACGTCTTTTGTGTGCACTGAATAAATGGTTTATCTATCTATCTATATGAGAATCGTAAAGAAGAAGAACAATATGGAAATGAATACTACCATAGATATGAGGAAAAGAATATGTAAGATAAAGATAAAAACAATCCAAAATAAAAAGGGTGTCAAAGACAAGTTGAAGTACAAAAAAAGCACAAAACGAAATACCTACAGCATGATGAAGAACAAGGAAATTGTAAATAAAATCGAGTTTAATCAAAATTAAGAAAGTAGAAAAACAAGAAGTGGAAGAAACGTAATTACTTACCAAAAAATCTACAAGGTTACGAAACATTTTATGAAACATTTTGCTTATCATCATTATCAGAAGAACCTCAAACATACGAAGAAGCTTTACAAAAGGGATGGAAAGAAGCAATAGATAATGAGTCTGCTCTAGTGTTACTCACTGTCATTAATCTGTTATTAATGTTTACTAGCTTCTGACCGACTTCGTTCGCGTGGAAGTCGTAAGACACAACGTGCTAAAATAAGGGCCACATTTTTATAAAACATCTCCGTATACTATGGCGCCTACACACCGGTTTCTATTTCGCACGCAATGTCGGCCAGCGGATATACAGAGAGTCAGGACTGGTGACGCGGAAACAAGCGACGTATCCGTGTGAGAAGCAGCTCGTTCTGAGATCGACACCAGCAGCCTTCGTTTTTAGTTTTTAGTGAATTAATGGACGCCTGCGTTCCTAGAAATACTACCAAACGGCACAACACCGATACACTGACTGATGCATTCTTATAGATTTTTCCAGACGAACAGCGATCACTAAAATAATTTAACATTAGATTCTAAGCACACGGGATTTATAATTAACCTTCTAACTAAGCTAACCTAACCATAGATACCCATTTATTTTTATTATAACCAAAGATGACACAAGAAGCGTAAACTTTATGTTTTTCTGTGTAGGGTAAACTTGCCTAATTCGTACCCCTTAAGAAAAAACCATCATATTTTGAAAATTAGGAAAGATAAATTAGTTTTAATTAAAAGTAATTTTTGTTTGCTAAATGCTTTATTGTTTCTATAATCAAATTTAACATAAACCTTATAAACTTCTTAAAAATTAACAATTTAAAAAAAAACTAAAAAAGTACGATTTAAGACCAATCATCCCAAATCGTACTGCTATATCCTTAATTCGTACTTCGAGATCTATTCATTGGTATACAGTATTGAGAATCAGCATCATAATCAACAATGTGTTATTAAAACAAGTAGTAATTCTTAACAAATTCGACGGATGGTCTTCGCCAATTCTCGGCAATCATCGCAGTTATATTCTTTGGTTTTTTTATTGGTTCGTTGTACGTGTTCGTGGTACGTTTTAAGAATTTAACTCGAGTACGAAATAGGAGCAAGAGCCAAACAAATTTTAAATTTACCGCCAAATAAATTGACAACAGTTACGAGTCACGTTACACGTCAGATGAAATCGCGAAGATACACATGAATACGTGTCAAATCGTAAAATAGGTTATACACGACCTTATTTGAATAAAACTCTTACGAAATGTGTAAAAATATTACAACAATAGTTGAAAAAAACTTACTTTTGCAATATTTTTGTCGAGAGCAGCGTCACAGGTGTTATCTCTCAGATGGTGAAATGGCCGACTGTTATTTCTATTTTTTGACACTAGAGGCGCTGATAGTTGTTACCAAAGCCGAGTTTTAAGTGGAGTACGAATTTGGCGTAAGTACGAATTAGGCAAGTTTCCCCTACGTTTTACGAACTATGACATAATTGTAAAACAAAATGTAAAAAAAAGAGGAATATAAATATAGATTTATTGTTGGGGATCGAACTTAGGCTTGCCAAGCTCCGTAAAGGTATAGCGGGATGATAATTTTATTTTCAGCCCAGTGAAGTAATGGAATAATAAAATATAAACTAGAGTTTATACATCAAACCGGATAGATTGATATCTGACCAAGATTATGTCTGGACTTTAAAAGAGACTGTGACCTCTGAGTTTGTTTCGGCCTTTCTTCTCAGAGTAGTCAGTTATGAAACGCCGACCTCATCTAGTTTTAAAAATATGATTGACGTGTAAAAGTGTTTGTAACAAACCTACTTACAGAAATAAAATCATTTATCATTTATTGGCTTATAAAAATGTTCGAAAAAATTACCCATTTTCTTGCTGACTGTAATATTTTTCAAAATCTGTGAATGCTGATCAAAATATCTCAAAAAGTTAAGGACAGTCTCCTAAGGCGGTGTTCTTGTAGCGACAACGGTTAAGGCACCTGCCCTTATTGTTCCATCTCAAAACTCCACCCTGTTTATAATCATGATTGACGTTAGCTCCATAAAGGTATAGCGTGATGATAATCTTATACAAAGTTAAATTAGTAACCTTTTGACGTGTTTTTACGATTTGCGGAGAAAAATACGAACATAATGCTTTATTGCTCATCTCGCCTAGCAAATGGCGTGATAGCTTATAGCTTGCGGACTGACCAGGTGCATTAATTTAAACAGAATCCATTAAGAAGTATTTGCATGATGCTGGAAGAGACAATTTAATTAAACAACAAATTCGAACAAACAGACAAACACAAAAATTCTAAAAACTATAAGTACCTATTATTTTATTTGGCATAAGAACCATTCCCAGACTTCGCAAAAGTTACTTAAAAAAAATAATGTACAGTGTCCACTTTGCTACGATTTTATAGATCTGCTTTTGTTTAGTTTCAATCAAAAAGTCAAATTCATAAAAAAGCATAGAAAATTTTCGTCGTTTATCAGAAATAAAAGCTATTACATACAAAAGTGCGCATACTTACGCGGCGCGCGGTTAAAATGTTGGAAACAACTCATTAAAAAAAAAAGCCGACGAATATTTTGTTTGGCGAACGTTAGTACGGTCCAGTAGTGTTATTCTGTAAAAATCTCACCGTGACAACTGAGGTGAAGCTTGAAGTGAGCTATTCACCTCATGAATTAACACAATTGACAGCTCACTTTAGGCTCACTTCACCTACCACGGTAACAGTTTGCGAGTTGATGCCCCTGTCACCCTGTACAAGAAACGCACACAAAATCTCATAAAAAATGTCAGGATTAATACATTTCGCACTCAGGAACTACCGATAAGGAAGTCTCGAGCACTTTCGTGGGATATAATACCGATGATAAATTGTCGTAATTTATTAGAGCCAATATTGTACAAAAATAATGGTTTCTCCTTTTCTTTGTGTTAGGTAAAAACAAATGATACATGTTTATGATATAATATAATGATATATGTTTTCTTATAAACACTTTTTGTTCCAGGTTTAGAGCTTTCCGAGGGTCACCCAAAGATTGGATACTCAGGATCAGGTTCAAAAAGTTTAAAGTTGGAACCTTGATCAACGGAACGACGTGCCACAAGGGATATATGCAAGTAAGTAGACACCTATTTTTGTATATTTCTTTGAAGATTTTTACGCAGTAAAACAAAGGGAAAGTAAAAAAAAAGAATAACGTTTATTGGACACAGTTCGTGAAACACACAATACAAATTTTATATCGAAATAAAAAGTCATACTTAATAATGTTTTAACAACAATAGTGTGTGCCCCAAGGCGCCAATAAAGTTAATTTCAGCATTAATGCCAGACAGATGGTGCCTGACGCTGGTTTTCTAATGAACCTTTAGGGACAAGTAACAGGGAGTACAAACAGTTTCTACATAGGTAAGTAACACACAGAAAAAACACATACAAAAAAAACAAACAAAAAACAAAAAACATACTTATACATAAATAAATAAACTAGTAATCAAATATAATTAAAAAAACAAAAACAATGAAAGTAAGAAGAACTATCTCAGCAAAATCTGTTCTTAGCGATTAGCTAGTATCATCTGTGCACGATGCATTCACAAAGCGCTACAGGCCACCGAGCGCGACGGGCAATACACAGACAGCTATTTATGTTTACGACCAGAAAAAATACTGTGGGTTATTTGAATAAAAAGAAAACTGATAGGCCCAATCTAAACCAATTAGGGATTATACAAAAAAAAACCTAGGTGTACCTGCGTTTCCTGACTCTGAAAATCAGACATTTTAATATTTTCTACGTACTATCCTTGATGCTCAAGTCTATCTAAAGGAAAAATTCATAGAACCGTACTTAAGTTGAGCGTGTTAATCATTTTCATGAAAATTGAAAAAAAAAACATGGTTGGACCTTCGTTCTTAATTCAAAAACCAAAAAGAAAACGATTTTTTTTATCAGGCTTGTCAAAAGCAGACATCTAACGATGGAAAAATGGATTCTTATTAAATTTTTCTCTCATTTATAACCGTCTTTAACCGAAACGATGAAAAGGGGAAAGGGCGATCACTGAAACAAAAAGTTCTTAGTCATAAAGTCGTGAAAATCGGCCGCCATCACGACTACTACTAATTGAGATGGCGAGGCAGCGGCGCACGCTTTCGAAATTCTACTAATTAATTTTTGAACTCGTCTGACGGGTGAAAGAACTCGGAACTCGGAGCGGACCAATTTGAGCGTAATTATTGAATCATTCTCCGTTTGTAGATTTGTGAGTTTACAAACTGGGAAACTTTGGATATCCAGGGTTATTGGGATTTGAAATGTTTACGCATATTTGGGATGAAACAGCTATTAGCTGGAATAAACAAAACAGACAAAATATTGTAATGTTTTTGAAGTGACAATAATTTTCTAAATATTTATAAGTATCAAGAAGGAGATATAATATTATGTATGTAGATCTAAGAAAATGAATACGTAGAATCTGATCATTTAACGAAAATTATTATTTCTTTGAAACAAAGGCAAACAAGTAAGACTAGCAGGGGTCCATGTTCCACGAACTGAACGCGCTTGTTTATTGAATTAAAATTGTTTTGTCATACATTATTCTTTTCTAAGAAACAATTATTTTAAATGAGTATACTCGCTTGTACATATAACATTTTTCCAAAACAATTCAGAATCATTTTATTCTGAAATGTAATTATGGCTAAACTACACACATCAAAAGTGTCCAGGGATCAAGCACAGTTTTGCTAGTTACTAAAAATCAAGTTTATTAATTATATTTTTTGTAACTCATAAGGATATTTTTTTGTTAATTTTGTCATTTGAAATGATTTCGTCATTTGAAGAGTTTTTGAATTTCGCTCAAAATATGAAAATATTCAGTCAAGTCGTATTCTATACAGCTGCTACGGTTTTGAGGCCAAATCAGTAAAATTTCTGCCATACTTCTGAATGGAATCAATACAAAAGAACGCTATTTTTCTTTTTCTTTCTTCTTCTTTCTTTATTATTGAGAGAAGACGTCATTTGAGCCGAGAAGCAATGATCAGAGTCGTGCGAATGTTGAAAGCTGGTTCTCGCAACGTGCTTTGGCAATCGGTCTGGGCACTCCGCAGAGTGTTACAAGTTGACTTTGGACTCGTTAAGAGCGTTTATACCTTATGAGTGGCAACGTCGCAATTTAGTGTCATATTTCGTGGTTTTCCATTTTTATCATTTAATCGGAGCTATATTTTAAAAACCTGTTTAATTAACTTTTTAGGATTACGTGAAAGTGTTTAAAAAGTAAGTAACCGTAATGCTTACAGTTATTTTACAGTGAAAATAAAGCCCTGCAAGTTTCCAATGTATTATTTGCATATAAATAGAACTGTAAACGCAACGATTTCTTACCTTTTACACAGTTTTCACATAATTCTAAAAAGGTAATTAAACAGATTTTTAAAATATAGCTCCGATTAAATGATAAAAATTGAAAACCACGAAATATGACACTAAATTGCGACGTTGCCACTCATAATGTATAAACGGTCTTAAAGCATCACTGGCAGGAGTGGCATTTTGTGTGTTTTTTCTGACGAATCTTGCTTTGGTATGAGGCCTGATACTAGACGAACACGGTATTGGAGGACCCCTAAACGCCAAGAATCTATGTTTACGCTGAAACGATTGTATCTGATGCCGTCATTCCTTTGCGGACCCAATTTGGTGCTTCATTTCTGCTTATGTACACACGTCCACACACTGCCAGAGTCGTTGCAAACACTCTTGCCGCAGCTAGTAGCAACTTCCTAGCATGGCCTGCTCAATCGCCAAACTTGAATCTCATACAAGGATGCCATACACACTGTACACACACAAGAAAATCTTTTTCATCTGTTACAACGAACGTGGACGTCCATTCCGCAACATGATTTGGATGAACTCGTATTGCACGCCTACGCACACGCTCGCATATAGCTTGGATTTGCTTACGCTGCGACTGTGTTATACGCGTTTACGGCGGAAATACAGGCTACTAATTGCTAATTTTACGCTAGACCTTTAAAAATTATGTTGTAACTTAGTTGAAAAATCCAGCATAAGCAAAAATCGCCAAAAGGCTTTATTAATCCAAAAGCAGAGAGTACTGCGTCGATCTACACAGACGAAAACATTTTATTTAATCATTCTAACGACATTTTTATTTAGTTTCAATAGGGCAATCTTTTTTTTAATACTTTAATCGCTAGACACTTTTGAAGTGTGTATTTCCGTCGACTGCGTCGTGGTCCAAGAAAAAAATGTAGTATACGTAAATAGAGAATTGTATAGATTAACGCTATCAGTGTCAACTTTATGATATAGCGATAGTCTTTGACAGTCGCTTGTAAGCTGGTACTATCTAATGTAGTTGGGTAATACTTTCCAAAGAAATCGTAGTGCGACAGCCGTTTGGTTGAATCCCCGCTGCTGGCTGGAGTCAGACATAAAGTCTGCACACGCGAGGGAAATAGAGAAAATATATTTCTGTGTCGTTAACTCTTGACCTAATAAGTGTGTCCTTCCTTGTCTCGTTATTATTATTATTTACTTGTCCATTGCTAAGCTCTGTCTACTGTATTTTTTTTTAAACGAGTGTACTTATCGCACAAAAAAGCTTTTTCACGTTGGATAGCCGTCAATATTATCTATTGGCCAAAGTAAAAAGAACTTTATTGTTGAGCAGATTGACATTGACTAGGTAGGTATGATAATGTGTCGTGTTACATCCATTCCATATAATTGACAAAGAATGACAGTTGTGATTTGAATTAACGGATAATTTAAGCTGTTAGTCAATTTGCTTTTCAATCAAGTTCCCTGACTTTACTACCGTAACATTCGGTTTCTGAATTGAAAATATGAAGTTGAGAAATTGTCAAGCACTGCTTTATCATGTAGACCTCAGAGTTCAAAATTACTTACGTTTTTTGCAATTATATTTTAACTCTGCGGGCTACTTTGAACGAATTACTTTAAGTATAATGCTAAAGTACAGTCTGACAATTTCTCAAATTCAAATTCTCAATTCAGAAACCAGGTGCAAAACTTACAAAAACGAACACAAACATTCCACTACAAACAATCAACCCTCCACAGATAGTCGACGGCAACGCGAAAACCGACGTCTCGAACAGGAAAGAGCCAGGTCTCTTTTGCGGCGAGATAGAGCAGCCCCAGACGTTCATATCTGAGACCAACTTCGTCAAGATTGTGTTCCACGCCGACAACTTCACTGATCAAACTTACTTCAGCTTCGACTCCAGGTCAGTGAGCATTTAACGGGTTAATTTAATATAGAACTAAAGGGTAGACTAGATTTTAAGTTCGTTGTTGAATTGTTGGAATTAGTTTGCAAAGTATTCCTGTTATTAGTTTTGGATTCAATTATGACTTCTGAATTAGATGCATCATTCATCATATCAGTCGAAAGGCCTCCAAAAGATTGCATAAACAAAGTTGCAATTAGGTGAAATTAAGTATATTTCGTATGGCTGAGAAAGTTGTTATCCTTGTCGAGTCGATGGTACACTTCAGATTAGTTGGGCTCAGGTGGCCACGTTAATAACAGTTTTAGTGGCTCTCATAGGATCCGCAACGGTGCAAGTTTATGGGCACTTGGAACATTCCAACAAGAGAGTCATGTTCTGGATAGCACCGCACTCAAGTTATTATTGATATAACAAGTAGCTGCACAATGCTCTAGTACTGTTAATTCAACATAGGACCTCGATACAAAGCTTATGTTTCAAACGAAACTTAAATGAAATTAACCCAACATTTTCTCAGTTATCAAACGATCGTGCAATAAGTTTATACATCTATTTTCCTCCGCAGAGCTGAGCAACAATTTGAAGTGTATCTACGCTACGGACAGCATCCGGAACTATATCCAAACAGAAGAGGGGAAGTTGTGGCTGGGTATGTATTTACCATTCACTTACCTACATAATATATATAAGACACAACCTAAACATTTCATCGGCAAAATTTGTCAATCACGATCACTTCAAATATTGAGATACTACAACGCTTCCACAATAAAGCACACAAAAACTTGAAATACCTATAAATCCCAACTTTATATGAGATTGTAGAAAACCCCTTTTTTTTGTGGGTGGGAAATCATCAAATAACTTCTCCCGCTCTGGGCAGAGCAGGAGGGCGTGTCAGACTCTTACTGACTAAAACCCACCCGTGTTCCTTCAGTTGCCTGTGCCAGGGGCCACGGTAACCCTCATGGACTTTTCCGCAACCCTAGCAGGCATCGGTCCTAGCAAACCCCGTCATTGGTGCTGACATCTCTTTGAGGCGCGCGTGGAACACAACGCGCCGTCGACCCGGGCCTGGTCCTTATCGAACGGCGAGCTGCCCATTGCTCGCCGTTCGCAAGCCCGCGCCTACGGTGGCCGGGAATCGGCCTGCGATTCCCGACGCCCAGGGCGTCTCCTGCGGCGGCTAGGGGCGTGAGGGCGCAAATTTTGCCTCTCCCTCACGCGTTCCGCCTCCTCCTTCGCGAACATTACTGCTTCGCAGAAGGAGGTGACGGCTTCCCAAGCCCTCTCGCTCCGTACCATGGCCTGGACCAAGGCCGGACGCGAGAGATCGCCACCGCCAATCGCCTCCATGAGGACACGGCGGTGCTCCGCCCAAGCCGGGCAGACCTCCACCGTATGCTCCACCGTGTCCTCCGGGCGATCCACACAATGGTGACACCCGGGCGTTTCCTCCCGCCTTATCCGGAACAGGAACCTCCCGAAACAACCGTGTCCGGTGAGGACCTGCGTCAGGCGGAAGGTGAGGACCCCGTGGCGCCTCTCTAGCCACTCCTCAAAGAGGGGACTTATCGCCGCAATTGTGGCGTGCCCAGCGCTGGGTTGCGACAATCGCACTCTCCATGCCGCCCTGAGATCCCGCCGGAGCTCTGTCCGCTGTACCGTGATTTCTCGCGGCAGCGGAGCTATGGCCCCGGCGTTTCGCCTCCTCGCGCCACTCCCAAACGTGCGTGAGGACTTTTGCCTCCAGATCCCATGGCGGTAATCCGGCAAGGAGGCTCGCCGCCTCACCGGAGACCGTACGGTATCCCCGGACCAGCTGGGTGGCGGTACCTATAAATCGCAACTATAAATGAGATTGTAGAAAACCCCTACAAGAATTATTAGCGAAGACGAATAGCGTCAATCTAACAAATACTGATACATAAGTATCTGACGCATTGCAGGATGTAAAGGATCTCGAACTGCTAAATGAAGAAACAACCAATCTGATTAAAGCTCAAGGGATGATTGCAGATCGTCGAAGGAAAAAAAATACGATCAGTTCAGAACTTGGGTTTAAACAAATCGAGGTAGGCACGCCTCTCACAGAGTGGAGGGCTGAGTACCAGCAGTGGGAACATTATAGGCTAATTATGCAATATGCATAATTCAAACAATGCAGACAGGTTGTCATTGTTACTAATTTATCATTCTACAGTCTAACATTTTTCCCTGTCCATATTCAAAGCAAGAATACCTTTACTCAAAGTACTAAAACCATGGAAAAACGAAAGATTAATGATGATAAATAAATAAAGAACAAAGAATTTACGAAACAAAATTGCCTCGTCTCGTTTTACATACGCTCCTAACGAGATCTAATAATAGATTCATTTGAGTACACACAGAACACGCAATCTCCGCGCCCCGGCAGCCTCTAGAGAAGGCAGTAGGTACTTAAAAAAGTTGTAAAGCCGAGAGTGCGTTGAGCACACAACTGCTGTCACAGACCGCCATCAAAGCCGTTAGTTTCTATCCGTCTTTGGTGTAGTAATGTGAGTAAACGGTGACACGTACGCTTACATTGTCTAAATTCAATCTCTTAGTACTTTATAATTGCATAGCACATGTGTGAGCACTATGTACCCACTTTAAAGCTTACTGGGTTCGTCTTTCATTGACTTGAATGTGCACTGGCGGCTGAAAGTATGTTATGCTCACTCAAATGTGTCGCTGGTGGTGGCGTGTGTATTGGATCATTGAGTTCCCTTTAAAATGGTTGAGCTGAATGGTGCTGATCCATACGTCATGTTCGTGAACAGGCGCCGTTAGTAGGCACTGGTCATTTCTTAGCTGCCACGGCTTATTTTAATTCAATTATTGTTTTTATCTTTTTATTACGGACGCTTTTAACGTGCACGTCTTTCTACATCGTTCTCACATGTATAATTTCAACATGAATGATGTAACCACTTTTTTTTGTAACAATAATTTGATTTAAAAGAGTGTCCATGTAGTTTCTTACCCGTTCTTCTCCATATGTACCTACTACGCTTTGAAATGGGCAACTAGCTTCATCTTTCTGACTGACCGACCCCTTGACAATTCAAAAGTGCCTGTAATTGGTTTATTTGAAATAAATGGTTTGAGTTTGGTTTGTATGGGAAATGTTGACGGCTCCAGTATTGGCCATCGAAGCGTCTCCATGCTATGTTTAATAATAAACATTTCGTATACCTATAATATAATGGTTATTCCATATTCCGTGCTCTGTGGTTATACTCCTACAACTAAGTTACCGAGAGGTGAAGTCACCAACAACAATAAACAGAACCTCAGGCAATACAAATTGCTTTAAATAGATAATTTTATCGAAATCGTATAAAACGTGAAACAAAACATAAACGGGGTTCCACAAGGAACAGTCCTCGGCCCCGACTTTATTTAAATTATTTTCCAAATTGCGATGCCGACTTCAAAGGGAATTCAAACGTACGTGATCAACATTTTAAAGCAAATCGTTTGGAAAAGCTATTTGGTATTGTCTGCGCTTACTTCTGAGTGTGATCGATTCTATGTGTTGAGATCACAAAGGGTGTTTTAGAATGAAAAGTTCTCGTGTCTGTTTATTGTTGTGTTGAACTAGATAGTTTGTGAACGTTGGAAAGTGAATGATACTGTAGAACGAATTAACGAGTTTGATGACCTTTGCTATTTATTTAATGAAAAAACCCCTGGCAGTATCCAGGTTAAATAAATTATGACTTTTAATTGTAATGACTTTTAGATTAGCAAAGGTCAGCTGTTAGGTTATTAACGAAAATTATAACAGCCCATAAAAAGTATAAAATAAATTACCCTATAACAAAAGCGGTAAATTCATTAAAATCCGAGTAATAAAAATCGTAAATAAGTTCAGTAACAGTTAATTCGGCGAATGATAAATTGTTATTTGTTGCCGCCGAATTTTGGTGCCGAAAGTTTTCAATAATTTAGTATCACATTCCGAACAATTTATATTCTCGTTTATAACAAACAAATATATTGGAAAAGGAAAAGTTCAAGATTTATATTAAACTAACTGTGCTATTGATTCCGAAAGCTTGTATTTATATATTTTTTGTTGAATAGTACTGTACAATTGGGTATATTTATTCATTCAAAATTAAAATTAGACGTACATAAATAACAACTTATACCAAATTAATAAATAAAAATAACAATATAATATCCGAACTTAAATAAAACTATTAATCAACTAAAATATGGCGTCGGTAGTCTATCCCCATCGCTGTCGACTAGTAATCCACACAAGAGACTGGCGGCATTGCCACGTTGAATGGCAATGCTCAGCCTCTGGCTAAAACCCGGCACTTGGGTCACGGAAAGTGTCAACCAGCCGTTTGGAGAGAGACCATGAGCACTTGGACCCCACAGCCCGAGCGTTTCAACGACAAACGGCTCGAAAATATAATTACCGATAAGGTAATGTATATGTAGTTAAACGTACTTTTGGCGTTTACAGTATTTTTTCGTTTTTTATAACACATGAAAAGGATTAAAACGTTAACACTGATAAAATTATAGATAAGATAAAATATATATATAAATATACAATTTTATGTAGGCATAAACGAAGTCGATCCATCCATGATTTTGTTACTACATTATAATGTTGATCGTGTACCGGGGACCAACGTTCCTGGCGCAAATGCACAAGGGGGCCCTACCCCAGATAAACTCGGAAAAGGGCAACCGGATAAGAAGAATGTTGATCGTGTAAGTCAGTGCGTATTTTCAATAGCTTATCTATACGATACAGGAGGATGGCGAGTTTGCATAATACAATGGGACCCACTGTTAGGAGGATCGTACAATATGGAAACTTATAACAAGTTGTAGAACTATAAAAAACTAGAAAAAAAGCAAATGGGCAGTAAGTCGTAGAGGCTGGGAGAAAAAAGATATGCAAGGTAAAAGATTATAACCTAAATCGAATCTGATAGTGCAACCATAAATATCTATACAGCCAACTTCTATTGACAGCTTATCATTCAAATCTACGTTATCACTAATAATCGTAATAATTATAATATTGTACATTTTTGTTATAAAATGTGAATGCATTTTAAATACATATTAAGATTTGTATGTTTTTTTTTATACTTTACAAGTATTGTTTATTTAAAAAAAAATACAAGCGTAAACGTCTACAAATATAAGAACGTAAATCATGTAATGATTAAGTTGGAATGTAATACGAAACACGGTGCATATTTGCACCGATGACTTATTTTTAAGTAAATAAAAATCTTTTCTAACTTTTAATTCCCATCACCTAGTGACTCAATATTTTTTATATAATCTCTTTCATGTACTATCCTATTATATAATTTAACAACTTATTTTTGTGTACCTACATCCTAAGCTAATACAGACCTGTTCTATTCTATTCTAAACTCTTAATTATAGTAAATATGAACTTGCAAGTGAATGAAACTTCGTTGATTTATAAATAATGTGGGTCCAAACTTGCCGTCCTCCTTTCAAATCTAGAGCTTCAGTATTCCTGTCAAGAAAACTGTAGGTACTTAGATTACCCAGAAGAAATCGTTCAGATTTGTAGTGAAAGCTCTTCCCAAAATGTTCTGTATCTAACTAATTTCACGACAAGGAATGTCTTGAATTTTTTTGAATACAATAAATACATTTTGTAAACAATCCTATAAGCCTTTAAATGAACAATTAAATCAAAATGACACGCGCTAATATTGATGATGATTCGAACACCTTTAACATTCTCAAAAACCTTCAGTACTACAGAACGTGACCTGAAACTTTACGATCCTTCATAACCAAGAGCTTTGGAAGTCGTGACACCCAATTTCCATGCCGATAAATCACTAACTCAATACTTCAAATCATCACTCGACGGCCACTGCATAAATCTAGTTCGAGTTGCCAATTACTTAAGAGGCTTATCCTGAATGTCGCGAACGTTCTGGAATCATTCTGACTGGCTCCAAATGGCTCCACTTTGGTGGGTACGTGACCGAAATGGCTTATAAATCGTGTTGAATGGTCGGCTCGGGCTCACTGGCCACCTATTATTGCAGCCGCATTGATTTATGCGTTGTAATCAAGTACTCGAATTAAAGTAAGTGAGGTGCGTAGTTGCTGATTCTGGGATTTCTTTTTTTAAATTGCGAGCCCTTTTTGAGGGCTCGAAAGGGTGCTTTAGGGAATGTTATTTATATACGTGAGTGTGCAGAATTTTTGCAGCGTTTTTTTTGTTTTGCTGACGCATTTTTTATAACCACTTTGGTGGCGGAGGTTGATGTCAATATAAGTTAATAAGTTGCAAGTCATACTAGACTCGAGAGAAGTGTAAAATTTACGAAATGTACGGTTCCTACAGATTCATACTTTAGACAGTTTCTCATTTTAGCTCTATAGACGATGGCATTGAATTACCCAGCCATTCTGTAACAATCTCACCGTGAAAACCGTTTAGGTGTAGTGAGTTTGAAGTGAGCTGTCAATAGTGTCAATCCCTAGCTTCAGGTGGAATGACAGCTCACTTCACCAAGTTTTAGCGTGAGCTTTTTACAGAATCGACCGGCTGTTCATAATTGTGTTCATAAAAATATAAATTACAAAAAAAAAAAACACAACTAATTACCACGATTCCAGTAAATTGTTCAGGGGCCCTACTCCCTAAACACGAAGTCCGTCGTCACAGCCGAAGTTACGGACGTTTCCTACTCCGTAACACTTACGGATATAAGATTCAAAATCAAAATCAAAATCAAAAGTCATTTATTCAAATTAGGCTGAGAATCAGCACTTTTTGAACGTCAAAATCACATAAGACAGTCCCCCCAAAACGCCCACCCTTCACCACTTCCTAGTGCTTTAGCTGGGAAGAAGAAGTGGCGGAACAAACTCCCCAGCAGCACTGCTGTCTGTTCAGTTAGAAGAACTGGATTCTATACATATAGTAATAAATAAATTAACATTACGAAACACAAAAATATTAAAATTATTTGCCATATGTCAGCTAGCACACGCCAATATTTAAAACTATACTCAAGCATAAATAAATAATAAAAACAAAAAAAACGCAAACAGAACTTAATACATAATAAAAAGCCTCCTGGCATAAAGGGCGTGCCCGCTTACATATGCAATGCTGCATTATGTTTATATGTATATAGCTGTAACTAGTAGCCACAAATGATAAACTAGGACCTTCGAAGTAAAATAAAGAAACATTAATTTCTAATAACAATAACAAAACCATAGTCAGCAAGCTGACCTGTCACCACAAGCAGCACCCGTTCACGAGCATAACGCAAAGATCAGCCATTACCCCCCTCGCCATATTTGAGGGAAGGAGGCAACCCGACCCCCGACGCTACCGCAAGCATTGACATCTAAGGGAGCATGACGAACTTGCTGCCGGTTGCTCAAAAGAATAATATGATGAACTGTCGAGGTCGCTAGCTAACCATATATTGCAATACAACTCATTAAAAAACATTGAAATGAGTAGATTATGTCAAAAATAAATAAAAATTAAATTAAACTAAGGTGACTAATAAATATAGTCAAATAAAATAAACAATTATATGAACTCGTATAACTTGTCAGTAGGTAAGCTAATTTTGGAGAAAGAACATAAACATTGTCTTGAGTTAATCACAGCGACCAACTATTTTTATCGTTTAAGTAATCGTTGATTGAATAGTATGCCTTTGAACAAAGGTTGGATTTGACTTTAGCTTTAAACGCATTAAAAGGCAATTCTAACAAAGAAGAGGGAAGCTTGTTATAAAAGTTTATACCAAGCCCAACAAATGAGTTATGGACCTTATGAAGCCGGTGAAAGGGAGCACGTAGTTTCTCCTTGTTTCTAGTGTTAATATTATGAATATCACTGTTTTTTGTGTATAAGTGTATATTTTGCCTAATATATAAGATGTTGGCGAAGATGAATTGTGAGGCCACCGTGAGAATACCAATCTCTTATTAGATTAGTCCGGGGCCCGAACAAAAAATTAATGACAAAACGTTTTGACAGTTGTCCTTACTCCCGATGTGTTTTTGCCCATCCGGAAAATTTTATTAATCGGGAGTAGGTTAAAGTTCTAAGTATCGAACTACTTTCGGACGGGCCCGTATCCTCGTTGACGGATTTAGAGAGTAGGCCGCCTGAACCCGCTTGCGTTGAAATTATTCATCGGTTTTTTTTATTATCTCTGCCATACAGTTCGGCCGCGTAGGTGAATGAAAATGAAAAATGTTTATTGGTCCCAAAACAGTTACATGGATTATAAATGAGGCATCCCCAGTAAGTAATTGAAAATACTTGTTTTGGGGCTGTCTCGCTCTTTCCCTTAATATTATTAACATGAATATTGAGACGTATTTACAAAAGGTGACTTACTAATGTATGAATAAGAAATAACAGTAGGTAAGTATTTGACTTATAAACTAAATTTGCAGCTCTTTGTGAAACTGTTGTTGTACGAGTATGCCTATGTGAAACTATAATGTACGTCTTATTTTTAAACAGTGATTGTGGGTGTTTTGGGTGTGAGGGTGCGTGTGCGAGGGTGTGTGTGTGTGAGGGTGTTATTGTGAGTGTGAATGTGTATGTCTTCGAAGTGCCGATGTGTTCGAAATGCAGTTTATGGATTAAACTCAGTGAGTATTTCCATTATTGAAAGACATAAAATTGTCTAAGCAAGTCTAGCCAAAACTTGTTCAGTTTCCTCGTATGTTAAGGTTTTTAGCCACTCAGTTATTATCTTTTTGCATACACGTGAAATCTCATGGTGGAACTTTAATTTTCCGTTTATTTTATTATATATGTAGGCTGATTGGGTTGCATACTGACGCCGTGCAAAAGCGGTTCGGACTCTTGGGGAGTAAGCCACCATATCCTTTCGTCTTTTTTCTTGACCGTCTGCGTTAAATGGATTGGTAGGTATTACACTTTTCTATGAAAGAACAGTTTTCGTTTTTGATAACCGCTGCAAAATTTCAACGTGGGTTCAGTTTGCGCTTCGATGTCACTGCCACCTATATTAAATATTGCAATTAAAATTCCTTATTGTAATTGTGCACGTTGTCACGATAAACTTGTCATGTTCAAAAACACGCGCAACTAGTACTTATAAGCACTTCTAGTAATGTTAATAATTACTAATGAGAATCAAGACTCAGATTCAG
Source organism: Brachylomia viminalis (assembly GCA_937001585.2). Lineage (NCBI taxonomy): Eukaryota > Metazoa > Arthropoda > Insecta > Lepidoptera > Noctuidae > Brachylomia > Brachylomia viminalis. The sequence continues at coordinate 24,110,238 of OW443298.2, read as the reverse complement.
AAACACTAACAGTAAACGTGCCAAAACCTGCCGAGTAATAAAATTCAACAAATTGTAAAACTCAGCCATTAAAACTCCCGTGTAAAAATATGAGAAGTGCCGAAAAATTTAGAGCAAAAACTCCCAACCGAAAGTGTCAGGGATAACGATTTCGTTCAGCTTTTTTAGCGAATTAAGTTAATGAACGGGACCATTTTTCTCAGGTCTTACTGCGAGAGAGTGTTCCGGGACTGTCGGCTGCAAACGTGCTATGTACAGTCAGCTGCCTACCCTGGAGTGTATCCAAGAAATCTTCATTGCAGGCAAGTGTATTATCGTATTTTATCGCCGGACAGCTATCGGGTGTTATTTCGTTTAGTTTAAGTTAGTGTTAATTAGCGATAGCGTTTTTTAAAAGCTTTCTGTTTGATAGTTGTGTTGTTGGAAACCATTCGATTACCAGCAACTACATTATTGAAATTGAATGCATTCTTTGAATTGATAGTTAAATGTTGATTTGCTAAAGGTTTGCATTCATGTTTAAAAGTGGGTTTGGAGATTAAGAATCTTTTATCAAGGACTTATATACATCGCACATGGAATGGTCGAATCCGCGGTTTTTCACAATCGCTAGCTGTTTTACAAAATATGTCCGTTATGTAAAACAGCTGAACGACGTTCAGCTAGTTTGTCATTCCGTTACGTTTAACAAAACTTACCCACGATTAGAACGGCTTATTTGCAGTCACAATAAGCGTTTGGTGTGCCACAATACTAAGTTAAGGTTTCCTGACCAATTGGTTGAGGTTAGGTTAGAGCTGTGACCAACCGCAAGTGCTTCTTCCGAGTTAGTCGCAGTTAATTGGCTATTTAGTATTTTTAGGACTGACTTTCATAAAACTCTGATAATTTTATATTATAATTGTCCTTAAAATCACTGTAATTTTAACTTATATTACTACTCGTTTTATTTATTTCTGTTTCGGACGCCATTATTTGTTGTTATGACACAAAGAGCCACGACAGACAAAATTAGAGAACTAAATTCTACAATCTGACGGTTCATTTCACGCTGTTTTACATAATGTCTAATCGTTGACCCGCTGCATTGATAAATGCAAAACGTTTATGCAATTCTGCTTGTAAAAGTTCAGTAATTATGGGACATCACTAAAGGTCGTCGTTCAGTTGTTTTACTTAAGGGAGCTGTTTTGTAAAACAGTGAGCGTTTATGTAAAACAGCGGTTTCGTCAATCCATCTGCGATAAATATAAGGTCAATTTAATTATCTAGTAAAATTCCACAACAAACGTGGTGGGTATAATTGTATCCAAACACCTTAAACAAAAAAAAGCAGATTTTCTAAACTCATACTTCAAGTAACCGAACTAACTACCTGCGGTTATTGATCCAAAAAAATACTATAAATTTCTTGTCAAGTTTTGATAACGATAGATATTGATTACGTCTGTGGAGTTTTGTTAGCTAATTGAATTCGACCCTTTATATTATAATTATTTTTGTAAGAATATTTACCTGAATTAGGTCTTTGAACCCAATGAATTAGATGGCAGTGAAGTATCTCTTCAAAGTCATGGAGCATAGCAGTAATTTTGATGAGGGTAGGTCCTGGCTTGGAGAAATGTGTTTGTTTAGTCCCAGAGCGTTAAGTATTGTTTGTCAACGCTGTTGTCAGCGGTACAGAGACTCTAGTACGAACACGCGACGTAAACGAAACATAAAAACGAACGATTTTTGAATCGATACAACACTATCCTACAGCGTTTTGGTTAAAATTTTTGCGAGAAACACAATTATTATCACACATAGACATGAGTAAAGTCTTAAAACTACCACCATACTAAATATAATATTAAGTGTAAAACGAGTATTTTCAATTTTAACATCGTTCGAATTAACGTTACTTTTCCTCCGCGCGTTTGTGCTAGGCCCATACTTTGCGACGACAGCACTTTGTAGTCTTTACGTTATACCCAACAGTTTCGCTTTTATTTAAAAGTTAACATAATGCTTTGGAGCTGTGGGCCCAAGTGACAAAGAAAATTGAAACAGTGTACAAAGCCTTGACACAGTTCTTCAGTATGTGCTTGTTTAGCCAGGGACATTTATTCTTTATGACATTGACACACCATGTCAATTTGCCGTGTTAAAGGCATTTTAAACCACCGTCAGTTGTGATTCGATTATACGGACAATTTAAGTTAGTAGTCAATTTGATAAACAATCAATTACCCTGATGTTATGTATAGGATGGCGATTTTATCACCTGCATCCTTCATGGGGGTGATTCATACTTTCCTTATGTGAAAGAATTTTCGGATAAGTAGTTCCGAAGATAATCCCTTAAATACAAACTTACAAAATTTACCTCGTTATAATATAAGTATAGTATAGACTAACTTTTCTTATATGCATCAAAACAGTCTGTCTATATAAGAGTTGTTTTTTTTTTCAGTTAAGAGTTGCATAGAAAAAGTTAGATCCACGCCCTTGACGGATGCAGATGTCAAAAGCACCTCCTCCTCTGACTAGTTTGATGTTATCTGTGACTGTATTAGTCACAGTAGAAACAGCATCGCAAAGTGGTGTCGAGTAGTTAATTTTATGCTCTCCAATTGCTGACCACTCAACGACCCATTAACACATTGCTGCGTTAGCGTTTGAGCGTGCGAGCACATGCCTTGACTCATCGCTTTGATGTCAAGAACATGTTGATGACTTAAGTGTGTACTGAGAAACTGGAAAGAATGACCGCCAATGTGAAATTAAGTGCATTCTGAAAGTTGGCAACGTTGCAAAATAGCTGTCAAATGTTTCGCTGTTTTGATTAATTTATCAATATTATTAAATTCATTTGTGAAATATCGTTCTCTAGTGCACTAAAATATTTATAATTAAATGCTATAATTGATATAAGAGAGATATTTTAGAATGGCAGACTAATAAAAAAGCTAAATAGATGTTTCCAAACGTACGAGATATCGTCCACTAATTGTGATTTTTTCTTGTAGATACCATCTCAACACAAGGCTACCATACATAAAGCTGTACATAGAAAACGAAGAATTCAATATAGACGGTCAGCGATGCGAAAACATCATGACTTGTCCTATGAGACCCATAACCTCTGGTAAGTGGCCCAAATATTTGCAAAACTTGATTAAAAATACACAAGATAAAAACCTTCCCCCAATGTTGTTTATACATTCGGGGTTCTCATTTAGATTCTTAGGAATTGCTTTTACATTTTTATCCGCTTCTAAGTCCCTAATACGGGAAGTTATTGAGAGTCGATAAGTCTACGTTAAGTAGCCTTTTAGTGCCAAGTAAATGTTGTTAGATAAGTTTAGTGGAATTACTGGCCGACTACCGACTTAGCTTCTAAAAATAACCACTATTTGCTGGTAGTATTCCGTAGAGAACAGGCAACGATTACTTCAGCCACATCATTGCTACCTATTCTAGTCTAAAAATATATCGACCACCTCGAGAAAATTAGTTTTCTAAATACAGCGTCTTGAAACGCGAAGCAATATCTAAACTACGTTTACAGCTGACTCTAATAGGCCACTTTGCTGAACGTACAATCTTTCCGACGGAATCACCAATTCGAACGTTCGATTCCGCTAAAAAGGCAATCGAGTCCGGTTCAATGTGTCTATCAGAATAGGCCTGCATCAGCAAATGGGGCTGCCGCGTTCTTGATAAAATGAGATTGCACTTTGGTTGTGTAAATAGAAAGCGTATGTTCGGCTTTCGCTTTACTATTTCCTGTATGGTGTCGGGCGTAGATCGATAAGTCTGGTTTAAAAATAACAGGGTGCTTATGTGACTTTGTATATGCTATAAACTGATGACTTCGTTGTAGGTATCTATATTTTGACGCGTTGAACTTACATTAAAAATGGGAAGAATTAGTAGACAGATGGTTAGTACCATACAGCAGTTATAGCTAAAGGAAACTTTACAGTATCCTTTGGCTGTTTTACCACTTTTAATAAATGTATGTGGCAAACTTTTATTCTAAGAATGCATTTGTAACTAATGAAGGTAATGGACGATACTTAAATACAGGGTGGCATCGGCGCACAAACTGAAACCATGAATTCAGCTAGCGTAGAAATTTTGGTCGGTTATCAAAAAAAATATCAACTACGTGGTCAAAATGTTTGGCAGAGCAATTTGTTTTTTTTTTTTTATTATTCATCGGTTCAGAATCATGTACTGTACACACAGCAGCAGGTCAAGTTGCCACCAACTGTCAAATTTTCTCATTCGATTTTGAACTTAACATTCAACATTTTAAGGTTTAAAATCATTTGGAGAAATTTGACAGTTTCGTATAACCTACATAATGTGCTGGCGCTATACCGAATCCATGGTAAAAGGTTGCGTCAATATCCCTGCCACCTTATATGTTGAAACTAAAAAATAAGCAATTCTCTAGCCTCCTCATTTAACTCTCAACCAAGAACAAAACACAAATTTTTCTCTCCATTTTCAAGGTATAATAATTTATGAAGACCATAAATAACAGTTATCCAATAACCGCTATTAAATCAAGCCGGCCAGCAACTTACTGGATATTAAATTCTTAGACCGCTCGACTTTACCCATGTTTTACAAAAGCTACCGTATTGAAAAATTGTGTAGCAGGCAGCAGTCTAGCAGATAGTCCGTAATTTGCTTCGTCTTGCTTTATATGAATATGAAATGTGTGTCTGTGTATTGCTTTGCTATTGAGCAGATGGTTGAACTGGTTTACCATACGTTCTGATGGGTGATCTGAATTTAAAACGAAACATCTTGGAGAAGTTTGTGTTCTTATTTTAAAGTCAGCTTAAGCAAGTGGAATAAAATGTGGGGCGAACAAGGAATATCTCAGGTGGGGCGAATGCGGAACAGATCGTTTTATCGGGGAATCGGCCAAAGCACATTTGATAGAACTATGACAGCCTCACACACAACTCAATGTTAAGTCTTGTACTCTTTCACCAAAAATCAAGACGTTATCTGTTTATTTCGTATCTGTCACTTAATTAATGTGTATTATAGCAATAGATAGGAGATTTCAGATCGTTTCTATAATACATTTGAGTAAAAGGCAGTTGAAGCATCAAACAGGAACACTTACCTGCCAAACTTCGGTCGATAACAATGATTTACGTGAAGTAATAAATGTAATGTTCTTTTTCTTCATGCTCAGGGTCAGAAAACTGTCCTTACGACTATATAAGGATCTACGATGGGAAGGATGAATCTGCTTCAGTCATCGGAACTTTCTGCGGTATGGGCAAGTTCCCATACTCCATCATCGGTACTTCTCAGGATCTGTTTGTGGAGTTCGTCAGTTCCCCTGCAGGTAAAGTACAAGCGTTTTGGAAATCGTGCTCTTTCCAATATTGCAAGATCCTCCAATATTAAGGTCAATACATGGGCCATGAAAACTGCTAGTCTTTGCAAGAGCTACCGCAGTTTGCAGTATCTCAGTCAGTGACTTGATGTTGCCGAGACGAATAGTTAACTAATTTCTCAATTTCCAATTTCAGTTGCATTTGTAAGCGCACTTTTAGAACTGGTGGGTTAGTCTGACCTAGTTATAACATACCTAATGAGTCCAACTTTAAAGACATTATGTAACCCGGTTTTTTGAAGTTTATATGTAGTATCTTTTGAAACATGATGTCGATGGTTTCAATATAGTATTATACTACTTACCACCGTGCTAAAGTAAATTTATAGGATATAAGCTGTACGGGAAAGATTCAATTAAACAAGTACCTTCTTACACAATACAAAGTTTATTGTAATACACAGAAAATTAAGGTACAAAAAGATAAATTGTGCCAGGCATGGATGCGTACATCGCAGTATGCGATCTCAGTCTCTCGCGTGAATCTCGATAGAACCTTTTCCAAATCTTATTAGCTCATAACATTTGAAAAGCCATTGTTTAAGTATAAGACTGTTGTAGACTTCAAACAAATATAACATAAATACTCAAAATGACTTTTCTGTATCACTAGGTCCACTTCTAAACACCGGATTCCATTTCAACGTGGGCAACTGGCCCGGCCATGTCGAGGCCCCAGGGTCGAAGGTCGGCACCTGCGATTGGCTGCTGACGGCTGAGACCCTCAAGAAGTCAGGCGACACTGAGGGCATCTTCCTCTCTGTAGCTCATTGGTACCCTCCACATACCTCCTGCACGTACCTGATGCAAGGTTTCCCGGGGCAGGTCGTTAGGTTATATTTCCCGAGGTAAGTTTGTGTTCGGAACATTTAAGTGTTCTGTAACTGTTGACGGTCAAACACTGATTGAAACATTCACGGCTTTTCAAATCACTTGAAATATTCACGCCTTCCCGTGGGGGTAGGTAGAAACTACAGAACGCTAGCTGCTACGATCCTTACTGCTCCATTTGCGTCATTTACGTGCATACGTTACGTTTTTAGATTTGATTTGAGACATCTGGTCATACATGCACCCCGGTTGCGAGTTCTACGCACCTGACCTTTACGAAGAACATCACCAATAAGGTCTACATATGTCCTCCTAGAGCGTCCCCTCCCAGCGTTTCCACTCACATACATCTGTCTTGTAAATACCTTTTGTTAGTCGCCTTTCACTCATCTTCTCAACATGACCAAACCATCTAAGCATGCTCTTTTTAATTGTTGCCACAACATTTTCTTTTAAGCCGCACCGTTGCCATATCATTATGATGTGTGGTGTGACTTTGAAAGATAGGCTCTAGTTATCTTTCATAGTCACACCGCACATACTTTGCAAGGGACTTTAAATATTGTACTATGCTACATGTACTATTCTTGTACAATATGGAAAAAATTTCGTTACCGTAAATTGAGCTCAGGATGTTTCGACGGTGTTGGCGTATTATGATTGCGAAGTGACATTACGCTGAATTGAGCAAAATAAAACTCAAAATAAGCGACATTTTACAATATGACTTCTGTCGTTAACATTTCTATAATGTTAAAAAGTTTTTTGTTTAACGCAATACCTAGCCAAGTGAAATTGTTAAGTGCACAGAAGATTTCATCAGGTGGTCAGATTAAATAAACTTCATTGTAGTCTTAAAAAATAAAGCATTAGATACATCATTAAAACATAATTCCTTTGCCAACAGTTTCCGAATCAACCGCATAGAGTCTCCAATCCAACCCTGGACTGGTGACTGTGGAGAATCCCTCACGTTGTATGATGCTCCAAGACCTGATGATGCCCGCATCATCAAGACTTTCTGCGACACTTTCAGCAGACCTATGGAGAAACATGACTTTGTCTCTACTGGCAACGCTATGTTCGTTAGGTTTGAGAGCAAGACTGGCAGTTACAGTGGGTAAGTGTCATTCGAGTTTGATTTTAAATTATATGTTACCGTCACTATTAAGTACACCGCAACAAGCTTCTATTGCCATTGAAATAACGTTGAAAACGGGGTGTTGTTAATAAATATTTATGTAATTGTTTTGAAAAAACAAAATGGCGGCGTAGAATGAGCTACGTATAGATCTAGATTAATATTTCTAATATGTATTGAAAAATCAAAATGGCGGCGTAGAATGAGTTAGGTATAGATGTAGCTTATCGACGCCTTAGAGTGAAAACCTCGTAAGTGTAATAAAAGAAGTAACTTTTCAGGAGGAAGAAAAAACTGCGTGCTGTAAAAATTTTGTACGGCGTCTTTTATGTTTTTTTTTATTAACTAATATGTAAATTTAACCCGCTTTTATCAACGAACAAATTAGTCAGATCAAGACGTGCGTTGCGAGGTTATCTTCCTAGAAAGGCAATAAACTAAATTTGAGTAAAAACGCATTCCCGAGGTTTTCACTCTAAGACGACGTTATTATTTCTAATGATAAACGTATCTCTTTGCATTGAAACAGCATTATGCTGAGATAGGAGTCTTTTTGGCCTCGCACAGGTCTTTTTGCTGTTCATGTTTAAATCATTTTGTTTGTAATTTACTGAGCGTGCTCTAAATAAATACTTATCCTTGGTTTCTTTCTCTTAGTTAACATTTAAAGTTATTCATGGTCCATTACAACCTTCAATCTATAAAACTATTAATCATTAGCATCTGTTATGTAAAAACAAACGTTTATTAAATACTAATATTAAAGTGTAACACAATAATTTCATAGAACTCAAAACCATAACCGCACTTGGAACAGAAAACAACATAGAACATAATTTATTACGCGCTCCATTACTTAATTTCGAGGATTTTTTATAGCTTGAAACACATTAAGCAGTCCTAATGAGGGCGGTTGTAATAAACAAGATGAATTGCACCAAACACCCAGCGCTTATAATTTTGTTTACGTAAGAGTTCCACAGAATACCATCAATTAAATCGGAATTGGAAATGAGTAAACATAGGAACGATTGTTGTAAACACTTCTTGTATATCATTAGTTGTAACTTCATACCGACACTTATTAGAAACACAAGTCCGGTTATGTGTGCCGGTGTAATTACTACTCCATGAGACACTTCAGCTTTATATCTGGGATAGCAACGCATCTCCAAAGTCTTGGTTATGGTATTACAGATGTCTATTGGCAACGACGACAACTTATAAAAACCGTTCTGGTACTTAGAAATAGACATAATTATATTCGAAATGGCAAAACCTGTTAACAATTTCGAACTCAGGACACTATATAACCTTAGCATCTTACGCTTTATCACTATTTATTTATTAGGGACAAAAAACCGTAACATTCTACAAAATACAGAAAAATACTTAAACTAAGATTTAACAAGCACGTAACCCAAACAATTGTCCACGTTTTAACTAAAGGTTAGAAGTGCTAAAGACAAAAAAGAAAAAGAGAAATAAAACAATAGTCGCTGCCACAATAATATTGCTGTGTTACTTAGCATAGCTTAATTTAACTTAAAATACTCGCTAAACAAAATATCCAGAGCCATTTTCTTAAATGATTGCTTAGATAGACAAAAAATATACAGTTCAACAAAATACGTGTTCTAAGAATCAACAAAGCGACGAAGAGGTGCACGTTCCGTTAGAACTGTGTAGCAGTCAAGTGTGATTCAGCAGTTTCATGTACCATTAGCGGTTATTCATGTCATTAGTGAAAAACCGGCCTAACGTCTAGCTTAGGCACCAGATTCCCTTAGTAACTTTAAAATTATTACGACGTTTTTGATACCATACTAAGATACTTTTTTACTGAGGTGAGAAATAAATCTTAAAATCTTTATTGTATTAGGAACAAAATAGGTCCTAACATTTAAAATTCTTTGACAGTGTCAAAATCTAACCAAGATTTTTCTTACAGGTCATCACTGTACTACTGGGCTCACTACGACTTCTTCAATAACACACGTTTCGGTGAGCCAGTTCCAGGAACTGCATGTGACGAGATCATAGCCTCCTGGAAGCAAAGAGCTGGAAGACTCCGATCTCCCCTGAATACCTTGGTGTATAAGCAAGCGTCTCCAGGAGAAGATGTGCACTGTCTCTACAGATTTGTGACAGATAAGAGGATTTACGCCAGAGTCATCTTGACGATTTTAAGTGTCAATTTCAAAGTGAGTATTTTGAATTTGCTTGTTGAATTCATAAACATGTTTCTGTTATTTTACGATTTTATATAGGGTTAGCGTAGCATAGCGCAGCGTGTTCTGTTCTTCTCTATCAATCTTTACCTCGGTACTCTTCCGCTTTCAAGTTATTATCATCTTTAATAGAATCCATGCATACCATAGTATTTTTGCTGATTTATATCATTGGATTGTCAATAATGATTGACACAAAAAATATCCGTCGCTTTTCAAATTTTTATGGCTCACATACCTATATAAATTAATGAAAGGCCAATTTAAATAAAAGCCAGATCTAAATGGGTTCCAATGGTTGCTACTCAAAAAAGGAAGGAACTTCCACTATTCAAATATAGATTGCGTATTTTTTAAACTGACAAAGCTTAGTACACGATCCACGATTTTATTAATAATTAGTACCTACTACAATCTATCACCAAACAAATAATTATTATTTTGTAAAATTTGCTTTATCTGATACATGATGAAATTTTGTATACTGCGTGTTGACATAATTTATTATTGTATGGCTACAAGGCAGGACATAATGGATCTGCAATTTACCCAACATCTGTCTGTATAACCTATGCCCACAATAAAAAGATTTGATTTGATTTGAAAAAAAGGGAAAACAAACAGTAGTACTTATATTGAAAATAAACAATAATAACTTAACATTTAACTTAACAAAT